>CM034156.1:467016316-467637343 GCA_019776745.2 Taxus chinensis | reverse complement strand
GTTCTAGAAATCATATCAATAAGAACACAAAGTTTCTTATTACAGAAGATAAATGATCCACATATTTCAGGTAAGCAAGAAGTGGCAATCGATAAAGATAGAGAGAAAGGGGAAATTCTTCTGTATTGATTGCTTTCGATTATAATTACACTTCAAAAGTATCAGAGTCCAACATTTGCAATGAGCCAAGCTCTTACATTTATAGATGAAGTGAAAAGAGGAGAAGAAGAGAAGGAAGAAAATCTGATTTGGAAGCTCAACCACTAACCATCAATGCCCCTGCAAATCCACCTACAATCTGTCAAATCTGGTTCTGCATGTCTTTGGCATGCTGAAGAAGGAAGGATGGAAGATCAGATCAAATTTGATCTAGTTGAAGCAGTCCGATCACATATTAATGGCATGAAAGATGTTTTCTAGATTTTCACCCAAATCAAGATATCCAGTCAGTTCTCCATGTCTGTTTGGCATGTTGGAGAAGGAAGGATGGAAGATCGGATCAAATCTGATCTATTTGAAGCAATCAGATCACGTATTAATGGCATGAAAGACATTTTCCAGATTTCCAACCATCAAATCCTACTAAAAACAATATTTTATGCTTCCATGGCGTAGAGGAGACCAAGATCTTTCCAACAGTATAAAATTTGTTGAATTTCGAGCACTGGAGCGAAAGTTATGCTCATTTGAATATTTGAATCGAATCCGTACAAAAATGGTGAAAATGCAATTTTCAAAAAATGGATCCGCGGGCCCAAAATTGAAATTACACCTTTAGTGCAAAATATGCAAAGTGCAAAAGTCTCCCTCAAACCCCGCAGGCCCGCAACTTCACTTTTGATATAGGTCTGACACGTGGCTTTACCTGAGTGGTAACAGAGTCGTGGCTCACTTTATAATTTTACTTCTTTTGGAAACAAGGCTCAAAATCTCAAAGTTCTCCATCGACCCACTTCCCCATTTTGACTTTTCAATGTGGGCTCAAGACCCCAGTGGAGTCATGGAGCATTTTATAACTTTTAACTCTCTTTTTGGAAATAAAACAAAAATTCCCAAAATGCTCCGACGGCCCGCCTTCCCGTTTTGACTTTCGATGCGGGCTCAACATTTGAATTTATCCCTTGGCATGAGCGGGGCCACAGTTCACTTTATCACTTTACGCCTTTTATGGAAATAAAAGCCAAAATTCCTAAAGTGTCCCGAAAGCCAAAAACGGATATTCAATACATGGCTTCAAGTTGTGGCTCATTTTTGTAACTTTACTCCTTTTAGGCAATAAAGCCCGCCTCTCCACTTTGACTTTTCAATGGATATTCAATACATGGCTTCAGCGGAGTTGCGACTCATTTTTGTAACTTTACTCCTTTTGGCAATAAAGCCAAAATCTTCAAAGTGCTCTGACGATCTGCCTTCCCACCTTAGCTTAAAAATGGTCACATGTCCTTTCACAGGCCTTAGGCATTCTTTTATACTTTAAGCCTTTTTTCCATAATGCCTCAAAACATGAAACGGACCCACCTTTTCGTCGTAGCTTGATTCGACCAATCAGGATCCTTCGATGCCATGGAGCCAATTTGACACTTTTGCAAAAATAACAAAAAATGATAAGTTCGTAAAATAATCCACCACGCCGCATCCAATTAGAGATGTCCACGTACTCGTGGATGCTGGGGCCAAAAATTGACAGGGAAGATACGCCCGTCATTCACGACTGTAGAAAAAAATACAGAGGAGGGGAAACTCCACCATTTATGCCCAGATTTCAAATTGTTCTCCATGGAAAGAGAAACTGCAAACAATACAAGGCTCGACACGATCCACAGCCAAAAGAGAAGGATTGACAATTTCATTCGAATGAAAGAAACAATTTTCAAGCATCTAGACGGGAAGACAAAATTTTATCAAACCATGCGGACTGCAAGATTTTAAATTAACAGGGTGAGATTGCAAATGAGCACCAACTTCTTCAAAGCACGAATTTTTCTATCTCTCCAGACTTCTCAATCTTCTCAAACATCTCTCAAAGGCACCAACTCAAAATTTTTGAAACTTGACTTGAAAAATGAGGGGGATTTTGAGGGTGACAACAGCTGGCTCTTTCTGGGGATGACTTGGCTTGGACAGAGGAATGAGGCAAGATCAAGAACTCAAGAAAAACTCTAGGAAAGTAGACCAGTGCCTTATCCATTGGGAAAATAGAGTCAAAGGTGAAGCAATACAGAAGACAACACACACGGAAGGGAAACAAACCAAAAAGGAAAAACCAAAAACAAAACACCACACACAATATATACAAAAGGACTACCTAATCACCTAGGACTTGAACAACTTCAAATATTTCCCACTATAAGGAAGTGGGAGAGAGGATCCATCCATATAATCCAAGTAGAAAGAATTTTCTCCAGCAAAGTGTCTGATTTTGAAAGGACCAAGCCAAAGAGAATAAAACTTACCATGGCTTCCTTGAGGTTCATGCCTTTTCTCCCACATCAGAACAATGTCTCCCACTTGAAAATCTCTGGGTCTATCCTTCTTATCAAACAAATATTTCACCTTCAGTTGATGAGCTGAGATCCTATCAAAAACTTGCATCTTGTCTTCATCCAGCTTCTGGAGATACATGATCCTCTTGTCCAAGGAACTGATGAAACTTGAATCCTCAATAGCCTTCATTAAGTGCAAGGCTGGTAATTCCACTGTTACTGGTAGCTGAGCTTCAACACCATACACCACCTGAAATGGAGACATCCCAATTGCTCTTTTGGGTGTAATTCTATCTGCCCAGAGAGCATCATAGAGCTTCTTGTGCCAATTCCTTTGAGATTCATTGACAAGCTTCCGAACGATGGTTACCAAATTCTTATTTGTTGATTCTGCTTGTCCATTCCCTTGGGGGTAATAGTCTAAAGAATGAGCAAGGGAAATTCCATAACCATAGCAGAAATCCATCATCTCAGAAGAAGAAAAATTTGAAGCATTATCAGTCACAATTTTGTTTGGTACCCCAAACCTTATCAAGATGTTCTCCTTGATGAAATTACACACCACCTCAGAAGTAGTGCTTTTGACTGGAATATCCTCTACCCACTTTGTGAAGTAATCTGTAGCAGTTAGCACGTGAGTATGTCTAGCACTGGAAGGTGGGTTAAGAGTTCCAATGAAATCCAATCCCCACTGTTGAAAAGGCTCATCAATCACTACTGGTTTGAGTGGTAAAGCAGCCAACTTAGGTCTCCCAACAAAATTCTGACAGGCTTCACACTTACCTACCCATTTTGATGCATCTCTGAAAAATGTAGGCCAATAGTACCCTACACGAAGGATTTTATGGGCAGTGACAGCAGAAGAGAAATGCCCTCCACAAGCCTGATCATGAAAAGTTGAAAACAACTTCTTCTGTTGCTCTTTGTCCACACATTTAAGGAATCTTCCATCAATGCCTCTCTTGAACAAAGCATTTTCCCATAATACATAATGTGAAGGCCTTATCTTAATAGTTCTCTCTTTTCCTTGGCACTCAAATGGGATGGAAACTCTCCATAAGTAAGAAAATGTGCAATATCAACATACCACTCATCTGTTGAACTGAGGAAGAGAACAACAAGAACATCAAATACTTTTGTGGACAATTCTTCATCAACCCCTTCAGCAATAAGCTCACACAAGCCTTTACCCCAAACTAGCTTAGTTGGCTTGATATCAAGGTCATATTCTTGGACTTTTGCTACCCAATTTCCTCTCTTAGTTCCAAACTCTTGTTGTGTAAGAATAGACTTGATGGTTGTATCAGGTACAAGCACAACAGAGTGAGAATTAAGAATATAAAAATGAAACTGCTTGACAGCTTTGACCACTGCAAAAGCATGTTTCTCCATCATAGTATATTTCAATTCATGAGCTTTCAGAACATAGCTCATGAAGGAAATTGGAAGTTCATGATTCTCAGAATTTTTTTGAGTTAGCACAACAGCCAAGGTACTCTCTATAGCATAGCAATAGATAATAAAATCCTTGTTGAAATCAGGACATGCTAAGATGGGAGTTTTAGCAATGGCTTTCTTGATATCTTCAAATGCTTCTTTACCTTCAGAAGTTCCAAACAAATTTTTTCTTTCCTTTCATCTTGTGAGAAATGCTCATAGTCAGTTCTGAAAAATCTGGAATGAATCTCCTCAGGAAATTTATCTTGCCAAAGAAAGAGTGAACACCCTTTTTGCTTGTGGGAAGAGGAATCTGCTGGATTGCTTGAACTCTTTCTGGATCTATCTTGATCCCTTCTTTGGAAACAATATGCCCCAGCAACTTGCCTTCAGTAACACAAAAGACAGACTTCTTAGGATTGAGAGAAACTCCATGTTCTCTACATTTTTGAAGAACTGTTTCCAGATGTTGAAGATGATCTGCCCTTGTTTTGGAAAAAATAGTCAAATCATCAAGGTACACAACAATACACTTTCCCTTTAGACTACCAAAATCTAAATCCATTTCCCTCTGAAAAGTGGCACCAGCATTGATAAGACCAAATGGCATTCTCTTGTAGGAAAAGGTGCCCCAAGGGGTAGTAAAAGTAGTCTTGTGCTGATCTGGGGTACTGACTTCCACTTGATTGTATCCAGAGAATCCATCTAGCATAGACAACATCTCAGAGCCTGAGACAGCTTGCAAAACTTGATCCATCATGGGGAGTGGATAGTTGTCTTTTAGAGAGGCTTGATTCAAATTCCTGAAATCCACACAGATGTGAATCTCACCATTCTTTTTCCTAACAGGCACAATGTTGGCAATCCATGTTGAATGATGTATAGGGAAAATAATCTTGGCTTTTAGTAACTTCTGGATCTCTTGAAAAATAGTATCAGCAACCTTAGGATTGTACTGCCTTTGCTTCTACTTGAAAGGTTTGATCCCAGGTCTCAGAGGGATATAGTGTTGCATCTCCTTTGGTTGAAAATCCTTGAGATCATCATATGAATAGGCAAGAACATCAACATACTTCTTTAATAGGTTTACTACTTTCTTCTTCTCTTCTTGAGTGCAACATTTTCCAATATTCACCATCTTGGGTTCATCATTGCTTCCAATATTGACCTTCTCATACTCAGCAGATTGTTGAGTCCCTTGAGAAGCTTTAGATTTGATGAACCTATCATGTTTATCAAATAGATCTTCTAGACTCACCAGCCCTTTGGGAATCTTGTTACCTTTCAACTTAATACAACCATCCTGATCCATCTCTTCCTTGATATCTTCCTCATTAGAGGGCACATACTCTCTAGGCAGAGTTTCACTTCCTTCAAAATACAATTGATCAAAATTATCTTTAAGCTCCAAGAAAGAGAGCAAGTGTTGATCATCATTGAAAACCTTTCAGTTGTTTGCATTATCTGGTACACTAGGCCTATGAATCATTTCAATGGTAAATTTCTCTTGAGAGAAATCTGGATGAGGGATCAACAAAGATCCTGAGAAAGCTAGAGAATCAGCTCTAGTATTATTTTCTCTTGGCACAAGCTTCAATTGAGAAAGCATCAAGGAATTCAATGGAATCCCAAACAAGATTTCTATAATGTTTCAATCTCCTATTCTTGACTTGGTAAAGATCCCTTACCTGTTTCACAATCAACTCTGCATCACCACGAGCACAAAGATTATTTACTCCTATTTCTTTTTCCATGCTCAACCCAAGGATGAGAGCCTCATACTCAGCTGTATTATTTGTATTTTCAAAATGAAGCTTGAAATAAAATGGATGAATCTTCCCTTCTGGAGAGATTAACACCACACCAGCTCCAGAACCAGCTGAAGAGCAGCTTCCATCAAACTCCAAAGTCCAAATGCCATTGGGATCATGAATCACTCCCTTAGGAAGACTTTCCTCATCTTCTGACATGATCATATAGTTACCATGCCCTATATCTTCATAGAGTATTTGTGCTTTTGGATCATCAGTCTTTTGCACAATATACTCAGTTTGCTTTTCTGGTAACAACTTTCTTATTTTTCCATTGACCGGGATCAAAGCATGTGACCAGTCCATCTGAATTTCACCTCCTACCTCTTTACAAAAATTCCTACTCAGCAACATACCATATGAGGGAGGAATATCAACAACCAAAATAGTGGTTGTAACCCTTTTCTCTGGAAAAGTAGCGAAGGCTACTTGTGCATCTTTAATCCTCCCAACCAAAGGCACTTCTCTACTCTCCATGGAATAGTAGGAACCAAAGGTACATGTTAGAGTCAGGCCCAAAGCATGAGCTACTTTTGCAGGCATTACATTGTCTGATGCTCCTGAGTCTATAACACAATTACTGAGTTTATGGCCAGCTATGAGGAGAGTCACATAGAATGGTTCAATTTTCTCATTAGGGGAAGTGACTGCAGCCACAAGACTTGGTTGAGGTGAGGAAGAGGGAGTGGGAAAAATACCTTTAGAAGTATTGGATGAGGCTTTGGATTTGGAATTGACAAATTTTACCATTTTAGCAAAAGCTTTTGGATGAGTTTGGTAAAACTCTGCCTCTGAGATTTGGATTTTGGTCTTTTTGAGGTGATCAATAATATCAAAAGATCCAGAGGTGGATGGGGAATCATTACTAGGAACTTGAGAAACTTTTGATTTATCAGTTTTAGGAGTTGAAGGACAAGAATTTTTGGAAACAGAAGTAGAAGGAGGAGGATTAGCATTACTCACCTTTTGTGTGGAGGCAGTGGGAATAGGAGCTCCTCTTCTTGCAACCACTGGAATAGTTATAGGATACTCTTTGGATTTCTTAGCAGGCTACACCACTTTTTCTTTTTTGTTTGTTTGCTCCCGAGTCATAACAACATATGACTCACTATTCATATCTGCCACTCTTTCATCATATTCATCTTCATCATTGATACCTTCAGTGGTGAGGAAATGAACTTGAGATCCACCAAGTTCCTCTTGTTCTTCATCAACCTCTTCTTCTGGGTCTTCAAAGTCTTCATTAAATTCCTCATCATCAGGTTCTTGAACTTCACAAGTTGCATTGACTAGAACCTTGATAGGTGGGCCTTCAATAGCCAATTTATTCTGAGAAGGAGGTAACCAGTTCCTAGGCTGAAAATTCCTTCTTGGAATATCTTGATAAGGAGTATGTTGAGCCAATTTATTTTTGATGGCAATGAGATCATTTACCAACTTCTGCACTAACTGATCTGAGTTGGCTCCAGGAGAGGAAGAGGAGGATGCTTTAGATTTGGAAGGTTCTCTTTTCAATTTACCAGACATGATTAAATCATCCTCAACACTGATAGCCAATCTTTGATCAGCATCCAGAGTTACAAGGTTAGCTCTCCTTAGTGCATAACTCACTTCAGGTAACTGAGCATTGAGGAAGAAGCACTTTTGGATTTGATCTACAGGATGAGTGTTCTATGGAATTTTAAGAACTAGCTTGTTGAATTTAGCCACAAACTCCCTCATGGGTTCATGTGGTTCCTTCTTGATATGAGAAATTTGAGCCAAGAGGGCATGCACATCTTCAGCAGGTTTGAAACGTTGCTCAAACTAAGTTGTCAAGGTGGTCCAATCAGTAATTGACCCAGCAGGAAGATGATAGAACCAATCAGCAGCATTATCCTGCAATGTTTCCACAAAGAGCCTGACAGAAACATCTTCATGTTCAACCCCAAGAATCCCACATGCAACAATGAAGGCTGCAATGTGTTCATCTGGGTGTACTTTCCCATCACCTCAGAATTTAGGAAAACCTTTCCTACTACTCCTGGGTAACTCATGCAATGGTTGAGGAAGAGCAAGAGGCCCAATCCGTTGTCCCCAAGGTAGAGGTGCTGCCATCTGTGGGAAGATTGTCTGAAGGGGAACTGAAACACCAACAAGTATCAGAGCAAGAAGATTAGGACTGAGTTGTTCTGGAGGAATGTTATTCTTGGAATTTTTGTCTTTAACAGGAGGTGTGCTTGAAGAACGAGTTCCTCTGTTCCTTCTTGCTGGAAGAAGAGAGAAGTTTTGTTGCTCCAGAAGTTGAAAATGAGAATCTTCAACCCCAAGAGATTTCTTCCCACATGTATATCGGTAGAGTTGCCAGATCAAAAATGATCTTGAAGTTGTTTTTTAAAAGGGATATGTTTGAAACAAAATCCCCAGTGGAGTCACCAAAAAATGTTGGGTTTTAAAATGGTACTTTAACAAAACCACAGTCAGGGGACAACAAGTCCCTCCTCTTTATGGGAGAGGTTCCCTTATTGAAAGCAAGAAACAAAGCTTATATACAAATGTAAAACTTTCATCTTAAGGCTGGACTTTTGACATCTTGAAATGATTTTTTACTAAAATAGCTTATCAATACAAATAAATGGAAGAACTGAAGAAAGGAAAGAGTAGAATATAACAGTACTTTTAGGAAATATAGATAGCAGAGTATAACCTTATACGTACTGAGCAAAGGTGATACAGAACAAAATCATTCACATTCACAGCATAAGATATCATTCCATAGACACAAAGTTCTAGAAATCATATCAATAAGAACACAAAGTTTCTTATTACAGAAGATAAATGATCCACAGATTTCAGGTAAGCAAGAAGAGACAATAGATGAAGATAGAGAGAAAGGGGAAATTCTTCTGTATTGATTGCTTTCGATTCTATTTACACTTCAAAAGTATCAGAGTCCAACCTTTGCAATGAGCCAAGCTCTTACATTTATAGATGAAGTGAAAAGAGGAGAAGAAGAGAAGGAAGAAAATATGATTTGGAAGCTCAACCACCAACCATCAATGCCCCTGCAAATCCACCTACAATCTGTCAAATCTGGTTCTGCATGTCTTTGGCGTGCTGAAGAAGGAAGGATGGAAGATCAGATCAAATTTGATCTAGTTGAAGTAGTCTGATCACATATTAATGGCACGAAAGATGTTTTCCAGATTTTCACCCAAATCAAGATATCTAGTCAGTTCTCCATGTCTATTTGGCATGTTGGAGAAGGAAGGATGGAAGATCGGATCAAATCTGATCTGTTTGAAGCAATCAGATCACGTATTAATGGCGTGAAAGACATTTTCCAGATTTCCAACCATCAAATCCTGCTAAAAACAATATTTTATGCTTCCATGGCATAGAGGAGACCAAGATCTTTCCAACAGTATAAAATTTGTCAAATTTCAGCACTGGAGCGAAAGTTATGCTCATTTGAATATTTGAATTGAATCTGTATAAAAATGGTGAAAATGCAATTTTCACAAAATGGATCCTGGGCCCAAAATTGAAATTGCGCCTTTAGCACAAAAGATGCAAAGTGCAAAAGTCTCCCTCAAACCCCGCAGGCCCACAACTTCACTTTTGATATAGGTCTGACACGTGGCTTTACCTGAGTGGTAACAGAGTCGCGGCTCACTTTATAATTTTACTTCTTTTGGAAACAAGGCTCAAAATCTCAAAGTTCTCTGCTGACCTGCTTCCCCATTTTGACTTTTCAACGCGGGCTCAAGACCCCAGCAGAGTCATGGAGCATTTTATAACTTTTAACTCTCTTTTTTGGAAATAAAACCAAAATTCCCAAAATGCTCCGACGGCCCGCCTTCCCATTTTGACTTTTGATGCGGGCTCAACATTTGACTTTATCCCTTGGCATGAGCGGGGCCGCGGTTCACTTTATCACTTTACACCTTTTATGGAAACAAAGCCAAAATTCCTAAAGTGTCCCGACAACCCACCTCTCCACTTTGACTTTTCAACGGATATTCAATACATGGCTTCAGTGGAGTTGCGGCTCATTTTTGTAACTTTACTCCTTTTGGCAATAAAGCCAAAATCTTCAAAGTGCTTCGACGATCCGCCTTCCACTTTGAATTTTCAATGGATATTTAATGCATGGCTTCAACGGAGTTATGGCTCATTTTTGTAACTTTACTCCTTTTGGCAATAAAGCCAAAATCTTCAAAGTGCTCTGACGATCCGCCTTCCCACCTTAGCTTAAAAATGGCCACGTGTCCTTTCGCGGGCCTTAGGCATTCTTTTATACTTTAAGCCTTTTCGCCATAATGCCTCAAAACACAAAACGGACCCGCCTTTCCGCCTTAGCTCGATTCGACCAATCAGGATCCTTCGGGGCCATGGATCCAATTTGACACTTTTGCAAAAATAACAAAAAATGATAAGTTCACAAAATAATCCGCCATGCCGCATCCAATTAGAGATGTCCATGTACTCGTGGATGTGGGGTCAAAAATTGACAGGGAAGATACGCCCGTCATTCACGGCTGTAGAAAAAATACAGAGGAGGGGAAACTCCACCATTTACGCCCAGATTTCAAATTTTTCTCCATGGAAAGAGAAACTGCAAACAATACAAGGCTCGACACGATCCATAGCCAAAAGAGAAGGATTGACAATTTCATTCGAATGAAAGAAACAATTTTCAAGCATCCAGATGGGAAGACAGAAATCTTATCAAACCATGCGGACTGTAAGATTTTAAATTAACAGGGCGAGATTGCAAATGAGCACCAACTTCTTCAAAGCACAATTTTTCTATCTCTCCAGACTTCTCAATCTGCTCAAACATCTCTCAAAGGCACCAACTCAAAATTTTCGAAACTTGACTTGAAAAACGAGGGGGATTTTGAGGGTGAATTGTGCTGACATTTCTTAGACCTATGCACATACATGGTCTAACAAGGCTCAACTTTGTATCAAAATAGTATGTTAGTGGGCAAATTTACTAGTTGTGCATACATGAAATAAAATGTCACTACGATCAATATAACTCCACTCTTATATGACATATTCTCATTGGCTAAATGTATTTAATGTGAATGATATCATCAAAAATGGCAAGAAATTTAATATAAATTTAAGTGGGTTATAGCTCATCGGAAGTAGCAAGTGAGCTTACTGAAATGTTAGTAGAGTGTGTCTTTGTTCTACATGTGTGATTGTCTTGTGTTGGTTTTATGCGTCATATGGAAATGGCCTAGAATTTCAACTTTTGGGTCCTTTTTAAATCAAAATTTGTTAGCTGCTAACTTTTGTATGTGGTTGTAAATTGTAGTTTTTTACCTAAATTTTTTTATAAATTCTTGGTATAAAAATTAATAAGTTTTGTATTTTCTCAAATTATATATTTTTCTTTTAAAGTATTCAAAACTGTATATGATCAATTAAATTATCAACCTATAATTATTGAAGGTCGCATCCAAATTTTATTGGTCATATGCAATCAAAATCACAAAAAAAAACAGCCTACAGACCGTCAATTTCCAGGCGCAGAAGAGAGTGGCTTAACTTAAAACGAATTATGTGGTCGATTTGTCGTTTGTTAAAATGAGTAATCATTTTAACACACGATTGATCTTCAACTTATAAATATTTAACCAACAATCAATAAAATAATTACCGAGTTGCCGCCGAAAAAAGGAACCCCGTGTCTCTCTTCGATAAGGCATAAACTATATTAAAATATTAAATATGACTGTGTATTTTATTTTAATTTTTTGTCGTTTTGCATGTTGACATTTATAAAAGTCAACGTCAAAAATTGAATAATGAAAGCGACGAGCTAAGCTTGTACAGCTGGTGTCACATGTATTTTGTCTCATTTTGCACAAATTTTGCAAGTTGCATCGCCACATAAATCCCCACGAACACAACACTCACCTAATAACATATGAGTATGATACTTCAATATAATATGTGACGATATTTAATTCAAGGTTTTTAAGAAATTCTTATTGTTGGCACGTTGCAAAACGAATTAGGGGCTCTAAGTAGGTACACAAATATATGTAACACATATTAAATAATGTTGGATGAAATACAAACGAAATTGAATTGTGATGGTGTAAATGTTTGTTGCTTAATCATCCACCAAGATTTCAATTTCAAGAGAACAATAAATAAGGGATGAGGATAGGATCATTCCCGAAATGAATTTGACATACTCGAATCCCCTTAGTCCTTGATGGTTAATCGTATAAATTGTGTGCATTTAACTTGTGCAAACTTCAGATTCAATTGAAAAAACACTAAGAAAATTGTGAGAATAAAAGACTTGTACTGTTTACAATTTATTCTTAATTTTGTGTTATGATTTAAAATTTAAAATGTGAATCTAAAAATGTTTATATGTTAATTCGTAAACATGTCATTGAATGAAACATAATAATAAGATTATATATTCAATCTTTAGTCATGATTGTATAATCATATAAAATTATATGGTCTTAATGTCCACACAATGCAATAAAAATCTCAAAATTCATAGAAATTGCATCACACAAATTACTCCAAGTAGTTCACAATAACATGTTAATTAGGGAATCTTAAGTCCTTAATAATTTCTTATGATTAAATGAAGCTTATTACTTATTTATTTATAGACGATGTACATCAAAATTGTGGTGAAATTTGTGTATGCATCAATTTCCAACAATTATAAACAAAACATGGATGAGTAGATGGGCCAATTCATTGTAATAGAACACACAAGCAATGAGATCAAGATTTTATATATATGAACAAAACAAAATAAATTATAATATAAATATATGATAGTACAAAAACATATGAAAAAATATTTCAAATTACTAAAAAAAAATTATAATAATTAAATAACATAAAATTTAACCAATCACCACTATAAATAACACTAAATAAATATCAATTGAACCATTTTTAGATGTTTACAAATAATAGCAGTCACATATAGAAACTCTATTGGTTTCATGAAATTGGTAGAAAATAAATACTTCTTTTTATGGTTTCTATGGGGATGCTCGATAGTATAAAGCTTAAGATGCTTCAAACCCTAAGCTTTTAATATGGTCGTCAAAATGTTCAAACTTCTGCAAAATTTGAGGTATGAAGGATGTCATTTTGTGACTTTCAAGTATTTTTTAAATACGATTTTCTAGTGAGATGAAAGTAAAAGTCCTCAGCATTATGGGATATACCTATATTTTAAGTTTCTTAACCTTATTTGTTTTGAGACCAACCCATTATTTTAGCAAATAAACTCATGTCAACGAGGACTTCTTCATCTCAATGTTAAACATAAAATAGAAGGTATGGTGCCTCCATATATACGATGTAGAATCCCAAAAGGACTTAAACTAGAAATACTAATTAATGGACATCATGCTAACATGGAAGATCATCATGGCCCAATTATTAGGGGTATTTGGAAGGTTTAAACACGTAAAAAATGGTCCATTGATCTTTTATAGTTATTAACGTGCATAATTTTAGTGTAGATTTTTGTTTGACAACTTGTCAAAATTATATGTTAATAACATGTTCGGGTCATATTTTTTCATGTGTCTTTTATGTTTTGTGTTAATTTCTCCCCTCTTTTTCTTTATTTAAGTTTTTGGGTATGTTATTCATAATACCATTAGTGTTATGAGATATGTTCATAGTGATCATCATCCTCGTGGTCTAATTTTTTGGATCTTTCATTTTTAGAGTGCAGATATCTCCTTTACCCTACATTTTTTCCTTTTTAAATATGTGTGTGTGTGTGTGTGTGCGTGTTTTACAACAATAGGAACATAACTTGAATTCAATTTGTCTATAAATACATAATTATTCCATTTCATTCAATAGTATAGAATTATAAAAAGATCACGCTACATATTGTTAACACTCACATGCATTTTAGAGAAATCAAATAATGATTGAAACATTTCTCATCGTCCAAAAATAGTATTTTCTATAGAACACTTTTGGTGTGTGCCCTAAGTTTCTATGCCACTAGAATTGTTTTCAGTAATGAATTGTCTATTTTTTATATATTGTTTATTGTTCAAAGGTCTCGTAATTAAATGTCATTTAAATCGCCAACTAACTTCTAGCATGTACCTTAAAACATTAATTGTTTTCCTTATGTTACAAATTTATTGTTGCCAAATTAGGACAAAAGTTTGGTTGTTTTTGTAGGTTATATGTGTTGTAGTGTGAAGATTAGATCGAAAGAATGGAATATCCAAACTAGAAGAACATAGTTGTGATATTAGTATCAAGCATGTCTAACATATGTATTTACCAAAGATGATGCTTCATCTTGTCAAGAGTACCCTAGACATTTTGAACTTTTAAGAAAAGTTCCATCCCTTTTGGGTGAGCCTTTTTGCATCAATATTTTGGTAACTATTAAAACACATCTCGCAATATTTAAGACAATCCTCTAACCATATGTGAATGCCATATTCTTGGATTATGAAATATTCAGCAGCATATGTAATTTTTGCACATGTTTATTTTGCTTGTTTGAATGTAATTAGGTTTTTTGTGTTTCATATATGTATTAGCCATTAATCCCTAATATATTTTGATGAAATTGAACTATCTTGCACCTCTTCTAGCGCCATATATTACCCATATTATGCTAGATTCAAAATTATGAATTATTTTGGGGTTTATTATGCTAGATCTAAACAAGATGGCTTATATTATTCTTTATTTCTTAATCACAAGTCCTCAATAAATTTTGATAAATATTACAAACCCAATGTGTTTGTATGAATTTTTTTTATTTTATATCATGACATAGAAATTGTTGTAGAAACCTATTATTTCTTATTTTTGACACATGGCAACATCAATGATGCAAAGAAAAATCACTTTTAACCAATCAAATAAGTTAGAATGATCAAAAACTCCAAACATTCCTTTAGGCTTGCAAGATAGCTATTTTTTGAAGTCTAATTATCCCTCAAGCATGCAAATTTTTAGAATTATAGCCTTAATTCACTTGTCCAAACATTGTACATTGTCACTAGACCCTATTCCATGCCAAATCAACCATCAAAAGGATGCAAAACCAACAAAAAATTCAATTATCAAACTTTCTTCTTAAACTGCCCTTTTTAGCTTCTTAAGCCCAATGCCTTTGGTGAGATGGTGGTTGGAACAAACTACAAACAACCACAAAAAACTGAAATTATATTTGGTCACCCATTTATCTCCTTGAGATGTGTGAAAATATATTGGCTCAATTCTCAATTTAAGTTCCTTTTCTACCCTCTCTCTCCTAGGCCTAACTCTTCTTCTAGTATCCCTGTCCAAGGTCTTTTCATGACATAAATTTTGATAAAAATAATAGTTTAACAAACTACCTACCTTTTTGAGTTCCCATTTGGGGGTTTCATTAGTGTGCAAAATTTGAAAGTACCTTTCTTTACAAAAATTCCTCTGAATTCACTATTTCAAACTTCCAATTAGGCCTCCAATGTGCATCTATAGTTTAGCTAGAGGAGTGCCATAATTTTCTAATAACTGCGACCTTATCTTGCACTAAATATTTTTTAATATGTTTGGAGGCTCTATGAATATGCTCTCTATAAATTTATATACTCAGAGTGCATGTGCAAGATCTCCAAACTGTATTATCTTCACAAACCCTACGAGGGTTTCTTGATGAACCCGGGTAAGGATATTTTGCAATAACTTGATTAAAAACCAATTCAAAGACATGAGATTTCTCCCTAAGGTATTTTTCACACTACTAAGTCTTATGAACTTCACAGTAAGACTCTTTATGTCAACCAACTGTGAAAATGACTCAAAATAAAACTACTATGTCCTAAAAAAGAAGGGTATCTAAGTGTTCCAAAAGAATATAAAAAAATATGTCTCCACTTTGTGTCTTAGACATGAGGATTATTTCAAGTACAAACAATATTTATTCACTTGATTATGCCATCAACAATCTCTCTTTGATCTAGTTCTTGTTCCAACTTGACTAACTTGAAGGGGTTATAACCCTCATACTGACTGCTACATGATTTCTTAGATTATTCATACCTAAACTCACATGAGACCACTGAAATTATTGCAATAAAATCTATACATACTCATACAAAAGTTTCATACCAGTCATAAATCTCCTCCAAATCAAATGCTCTAAGTTAAATAGACACAAATGCACTCGCACAAACTTGAAAATTGTTACCATGTTTGTTTGCGGACATTTTTTTTTTCACTCTTGAAGCTCCTTCTCCACCTTCCATTTGAAATAATAATCTCTAAAATAGTTATAAAATAAATTTTTATACATCTTTTAACTCGATCTTCCCCTATAACTAACAGTTATGATCACAAGATAAGGTCACATCTTAAGAAAAGGAGCTGAAAACAAGTTTTAAGAGCTACATGACCAACTATACACGTGAAAAGAGTCCTAAGACACCAAAATGGTTTGGAAACCCATAAATATTCTTATTATCACCTCTTAGACTCCTACCACCATGCTAGAAGCCAAAAATGGCTCAACTAATTCAAAACTTCATTGTTTCTCAAAAAGGATGGAAAATGCAAAATTTGATGTTTTGACCATTGTATCTCAACAAAATAACATGAAATTAATTCTAAAGACTTCATAAAGAATCTTAACCCAGTTAACAATCCAATATTGTCATGACATTCCTAAATGGATGCTAGGAGAGATTCTCATGCATCAATCAATATTGGAATATTTTGATATACTTGGACTATTGACATATATCAGACTATTTATCACGTGCTCCCCACTTGATTGTTTTTATATATTCTTTGTCATCTCTTATTATCAATTAATTTGTTGATGTAATTTTTTATGTAGGCTTGAATAGAAGAGATGATATAATCTCTCATTCTAGGACTTGTTAGATTCAGTCTAAACATGAGTTGAAGGTTTTGGCTCTCAAAATAAATTCATGGTGGAATGGAAATTGGGAGCAATGTGACCTTAAAACCATTTCAAGGCATGTTCTTGAACAATATAAATTTCCAAATGATCTAGCATACATATAAATATGTATACTCACAATTATGCTACTCTAATTGAATTTTGAGGCTATAAAAATCTAAAAATGGGAGGGAAATGGTAGGCCAGAGTGGAGAATTAAAATTTAATTTTTTTCAAGTTTGTTTAAGAAAACACTAATGAAAATAACTATCGCTAACCAAGATTTATAAAACCCATTGTTACTTGAATGAACAATAATCTAGTGCAAGAGTCTAACGAAGAAGACATGAGTTAACTCAATGCATACAAATAATTAATTCTGATCATAACAATATTTGAATAGAAGACAACTTATAAAATTTACAAGATTTTATTGAAATAATAAAATATGAATCAATAAATTCACAATAAAAATGGGTGATTAACACCTTGTAGTTACACATATAGCTTAGTAATTGAAAATTTCTAAAATATATTCAAATCAATTTCAAAACGGAAAAGGACCTAACAATGTAGCATACTGGATATAGAGTAAAAATAACTCAATATAATTCCACTAAGTAACATACAAATTGAACAATGAGTTCTTTAATTAAAATCGAACAAATTTGTATCTAATATTGAGAAAAGAGCATGACTCAAAGATAATGTGCATAGAGATTCGTTAGAAACATTATTTTCTTATATTATAATTAAAAATTTTTGTAACCATGTGTTTATAATAATTTTAATGGGTCATAACTTCAGTATCTAGAGTTTTCATGAAAAATAAAGCTAATTAGAGTAAAAAGTTATCTTGATTACTAAAACTAACTAATTCATCATGATCCCAAATTAAACGTTCTCTAAGCTAACCCCAAAATATCATAGTAATGTGTGGAAAAAAAAATCAATTCCTTTATTAATTCAATTCATCCTCACTGCTAAAAATAGGGCAAAACTGATCATATCCCTAAATTTCCTCACATTGAAGCCAATTATTCAGTTCACTAGATGTTTTCTACTTAATATAACCATGCATGATATTAAATCTTGAAATTTATGAAAATAGATATAATTTCCCTCTTAAATGACTGATATTCAATTGTTATCCCCTCATGTTCCAATGTTTCTTGGTTTAATTTTTTTTTTACAACGTGAACTTCCCAAAACATATTCAATTGTGATGTTGTGGTAGTAATAGTTTGTAAAATATCCCCAAATATATATTTAACCTCTACTATGAAACCTTGACCACTTTTCAATAACAAATTTCCATTCTTGCAAATAAAACACCTTTGAGAAACTTTAGGTGCGAATTGTCATCAAATCATGCACAAAATTGAACTAAATGTTATCCCAATCAAAATATTCATTCAATATATGTCCAATGATTCTATTATCATGTCAAATGGGGAATTAGATTGTGAAATATGAAGAAGAATAACATTTTCATATCACCTTAATTGGTTCTTTGAACTAGCTATTGTAAAATTCCAACTATATGTGTTTTATGGCTCTCATTTTACTTTTAGTGAATATAGGCTATTCGTATGATGGAAAAAAGACATGTTCCTAGGTGGGTTATCAAATATAAGGATCCAATATAATTTTAGACACAAAGTGTAGATAAAAGGTGATCATGTAGTTTTAGAGTCATAATTATAAAGGATGGTGACCTTAACCCTAGGATAGTTATAGGTTTCCAAGGCTTATAACCACGATAAAGATAAGTATTCTACTAGGATTCAAAATAAGTGTAACCAAGGGGTACTAGATAAATCAAAGGGGTGTAATATAATAAGATAATAAAATAAATCAAAGAAAACATACATATAATATAGTCTATAACAATGAATGACCAACATATAACATACACGTCCAAGATAAAAGACTAAAGATGGTTAGAAATACTTAGCTATAGCATGTGTGTGACCACTAATGCATAATCCTCCCCAAACAAAAAAAAATTATAGTCAAGATAGAGGAGAGTACCCTTCCACGATATCGGTTTATGGGGTGTAATATAATAAGATAATGCAATAAATAAAATAAAAAATACATATAATATACTCTATAGCAATGAATGACCAACATATAAGATACATGTCTAAGATAAAATACTAAAGATGGTTAGAAATACTTAGCTATAACATGTGTGTGACCACTAATGCATAATCCTCCCCAAACAAAAAAAATTCCCAATCAAGATATTGGAGAGTACCCTTCTACGACATCATTTGATGAGGGAGAGGTATAGATCGATGGCAAGATAAGACTTGAACATGAAAAATCTACACTATTAGAATATAACTTAAATATAAGTGAAATAAAGGAAGGAAAGATAAGGTTATGATTAAATAAGAACACAATGCTAACTAGTACCGATGTACATATAATACTAAGATAACATAGATAAATGGGGAAGAGAGATGAAATAGTCTATGAAAAATGACCAAGAGGGTTAGAGAACTTACTTGTGGGGTGGTCGCTGATGCATCCATCTCTCTAGAGAAGTAGTATACTAAGAGAAAATCACTATGGGTAGAGAAGGGAAACACCATTCCTTTCCTAGACTCACTATAGATGACCTAGTAGCGTAAGATTCCAATAATAAAGAAGAGTGTCCAATACAATTCAAATTTAAGATGAACCAAGAGGAAAGTGAGCAGATGTGAAGCTGACACAAAAGAGTAGAGAAGATGGCTAATTCTTACGATCCTTCTTCATTCCTTATGAATGTCTAGATGTGGTGTGCATATATACCCGATGCCATCACCTGCAGGCAATGACATTGGCCAAGGGAAACCTTAAACCAACATAATCACCCACGGGAGATGGTGTTGGCCTAGGAGACCTAAATGTCAAAAATGGTACAATATGTTGTGGATCAAGCAAGAATAATTGAAAAAAGTTCCAATGATGGATTCAAATGCAAGGAAGTGTCAAGAGTGCTAGTGTGTGTGAAAAATAAGGACAAGGATAACTAAAGATAGGACCACATAGTGATATTCCTATCTGTGTATTGTCTTTAATCCCATAATGACCATGTGCGTATAGTCATACTACATTCCTGACAGGCCCCTTAAGGCACCTACTCAAGAAATAGATGCTTCAATGACCCTTATCTACAAAAAATATTTGTTAGTAACATGAATGAAAAATTAAGATGAATAGTTAGGTGTATAAATATGCCCCAACCATTGATCACTGCATGTCATAATAGCGAAACATAGGGTGGTTAATGGAATAAAAAATTTTGAAATATTGAAAGTGAAAATAGGCACTAAAATTAAGTACATAAGGGAATGCTGAAAGTAATAAAGGATTAGCTAAAATGAAATATACCCACCAATTCATACCTAATAGTGTCGCTCATCCTACCATGTGTGGATGTAATCAATGCTGCAAGAACCTTGAAGAAGAAAGACTGAAAAGGAAACACTATATGATCATCAATAAAATAAGACATAAATCACCTAGCTAGGGGCCCGTGAGACGGATGTCATGCCATAGTGTTGAAATGTTACAATGTAGAGATGTCATATTGTCATAATGTCATAATTTAATATATATCTATCCCTAAGGGGTGGGTAGCAACACGTAAAAGTGTAAAAAACCATGAGGTAGATGGTATAAAAAAAATTGTCATTGTTAATGAGTATGAAAAGATTGATGAAGTTTGTAGTGTATATGTTACTTTTCTTATCACTTTCTCGCTTTTTGCATGCATGTATGTGATGATACTCATGGTACTTAAGAATAATAATATTTTTCATTAGATAGGTAAATATGGTGGGAGGGGAATCAGTAGGATAACCTAACCCATGTGATTTGAAGAAGACAAGGGGTAGAAAATGACCACAATATCCAGTGATAGGATGTTAGGGAGATGTCAGGTAAATAAATCCAAGCAAGGTCATAAGCCTAAGTGAGGATGCACATAATACCATAGTGATCAGATCAGAAATATTGGGGCGCATAAAGAAAAAATACATGGAATCAAAACCACGGTATTTCAATGGTAGGAAGAGTCAGGATATAAGGGATGAAAAATCCAAACAAAGCAGTAAAATGATACGAGGATGAAACAAGATAAAAGGAATTGCATGAGAACCCAAGTTGGAGCTGAGATCCCGAGAGAAGGTGACAACTCAAGAAAACGAAGGAAAAGAGATCTAGTCAAGGTTCTATAGATATTTATCCATGAGGGGAAAATTTTTGTAAGGTGTCGATTATGATGTCACAAACCTAGTGAAAGATGTGAATTCTAGAATGAGTCTTGAGGTCCTTTATGGAATGTTGTGTAATAACAACTTAGCGATGAAATTTAGATCTCATAGAAAATAGAGGGTCATCGATATGATCCTCTTTCTAGGTGAGAATGACACACTAAATATAATTCATAGAATCGAGGTGAGATGGTGGTCCCTAAGTAGGTTGTGGTCTAGTAGGTCGAGGGGAAGGTGGTTGGTTTTGTGAGGAATCTATTCCATGTTTATGATTGCACAAATAGGATTTGGGATCTTGATGCTTGCTACACATAACTTGGTAGTCAGATTCGGTATGTGCTATTACCAAATCACTGCACCCTCCGAATGGCCAAGTGATGAATAGGGAATTCAGAGTGATTGGGTAACATTGGATCACCTCTCAAGCTGTGGGACTCGGGCCTGAGGTGAACCTCTAAAAAATGCTAACTTCCTTTTCCTAAACTAAACACAACACTACTTCTAATGCAATAAAATAGCTAACTAGACTTATTCTAACATTTTCATGGGGTTAAGGGAGAGAGATTTTCAAGAAATAAAAACCTATACTAAAAGTGGTTATGCACCAACAAAGGGTGTTGTTAGAAACGTTTTTAGTTTTCACGTGAAGAAAGATCAAAATGAGAAGGATAAAAAATTGCCATAACTCAACCACATTAAAAGATTCACTCTGAGATAAGCAAAAAATTCCCAAAACCTGCAGTGGAAACTTGAAGTTGCAAAATATACATGCATACACAAGAAAGGCACAAACAAGTAGATAGAATGATGAAATGACCAATAATTAGTCACAGAACACAATTTTATTGCTTCAGTCACATGTACAATGCATCATTACATATGTAAGAGGAAAATTTTGCCATTATTATGTTGGAAAATAAGATTGAAAGTCTTGTAGACACTAATTTTTGGTATAACACCCCTTTGTCATCTCGTGTTCATGCAATTTCCTATCTCACCTTTATTTTTTCTACATTTCAATAAACCTCATCATCTATTCAACCAAATTTAATTAATTATTAAATGGGATCCATATAAACTCATTTAATAATTGACTTTTGGCATTATTCCTCCATCTCTCACAAATTATTCAATCCATGGGTATTAATATACCCATCCGACACCCCTTTCTAAATTTCAAATGGAATCTATCATCTCACCTACCATGTCAATCATGCTCCCCACTCCATCTAATAATTCAAGCCGTGGTCCCCACATGATCACATCATATCTCTTAACTTGGGTTACTCTACCCAACCCCGGTTACTTGTTAACCCCAATCTAACCTCACATCTAAGCTATAAATATGGGTTTTACCCCATATTTCAAGGACCGAGATATTTTTGAAGAAGACCTGGAGAGACCTAGGCCCAGAGAGGAGAAGAAAGAGCTTAATTAAGTTCTACATTTTTGAGGGAGAAATATTTTCCATAGTTCATTATCTTACCATTTTGATGCCCAGTTCATCTCCATAGTAAAGCACAAGCTAAGTTCCCTCGTCATTCTAGTTACTTGTCATTTTATATTCCATTATTTTTACATGATAACTACTATTCATGATCTATTATTATCTTATCTGAAATGGGGGTTGACATCCTCTAAGGGAGTTAATACCCTCTTGGAACCGGCACTATTTAGAAAACCCCTGCATATTGTTATCTAATCTTATCTGTTTCAGTTTGCAGATCTAGCTTCTTTATATCATACATCTATCTTATTTGTGCACGTAGATCTAAATATGCATATGAGGTCCTAAGCCCTCCATAATTTGAAGTTGCTTATAGCTCCCTGTATTGGCCTTCACCAGCTCGAGAACGAATTTTCTTATACACCATTATGGCACGCCTGGTGGGACCAAATCCTAGATCTAGTCGTTTTGTTTGTTATTTTACTCATCTTTTCTAACTTGCTTATTTGCATGGTCCTAATATTTGTTGATCTCATATTAGTACAATCCATCTTTAAGTCACCTCAGAGGCACATGCTCTTTGTTTTCTATTTACCCACATGGGATATGAACCCATAAATTTACCTTATGAGTTGACGTTTGTTTTGGAACTTGGTTTTGCAATAAAGATATTTCTTGTTGTTATATTCATCATTAAAATATTAGTATTTGGAGGATAACAATTTATATCTAAGTTAATATTGATTAATTTTGTAGTTCATTCCCCCAATCAAGCTTATGATATTATTTTTGGTTTTCTTTGGATAATCATTAATATACGATATTCGTATTTGTATTATTTTATATAATAATACTGACCTTTGCTATAAGAAAAAAATACAAAAAAAAATCAATAAAAATAAGTATTAATAATAATTGTCACTACCCTACACTATCCCATCTCCATCTTACTCCACATCTCCCCTAACCGATCCTCCCTTCCTTCCCACCAAGCCACCCACGGGCTCACACCCCGCAAGCTCCCATCTGACTTTTCTCCACCAGAGCGACCATCCTCCACACCCACTTAGCCATTCCCACTGACCTTACCCACCATCTATCTTGTTCCACCATGTCCCCACCTACCTGAGCTTCCATATAACTCTTCTTACTCCCTAAGCTATCCCCCTCTCTACCCACTTCATCCAAATCTACCTCGTCTCCCATCTAGTTCTCCCTCAACTCCCTACCTACTTGCCCCATCTCCCACCAAACTCATCTCCTATGCCCGACTCCCTTTAACTCCAATCAATCCCCATTCAACTCCCTACACGTAAATCCCGAGCTACCATCCCCTTTCCCCAAACCCATATCCTCACTCTCATCTCCCACCCAGTCCCCTCATGTCCCAACCCACTCTACCCTATGCATCCTTCGACTCAGCTTACACCGAGCCATCCATCGCATCTTCCTCTCATAGACCTAATTCGATCTATTCCCAAATCTCTTTTGCACATTCCCCCATCTCCCTTTCATCTCCCTCATCTTCATACTTGAGATCCCATCTTCCCTCTCTACGTTCTCAACTCCCAACACCAAAATCATCCCCTCATTGAATCACTCCACTCTCCACCCAACTCCTCGAGCTATATCCCATCTACCTGAGCTCCCTCTTGCACTACTCTCCATCCCACATAGACCGAGATCTCTCCCATGTTTTCCCCCAAACTCCCATGCCGATGCTTCACTCTGCTTGCACGTCCACCAACTCCCTACCTCCTGCACTACTCTCCATCGACCCCAATCTTAGTCCCCTCTGTTCGAGCCCCCATTTGACTTCTCTCCCTCACAAGCTCTTCCAACCAACACCCCTCCTCTCACAATTATCCAAATTCCTCACCTCTCCCTTCCTCCTGACTCTATTCCACTCACCCCACATACGACTCGACTCTATCCTCAACCCCTAACTGACATTCACCGACCCACGTGGTCTTTGTCTCTTTCCATGCACACTTTCCCTGACCAAGAAGACCCCTCCATACAAACCCCACATGGCCCGACCACACACACACTACCACATTTCTAACAAATAGTTTCTACTTTCGACTCACCGAGTGCATTTCCTCATTTATTTAATAATTTACTTCATTGATTAGTCTTATAGTTTTTATTTTATCATTCTATAGTTCATTTCATAGCTTATCATTTTGAATCTATTGACACATTGCATGGTTTATCATTCCATAATTTCTCATTTTGGCATGGGTTAAACATTTAATAATTTATCTCATACGTTTATTTCATAGATTAAAGTTATAAATTATTGATTCATTTTTACATCACAATTACTCTAATTGACTAGGAATGTTGAACTATGATTTTTATTATTTAGATTAATTATTTTTCTATGATGACGCTCTTTAGACATCGACATCATTTTTCTTAACAATGTCAACTAATTGTTTTATTTTATTTTGTAGGTAACATCTATGATACTATGACCACTAAAATATGTCATCAAATATCGCTTGTTGAAACATAAACACACCATTAATCTCCTTTCATTGACCCCGTCTAAAATTATAAATGGTGTAATTTTAGGGTTCCCAGGCATTTCGGGCCACTAACTGGTGCTTTAAAAATACATCACTATCACACACACTTAAATAACCAGGAAAAGTGACTCTCCAGATATTCCTTAGTTTTCTCTATTTTCTCTTTTCTGCATTGTAATTTCTCATCTCGAGTGATTGTCTACATCAAATGTCACATTTCATTTTAGATTAAAAATAACCTTTCTTTTTTGCATCCTGCTTGATCACATAGCCTAATTAAGGGATTTAATTATTTGCATTTCACTTATCACACATTTATTGAGATTACACAAACATAATTAACACATCAAAACATTCCTCTCACCTAGTTAACTTATTGGGACTTAAACACCCAATAGGAAATTTTCTCATACATCTCCCCATCCAAAGCTATCTAAAACCAATATTAGAATTCTATAGGTACATTAATTACCTAATTTTCTTAAGCAAGAGAGAGAGGGTGCATGATGAAGAACGTGAAGAAATTGGCAAGGAAGAATGGAAGATGGAGAGATGGCGAGGAAAAAGAAAGGAAGGGATAGGAGGGGCAATGCCAGTGAATGGATGTTAGGAGAAATCCACTGAGAATGATCAGTAGGAAAGGATGGGATAAAAGATGAGACAATGAAGAAATTAAATGAAGAATGGGAGGGGGAACAATAATGAAGGGACATTAAGAGAAGTACCCCCAATAATTATCAGAGGGCACAGATGAAGGAAGGAATGAAGATACAATGAAGGAGGTCAAAGAAAAGGATTCGGGTTGTGCAGAATGGGGATGAGTGATTTTTAGGAGAATTCCACCAATAATTACTAGCGCAGAAATAAAAGATGATGATGAAAGAATGTTAGGGGAAGATTAATGAAAATGACAGGTAAGTATGGAGGTAAATATGTGGGAGAACTCTAGAAGATGGAGTTGAAAGAATAAAGAAAAGAGGGATAACGATGTGTAGGAAGATGAAGATGAGGAGAGGATGTAGTGGATGAGAACGAATGAGAGAAAAATTAAGAAACAAGACACAATATGAATGGAGAAGAAATGGTTAAGTAAGATTACCTAGCAACGGATGATAGAGATGAAAAAGGGACTAGTAGGAAGTGGTGTTTGCGAGAACGAAAGAGGAGGTGAGAGGATGTGATGATGGGGAGTTACGAGAAAATGCAGATGGAGAGAATGTACGGTAGTGGGCGAGTGTAGGATGATTGATTATGCTTAAGAGGGACTCTTAAGTAAGATCACCATGTTGTAGGAGGATTTAAGTAAGATCACTAAACTGATAGTGATGATATGGAAGGAGAAAGACAACATTGTATTGGATTCAGGTGAGGAAGGGTTGGTTGGAGTGAATGAGTATGATGAGAGGTAGGAGACAAATTATGAGGAAGATATGATGGGAGGTTTAAGGTTCAGATGGCAAATTGTTCATAAGAGAAACTCTTAAGTAATATTTCCCTGCGATGTGAATGGTTAAGTAGGATCACCAAACTGAAGAAGAAGAAAAATGATGAAAAGATTAAGTGGAACAAGGAAACAAAGGAGTCTAACATGAGTGGATGGAGGGACATATGTAGTGTAGATGGAGAGTGTAAGGGAAATCCTTAATTAGGATGCCCATGTGGTGGGAGTGATGATGCAAGATTTTTAATAGGAAAAGGAGGAGTGGAAAGACGTTTGATGATGCAAGATTTTTAATAGGAAAAGGAGGAGTGGAAAGACGTTTGTGGTGGTGATTGTCATCTATTGAAAGAGGAAATGGTGGAGAAGTCTCTACAGCAGGAGGATCCAAGGAAGAAGATATACCTTAAGTAAGATTCTCTAGCTATATGGATGGTTAAGTTATATTTTCAAATTGAAAGTGGAAGAGTGAAAGGGAAACTCAAAAGGAAAGACAAGTAAGATTTTTGACATGGTGAAAGGGGATAGAAAGGTGAGAAGGATGATGTGGAGACAAATGGTGATGAGCGGAAATGGGGAGAAAAGAGAAATGGATCAAAGGATTTGTTGAACATGTATAGAGATAAGGAACTGCAGGATAACGAACTTGCCTTAAGAAGGATCCTCAAGTAGGATTCGCAAATTGCAATGGCGATCAAGTAGAATTCACAAGCCAAAAAATATATTTGCAAACACATTCATGGATATTATGGATAAATATTGTGAAATTTAATGTAATTTTGATACAATATGATCTGGATGAGAAGAAATAAACATAGTTTGAGCAAGAGTGTACAAGGAAATCATGCTTCGAACTGGATTGGAGATAAAAAAGAAATGTTACCACTCAAGGCATTGCACTAGTTTCCGATAGCAGGTTTTAATACATAACCAACGATAGTTAGGTATACCAAAAGATCATATGGGAAAATATGGATGAAAGATGCTCATAATCCTAATGTTGACATGACAAAGGGATTGAGATGTAACTTATACACAGGAAGGGGGGTCTCCAAAGGTGGTGTTCCTTAAGTCTATGCCCTAGCTTTGGGAAAGGGAAAGAACAATACCATAAAGTTGATCAACGTGGGAAGCTTTCAGAAAATGTTGATAAAATGAAGGCTGATCAATGTGAGAAACCTTCCAGATGCCATAATAACAAAGTAGCCATCCTTCGAGGGTATGGTATAATTTATATGGGTGGCAAGAATAATATGATAGCCATCCTCAAGGGATCAATCTATTTCTTTTGATTTTTCTTTGATTTTGATTTGTATGCTTTTCTGTTTCCTTTTTTTTTGCATGAACAACTTTCCTTCAAGGGATCTTTCTATTTTTGATGACTTTGATTTTTCCTTTTGCATACGTGAATTTGAGATTCAGATGGGGGAGAGCCGGGAATATCTAAGTAAACCACTTAGGAGGGGATAAGGAATGTATAAGAGACACGCCTTGACCCTTTAGATGGTTGCAATAGGAGAATGAGAAGGTAACATATGTAATGGTTATGGGGTCACATCAAATTAGTGAGTGTGGACCACATAATTCAGATCATTACAATGATAAATGAAAGGGGATAAGGATGGCAGAATAATCTAAGGATGTAACTAAGTGCTCATTGGTAGATATGATAACAGTAGACCGGTCGCAAGTGAAATGCATTAAGAGGTTACGTCTCTGGTTTAACACCATGAGAGGGAAGACAGTGAAGCTGCAATAATATGAGATGATAGCCAAGCAGGAAACAAAACTATGTCCTAAAGGAAACAAGCATATGACTACAATGGTTGATTTAGATGAAAAAAAATGACGCCCCAAGAGAGACATAAACATAGAAGGATAATCATGGCCTCAAAGAAGGACTTGATTAAATAAATAATGTCCCAAAAGAGACACAAATATGGCCACAATGGTGGACTTGATGAAATAGATGGTGCCCCAAAAGAGGCATAAATATGGCCACAATGGTGGACTTAAAATGAGTGGGGATTTGGGAAGAAATAGTTTAGATTGGATGAATGTGAAGGAGGTAGAAAAATAATGTCAAAGAGTGAAGTCCCCTAGTAACAAGGGAGTTGTACGAATGAGATGCTCAAGGGTGAGGGAAGGTTGTTCCCCCAATAAGTTAAATGTGAAGGAGTTAAAGGATGTCAAAAGAGATTATATGAGATTGTATTAGATTTGGATGTGGTAAACGATCGGAGACCACAAGTGTGCTTAGTAAGATATGCGATATTGATGAACAATGGAGGAATGTCGTGTGTAGGAGGGATGTTAAGGGATGAGGTGGATGGATGAATCATGGGAGACCTGACAGATGGGATATGAATTGGATTTAAGGTAGATGGAGAAGGAACTTTCCCCTGAATGAGGAAATAATTTTTATCAATAAGATTGTGGACAATTTTATGAAATGCCTTACAATGTTCAATGTCATGACCTGGGGTATGATGTTAAGTAAAAATGCAATTAGGATTGAACCATGATGGCTTGGAACCATAGGAATTAAAGGCTTTAATATGAGGAATTTTGATGGAAGATGTTTGAGTTAAATGTTGAAGGATATCTACGTAAGAATTCATTGAAGTATCATGGGGAAGATAACTCTTGTGGGTTTTGATAGGATATCTTAGCTTAGAGTTAGGAGAAAAAGTGGATGTAGATTGTATGGGTGAATTTTGTGTTTTGGAGGACAAATCAAATTTGGTTGGAGGATTGTATTTCTTGGATGTTGCAGATGGAGAGACTGATCCTAAAATAGATGTTGTGGCATTGGATTTTTGAGAAGAGAGAAAACCTGAATGTTTTCGAGGATGCGCAGCGGATTGTCGAGGATGTTTTCCCCAAGCTTTAGAATTCAACCGAGAATATTTACCTCTAGCATGGATGATTATAATTTCAATTAGAGGATCTGATAGTGGTGGTGTGATTATTAATGGAGAAAATTTCCTAAAATAAGATGAGCACATTAATGGAGAGATAGGTGTTTGTATGATGTGATTAATGAAATCTATGTGAGACATGGATTGTTTGGTTTTGGTGAGGAGATATTTGATTTTGTAGAGGGAGAAGGTAAATCATATTTAATTTATTTAGGTGGATGTGTTGGTTCAGTAGATGTCTCAAACGGTATATTTGATAGGGTTGCAGATTGAGAGGATTTGGTTGGTGTGATAGAAAAATTAGGCAAAGAGTATTGGGATAACACTGGTGATGTGGCCATGGGCAAAGATATAGGTAAAGATGCCAAGGTATGGATAGGTGGATTTTTTGATATGTTAGATATAGGGGTAGCTGGGATAGATAGGGATGTAGGCATATTTGGGATATTTGGAGATGTGGGTGATGTGATAACCAATGGAGTAGAGATCATGGGTAATGCAGTAAATGCAAGAGTATTGTCTGGTGTAGAAGTAGATGGGACTGGTTGTTTCATAACAGGGATAATTTTAGCGGCGAATATTCGTAATATGGCGAAAATTTCATTTTAGGAAAATTTGAAAAGGTGAATTTTTCGGAGTGGGTCGGTGTCCTGTTCGCCTAAAATATATAGTATATTTTTTTTGGGGGGGTCGGCTTCGCCTTCATTTGAAAACATCTCCTATAAAAACCTATGTGATTCGCCGGGTAGTATACCTCAAGTAGCTTACCAAATTACCAATACTGTGAAATTTGAACTCGCATACCCTTGAGCACCAGAGATTCATATTACTGTTGACGCGCGACAAATGCAGTGTTGACGCGCGACAAGGGCAATATTGACGCGCAACAAGATCTGTACTGACGCGCAACAAGAGCTGTACTGACGCGCGACAAGAGCTGAACTGACGCACGACAAAAGCTGAACTGACGCGCGACCAGAGATGTACTGACGCGCGACCAGAGATGTACTGACGCGCGACAAGAGCTATTCTGACGCGTGACTTGGGCTACGAATTGACGCGCGATAGAGGAAGGGTGGACGCGCGACTGAGGAAGGGTTGATGCGTGACCTCAGACAGTTCACGCGTGACAAGACCTCAGAGACTGGACAGAGTTGCTTCTTGGTTCTTTTGCTGACGCAGGACTCTTTTCAGAATAATGGAAGGTGCCAGCTCAAAGAATACGAATAACCTAAAAGTAAGTAAGAAATCTCAGAAATCACTCTTCAAGTATTTTGGAAACTCTGCGGATACAAATAATGTAAATACCAATCATATAGATGCCACCAAAAAGAATCAGAATACTGACTGTGTGGAAGGCATTATTGAGGTGGACATGCATTCTGCACAGTATCACAGTCAAACAAATGAAACCTACGATAATATGCCAGATCTTGAAGATATTGTTCCTGTTGGGGTGCAACCAGAAGTGTAGCTAGATATCACAGATACAAACACTCAGCAAAATGGAAGACAGAAATCAATATCAAACTCTGGTCCAAGAAAGAGGAAACCAGGTGATTGCGATATTCCTCAAAATTCTACTCAAAAAAGTAAAGCATTGAAAACAAACAAGAATATGTGGACCATTGGCAGGACATACAAGTTTGATTGGGCAGCTAAATTTCCATTTATTGAACCTGTACAATCATCTAATTCTGAAGAAATCCCATGTGAATGTACATGTACAATATGTACGTGGAAATTGGGAAAGCAACAAAAAATGCAACTGAAGCTGGACACAATAGAAAAACATTGTGGAAAACAATATTTAACTGTAACAGGGGTGGATGGCCAGAAAATCAAAACACACAGGTGGAAAACTGAAAAGGAGTGCATGCATGTCATATACGCAGCAGAATATGAGGCAGAGCAGAAAAAACACAGACATCTGTTGGAAAAGGGAGGAACAATCACATTGCATATTGGTAAGATGAAAGAAACAAATCTACATGCAAAATTCATACAGTTCTCTACTCTTTTTCAAATACTTAAAAAAGGAAGGGCGATGTCAGATTTCCTTGATTTCAAAGTTTTGTATCAATTTAATGGAATGCTAAATGTACCTCAGTCTCATTGGTCTGAGAGTAGTGGATGGGAAATGGCAAAATGCCTCTCGATGATAGAGAAGGAAGATTTGAAAGAGAATGTAAAAAAAGCAAACTTTATCTCTCTTTCAATTGATGAAGTGACAGCAGTCGACAACACCGCATGGGTATGTATCCACATCTATACATTAGAAAATCATATAAGGACACCTCATCTGTTGGGTGTTATGAAAATGGTTGAAAACTGCAATGCTGAAAACCTATACAAAATAGTTGTTTCTCATTTGAAAGATGTTGCTGGTATGACTGATTATGAAATTGCTACGAAGTTAGTATGCGTTGGAGCAGATGGTGCATCTTTCATGCAGGGTCACCGAACAAGGCTCTGTGTTAGATTACAAACAACAGTGGCCCCATATATGCTACCAATTCACTGCATGGCTCACAGAATGAATTTAGCATATAAAATGGTAAGCAACCATGAAAATGTTGGTAAATTAGAAGACCTAATAAGAGAACTCCATGCCTATATGTCAAGTAGCCCAAAGCGTTTTCTGGAGTTCCAAAAATTTGCAATTGGAATTACAGACGGCAAAAAACTTCTGAAGGATGTGGAGACTAGATGGATCTCTTTGTATGAACCAGCATGCAGAGTTCGTGAGGAGTATCCTTCATTGGTTGGTTTCATGCACAAATACCATCATGAAGTTGATAGGGCAAGGGACTTGTTGTTCCACTTAATTGATTTGGAGACTTTGCTTACATTGGTTGGTATTCTTCCAATGTTAAAGGAGATCAATACACTGATGAAGCATGCACAGGGCAGATTGATCTATATCGTGGATTTTATACGGATGAGGAAAATGGTATGTCAAAGTCTTGATATATTGTACTGTTCCCAGGATAGTTTTGATGCACCTGTTTTTGAAAATTGGAGAGATTTATTAGATCTTAAAAATCCTAACACCTTTTTGAGATTTAATATCCACGATCACCTATGCATCTCTGTTAATGGGAGGGAAATACCAATGCACATCTTGCAAAGACGTCAAGATATTACAGGATCGGAACGAGAAGATGTTCCTGTGACACGTAATTTGTTTGAGTCTGTGATAGTTGAGACAAGAATAAAGCTTAAAATAATTTCAGAAACCTTGTCATTAGAAATTAGGGAACGTTTCTGTAAAGATAAAATTCTGGAAGTAATGGGTGTGATGAATCCGAATTTTTTGAATACAGAAGGTGGCTGTGTAGACTTTGTCAGTAAGCATTTCCATAAATCAATGGGTACAATAATGGAACAATTTATAAAGACTTCAGAGCTCAAGGGTACGGAAATCAAAGGTATACTGAATGTCGATTTATTGAAGTTTTAGTCAACCAATTTTGCAACAACAATGAGGAACCAATATAAGAATTTAGATCAACCTTCTGAAAGTGGTGCTATTACAAGGCTGTGGCGAGGAATCTTTTAAAGTTCTATCTTACAAGAAGATATCAGTGAGTATTTTAGACTATATGAGTTATGCCAGACAATGATTTTGGGGTCTGTGGAGGATAAAAGGGTTTTCAGTGCATTGTCATTTATAAAATCAAAACTGAGAAACAGGTTGGACAAAAATCTGGAAAGTTGCATGAGGTGTTACGTTTCTCAATACTCCCTCGAAACCTTTCCGTTTGACAGAGCAATTACGCACTGGAATTCCCTTTGCAAAAGAAGAGCTGTAAATAATACAACTACAAGTACAAATATTCCGAACCTTGAGAGTGTAATTGGCTCTTCGTCACATTCTACAGAAGACAACATCGACTTTGATGAAGCTATTGATAATGGACTTTTTCAACTTTAAGTAGGTATCTTCTTTATCTATCTTTTATCTTTATCATTAAAGATGTTACAGGTCTATATACTAAAAATGTCAGGCAATTCACCCATCTATCTACTAATCCATTTCTCGCGTTGGATTTTTTTAAAACACAGATCTAGCTCATTACCAGTGGCAGTGATAATTTCAACTTTAAGTAGGTATCTTTTTCCCCTTAATCTTATTGTTAATTTGTTTATTACTATTCAATTTTTGACAGAGCAATTGCTCACTGGAATTCCCTTTGCGAAAAAAGAGGTGTAAATAATACAGCTACAGGTACAAATATTCCCAACCTTGAGAGTGTAATTGTCTCTTCGTCACATTCTACAGAAGACAACATCGACTTTGATGAAGCTATTGATAATGGACTGTTTCAACTTTAAGTAGGTATCTTCTTTATCTATCTTTTATCTTTATCTTTATCTTCATTAAAGTTGTTTACAGGTCTATATACTAAAAATGTCAGGCAATTCACCCATCTATCTACTAATCCATTTCCCGTGTTGGATTTTTTTAAAACAAAGATCTATCTCATTACCAGTGGCAGTGATGATTTCAACTTTAAGCAGGTATCCTTTTCCCCTTAATCTTATTGTTTGTTACTATTCATTTTTTCAGCTCTGGTTATAATTAAAGATGTTATAGGTGTATGTATTTACATTTAGATAAATACAATCTTTTTATTTTTTCAAAATGTGGGTTGACATCCGTCCGAGGAAGCTGTTACTTCTCGGGACTGACAATGTCAGGCAACTCACCCATCTATCTACTAATCAACTTTTTTTGTGTTGAATTTTTTAAGACAAAGATCTAGCACATTACAGGTGATGATTTCAATTTTAAATAGGTATCTTCTTCAACATAATCTTATTGTTTGTTACCTTATATTTTTTCAGCTCTTGTTATCATTAAAGACGTTACAAGTCTAATTTTTTATATTAACATTTATTTAAAGATATTGTTGGTCTATATATTTAAAGATGTTGCTGGCACTTCTCAGGACTGACAATGTCAGGAAACTCACCCCTCCATCTACAATGTCATGTGAAACAAAGATCTAGCACGTTACCCTTGATGATTTCACAGCATTCTAATACGCAAGAGGTAAGGTAAACCCTAGCATATTTGCAATTATATTTAATTTCTTACCAGTGATGATTCTTTCTTGATTTCTTACATAAAATTCACATAAAATTCGGGATAAACAATACATTATACGATTTTAAATATAATTCCACATAAAATTTCTCATCATCCATATATATCATATCATCACCATATCATTATCATATCCTCATTATCATCATCTATCATTAATTATCAATTATCATCATTCATCATCTACGTCCACATACAATTCATGACAATGCAAATAAACAAGAAACATAGATATAATTCATGATAATCACAATCTAATGCAATTAAAATTAAAGATTGTATGTAAATCCATATAATTAAATTCAAATACCATAGTACATATTCAATAGTAGAAGTTTTCAAATTCAATATTTAAAGTTTCCTCAATAATAAAAGTTTCTAGTTTTCAAAACCCTCTTTTTCTTTATCCAATTCTACTCTGCACTATTTCCCAACAGCTTCTTCCACTGTGGCTGTACCTCTTTCCCCAACATCAGAAATCTCCATGCGACAGCAAATTTGGATCAGCTGCAGCGTATAAACTATCCCGTTGCCAATAATTTTCATAACGACTAATAATCTCATTGATAAGAACCTTAGCCCTTCTGTCCCATTCTATAAGCTGATTGATATGAGGAAGCATCTCCATCTTTCTCATCAACATGGTTGTAGCACGAATCTACTAAAGGATCAAATATTTCAAGTTCATTCTTGTAACTAATACGATATGTAAACAACCTTATTGAGCTATGATCATATGCACCAACTTAAAAATTTGAAAAAAAAGACATTTTAATTCAACCACTCCAAGAAGCAGTCCCGAAGAGAATCCTATACAAATTTAACTTCTATGATTTATCTGGAGAAGGCACTGTATTTTTTCTTGGATGCTAAACAGAAAGGTTGTTAAATCTTATTAAATTTGGCAAGGTTAACCATGGAAATTCACCCATCTAAAATTTAATCCATTTCTCGTGTTGGTTTTTTTTGAAACACAGATATAGCTCATTACTAGTGGCAGTGATGATTTCAACTTTAAGGAGGATGGAGGTATCTTTTTCCCTTTAATTTTATTGTTTGTTACAATTGGTTAAATACAATATATTATTTTTTGAAAACGTGGGTTGACATCCGTCTGAGGAAGCTGTTATTTCTCGGGACTGACAATGTCAGGCAACTCACACATCTATCTACTAATCCATTTTTGTGTTGAATTTTATTAAGACAAAGATCTAGCACATTACCGGTGATGATTTCAATTTTAAATAGGTATCTTCTACAACATCATCTTATTGTTTGTTACTTTACATTTTTTCAACTATTGTTATCATTTATTTAAAGATATTGTTGGTCTATATATTTAAAGATGTTACTGGGACTTCTCAGGACTGACAATGTCAGATAACTCACCCCTCTGTCTACAATGTCAGGTAAAACAAAGATCTAGCACGTTACCCTTGATGATTTCACTGCAATCTAATACGCAAGAGGTAAGTTAAATCCTATCATATTTGCAATTATGTTTAATTTCTTTCCAGTGATGATTCTTTCTTGATTTCTTAGAATTATATTTAATTTATTATATATTAAACTATTAAGTTGAGTGAATTATAGATGCATACTTCATCTCAAATGGGGTCCACGTAATGGGATTATTCAGAGGATAAAAAAGATTGTAGCTAGAAGTATAGAGATTCAAATAGATTGATTGCATTTCACAAATCATTCATTAAAAAAACCTCTATCTAAATTATAATGTATTTTTTTTTAGAAATAGAAAAACATTGACATTCAATATAATGGAACAACATATATAAGAAATTTATCGTCCCATTAGGTAGAATATATATACACTCAAAATTATTCCAACTTATAGACTCCCAGTTCTAATCCACAATACAGACTAATCTTCATGATAAAAACCTTATATGTTTTACATTAAACTTCAAAGTTCTGTATCGAGCTTGACCTATCTTTTAATCACATGGTTATTCCATCTTTGGTTAATCCACCCTCCATAGCCTCCATAATCTACTCTACACAAAACAATATGCATGATAACAAAACCATATCTTTTAAACCATTGTCTTGATTATTTCCCAAGCTCTAATTCTTGTGGCCTGGAATTTAACTATTTCATAATTGGCTAATCTAGCCTCTACATCAATGATTGTTTCCAGCAAAACGTTATTTTCTGATAAATGGTCTTGACTATTTTGGATGTCAAACAACATCTCTAGTGAAAGATTATGCACTAATATAGAGGTGAATCTCTTTACAATAGAATTTTCCTACACCATAAGTCTATTAAGGAGAAATCCTAAATAGTAAAGATCTGTTTCAAAAGTTAGTTGCTATTTTTTCCCAAAGACATAATTTTCAAGATAATTAAAGAAATTAAATTGATCATCATATTTCATCAACATCTATCATTGATTATCAATTCTCATCATTCATCATCTTTCATCATCATCTATCATTATCATCATTCATCATCTATGTCCACATATAATTCATGACAATGCAAGTAAACAAGAAACATACATATAATTCATGATAATCACCATCTAATCACCATATAATTAAATTCAAATAACATATTACATACTCAATAGTAGAAGTTTTGAAATTCAATATTTAAAGTTTAGTCAATAATAAAAGTTTCTAATTTTGCAAACCCTCTTTTTCTTTAGAAACTTCTACTCTACTCTCTTCCGCAACGGCTTCTTCCACTCTGGCTGCAGTTCTTTCCCCAACACCAGAAATAACCCCTGAACTTATGAGATCTTCTGCAGCACTGTCCAGATTTTTTAAAATTCTTTCCTCTTGATTTGTTGCATCTCCATGCAACAGCAAATTTGGATCAGCAGCTGCTTTTTATTTGAACAAAATGTCAGGGTCAAGACCATGCTCTTTAATTATCTGCTTTAGTGTATTGTTTTGTTTGTTAACCAAAACAATATTTTGCTTCATATTTTTTGCAGCGGATAAGCTGTTCTTTGCTGTTTCCAAGTGAACTTGCAAAACCTTCGCCCGACTCTTCAAATTTTCATATTTCAACTGCACAAAAAGAGTAATGTCAATTCAAAATATTAATGTAAATTCAAAATTTCAAATTAACAAAAACGATTGTTTGAATGTAATAGTACTTACAACCGCTCTATCTCTTTCGGCATTTGCGATTGATACCAAATCCTTGTCCTTTGACCATTTGTTAAAATATGCCTGGGCCTCGGCACTAATATTTTCCAATCTGTTTAGTGCCTTATCTAAAATGCCATCTTTATAGTCGTTGTTAAAAGTGACAGTCCCACATTTTGCTTGGGTAAGTAAGGAATCCATCTTCGCAGGTTGATTCTGGACTGCAGCGTATAAACTGTCCCGTTGCCAATAATTTTCATAACGACTAATAATCTCATTGATAAGAACTTTGGCCCTTCTCTCCCATTCTATTAGCTGTTGGATTTGAGGAACAATAAACTCACTGACATGGGATTGACAATAATTACCAAGTAAGTTCTCCAAAGGATAAGGTGGAAACTCTTCACTATCTGATTTTGATGCAGACGATCTTGCTGGAGAAGTGTGGGGGCTTTCACCACGATCAACTGCTATTTTCTGTCTTTGGGTGGGCTGATCCTGTTTTCGAAAAAATAAATCAAGATTTAGATAAATAAATTTAAATCAGAATGTAATTAAAAATTGTAAAGCATATTAAAATTGAAATTTGAAGTATACCTGCTGGCCTTGAATCATCTCGCGGGTATCGAAAAAACCAGTTGGGTCATTGCTATCAATGCCCAAATAATCTTCATCTAAATTTATATTGTTCAAAACAGATATGCCCGTTGCACTGGGCAAGCCACCAAGTGAGCGAGTTGGAATACGAAACGAGGAGTCAAGGTTTAGTGTCCCATTGGGGGCCGGAGCAAAAGTCATGCGTTTACCAATGGTCTTTTTCACTGTTCCTCTGGTTGGCATTTTAAAAATTAATGGTTGAGTTGGTGTCGCTGCCGTGGTTTGATCATGAATGACATGCGCTGTAAAGTACAAGAAAAAAAGAAAAATATTAGAACAATTCAAAAGTCAAAACTACGAAATTAAACGTACTATAGAAAAGTTGTACCTTGTTGTCGAGGGGTTGTTTTTCTCAGTGCTACTGGTGGCCTTGTAGGAGTTGTACTCAGTGGCTGTTCAGAAGATATCAATGCAGGTGAATGTATGGAGTGAGTTGGGGAAGAAGGTTCCAAAATCCCTGCAATTCATCAATATTAAATGTTAATTCATTTGGTTAAAATATAAATTGAAAAATAAATCTGCAACTTTGGAATTTGTAAATAATATATGAGAATGGATTACTTCTCTGGCGTTTAACGAGTTCAAACTGTTGAGGGTTTGGAGAGGAGTGAGCTTCCATTTCAGATTGGGAGTCCCCCAAAGCCTCTGCGTGTAGTTGGCCTCTTCCTCTCGACATCTTTTTTTTTCAGGGAATGGCTTCAAGATATCTTCTTTGCAAAACATTAAAATTTAAGATTTATTAAATGTGCACTGTAATGAAGAAAATTGTAATACAATTACAAACTAAATAGTTTATACCTGATGTTCTTCAAATGGAACTGATAATTTCTTCAAAGCCTCATCAGAGCAAGTAGGAATTTCATTATGTTTTAAATTTAAAAGTGCCTCATAGTAGAAGCCCAGGAGATAGTTTGTTGAATATATGAAAGGTTTATCTGAGACTTTTGCATTGGTTATGTCAGTTCTTATTTTTTTTGATAGAAATGTGCACCAATCGAATTTTCGTTTTGTGATAGTGACACAAATGTATGCAATGGCCCCATTTGGTATATCTGTTTGGCGACCCTGCAAAACAATTCTGGCTTGAAAAAATGAAATAAGTGCAGCAAGAAAGTGATGTGCAATTGATTGTGTATCTACACCACGCCTGGATTTATTGACATGGGCTGCAAATGCGAAACAATGAAAATTACTATAAATTTATAACAGAATTGTATCAGAGTAAAAAACATATTAAAAAATATGAATTAAAATGAATTATACTTACAATCAAAATGGAAACCGTACGTTGATTCGAGAAATTTCTTGTCATCTTCCGTGAGTGTTGCCTTGGTTGTCACAGTTGGTAAATTTCTTATATGAAGGCCCGTAAACCGATGTATGTCATTTGGTTCAATAGTGAACTGGAACATTTGGCCATCGTTCAGAGTAACATAAAATATACCGTCCTCTGAATTGTAGCATGACAGAAGGTAATTCAAAATATCAGGATCTGTTTCGAAATGGGGCATATTAACGAGCCCTGTAAATTCACACGCTTCCATTATAGCTGAATATTCTGAAGACATCTTTAAAGCCGTATGGATGTGAGGGCATAAGGGATTCCTGTAGGTGATCTTCACAATTGATTGAGTTGGATTGTCCTGATTTTCTTCCTGAACTTGCAATTGGGAAGCATGTGAAGTCGACATTATGGATTTAATTCCTGAAATAGCGTCTTTGTCAAAGATTTAGACCTGCAAAAATTTGAGAACAGGAAAACGGAAACGAGAAAATGAGCGGCACATGGCTATTTATAACCTAAATAGGGTGTCAATGTCCTCTATTGACGTGTGTCATTTGCTTATAATGATGCGCGTCACTAGCTTCAATTGACACACGTCATCTTGTTCGGTTGTCGCGCGTCATCTACTTCCTTTGTCGCGCGTCAATTGAATGTAGTGTCGCGCGTCAATTGAATGTAGTGTCGTGCGTCAATTGAATGTAGTGTCGCGCGTCAATTGAATGTAGAGTCGTGCGTCAATTGAATGTAGTGTCGTGCGTCAATTGAATGTAGTGTCGCACGTCATTTAATCAAGTGTCGCGCGTCATTTAATTACAGTGTCGCGCGTCAATAGAGAACGATGTCGCGCGTCAAAAGAGGGCGATGTCGCGCTTCAATACAGGACGATGTCGCGCGTCAATAGAGGACAACATCGCGCGTCATTTAATTACAGTGTCGCGCATCATTTAATTACAGTGTCGCGCGTCAAAAAGAAACGATGTCACGCGTCAAGATATAACAATGTCGCGTGTCAATTGTCACCTGTGACGCGCGGAAGACTACAGTCGTAAAATGTCACGCGTCATTACTTCTAGTGTCGCGCCAGTGTCGCGCGTCAGTACTACCTATTGTCGCGCCAGTGACGTGCGTCGTTACGGACTAGTGTTGTCGCGCGTCGCTGATGGAACCTTGAAAAACCAGGCGAAATTTTTTTTTTTCAATACTGTCAAATTCTCCTTTCGCCGAAACTGGTTACGGGGATATTCGCCAGGTATTTTCCACCTTCAATTTTATAGGGGTGTCTTAAAATGAACCCTGCATATAATGTTGCATCAAGGGTAGAGAGAAAAGGCTACAAAGAGATCATTGTTGATATTGGTTCCTTGGGATAAGTGGAAATGATTGGAAGGATCTCGGTATTCATTATATGAGGAGGTAGAAGCATATTGGTGAGGATAACATACAAAAATGTTGTGGTGGAACATACTAATGAGCTATATAAGCCTTAAAGTTATATTTTTATGATAGTATAGGTTGTGATGTTTAAATATATTTGAATAGTTTTCTAACAAGCTATATTGCTTTTGTTTTTTGCAAAGTAGACCAAAATTGAGTGGTATGTGATTATTGGGGGAGTACAAAAAGAGATCTTTAATAACATCTTGGACTTGAAAGATACAACTGTGATGGAGGATCTAGTGTTAGAATAACCAAAGGCTCAATACGTGTATCTAGACTCAAGATTTAGGTAACTTATGAGATTCAAGGTCATAGGGATGCTCTAAGTATGGTGAGTGTGGGAGCCAAGACATCCATGGTGCATGTCCATATCTAGTAAATGGAAGCATTAACATGTGAGTGAAAAATGATAATATAAAATGCATAGAACGTGGATGTGTTAAGTGATTGATGTATCTCACATTATAACATTATATATTTGTTAATATAGGGAAAAGCGAGAGGCATCAAGGGCTTATTCTAGAGCAACATATTTACCACAAACCATTTATGCGAATAAGTAGGAACCATTAGCTCAAACCATTGGAAAACCTCCATATGAGAGAGAGGGGTTTCTTGAGGGATGGTGATTGTATTATTTTGAGAGATAGATGAGATGTGATCATGTATATAAATAATGTATTTTGATAATATACATACATCCACACACACACACACACACACACACACACACACACACACACACACACACACACACACACACACACACACACACACACACACACACACACACACATCAATGGTGATGTATATATATATATATATATACCATTGTTTTAGTGTTATGATGTGGATTAATGGTGATGCATGATGTATGATGTACATGAAATTTTATAATTACATTTTCTTATGCATACATAAATGTATGAACATTTATGCTTTAGATGAATGAAATGATAAAAGTTTAAAATTGATATTTTAGGTAAATTGTGTAAAAATGAATTAGATGGAGAACAATGATAGGGCCATCCTAAATGATAAGATATAAACCCAAACAAGGTATTATAGAAAAATGATGACTACATTATCTAGGGTAGGAAGGCATTACCATAGAAACCCAAATGAGATATTTTATATAGTTATCAAAGTATCCAAGATAGGAAGCAATGACCATAGAAAACCAAGAGGGAGATAAATTACCAAAGTATACAATGTAGGAAACAATGGCCATAAAAACCCAAGTAGGTAAGATAAACCCAACAATGGCCATAAAAACCTAAGTAGAAGAGATAAATCCAAGTAGGAGATAATAGATATAGATCAAGTAGAACACTATGTCTCAATGATGATGTACAAATTATTGGCATACATCATTGATGATGTAAACTACATCATATAGTATTTTATAGTGAGTATGAATCACAAGGTCCTTGAGGTTTTCCTATATGATGGGAATCGAAGATGGAGTTTTGATATTCCAGAAAATATGGAATAATCAATCCTAACAGAGATCTATGTGAGGAAATATAAACAATATCATCAAGGGATGGACAAAGGGGGGATGAGGAGTTTGAAGGGAACTAAATGATGGAATAATTTGATGTGATGGATCGGATTGGGCTAAAAAATATACGCACAAGGATCATATTATCAATCTTGGTGCTTGGAAGAGATATACTATCAAACATCATCTGTATGTGGGAACAAACTGTGATGAGAAAGAAAGAGTGGTGCTGAAGAAAAGGGTTGTGTGGGTTGATTTGTTTCATCTCACCTTATTTTTTCTTTTATTTTTTTCATATGTAATCAATAGGATATATAATATATAACATTATGTCTAGGATATTTATGCCATGTGTAGTATAATTCAACCATAGATGGGATAGGATCCTTAATTGAAAGAAGATATGGTGGTGATGTTGTAGAAAGTAGATTTATAGAAAAATGTGGAGAAGTATAAGGGAATGGAATGAAATATTTCACAATGGTGTTGTAAAAGGTATATCTAAGGGAGAAAGCTATTTCTAATGCATTGAATTACTAATTACGGGAGTATAGTTCATAAGATTATCATTAAATTCAAATTAATAACATGTACCATCATCATACATAATATCACATGACTTTAGATAAAAGGAAGTATGTGTGTCTTATGAGGAGATGGTGATAATTTTAATGATATCATAAAAAATAACATAATTTTTTATGATAGAAAAGGATTTATGTATTCTTACCCTAGGCATAACCTTCTTAGAAGGGATCATCTAGAGAATAACTATATTATTAATTATGATTAGTAACATCAATAACATAATAACCAATAATATTCTCAGGTTTAAAAATATGTTCTACTTGAGGACACTTAGTATGGGTAATAATGATAGGGATATAGTAAACATCCTTCTTGCATGAGAGATGTCATAAAGTTGGAGGCAGTTGGGAGATAATGGAATAGGGTGGATCAAAAGTGTTGACTAAGGGTTATTTCATTTTCTCACACCATTTGAATTGAAAAGGTTGGGTAGAGTATAACCCACAACCTCAGGAAGACCAATTTACCTAAGTAGATAATCCATAGTGTAGTCAAAAGCATTGATATTCCCAAAATGGGATTGTAGGGATTTCTTTGAGGTTAGGAATTTAGAATGTACTACATTGTTGAAATAGGTCAAATTTTCAATGGTCGGAATCTCCTTGTACTTTATAGATATCTCCTTGTTTCATAAACATATGACATTGGATAGATAAATAAGTTACTAAAAGCATACGATGAGTCCACGATCACCCTGGGATGATATTATAAGACAAGTAGAAGTTGAAGACCATGAATTTTACTTGGATAGTGAGAAGGTACATAGTGATAGGGAGAAAACTTTAACCCATAAGAGGAATTTGTCTCTGATCATCCCTAACATGTTCTCCTAGTGGATTTAAAATTTATTATAGAATAACCGAGTCTCTTAATGAAGTCAAAAAAGAGATAAAATTATTGTAAAATTCATCTATAAGGGATCTCTTGATAGTGGTGTGGTAAATATTGAATGAGATAAAGAAAGGAGGGTCATTTACATGAAATAAAATCTCATCAAGGATCATATAATCAAGAGGGAAGTGAATGCATGAGGAGTGGTAAGTTGAGAGATTGGTAGAAATTGAAAAATATTCACATTGACACATGATGCTCTCATATGCACCATGTAAGGTAGGATACTTTCCCAAAGTGGGTTGAAAAGAAATTCATAGTAAAGGGAACTAGTGTAAGATGATCACGATGTTTGGGTGAAGTACAAATGAGTTCTAAGGATAGGATTTGAATCAGAAGGTGAGAAAAATATATTAGAAGTACCAACCATCATGGATCAGATGTGTAGTATTTGGAATCTAAGGAGAGTCAATATGAATAGGTTATGAAGAAGAGGGAAAAATAAAAAATTCTAGATTTTGAGATGTAGCTAGAATTTCTATAGGATCATCCATGGTAGAGATAACTACACATGGACCAATCTTAAGAGCCGTAAGTAGATAGTATTGTCCATGAAGTAATGTCTAAAGAAGGGATGATGGTGTTCAGCTGATATGTAGAATCAAGAACATATTCATATTCGTGAGGTTTTTTCCATGAACAACACAAATATATAACCTTATATGATTTAACCTAGGATAAGAAAGGGAAACAATGATTGATATAGGTGATAATACCTTATTTTGCATCCATATAAACTCTAATTTCTATGGATGTATTGGTAAAGGGATATAAGGTATCAACAAAATTGGTAGCCACAATGTTAGTCATAATAGAAATCGCATATTTTAAGAGGTTAATTAGAGTGATGAGCCAATTCATTTTGATCACATTGTTGGGATTTGTTACATTCCTTGATAATTTCATCTACTCTTTCTTGAGTGATGACCTCATAATAAAATTTGTATCTAAGGAGGAAGGTATAGGAAATTTTTTGAAGGGAAAAAAATTTATCATAGGAGTTCCTCAATTTGGGTGCCACCAAAAAACTTACTTTAATCATACCATTGAGGAAGAGGTAAATTATGATATACGACCATGATGAGAGTTTAGGGTAGATGATATCATAACTATTCCTTAGACATAGATTAATGATAGTGTTGATGTGTATTAATGACACACACAAAGGAGGGGAATTATAGGATCTTACATCCTCCTCACTTTATATTCACACTATGAATCAATGCACGAGCTACACGGTATTGATATTTTAGCTAAATAGAGGGTATTAATTTCTGGATTTTGGGAATCCTTCTAGCACCACTCCATGTAACTTCTTCACTAAATTTTCATTTTAAGAATTCCAAAGTATAATATAACTAAAGGGTATTGCTAAGAAGAAAAATAAAAGTAAAGATAAGGCACATATACAAGAAACTATTATAGAATTTAGGCTTCAAGAAACTGATATTAAAAAATAGATGATTGTATGCTTTCCTTCTATTTACTAAAATTAAAAAATATAGTTTATATCAAAATTGACATATTATTTAAATTTCTTAAATGCACATCTATTTGATTAGTTTCATTACAACTTAATAATGTATTTTCTTTTAAACTTGTAATAACACAATTTAAAGATCACAAGGAAAGCAAAAACATAACTTCAATATTAAAAATTTTACACAAAGAAATGTATATAATAAAGTGGAGATGAGAGAAAACAAATTCAACTCGTGTGGTATAATTTGATCCAAATTACATTCATTAATAAAAAATTTACCTCTCCTTTTCTAAAATGGAATTATACAAATTTATACAAAATAAGGGCCTCATATCACCGCCCCTTCCAAACTATGATCGCTAAAGATCAAAGGAATATACTTATACAATTGGTCTTTACAAAATAATATTGTAGACATTTTCTATTAGGATTAATAATGAATCAAAATTCCATATAGAATATCCCAAAGGATATACTCCTTATTTTTGTTTAGCTTTGCCCATGCTGGGGTCGCGCTATCTGTGTAGACCTAGATCCTTGATCTTGTTATGTGGTCCCTATTGTTGATGCTACTAGAGCATCCCTACATGTTTTGTAATCCTTATCGATCCTTTTAAGGTTAATGATAAGTTTCCTAAAAATATCACTAGTCTTACCCAATAGTATATCTTGAGAGGTTACTATTGTTCCCAACATTTCTTGAAGATTGGAAACCTTTTGAATATTTTCTTTGGCGGTAGAGATCAACTCAATCACATGGGAAGTACTTGAATTTTTTTCCTTAGAATTTATTTTTCCTAAAATGCAAGAAGAATTGCCTTAGATTGATTGTAAATTATTCTTCTAATATAGCCTCCTAGTTCTCTATTACGACCTTGGGAAATGTTGCATCTATGAATATTTGGCTGCTCCTTTCAATAATGACATCAAGTTTATGAGGTAGCCTATTTAATTTCTCATAATAGTCTTCTAGACAAAACTTCGTGTAGTTGGTGTATACTTGGCACCAAACAATATCTTATGATGTAAGAAGTATGATATCCTTACAAGGTCCTTCTTCCACACCTCAGAAAATTGGACATTTTTTTGCAGGGTGTCTATTTTACTGATGACAATTTTATTCCTTGTTCACTATTATTTCCCTTTGATCTTGGATATGATGCCCTCCTTTATTACCGTGATGTGGGATAATTAGGCATGCTCAAATTCACTAGAAATGTTGTCAGGGACGGTGGAAATTCCTATTTTCGGGCCTACATATCCTAGACCATCTCTACTTTAACTTGAGTAGACACATGAATAAATGAAATAGGGTATTCTTAATAATCAACCACTTATGATCATTTCAGTTTATTCTTATTTATAAGATTGAAAATACCCTCATAGTTCTCATAGTAGATAAGAGATTTATTTTTGTCAATCCTCTTCCTTGTGTCTCTCTTCAAAGTCCCCATCCTTTGATTAAACTTAAATATTGATCCAAGGGGATTATTTTTTGGTCTAATCACTTTTCTTCGAACAACCAGAATTTTCTCAATTCACCCATGATCAAGTCAGATTGATGGCTGTATACATAAAATCACACACTTTGGGTAATTATCTAGTCCTGGTTACATACTACTATCCATGTGATTCCTAAGTAAGAAAAGTAATAATTAACCCAAGTTTTTGGTAACCTTTCTTTCCTTTCTATTTATACTTTCAGTCTTGTACCCTTGCTTACTCAGTCTTTCTTATAATACTTCAGCATTTATTATCCGCGACACTAGTACCCAGCAAGGACTCTAGCACCAGGCTCCCTCTTCCCCTTTGGGTGCTCTTGTCCCCTTTATACTTTAATAAAACTTTTTTGGCCCTTTCATTCCATTTCAACATCTTATCTCTTTGGTAGTTAGCTGTTATGTTTGTGGAGCCTATTTTCATGTTAGAATGTGGTACACCTTCTATGTGTTACACTTGGGTATTTTTACGGCAGTCCCGCTCGTCGGTGAGTGGGTCAGGGGGGTTCAGGGGTGAATCCCCTAAAGAAAATTTTCATGGGTGCTTTATTAACCCATGGGTAATGGGTAACTGTTATGGGCTGTTTTTGGGCCCATGGTTTTTCAGTACCCATTGTTTTGATGCCCACAGATTTTTGCCCATGGTTTTGATACCCATATTTTTTCCCATGGTTTTGATACCCACGGTTTTGTATCAAACTTATTAAGCAATTTTCTATTTATATGGTCTTATGCATATGATACATAGACAAGAAAATGTATTGTAGATGTGTTTTGAATTCAGGTGTGAAGTCTGTAGAGTTTGTTGAGCATAGCTCCAAATCGATCTGGGTATTGTATTGAGAGAGTGAAGGCTTGTAATAAAATCTGAGAAAGTAATTCTTAGTGGACGTATCCCAAATTGGGTGAACCATATTAAATCTTGTATCTCTGTGTTGTGTTATTTATTCTACACTTTTATTTGAGATTTGTAATATTTTATGCATATTAGTTTCTACTGTTGCGATTTTATAAGGGATTATTCCACATATTTTGTCACTTATTTCCTAACAGGGAGATGTGCTAATTGTGTGATTGTTTTAAAAGTTTTCTATAATTTTTTGCATTACGTGCTTTATATTGCTAAGAATAACCACTTTCAAATTTTTCTAGAAATTAGAATGTACCAATACTTAATGTATAAATTATGCACATATTATGTGCCAACATCCATAGAATGTTAAAAAATATAATGCCCCTATGTAATGATTTTGAATGAACAAAATATGTATATATTGTAACTACCCAATTTAAACAGTTAGATGTAAAGACTGCATTTCTCCATGGTGATTTGGAGGAGGAACTATATATGCAGCACCTAGAGGGCTATGAGGTCAAATGTGAAGAGGATATGGTGTGTAAACTGAAGAAGAGATTGTATGGCTTGAAACAAGCTCCATGTCAATCGTATAAGAAGTTTGATAGCTTCATGATGGAGAAAGGTTATATTAGATGTCATTCTGACCATTGCATGTATACAAAGAAATTTGAGGATGGAAGTTATATTATCCTGTGTTTGTATGTTGATGACATGTTGGTTGTAGGTAAAAACATGTAGGAAATAAAAGTACTCAAGAAACAGCTAAGTGAATCCTTTGATATGAAGGATTTGGGGGCAGCCAGACAAATCCTTGGTATGAGGATAACTCAGGATAGGAAGGAACAGAAGTTGACTTTATCTCAGGAAGAGTACATTAAGAAGGTATTGGATAGGTTTAACATGCAGGATGCTAAACCAGTTGGAACTCCTTTAGCAGGAAATTTTAAGTTATCAAAGGAGCAGTGTCCCAAGACAGAGTAGGAAAGAAACCAGATGTCCAAGGTACCTTACTCATTAAGGGTTGGCAGTTTGATGTATGCTATGGTGTGCACTAGGCCTGATATTGCCCATGCAGTGGGAGCTGTGAGTAGATTTATGAGTAATCTAGTTAAAGAGCATCGGCAAGCAGTAAAGTGGATCCTTCGGTATTTGAGAGGGACCATGGGGACAGTTTTGTGCTACAGTGGATCAGACACCACTTTACATGGTTATGTAGATTCAGACATGGTTGGATATGTAGATAGTAGGAGGAGCATGACAGGTTATATTTACACTTTAGGTGAGACAACAGTGAGCTAGATTTCAGGACTACAGAAGCTAGTGGCTTTGTCAACCACGAAGGCTGAGTATGTTGTTGCCACAGAGACAAGAAAAGAGATGATTTGGTTACAACAATTACTCGAGGAGTTGGGGCATAAGTAGGAGGAATGTAAGCTGCATAGTGATAGTCAGAGTGCTATACACCTAGCTAAGAACTCTACTTTCCACTCCAGGACGAAGCATATATAGTTGAGAATCACTTCATCAGGATAGCTTTGGAGGAAGATAAGTTGAAGTTGGAGGATATTCATACCAGTTAGAATCCCATAGACATGATGACCAAGGTGGTCACAAGGGATAAACTAAAGCTATGTTCAACTTTGGTTGGCCTTCACAGATGACAGTGAAGGGTTGAGAAGCTTGCTTAGTGGAAATCAGTCTCCAAGTGGGAGATTTTTATGTTTATGGAGCCTATTTTCATGTTAGAGTGTGGTATACCTTCTATGTGTTACACTCGGGTATTTTTACGGTGGTCCCGATCGTCGGTGAGTGGGTCAGGGGGGTTCAGGGGTGAAGCCCCCAAAGAAAATTTTCATGGGTGGTTGATTAACGCATGGGTAATGGGTAACCATTATGGGCTGTTTTTGGGCCCATGGTTTTTTGCCCATGGTTTTGATACCCATGGTTTTGTATCAAACTGCTTAAGCAATTTTCTATTTATATGGTCTTATGCATATGATACATAGACAAACAAATGTATTGCAGATGTGTTTTGAATTTGGGTGTGAATTCTGTAGAGTTTGTTGAGCATAGCTCCAAACGGATCTGGGTATTGTATTGAGAGAGTGGAGGCTTGTAATAAAATATGAGCAAGTGATTCTTGGCGGATGTAGCCAAAATTTGGTGAACCACGTCAAATCTTGTCTCTTTGTGTTGTGTTATTTATTCTGCACTTTTATTATAGATCTGTAATATTTTCTGCATATTAGTTTCTACTATTGCGATTTTTTAAGGGACTATTCCACATATTCTATCTCTTATTTCCTAACATTAGCATTTTCATGGTTAATTAAAAAATTCAAGAAAACTAATGATATAAATATAAAGTTATGTGATGATAATAAGGGACCAAACACAAAGCATTAGCTATCACCACCTAAGGTTACATCCATCAAGGCATCTAAGAGCTCCATTAAATCCATATAGTATCATCCAAGATAAATAAGGGCTGGTCATCTCTACATACACTTCATAGAAGGGAATTTCATTCTATTCCATGCACACATCAACTATATTTCTTTACATATAACATACGTGCTTGCTATTAAGTGTAACACACACAAGAGCCACCTAGGGAACAATTATACGCACACACACATAACTACATTGGGTCTGAGATGTAGTATAGCACTGAGTCATAAGTTCACCATTTTCATAGTTGAGGATACTCCGACCCCTCATTCTTCATCTTTATTTTTAGGATTTGATGTCCATTTGAGGGTTTTACAGGCTCATTCTTCATTACATATTTCCATTGACCTCAACAATCTTGGTGAAACCTCGGAGTGACCAAAGGTGACTACTATAGAAATACTTGTGACACCTTAAAGGAGGTTTGTTGATCATTTTCATAGAAATAGGTGCCCATAAATAGGTATAGGGAACCCACATGTGCTCATGTCCTTCCCCAGGTGACCTATTCCAGTGTATTCTTTGACATCTGCATTTTTCTAAGCTCTAGTGTGACAATCAATGCTTCTTATTTTCTAGTTTTCAAACTTTGTGCATCTTCTAGATCTTTGTGAATAAGGTAAGTCTTATTATCCTCTCTTTACACTTAGGGATTTATACTTTCTTGCTTGGATTTCTTGGGTGTAAATCCTATAATTAATTGTTATTCATTTATTGCTACTATAATATTCAAATTAGGCATATATTATTCATATTTAGCTTAATCATTTTCGTGAACCTGAACTCGATCTACACGCTTCTTGAATCTTTATTTCTCATCTTTCTAGGCTCTTATCATCATGAGTATCTCAATTAATGAATTTTTTCTTATCAATCCTGAATGAAGATATAGGATCAAAAACCTCCTTGCTACCACTTGTATTCCTACTAATATGCATCAAGATTCAATATATAACACCTTTGTCGATGCATTTTATGAGCATATTTATCTCTCGTATAATCCTCATTCTGATATTTATATTTTTGAAAATGATCCACCCTTGCATATCACGATTTTGTAGTCTCAAAATAACACATTTACTATTACATTTATATAGTTAGGTATGTTAATTTTTATATGGATCTTGCGTGATAAAAGTATTCACTAGTGACCTATTTCTAGGGTTTTTGTGGTGAGTGAGTCAGTCATCGTGATTGTTTATCTAGTTCAATCATCAATTGTCTCTATAGTTTCAGCCATCTTTTAGAGTGTCTCAAATGTTGTAGTTAGCTCAGTTGTCATCTTTTAGTCTACATTAGGAATCCTAGGGTTGCATTGGGGTGCCCCGAGGCACCCCAGTCTGTGATATTAGGCACCCATGTCATTGTAATTTGTGAACTTAATTTATTTATTCGAGGTTGGTCATAACAGTTACCCCATGTATTCCCCTAGGTAATAGTCAGAAATTTCGGGTCACTAGTGTCAAAATTTGAGCAAGAGATCCCTATATTAACAAAACATACTCACTACATTATGGGTAGACATCACACATATATAGGGAAGCTATCTACTAAGGATAGGGATTGCATTTAGGCTTCTTCTACATCTGCATCACATCTACATCATACAAGAAAAATTGGAAATGGTTGTATTCTTTCCATTCTATCCATTATTTTGCATTTTACATCTAGCTATTGCCCCTTATTATTGTGTCATTGGCACTAGGGAATCCTAGGCGTAAAATTACACACGGATGCACCAAAAATACATCAAGGTCCTGTTGTCTCCTAAAAATGGCTCTGCATTTTCACAACCAAATTTGATTTTTTTATGCTCATGTCCTTTGTAAGTGCCCAAGCCAAGTTTTTGGATCAAGGAGATAGAAAAATCCATGCCCTGGAGCTGTTTTTGATCCCTGTATTGCTTTTTTTTTTGAAATGCTCCATCTCCCGGCCTGTGTGTGAAAACTTGTTTTGTAACCTCCATTTTGGATCAAATCGGCTCGTTTGCTCTTTGACTTGGGTTGTCAAGATATTATTTTTCATATTTGCTTCTGGTTCATGAAGAAAAATAAAAAAATGGACTCAAAACATGGAGGTTCTCCTTCTCTATATTTTTTGTAGTCGGGATGACTGACATCCTTCTCGTCAAATTTCAGGCCCAAATGAAGATAGATACGTGGATGGATCTCATTGGATGGGGAAGAATGGGCTTTTTGGAAAACTTATCGTTTTTGTCATTTTTGGCAAAAAGGGTGACTTTCCCTTGCGGACCCACAAGCCAAAGAAGAGCAGTGTAAATAAGGAGGTCTAAGGCCCATAACCAATAAAGTGAAGGCACATGGTCATGGTTGAAAAGTCAAAGCGGGAGGCAAACCTTCGGCGGGACTTCAAGTTTTTAGCTCTCTAGGTCAAAAAAGGTTTAAGGGTTAGCTATTTCCCCGAGGCCCACAAAAAATCAGAGAGTGCCACATGTCTTGAGCTAGGCAGAGCGGTGGGGCTCAGAGGTAAATTGGGAAATTTTCCCAATTTAAAATTTAAAAGGAAAAAATGGAGCTGCATATCCACGACTAGTTAGAGAGCACCACGTGTCTCAGAGTGGCGGGGCACGGACATTTTGGGAAATTTTTCCCAATCTGAAATCAGAAGGAAAAAAGGAAGGTCTTCGGCCTGTAGATGAATCAGAAGGCACCACGTGTCTCGAAGTGGTGGGGCTGTGAAGATTTTTTATGAATTTTTTCCAAAAGGAAAAAAGTTAAAGTTTTACCCTAATAACCCTAATTTTGACTCTACTTTTTACCAGTTTTTCCCTAAATCTTCAAAGGGCCATATCTTTCAAACCAGATCTCACATTTTCATGTTTTTGGTATCAATGGAAAGATGTTGAAATTATCTACGTGATGGACACTTCATTTTTAAATTTTGATGGATTTTTGTGGGAGAAAATTGAGAAAAATTCTTTGGCATGCAAAAAACCATTAAAAAGTTTCCCCTGACTCCGTTCCAATGTTCTCCTGCCACGTGGATGGCCCAAGATCCAAACACATGGAGCAAATCAAACGACTTATATTCAAATTGGCAAATCAGGTGTAACGTTTGGTCGTAAAATTTGGTATTTGACACAACATGGGCATTTTTCTTCACAAGGATGGAATCCGAAGAGGCATGGATAATTTACAGGTTTGTAACCATTCGAATTTGGGAATATAATGATCCTTCAATGTCATTTACGCGGGCCAACAATCAAATTTGGAAATTGGAAGCACTTTTTTGCAAACAGAGGACAAAAATGATTATTAGTCTTCTTCTATTATCCTCCTCTACATTTTTCTTCTAGTCTCACTTGTTTTACAAGTTTCAACTCTAAAATCAATAAAAAAAGAAGGAATTTCATGTCCCCCAATGGAAAAATTGATTAGTGCTTTGTGACCAACGTGTTTTATTCTATCTTGTGCTCAAAAATTACAAATTTATCTTTCTTCTATTTATTAATGCATATAATGAAACTTCCAGTTGATGTGTGTAGGAATCTGACACTCTACCCACAACATTGATTTCCCCCTCCTTCATTCTCACTCCCTCCCCTCTCTCAGATTGATTTTTGCTATAGCAAGGATTTGTTATTATTTCCATAGGGATAATGGCATGTTCCTGTGGATCTTTGGTAAAAAAACCACCATAAATCCACTTTGGTTTTACATGATAAACAATGGGAGTTGCACCATTCAAATGTAGAGGGACTTAGATTCCCATAGCATTGGCCTGAAATCCAAAAATTTGTCCACAAGACAAATTTTCTCGCCAATAGGTCCATAATGTAGTGCAATTCTCAACATTAAGTCCACTAGTTTGATGGTTGAGGACAGTCTGACCCCACTAACCTTTTATTTTGGAGGTCATTATTTAGTTCATCCAGTGAACCCAACGTGATAGACAGGAAGGTTTTCATATCTCCTTACAACACTGCCAAACATAGATCTTGAGATTTTTCACAGTTCCCAGTTCCTATAATCCAAACTAGGGCACCCCAGTACACTTGTAGGCTCCTCAGTACATACAAACAATCAACTTCTACCCTTCTTGAAATCATTCTGTCATAGCCTTCCTAGTTTGCATACCTATCTACTACAGTCCAGTGCATAGTGAGGTAACTAATTTATAGGTTAGTAACATATACCTCTCATTTCTATTATTTCAATCAATTCATATACAAAGGAAAAATATTTAGATATAACACTTTGATATAACACTTAGTTTCTATTTATATTAACTCATAAAATAGTTAAAACCCCTATTTTTAGTTAATCATTTTAGTGAACTTGTCATTTTAAACATTGTTTCTTTTTTATTATATGTCATTAGCATATCTCTTCTTTTATTATCATGTCCCATTTTAGAGTCAACCCTATTTATGATGAGGCTACCATTCTTGAACTTACAACTTTATATAGTACTCTTATGACCTTACCCGATGCCACTCAATAGCTCTTCCTATTAGGTCAAAAAAATGTTCCCACTAATCCCACTGAATCTTCAATTGTCATATGCCTTATTGATGACCTTGTTTCTTTTACTCATTGTAGACTATGCTATTTGGTGGCTTGTGATCCTTCTTATTCTTCTACTGATATGCCGACAAATGTTTTAGATCCTTTTATCATTGATTATTTTTTAGGCATTGATTCCCAACTTGTTATGCATTCTACCTCTCCTCCGGCCACTCCTATTGCTACTCCCATGACTGCCAATACTTCTTATTATGTTTCCCCAACATCTCATTCTAGTTCATTAGCACATTATTATTACCTTGATGATCCTATTGATAGTAGTGTTTCATCTAGCATTGACCATATTACTTCATCTCTCATTCCTATGAAGTTTCTTTCTTTTTACACTACTAAGAGAGTCTTCCCTCTTCCATCCTCTTCTTCTCTTGAGATTTCTCTACCATAGTGCATGAGTTTCCACTTACTATTGTTTCTTCTCATTCTAATCCTACCTTATCTATGCTTCCTTCTTCCACTTCACCCACACCACATGTTCCTTCTAGTACTGTTAGTAAAACTTCCCCTTTAGCATCTCATGTGGCTCCTACAACACATACTCCTCATGCGTCTTTAGCTTCAGAGCCTATTATCTCACCTCTTTATATACCCACGATCACCCACAATGACAAGTTGCAACCTCTTAGTACATTGTTTCCATCTTATTCTATTCCATCATAGGACATCCTCTCTCTCATGCATGTTGTAGGAAAAATTTAGTCTCAGGTTCACTCTCTCACCTTATAAAGTAGGGATTACTATGCATCTATAGATAACAATTCCTTTCATGGTAATCCCGTTCCCAAAAAAATACATAACTCAACCTTTCCGAAGGTTTTCAACATGCCCACATTTACATGCTTTGATGGTACCAATGACCCTCATGATCATATTGCACATTATCACACTCTTATGGCCTCTTATTCCAATGATCGAATATTACTTAAGGCCTCTCATTTTAGACTAGTTGATGATGCACTACAATGGTATACCCATCTCCATTTTGGTTCTATTATAACTTTCTACGACATAGAGGATGCCTTCCTTCATAGTTTTATTATCAATGCTAGTCCTATGGTCACATACGATCATATTCCCACCCTCCATCAGGGATCTTCTGAACCTATTCAAGATTAAATATTATGCTTTAATGCATACATACATCAAATTATATTTCATCTTAGTGACTTGGAAAAGTAGTTCCTCTTCTATCATGGTCTTATTCCTCCTCTAAAGTAATGCTTACAGTATGATACTTGTGAGTCATTTATACTTTTGTGTTACAAGGTTATTGATCTCAAACATGACCTTCTTTCTTCTTCTCTAGTAGAGCCTTCCCATGTTTCTCTGATTACTAGGCCCTTTACTCTTCCACCTACACTTATAGGCCTGCAACCTCAAAAATCTCCACCCTTAGCTACCACTAAAACAAACCGTGTTACTAGATTACTCCACCTCCTAGAAACAATCCAAAGAAACCCTTAGCTTAACTCAAAGTACAATTGAAACAACCTCAGTCTCCTCCTCCATCTCCTAGACATGTATCTCCACCTTTGTGACCAATTATAAACACTATTACTTAACCTCAGTACTGTAAGCCTATGTGGTTTTCACGTAATGCTCGACCACATGATGTCTTACGTATATTACTTGATGAACAATTAATTCAGATTCATTTTAATCACCACCACCCTCCAGACCATTTACAATGCTAACATGATCCATATTACTATAATTACCATCGTATTAGTGGCCATCATGAAAATGATTTTCTTATTTTACGTGAGAGGTTACAAGATTTATAGGACATTGGTGTCATATTTTTTACCTCTCGTGAGTGATAATTATCTCCTTGATCACAACAGTGTAGGCATACACCTCCTAAGTCTTCTTCGCATGATACTCATTTTTTCATCAATAATCATTGTTGCATGCACGCTATCCACCACCTACATTGCTTCCACCTCCATATTCATTACATCCACCTCACTCATACTATCCATCAAATACATCCCATGGGTTTCCACCAGTCTTTGCATACCCCATGGTCACTTCATATGACATGCACTTTGGTCCATACACTCATGCTCCACCCATTCCATATGCATCCACCTCCATTCGTCATCCTGGTCACTGGTAGGTGATCATTATCACCTTACCCCCCAATGAAGAACTTTTGTTCTTATGGTTCTTACATGACTATTGAGGGATTAATTTTAAGAACCTTTCACCATGCGCTCCGTCTTTCATCCTGCATACCTAAATCATTTCCTGATGATGCACTCTTTCGTGTGCGGCTCATCATTGACTGATGAGGGGTATTATTACATGAAACTATTCATCCATACATTGGGGGTCATCGTTACTTTCCCCCTATTTTGATCACTTTATCATATTACCATTGTATTAAATTTTCACATCTTCATTATGCTACAATTATCTATTTTTCACATTTATTTTATCATCACCATTACAATACCTATGCTCTATACACTTTATTCATCTCATCAATTACATTACATTCGCTATCTACATCATCATTTACTATGCGTATATACCATTACTAAGATCATCATACAAATTTATATTCATCACAACAATACACATACTAGAACACTAACCATACAACCATATGATATCCATTACATCACGATAAAAAAACATCTCAAATTTCGATTGCATACATATCCAAAATAGGTTTGCATACATCTAGTGTTCATACCAATCCTCACCACAAAAACATGTTTCATCATTAGGGGAAAGGCCCCCTACATCATATATAATTATCACTATCAAATATCATCATCACTATCACTCTCGTGTATCACGAGAGCCCTATAACATGATGCCTTGCCACCGATGTAGATGCCGCATTTCACAGCCTCAAAACTTCTCCACCCATCAATGTAAAACATGGACAATCTCCATGTTCTGCTCCTAGAAATGACCACTGCAAATTCTACATAACTGGGTGAACAAATCTTGAGCCAAGGGACTACCACCTAAATGCCTCTTGGGTGTGATGAGTCTCCTCATCGTGCCTCTTCCCTCTCGCTAAGCAACACTGTACATGTCACCGCTACTATGGCTACTAGATCAAACAAATGGGCATGCTCACCTGCGATGTTGTCCATGCGCTCTAGTATCCCCACAAATAACACATCACTAGGAACATTCCATTTTAATGTGTAGATCAATGTGTCTACTATCAATGACCAATAGGCATCCCTTGAATACACAACATATAACCTAATGTTAGTCAACCATGTAAAAAACAAACACAACATAAACAATTTATCAACCACATTAACATACAAAAATACTTACAATCAGCCATCACTACTGGTACAAGGTCAGGGATGACAACCTCATCTGATCCTCCTACTGATAACTCCATCACACCTGAAAATACCAGTTATAAGAACACCCATCGATGCACTACCCACCATGCTCGATAATCCTCCATACTCCCCGCATCATCACCATCCACAACTGTTATCGCGGGATCTATCACATCTAACCTCGGTGTTACCAACTATTCTATCGTGGTCAGTGGCCTAACACCTACCCTTCTAGGGGCTATAACAGCTCATTTCCATATATATCACTCTGGGGTCACATCCTGTGCCAACCCAAACTACCGTGATACTCTCTCCACCTGAAACATCTCTGCTACACTTGGAAATCAATCCTCTGACCACATGGTTATTTGAATACATCGCATCTCTGTCACATCTTCAGGCCATCCTCCGTAATTGTGATATAGCCTTCACATCACCAAATTGGATCCCATCCTATCTATCAAGGCCTTGTAGTTCTTCATGTCCATCTTCTTACCGTGAATATCCACCCACTGTCAAGAAAATATCTCTATCTAATCACACCTGACTTGTGGCCCTGCAACTGGTCTCAATACGGCTATGTGCTCATATGCCCATACATGTAGCCATGTTGTGGCCCCTATACCTCCACCATGCTCATCCTACGTGAACCAATACAAGTCCTTGTACATATGGACCGACACACACCATGCCCACGCATATATCGCCCCATCCTCCTCTCTCCAATGACATATGTCATCCATCTTATATAAGATGCTGACACCCCCTCCCTCCACTGCTATACATGATGCTATCAACACTATGATGAACTTCCAAAAATGTGGAACCCTTGACTACAATATCACATCCAAACTAATATGGGACTTTTTCAAAACTTGGGCCCCTAAAAAATATCATCTATCCAAGCGCGTATTTCACTCCATATCCACTACCACCATCATGTGTACTCTCTCTCCAATCATTGGCAATCACAGTATGTGATATACATCCTCCAACGTCATTGTCATCTCTTTCATAGGAAAAAAAAGTGTGCATGTGTCTACACACCATCTCTCACACAATGCAGTCAACATTGGAATATTATGGGGAACATCCCTCATCCATGCTATATGTCATAGGAAAACACGATCCAAAACATCCCACTCATCATCTGAAAAACCCAATCCTAGTAATGTAATCACATGTCAACCATCATAGAACTCCCTCAAGTGGATATCCCTCTACACAACATAAAACAATGACAAACACAATGATTAACAAACTTTACATTATAAAAAAAATGCTCAACATGTTAGAAACAAATTCCATAGTAGTATCCACAAAACCAGAATTTTTTGGACCATGGCACCCAACATTAGGACTGTGGCACCCCAGAGTAGGAAACTAGTGCCAAGATCTAGGTGCTTCCGTCTCAAGGGTCACTAACACCTTCACTGCTTTTGTCTAGGTCCCAAATGCTGAGAAAACTAAAAATATCAAAAACACAAAAATTCAACTCAATAATATATTTCACCCTACCTTTAAGTAAAAAAAACACACTTACCAACTCCATAGTAGTACGTGACGTTACCGCGGTCACTCCTCTCTTAAATCAGGTCAGATGTAGTGGTCTTGCTTGAGGAATCCTCACTCGCCTTGCATTAAGTCTTACACTCATGACAAAAACAAATGAAGTGATAAGTTACCTTTTCACTTTCCTATTTATAAGCCCATTACAAATGCCACCTTTACTGTGGCCTACATTTCACGCTTATCATCACAACTAATACACGCAACATCGTTTCAGTCATATCTTAAGCGTTTTTACTTCAATTTTCACCCCATTTGTGAAATTATTTTAATAATTCCACCTACCACTATACTACACACATTTGGCACACATTATACACCTTAGAAATATTTTCTATTCCTTACAACCATGTTTTAACCTCTTGTTGTTACTTTCGACCTAGAGTCCATTCCTCTCACCACTCCCTCTTTTGCTAAAAGGGGGGCCATATAATTAGAGGTCCCCATATAATCCCCCTTATGTCACCATGCATTTCAAAATCATGAATCCAAAACCTCGCAACTTATACCATGAAACTTCACCATCAATCTATCCTAATGACCTAATCTAGGGGTAACAATCATTTATCATTGTCCAAAACACCTTCACGTATCATAACTTATTAATTACCCCCCTGATGACCTAACTTGGGGGTAACAAGTGACTAAAAACCATCTTACATGACATCTTGTCAATTCCTAGCAACTCTCCCCGAATGACCTAATCTAGGGGCCGTTAATAAAAAAACTTGCCACACATAACCAACCTAAAATAAATCAATCAACCAATAAAATTCAACACATTTAAATTAGACCTTTCAAACCCATGAGAAGTCTCCTAGATGACCTAATTTGGGATCTATACTCACCATTCCATTCCTAGATGACATAGCTTGGGATTTTATTCTATACTCTACATTTACTTCTAGATGACCTAACATGGAATCCATCTCATTTTCTATTTCTTTTTCTTCCAGACGACCTAATATGGAAGCCATCTCATTTTCTATGGCATTCACTTCCACATGACCTAATATGGAGACCATCTCAATCTCTATCATGTCCACTTCCTCATGACCTAATTTGAAATCCTTTACATTTTTGTGACACTAGTGAAGTGGAGGCAAGAGTGCCTTTCCCCTTATCACTCCTATATGGGTCAACTATTTAAAATGAAATCATCTGGATTAATTAATTCACCACTTTTTTTATCTGAGTCCATATGTAGTGGCTAGATCTTGGGGATGTAGTTAAAGCTTGGAGAATAACAACCTTTTCTCCCTACATTGTTCCTTTGGCGTCAGGACACCCAAATCCTCCCATCATTACATTCATATACAAGCGTTTAGGTTGGGAACTGATCACTCCCTACCCACCTATTTGATATTTAACCGTGTTCAAAATCATCGCATTATCATTTTCATTTTCCACACTTCAACATAAAACTTATACTTTTTAGGTTACATGGATCAAATCATTGATTCATGGTTCAACACGCTTTTATAGTTCTATCAACATGCTTCTACTACACATCTGCATGTTCTTCTACAGCTTGGGATTCTCCATCTTTTCCTTAGTTACATATCTCTATCTACTTTATGTTACCGATCTTTCCACTCACCAACATAAAGTGGGAGAAAATGTAGTCTAGAAATCACACATTTACTTTTAAATTTATACCATCAGGTATGTTAATTTATATATGGATCTTGTGTGATAAAGGTATTCACTAGTGACCTACTTCTAGGGTTTTTATGGTCTGTGAGTCAATCATCCTAGTTGTTTTTCTAGTTTAGTTGTCAGTTGTCTCTGCTATTTTGGCCATCTTTTAGAGTGTCTCAAATATCGTAGTTAGCTCAGTTGTCATCTTTTAGTCTACATCAGGGAACCTAGGGTTGCATTGGGGTGCCCTGGGGTGCCCCAGTCCATGATTTTAGGCACCTATGTCATTGTAATTTGTGATCTTAATTTATTTATTCGAGGTCAATCCTAAAGGTGATGCGCCCGAATTAGCAGGAACTTGACAAGGTCATAACTTGAGCTCCGGGTGTCCGTTTGAGTCCGTTTTTTTTTTGAAACCACGTGTTTTGATGAGACGAACGCAGCGGAAACCCGTCCTACCAGTTGGGGCAAGTTTTTGACACGTTTTCGGGCCCTAAATCCGCCATCTTGAGGCCGAAAATTAGGATTTAAGTTATAGTTTGGTTTTTTCCTACTTTTGAGCATTAGTTAATTTTAGTCTATTAATTGCATTTTGAGTTAGAAAGTTGGAAATTCCTCTAATTTAGGGATGTAGAAGATGCGTGGCAATTTCTGTGCCCGTAGGAATAAGCATGCGAACTTACTAAGAATAGCAGGTTCTAGTAAACTGCTAAAAATAGTAATTTCCGCCACCTAGAGTAGATTTAGTCAGAGTTAGCTAGAGTTTACTTGGAAACTCGAGTTGGGAGTTATTTTCCTATTTAGGAAACATTGTAATTCATTACTGGTTAACGAAGAAGGAGATCTATTTTCTTTTTGAGTTCATTTTATTGCAGTCTATCTGGTTGTTCTTAATTTGGCTGCATTAAAAGGTTAACCTATGTTGTCCCATAGGTCATAGTTGGAAGTTTCGTGTCACTAGTGTTAAAATTTGAGCACGAGATCCCTATATAAAAAAAACATACTCACTACATTATGGAAAGACATCACAGACATCAAGGGAAACTATATACTAAGCCAAAGGACTACATTTGGGATTCTTCTACATCTGCATCACATCTTTATCATACAAGAACAAGGGGAAATGGTTGTATTATTTCCATACTATCCATTATTTTGCATTTTACATCTAGTTGTTTCCCGTTATTATCACATCATTGGCGCTAGGGAATCCTTGGAATAAAATTACACACACATGCACCAGGACTACATCAGGGTCTGTAATGTAGTGTAACACTAGACATTAAGTACACTAGTTTCATGGCTAAGGATAGTTCAACCCCACTAATATTTTATTTTATGGGTCATTATTTAGTTCATCTTGTAACACTAGCGTGACAAACAGCAAGGGTTTCAGATCTCTTTGCAAAAATTCTAAACACACATCCTGGGATTTTTCACAGTTCACAACACCCATAATCCAGACTAGGGCACTTTAGGGCACCCCAGTACACTCACAGACACCTCAGTAAAGACATACAACTAGCTTCTACCCTTCCTGAAGTCATTTGGTTATAGCTTGTCTAGTTCACATACCAGTCTACCACAGTCAAGCGCACAGTGAGGTAAGTTATTTACAAGTTAGTAACATATCCCTCTCATTTCCATTATTTCAATCAAATGAAATACAAAGGAAACAAATTTAGATCTAGCACTTGTATATATCACTTAGTTTATATTTAGATTAACATATTAAATAGTTAAAACCCCTACTTTTAGTTTATCAAATTCACATTTACAATGTGGGTGTCAAATGTACTTTAATTGATAATTGATAATGGGTAATCAACAATCATCAACATCATTAAAATAAACAATAGGTACATTGCTACATATGCACACATATTTCTACCCTAGGTTCATTTTCCTCCTTAACATCCACACTTTGTCTAGTCCTTTTCCATGCTCTTGTCATAAATCTACATGGTTATCAAGTACACATCTCTATTTACTTTATGTTACCGAGCTTTCTGATCAAGCACATAAATTGGGGGAAAATGTCGAGACAAAATCACGTAGTTTGAATAATTATCTAGTCTTGGTTACATAGTACTATTCATGTCATTCCTAAGTAAGAAAAATAATAATTAACCCATGCGTTTGGCCACCATTCTTTGCTTTCTATTGCTACTTTAAATCTTGCACACTCACTTTCTCAGTCTTCCTTTTTATACTATGGCATTAATCATCCTATACACTAGTTTCTAGCCAGGATGCCAGTACCAGGTGCCCTTGTTCCCTCTAGGTTCCCCTGTCCCCTTTATACTTTAATATCACTTTTTGGGCCCTTTCTATCCATTTGAGCATCTTATATTTTTTTTAGTTATCCTTTTTGCGGTTAATTACAAAATTCAAGCAAAGGAATCATATAAATATAAAGTTATGTGACCATAATAAGGGACCAAACACTAAGCATTAACTATCACCACCTAAGGTTGCATCCATTAAGGCATCTAAGAGCTCCATTACATCTATCTAACATCATCAAAGGGACACTAGGGCTGGTCATCTCTCCATACACTTCATAAGAGTGAAGTTCATTTTATTCCATGCTCACATCTACTACATTTCTTTACATCTAGCTTACTTTCTCACTATCAAGTTCGACACACACAAGAGCCACCTAGGGCATAATTCCACACACACATAAAACTACATTGCATCTGAGATGTAGTGAAATGGTTAGTTGTAAGTTCACCATTATGACAACTAAGCACAGTCTGACCCCTCATTTTACATCTTTTTTTAGCATTTGATGTCTATTTGAGGGTTCGACAGGATTTTACTTCATTGTAGGTTTTCATCAACCTCAATGATCTTGATGTGACCTCAATGCAATTAAAGGTGACTACCAGTGAACAACTTATGATAGCTCAAAGGATGTTTCCTGATCATATCTATAGACCTAGGTGCTAAAAAACAAGTCTAAGGAACCCACAGATACCCCTATCCCTCTCATGGTGCCCCAATCCAACTTATTCTTCTAGAAGTATATTTTTCTGAGCTCTGGTGCGATGATAGGTGCTTTGTATTTTATAGTTTTCTAACTATGTGCATCTTCTAGATCTCTATGAACCAGCTAAGGATTTTTATCCTCTCTTTGCACTTAGTGTTTTATACTTTATTTCTTTGATTGCTTAGGTGTAATTTTTGTAATTAATTTTTATTCATTTACTGCTACTATAACATTCAAATTAGGCATACATTATTCATATTTATCTTAATCAATGATAAACCTATAGAGGGTAATATGATTTGGACCCTATGTATTTATTCTACATTTGGTATGGATTCTCTTTCTACCACTGAAGCCTCATGTATCTCATTAGATAGAGAGAGGTTATAAGCTACTAGTGGGGAATCTATAGTTGATCTAGGGGAAAATTATTACACTCATGTAGTGTCTCTTACTTCGATGGGTCTCCTCAATGGTTCTAGATATGTAACCACACATCTTCTTCTAAATTTTATCTTTGAGGAGGGGTTACCTTTTCCATTTTCATGTTGTTTTATATGATCTTGTCATTATTCTGGGTGATATACTCCCAATCATTAACAAATTCCTCATCAGCGTATGAAAGGTTGATTTTCCTTTCGAGGGATTTGAGGTGCTTAGCCAACCTTTTTATAGGACATATTTCTTGCGTAGGTGCTCAAGTAGATTGAAGGAATGATGTGATATTGCTGCTTTGAGGTCTGAATATCTCTTGAATTCCCAAAATCTAATTTTTAATGGCAAATATTGGAGGTTCCATAGTTTCTTCTCTTTATATCTATTTTCCACTCCATTGAGAATTTGGAATTTTATCTCTTATTCAAATAACTTATTTGGAACATAATAGGAAATCATATTGGATGAGTCAACATACCATATATCATAATTACAATATGCTCAGGGTATAAGAAGGCATCCCCCATTTTCCCGCATATGTGCAATATTTCTTGAAAGATTATTGGCTTAGGATTCTCCAAAAGTAAATTTTATACACTAGGGTAGATGGAATTGCAAATATCCTCTACGTGAGCCCTAAATTTGTGGGCATAAAGGTCTTAGTATGATTCATTCACTTCATGAATGCACTTTTCCTTCCATGGTAGAAAAAATTATGTGCAGACCAAGACTCCATAGATAGCGTTTAATAAACATGAAACCACATAGAAATGTTTGTTATGAATGAAAAAGGAATCCCTACATGTGAACAAATTGAATACCACAACTTGGTTTAGGGCACAATTTTTTTATTCATCAATAATCTAGGAAAGAAGGGGGCCCCAAGAAACATCAAATTTTATGATGAAAGGATTTCCTTATATTAAATTCATTAAGGCCATTCCAATCCTTAAAAAATTCTTAAATATGTGGATTAGGATATTACTTAGGATCTTATCATCTAAGTTATCCATCGGGTTCTTGACCTAATTTGACGAATGATTTTAAAATAATGGGTGGATCTCCATGAATCAATGGTTGTGAGATTGTAAATAGTAGTAGCATCAAGTAATGTATGATTTTTTTTAAAGTACAATCATAAATTAAGTCTACCTTATTTTTTTCTCATTTTAACCAAAAAAGCACCTCTTTGACTCTAGTAAGGGTAAATATAAGAGAAAGTAAATCCGGGAAAGGAAATACCTTTGGTTTGACTATAACTAGATGTAATACATTCTTCTTAAATGCCCTAATGTATATGGATATTTAAACTATAAAATTAATGTCAACCTCATCAATGGCATCTAATGTTGTCCTTTATGTTTGAATGGCTAAGAAAAAAACAAATTAATGAAGAAATTTATGGTCTAGTGCTATAAGGTTGAAGATTGTGTCCCTTATCACCCTCTTTTCTTTTTAGGAACATATGAAAGTGTCCACATTTAAAGGTCCTGCATATCGCATAATTTTTGAATGAATTTTACTTGCAATACTATAATGAATCACTAAAAAATTTGGTTGATTATGATCTAAGTGGATTCATCTTTCACAAGTGGTTTTGTAATTGGTAATTTAGATGAATAGTCTTAATAAATGTAATAATATCATATATAGGGAAATATTTCATCTAAATTAGCATGCTCACAATAATGTTGCATAATACATGATTTGATGTTTCCCTTCCTGAGGGAACATAGTTTTTTGAATTAGCTTACTTTTTTGAATATAGGCCTTACACCTGCATAAGCTAGATTTGATCATAGCCATGAATTTTAATTAGATCCCCTTTTGTCCCCTAAAGGACATGAATGTCCCATGTATAATGCCACATGTAATACTATGATTGGATAACTATTATTGACTACTAAAGTATGCTTGAATTTTCTTTGATTTTTACCTTTTGTTACATTGGTGAAGTGCGAGGTAAAAATTTCATATTTTTAATCTTCTCATCCTTGGAGAGTGACCTTTGGAATTATTTCACTTGGGAATGCAAGTTTTGAATACCCACACCTAGGAGTATACTTTAAATTTTCTCGCACTTGGGAAGTGTGAGTGCTTGCTCCTTGAACTGAGAATAGTAGTCAAACTTAAAGTTAGTGAAATCCATTGGGAGAAAATCTTTAAGTACGAGTGCAAGGAATAAAAAATAACCAAGTGGGACTCCTCACACATATGAAGTGTGAGTTCCAATTTTGAAGTGCGAGTGCTAATTTTATCTTAAATAAAAATACTTAATCCAATTTAGTGTGAATATTAAGTAACTTCAAAATAATAGCACTAAGAAAAGCCTTGTGAAAACCAAGGTTATTTTGAGTTCAAAGATGGATACCCAAATATTAAATTTATGTTTCAAGACAAATAGGGTCCCTATTTTAGAAAGGAAACCACTTTGAAAATGCGGGTATGTTATGTAATAACAAATGAAGACTCAAAGGGGAAAATACTACTAAGTATTTAGAACTTAAGATATTTGGATTTAGAAAGCATTAATGGGAGATTTTGAGTATAAGAATAAGTACTTATAATTCAACTGTACATTTTAGAATGAAATACTTATAAGTACTTAGTGACATACTAAGTGTAGACATTAAGAGGAAATTAGTCTATGTATGTGTTATGTATCTATTAACCTATTTCTACTTAAAACATGATATTATTTGAAGATGAGAAGCTCATTTGATAATTCATTGTCTTGTTTTTCTATAATTACTTATTTAATTTGGAATAGATTTGGGAGGGGATTTTTTTGGAATTTATCTACTTCTAGCAAGGCATCTATAGCTCCAATAGAGATAACTTTGGTTCCATTCATGATATTTATTCACTACTAATACAACATCCATATCCTCGGTGGAGGGTACTAGAACCACCTATTATTGAAAGAACCTTTTGTTTTCATTTACTTTAATGTTTTCTAGGACCTCCTCTAGAGGTTTAGGAACCAAGTAAGAAGGTTATAAGGATTTTTTCATATAAAATCATTTGGGAACTCCACTTTGATAAAAATCATGATCAATTAGAATAATCTTTTACAATGTTTTATATGTATCTCATTTCTCCTAAATGACTGAAACTATTTTAAAATTCACTTTTTCCTTTGGGTAATTTAAATTCTTAATGGAAAATTGATTTAGTAATATTGAGTTTTATTTTCGTATTCTTTTACCAATGTTTCCTTTCAATTGTTTCAAACTCCAAACATAACAATACTATTCTATATAAGTATTTAATTCACTTCTATTTTTATTTCCAATACAAGGTAGTCTAACACAAAATACAAAAAAGACAACAAATAAAATAAAAACCCTAATATAAGAAAATAAGAAATATAGAAAGGTAATATAAAATAAGAAAACATGAACTATATAAAGGAAATAGAAACTAAGAAAATAAGAAATACAAAAAATAAATATAAACTACTTGCATATTTTTGTCATTCCATTCAAACTTGAGATGGAACAACAGATAAATGATACTTTATAAATTATCCATTGATTGGTATCATCATTTCTTTCCCCTTTAAATCCTTAAATTTGAAGGAATTATATCCCAATATTTTAGCTATTTGGTAAGGGCCAATCCATAGTGGTGTGTGAAAGGAACGATAACTAGATCGTATGAAGCCAAGAACACAGATGCTAATCAAACACCACAATCAATAAGATGAAAGAAATTCACCAGAATAACTTTACATAAAACCTTTGCAAACAAATGAGAAACAATATCATATATTATTATGGAACTCAATGTAAATTACAATGAATAATGGACCTTGCTTATATAGGCAAGGAATAACAATCTAAGAACCAATCAAGGTCGTAGATCAAGCCATAAATCATGGAAAGAACTAGTCATCAAAGAACTAGTCAAGTCCATAGATTTATGAGAGAACTAGACATCAAGGATCTAGTCAATACCATAGATCTAGGAAAAAACTAGTCAATACTATAGATCAAGGAAAGAACTATACCTAACAACTAAATAATATCTCCTAATATCTAAATAAATAAAAAGAAATATCCACACACATAAGTGGGTGAGGATAAATACAATAATGTACCTAGGTGAACATGAGCTAAGGTAATTACCTACTCTAACAGTGTGAACTTGTTCTATTGGACTTTCATTTCATGGGATTTATCCTATTGGAGTAAAAGGTATGATATTCTAATTTTTTTTAATCTTGGATATTTTATCAACCCACATTTTGATAATGTCGTGATGTCTATTGATGTTTTTTAATTCCTTATCTCTTGCATCTTCCATTTGGAGGATGTATAATATTCTAGCTTTAGTCTCATCTTCCCCCTTCATGTATTCTTATATAAATTCATAAGTTGGTGGTCTGAGAATGATTTAGAATATTGGTTGCTAACCATATACTAATAACAAAGGAGAATCCTTTAAATCTTGCTTGTATCTAGTTCTATTATCCCATAAAGTATACTTCATAAGAGAATGACATTCCTATGGCTTTCTATTTGTTTATTTCTTGATAATATTGATGATATTATTGTTTTTTTATTTTGATACTCCATTGGATTGAGGGTAATTATTATATGAGAATTTTATGATTGTTTTATTATCATACGACTATTTTGTGAATTCTATAGAGGCAAAGGATGGTATATTATCATAGATGAGAGAAAATGGGTAGCCAAATATGGTTATAGTGTTTTCTTCAAGGAATTGGACAGTATCAATTGTCCTAAAATTATTGGTATCTATGGATTTAGTCCATCTTGTGCAATGTTTTTGGGTAGTTAGAAAACACTTGTGGCCTACCGATGAGTTTTTGTTGATGATTAAAATGAAACCCATTGTGCAAAATGTTTTCCCTCAATTGTTGGTTGTATTGGAATATATGCATGTGTCTCTCTATTGGAAAAGGTTTGACATTGATGACAACTTATCACATGGGAATGAACATTTGTGAATATTTTTCACCAATAATAACCATCCTTCATAATCTTATAGGATGTTAATCTTCCTAACAAATGATCATTTCCTAAATTCTCATAAAAAATTTCATTATGTTTGTAGCTTCTTCTTTTGATACATACCTTAAGTAAATGCCTTCATAATTCTATTTATAAAGAAATCCTCTTTTGATCATTAAATGGGAGGCCTTCATTCACAATGAATTCCTATGTTATGTCTTTTATTCAGGTGGACATATTCCATATAGTAGATAATGGATAGTATGATTACACCATTTATCCTTTTACCTGTTCCTGCCATCAACTTGCATTATTTCAATCCTTGGATTTACATCTGCAATGAGTTGGGATAAGCCCCAAACTCTAAATATCTTGGTAAGTTCAGTTTCTAAATCACATTTTCTTAACATTTTCATCCATTTGACTCTTCTCTCACCTAAATAATTTATCCCAACATCAAATTAATGGATGGATCTATGATAGCTACATTCACTTTGTTCTTTATTATATGTAATGCATAAACTTATTTACTACTTTTATCAGGGAAATATCTTGTTTGTACATCATAGAATAATTGAGTTGTACGTACATCAAGTTTGTGCTCATGAATGCAATTGTATGTTCATTGTATCCTATCTTCTTAGTGATTGCAACTGTAATAGTGTGTTTAGAAGACATGAATATAAGTAGAAGTCTCTGGTAAATTCAGAGCTGACTGGAACTGGTGCCTGAGCTATTGCTTCTTTAATATCTTAAAAATAATTATTATAATTAGTAGTATATTCAAATTTGGAATATTTCTTTAGCATGACATTCAATAGCCTAAAAAATTCAACAAAACTAGAAATAAATTCCATCACAAAATTGATCTTGCCCAAAAATATTTGAACTCTTTTTTATATTTGGTGGGATAATCTTTGAAATTATATTGATCCTATTAGGTACAATAGATATACCTTGTTTTTGAGTACATGGCCAAGTAATTTAACTTATATAATGTAGAATATAATTTTTTTGGATGCAAGGATATTTCATACCTTTTTCTTCTTTCAAAAACATTTTACAGGTGTCCCACATGGTCCAACCTATTCTTGGAAAACATAGGTACATCATCCATATAAATGATGATACACTTACCATTGAGAATGTGGAAATCATGGTTCATATCCCTTCGAAATATTTCCCCAATGTTGATTAAGCCAAAGGGAATTATATGTTATGTAAATGTTTCACATGTGACAGTGAATGTTGTTTTAATATTGTCCTCTTTGTCTACTATTGCCTAGTTATATCCTAAAAAACCATCAAGAAAAGTCATCATCTCATACCCACTTACAATTTTATGACATCATCTAAAGAGGAGAGAGGATGATTTTCCTTTTTTGAGAATCTGTTTAAATTCCTAAAGTCCACACCTAACATTATTTATCCATTTTTTTTTCAGACAAGAACTATATTAGGCACCCAAGGTGAGTGTCAAATGGGAAAGATTATCACCGCAACTAGTAATTGTTTTACTTCCTTATGGATTAGAGGCTATATATTTGGGTTTTCTGATATTTTCCTTTTTATAAAAGTTTTTTCTCCTTCTATTAGTGAGATAATATGTGTGATAACTATAGGATTAAAAATATTCAAGTCATCATAATACCAGGCTATGAGATCTTTATAGTTTCTTAGGAGAGTTGTTATCTTGTTTCTCTCATCATTTGAACATGTCAAAACTATGTAGGAATTCTTTTTCTCCCAATTTTTAAAGATATTTAATGAAATTACTTGTATAATTCAAATCATGAGCATAAATATAACACCAAATAACACAATATTCTATAATAATGATCTTAATATGCAATTAGAATAGCTTCGCCACTTCTAGGGGGCAACCTCCAAACCATACAATAAGACTCGAATGCTCCAAATGATGATCATCTACTACCTAAAATCCCCTATATATACTATTCATATGTTATGGCCAACACCAAGGCCGACCTACTAAGCATGAGAAAGTATAAATGATATAATAAAATGATATGGTAAGCCACGAGTCGGATACTCATATCCTAATACAAGCAATAGGTTAAGGGCATAACATGCCCTTCCCCTTCAAAGCAACATTGTCCCCAATGTTGAGAAGCTCTAGGTACTGTTGCTGGAATGGCATATCTTCCCATGTTGCATCTTCATTGTCCATATTCTTCCACTTGATCAGGTACTCAGTGATAACCCGTGTCCTCAATATTTTAGTGCATGTTTGAAGGATGCATTCAGGTTCCAAGATGACTCTCCCGTCCTCATCGTGTTAGAGTAGGTATTTACCTTAGCTCATGTTCACCTAGGTACTTTATTTACCTTTATTGTATTTATCCTCGCCCACTTATGTGTGTAGAAATTTCTTTTATTTTATTTAGATATTAGGAGATATAATCTAGTTGTTAGGTATAGTTATTTCCTTGATATATGGTATTGACTAGATCCTTGATGTCTAGTTCTCTCCTAAATCTATGGTCTTGACTAGTTCTTTTATGACTAGTTATTTCTTTGATTTATGGCTTGATCTACGACCTTGACTGGTTCTTAGATTGTCATTCCTTGCCTATTTAAGCAAGACCCATTCTCAATGTATTGCATTGAGTTCCATAATAATATATGATATAGTTGCTAATTTGTTTGCAAAGGTTTTAGGTAAAGTTATTCTGGCGAATTACTTTCATCTTATAGATCGTGGTGTTTGATTAGCATCTGTGTTCTTGGTTTGGTATGATCTGGTTATCGTTTCTTTCATGGTATCAGAGCTGGAAAGATTGTTGTTGACATCCGTCTATAATTTTATTTTGCAAATAAATTCATTGTATATTCATATATTTGGGATTTGGTTGTATTTTATTGTCGACTGCATGCAAGAAATTATGGAAAGGCAACCCTTGAGGCTTCCATTGGATCCGGAAGGCGTGAAAACCCTAAGATCGTTTTGGTCTGTAAACTCAGTTGTTTCTACAGACAGTCATGATTTTTGTGGATTTATTTGTTGTTGTAGAGACTAGCACATTGGTTCACCTCAGAATTCGTGCCCACCATACAAAGAAATCGCGGGATTATTTTTTTTGGGTCTGTTGGATAATTTTTTAGATCTGTGCAGGGTAAGTTTTGTTGCGGCATATCTATCTTAGTTTAACATGCAGGAAGGTTTTTCGGATCTCACAATACAGAAGGTTTTGGTAAGGGTCCACACCTTAAAGTCCTTAGCCCTTGGTCATATGGTATGGTCATATGAGGGCTTAAAGCTTGTGGTGCTTATGCTTGTCAGCCCCCTTTAATTTTATTTGTGTGGTGAATGGCAACAACATTTTAGTTTTGTTTTAGTGGCACTTAAAATAAATAATAAGCCTTGCAAAATAAGGTGAAAAAGCTTGTAACTTTTGATCGGTCAACTCGGTTTTGATTGCCTGTTTTTTACAAAAGTGAAGTATTGTTTTGTTCATGCATGTTCCATTGAAATATTTAATTTGAGGAAATTTTATATGCTAACATGTGGAGGAGTGTGCACTATAATTATGAAGCTTTCTATGGACCATGCTGTTGAAATCAATAAGCCACTACGCAAGATTTCCACGCTGAGCATGACGTCCTAAATTTTTGGGAGTTGCAGTTTGTACCCCATCATGGATTATGAGAATGATATGCTTTTGCTCTGAAGTGTGCGGACTTCAAGAGGATATTATAAAATGCATGTGGAAGAAACCATAGATCGCAAAGAAGTGAAATTCTCTTCTACAATCACTCATTCACGATAGGGATACAATAATACACTCAACTGCAGTGAACAAACTTACTAGCCTACAACATTGCCACTGACATTGATTTGCCAGTCTTTGAGCTTGAACCTACTTTTGATGATTCTACCAACTTGTGAGGCTTGTTACTACATGCTCTTCCACATCTGTGCCTATTATAGTACCATCCTACTTCTGCTCAACTACATGGCTTTTTAAGAAGCATACCACAGCATTCAGTTCTTAGTCATGCTCAGGTGTTCTATAGGTCTCACTAACGAAGTCATTAGCTTCACAGGGTATTGGTTTCCTCTATTCCACATGTTAAGTGGAATTCTCGTCATGACATTGGTTTTCCCCAGTAACTGATACTTTCATTGGGATCACACATTGACAGAGCTCTTTGATTTTGTTCACTCGACTCTTTCTGAGGATAATTTCTGGAGCAAAGTGACATGAGTTCTACACCTTCACTCAGGCTTGAGAAACCTGAGATGTTCAGCTGTCAGACATGATCAACCTGACACACATTCTAATGTTCTTTTGCATGCACACATTGTGCATTTTACACCAAGTCATATGCAAGCATCTTCTTCATCCATCCGTACTTTGATTTGGGGTGGATATCTGATCACTCATGGCGGCGACATAGGAATTCACCACACAGAATGACTTTACAGGCATGGGGAACTCCTCCACCATTCAGCCTCTTGCTCGACTTTCTATACATTTTACATTGTGATGCTCATTTGACCATTTTTCTTTAGCAGGTGGAGTATATCTCTCTTATTTTCTGTGAGAGATTTTGTATCTCTAATTTTCGACACTTTTGGCATGTTGACAATCTCCTTGTATGGAGCCCAACATTCTGGTGGAGCCCAGTGTTAGTTTGTAGTGTTCAAGTAGTTGCTATGGGCAACTCATACAGATTTGTAACATCACTCACCCATTCAGTAGTATTGGAGGGTGTGGTGTATCCCACTTCTTCGGGTTTCGTGTCCTATTCCTTGTTACCTTGGATTTTCTTGGATCGTTTCACACCTCTGGAGTTTGTGTCATTGCTGTTGTTGCTTTGGTTATGCATGTTCTTTGGATCGTGGCATACCTATTTGAAGTAGTTGATCGAATATATGTTTGGTGTTTTTGCAGGAATTGCACTTTCGACATCACTCTGCTGACAGTTGAATTCCTTATACCATGGAGCTATTATGATAGGAGCCCAAGTGTCAGTTGTTTTTGAGTTTTGTGATCAATCAGTGAATGGATTTAGACCATAGTGCACACCACACTTCTTTAACATTATACGAGTTTTTTGAGCCGAGCTTCTGAGGATTCATTTCTTGGAGCAGATATTTACTCTCTTTACTTTTGTTGTTACTGGTTTTGGGTACCTTACGGTGTCCCTTTTTTCCCAGTTATTGTACATGAGTACTAGTCATCAAAGAACTAGTAATTAGGACCATACTGTGATCATGCCATTAGTTACTAGACATCAAGGATTAGTGAACATGGAGATTGAAAAAATAGAATGGCCCTAGCTTTACTTGAGGGGAGAAGAAGGTACACCTAACAACTAGATTATGCCTTAGCTCATGTTCACCTATGTAAAAGAATTTACCTTTATTGTATTTATCCTCACCCAGGATAATATGTGTGTGGAAGGTATTTTTTTTATCTTATTTAGAATATGAGCTAAGGAGATAATTATCTAGTTGTTAGGTATAGTTCTTTCCTTACCATCTATAATATTGACTCAAATCTTTCAATGAATGATGAACTATGGTATTGACCCCTATATATCCTTGATGTCATATGTTCTGGCCATCACTAAGGCCAATCTACTAAGCTTGAATAGTTCTTTGATGTCTAAGTTACAAGTCCTTGATCATATGGCTTGATCCACGACCTTAGGTTCTTAGGATTGTTATTGCCCGTTGCCTTTCAAAGCAAGGCCCATTGTCCTCAATGTTGAGAACATTGAGTTCTGCTAATAGTATATGTCATATCTGCTCATTTGTTTCATTGTCAATAGGTTCTTCCACTTGATCAAGTTATTCTGGTGAATAACCCATTTTATTTATAGATCGTGGTGTTTGATTAGCATGTGTTCTTGGCTTGGTATGATCTGGTTATCATTCCTTTCACATTGAGCTCAGGTAACACTGTTTGGGCTGATACTCTTTGTCCAATTACTTTCTTCAGGCAAGAAACATGAAAGACTGGATGTATTTTGGTTGATTGTGGAATTTCTAATTTGTATGCTACAGTACCAATCTTCTGCAATACTTGATAGGGACCATAATACTTCGGTGAAATTTTGTTATCCTTTTGTTGTTGTTTCAAAGACATTTGCTTATATGGTTGTAACTGGACAAAAACCCAATCACCGACTTCAAAATGCCTTTCTGTGCGATGTTGATCAGCCTGTTGCTTCATGCAGTTTTGTGCCATGACCAAGTTCTCCTTGAGACTAGAGAGGACCTCTTGTTGATACTGAATGTGTTCTTCTACTGCTCTAACCCGTGGTTTTCCTCTCAATTATGATGTGATGGATGGTGGATGGTACCCATAGAGTGCCAAAAAAGGAGACATTTTAGATGAAGTATGGAAGGAATTGTTATACCACCATTCTGCAAGTGGCAACCATTGGACCCATCTTGCTTGTTTATCAGATGTAAAACAACAGAGATATCCCTCCAAACACTTATTTACAACTTCTATTTTCCCATCAGACTGGGAATGATAAGAAGAGCTACGAGCTAACTGAGTACCCAAACATGAGAATAAATCAGTCCAAAAATTACTAGTAAATATAGGGTCTCGATCACTTACTATAATCTTCGGTGTCCCATGAAGCTTCTGAACTGTGTCCATGAAGGTTGTTGCTACCGTGCTTGCAGCAAATGGGTGTGCCAAGGCACAAAAATGAGCATATTTGGTGAGTCTATCCACCACAACCATGATGACATTTTTTCCTTCAGATTTAGGCAATCCTATGATAAAGTCCATGGAAACCTCTTCCCACCACTAGCTAGGAATAGATAGAGGTTGTAGAAGACCTGGGGATTGAACTGTTTCACCCTTATTTTGCTAACAAACCATGCATTCTGCCACAAATTTTTGGACATCCCCTTTGAGACCTTCCCAAAAGAAATCTTGTTTGACTCGATGATAAGTCTTCAAGAATCCAGAGTGCCCCCTACTGGAGAAGAGTGAAGCTCAGATAGAATCCTATTTTTAAGAGTGGAGTTCTTACATAGGTATAATCTATCTTTATACCATAAAGCATCCCCTTTCAATACAAATTTTTCAGACATGCTTGGATCATTCTGGAGATGATGAATGAGGTTTTGTGTGGTTGGGTCATTTCTCCATTCAGACCTTGCCTCATCTATCCAATCTTCCTGTAATATGGATATGGCACATAACAAGGCTGCAGTTGATTCATCTTTCTGTGACAGAGCATCCGCAACTACATTCTCCTTCCCTTTCTTATAGATAATCTCAAAATCATATTCCAACATCTTGGAGACCCATTTTTGTTGTTCTTCAGATGATAAATGCTTCTCCAAGAAGTATTTCAGACTATCATGATCTGTCTTCACTTTAAAGTGTCTTCCTATGAGACATGGTCTCCATTACATTACTGCATGAAGTATGGCTAGCATTTCCTTCTCATAAGTCGACTTGGAAAGATTCTTACCTTTGAATTGACGGCTCAAAAAGGTAATAGGATGGCCTTCTTGCATGAGAACTGCCCCTATACCCACCCCTGATGCATCACATTCAATAATGAATGTTTTGGAAAAATCTAGAGTACCCAAGATTGGAATGGTGCACATGGCCTCCTTTAGTTGCTCAAATGCTTTGGTTGCATCCTCACTCCAATGGAAGGAGTCCTTCTTTAATAAAGTTGTGAGAGGTGCATATATGATTCCATAATGCCTTATGAATCTTCGGTAATAACCTATAAGCCCCAAAAATCCTCGTAGATTCTTTAGGGTTTTTGGAACCTTCCACTCCATCATGGCTTTGATCTTATTAGGATCCACTTTAACCCCTTCATGAGAGACAATGTGACCCAAATATTCAACCTCATTGAGTCCAAAAGAACACTTAGAGGGCTTTGCATAAAGTTGATGTTGCTCAAGGGTTTCCAAAACCTTATTTACATGATGCAAATGTTCCTCCCATGTTTTGCCATAAATTAATATATCATCAAAAAACACCAAGACAGACTTCCACGGGAATGACTTAAAAATAGAATTCATCAAACTTTGAAATGTAGAAGGCACATTTATGAGTCCAAAAGGCATTACCAGGAATTCATAATGGCCTTCATGTGTCCAAAAGGTAGTTTTATGAACATCCTCATCCTTGATTCTAATTTGGTGGTATCCCGAACGAAGATCAAGATTTGTAAAATAAACTAGCACCATACAACTCATCAAGCAAATCATCAATTACAGGAATAGGAAACTTATCTTTGATTGTGTACTTATTAAGTTCCCTATAATCAGGACATGCACCACATGTCATCTTTCTTTTATACCATCACTACTGGAGAAGAATATGCACTCTGACTATGACGGATAATTCCTGCTTCCAACATCTCTTGTACAATCTTTTCAATTTCACTCTTTTGCACATATGGATACCTATAAGGTCTGATGTTAGGCGGTTGACTTCCTGGTAATTATTGAATAGCATGATCATGATCTCTCGTTGGAGGTAAGCCCTTTGGTATATTTTCAAATACAATAGAGTGTGCATCCAACACTGCTTGCATATTTGATGGTATAATGTCCTTAGAATGATGAGCCTCCAATGAAAATAGTTGTGCCACAAATCCCTTTGCACCCTTTTTTAGCATTTTGTGCATCTGATGAGAACTTGCTATTTGTGGAGACTTTGCTCTTAAGCCTCTTAGCTCAAAAGTCCTTCCTTCAGAGTGAAATCACATGAACAAGTCTTGGAAGTTCATCTCAATGGTTCCCAAAGTGGTAAGCCATTGAACCCTTAACACAATGTCTGATCCTCCCATAAAAATGGCATACATGGGACTATTTAGTATGTAATCTCCCATGACAAGCTTAATGCTATGGCATTTTCTAGGACAAGTAACAGTACCTCCATCAGCAATCATTACTTGACATTTAGGAGCTGGATAAATGAAGCAGTTTAAGCGCACTACTAACTTATGATTGATAAAGTTGTGAGTACTTCCTGAATCAATCAACAATGTGACCCTCTATTCTTTTAGGAATCCAACCACCTTTAGGGTTTGGGGGGTGCTAATACCTGAAATTGCATGGCATGAGATTTTTGGCTGAGGATCTCCTGACTCCTCCTTTGGCTTAACCAAGACCTCTGACTCTGAATCTTCATCCTTCTCTTCATCTTCACTAGGCCCATCAATGTAGAACAACTTCTTTTCAACACATTTATGTCCTAGTCCAAATTTACTGTCACAATTAAAACATAAACCTTTTTCTCTTTTTTCTTCAATTTGTTGAGGTGTCAATCTAACTGGTCGAGGGAGTGTTGGGGCTAAGGTGTTGTGATCTTTGGTATAAGTGAAATGTTGTCTCCTACTTGAAACAAATTTCCCCTCTACCCTTCTTGCCATAATCATCAAATCAAAAACCTTACAAGAATTAAACATACACACCTCATGCTCAATGTGATCTTTAAGACCCCTGAGAAATAGGTCATTCAAATTCTCTTCAGTAATATTTTCCACCCATAGAGAAAGGTTTTAGAAGTGATGAATGTAATCCTTAACAGATCCTATCTGTCTTAATTTTGCTAATTGGCTGAAGTAATTATCTGACACACTAGAACTATAGTGTAATTGAACCTCTTCAGTGAACACTATCCATGTAACATTGAGACCACTCTTCTGCCTTTGAGCACATAACCATCGATACCAGACGAATTGGTCAGGTTCGAGATACAAAGCCACCCTGGTCACCTTTTGTCCTGGTGGAATCTGATGTAGTTCAAAAAAATTCTCCATTTGGTTGATCCAATTGAGTGGATCTTTTCAATCAAACTTACGCATCTCCACTTTTGAAAACATAGTACGGGTCTACAGAGTGCTCGTATTTGGATTGTGCACACTCGAAGATCCACTCTGGCTCATGTGTCTATTATGTTGACCTGAGGATCCACCTTGATTGACATAAGTATGATTACCCATCATATACGTACTAAAGTTTTGCATGAAATCCTCCAATCTATTTCCAATCCTATCCACATCTTCTTTGTTGGCCACCCGAGATTCGAGGTCTCTCAGGTTAAACTCAAGTTGGCTTACTTTGTGGTCTGTCGAAGTAAACCCTAACCCTGAGGAATCTGTAGTTATATCCTCTGTCTCCAATTCCTCAACTACTATCTCGTCCTTTTCTGGTGTTTTACCCAGAGTGATGGGATTCTTTTTTCCTCTTGTGGAAGGCCCCCTCATGATGCCCCAAAATAGTAGGATGTAGGGATCATGGTCAAATTTTAGGGTTTCAGATTTCAATAAGAATTCAACCAAATATAAAAAAATTGAAATGTTTCGCAACTCTTGTAAAAATATCTCCCACCAATTCGATTTTTTTCACAATATATGGCAGAAACAAAAAATTAGGGTTTTTCCTTAAGTTTGGCCGAGATCACAACTATCAACTTGTAATGAAATTACTTATATAATTCAGATCATGAGTAGAAATATAACACCAAATAACACAATATTCAAAAATAATGATCTCAATATGTAATTATAATAGCTTCGCCACTTCGAGGGGGCAACCTCCAAACCATACAATAATACTCAAATACTCCAATGATGATGAAATACTACCTACAATCCCCTATATATACTATTCATATGTTATGGCCATCACCAAGGCCGACCTACTAAGAATGAGAAAGTATAAATGATATAATAAAATGATATGGTAAGCCACACGTCAGCTACTCATTTTCTAAAACAAGTAATAGGTTAAGGGCGTAACAGTGATGGAAGGATTAATGACTCCAATTAACCGACTGAATCGTAGAAGGTGGTTGATTCATAGAGAGGTATTGACCCTGAGACACAATAGATGGCATAGAATAATTAACAATAATCTATGAGAGTTTGGATGCACCCATCATAGCTAAAGAAGAGGACCTCTCAAAAGTAGGTTGTGGAGTAGTTGAGGTAGCTGCGGTGCTAGGGATAGGCAAGATCATTTAAGAACCAGTTGACATGGTTGGTGGAAGAGAAAAATGAGGCATAGATGTGCCACCCTCTTCCGTGGTTCGAGGTGAGAAAAGTTATGCTAACTGTTCTATAAAATCCTGGGATGGTTCATGAGAATAATCATAAACTTGCTAGATTGGTGGTCCTTGATTAGATATTTGAACAAACTTATGTACTAGATAGTCCATAAGGGCTATCGGATTGTGATCAAGGAGTGTCTGAAATTCAGGATCTCCACGAGGAACATACTATATATTAGAAGCAGATGATACCTCTGAAGGACTGGGGGAAGCTGGTTGTGATGGGATCGCTTTAGGATGATATAAAGGATTATATGACCAAGATGGGAAACCAACTAACAGCGGTCCCGAGGAAAACCTGAGGGGTGCCGAAACATCCACATTAGTGGTGATCTTAGATAAAGAAGGGGCCAGTTGAGCAGTTTTTCTAGATAGTGATTGGGTGATGTCTGTCATAAATAAGTAGAAATATAGAAAAAGAAGATTAACCTAACTAATGCATAGATAATTCAAGTAGCGTGGGTGATTATCTCTTTTAATTTTTCATGCTTTTAAGAAAGAAAATGTTACGGAAGGATTTTTAGAACAGGAACTACTTAGATAGCCAAACCAAGGATCGTTTGGGGAATGTTTTGGTGAGGAGTCCTGAAGGCACTTCAATAAAATACCAATATGTGGCTTGATAGGGGCCTACCCCCGCACTTCACACACCACTGCGATAAGGGAGTCGGGTGCTTTGCCAATATATACTATAACTTCTGTGAATTCATAGCATGGCCTGAGTACCACGTAGGCTCTTCCTCTTGGATGTCACTTCCAAGTAGGCGAGGCCAAGGAAGGAATTTTTGTTTAAATGCTTAATACCTAGTGATTTTGGCTTTGTATGCAAGGGTGAAAAATAAAAATCAAATGGTGTCACTATTGATTTTGATCAATTTTCCAACCTACATAGAAAAATAGATGAAGAACATATAGCAGAAATGACAAAAAAAGTTCTTTTTAAGCACTAAAAATGAAGTGTTTGATTTTTGATGAAAAGAAGTCAAACAAGTTCTTTTCCAAATGTAATTAAATTCTTTTTAAGCACCAAAATAAAAATGTTCAAGTTTGCTAGAAAACAAACAAACAAGTTCTTTTAAGTTCTTAAAAAAAAGGAGAAAACACCGTAAAAGAGAAATACCTGCAGATTTAGCTCTCCAAGGTGTGTGGTCTTCAAAAAATGTGTTCTTGAGATCTTCCTCTGGAACAATCCCACGAACAAGAAAAGTGCTTTGCAAGAAAAGGTTAAGCAAACACACAAACAAATCCAGAAATATATATCGAGATAATAGTAGAATGAAAATTTCTATTTAAGGAACTAGAAAACTTTCAAGGAAATAACAGTTTTGCATAAAGAGATGAATCAAAAATGTAATCTTGAAATCAAATGAAAGATTTACTAATATTTGAAATAGAAATTGGGATTTAGATTTACAAGAAAGAAAAAAAATTGACTTTTCCAATTACAAATGAAAGAAGCAAGACCAAAATGAAGGAAGGAAATGCTTAAGGAAAACTGATGAAAATCAATAAAGAAAAAGAACAAAAGCTCAAAACTGGAAAAGAAATGAACTTACCAATAGGGGACTTTGGTTGGGTCCCACCAGGCATGCCATAATGTAGATCAAGAATTCCGCACTTGTTACTTGTCCAAGTTAATGTACCAGACTAAACACAAAAACCCTGCGAATCTCAAATGAAATTAATGCCTGACAGATAAGACAATATCTGAAGATGTAGGTGGAAAAGAAAGCTGATGTAGACAAAATGGGCACACATGAGCAATCTTGCAAAGTAGATCTGAGAAACCTGTGAGACACAAATACTTGACATAAAAAGACAATGTTAATAGATATTTGGGTGGACTGCCCGAAAAAGCGGGTCCGAGAAGCGATAAGCTCCATCAATGGATGTCAGTCCACATTTTCAATTAAAGAAAGAAGCATACATGATAAAATATGTAAGTAAATGTCTAAGTTTTTTGATTAAAAATTATAGACAGAATGTAAACAGCGGATAGAAAGCAAAAAAAAATAGGAAACTATGAAAACAATGCTAGATTTGTGTTACCCAAGTTCTTTTACCTATCTGTAGGCTGATTGGCGTTGATTGGGTGGATCGGCGTCGACTGTGATCGGTCAGCATCAACTAGGGGAAAATTGTAGGAAGGTTAAAAAATGAACAATGAAGGCTAGATCGTCAATGTCTGCTAGATCTACAGGAGCTGTAGGGATACTAACAAAGCTCCACCTTCGCTAGATGCAGGAACAGAGTCAACAAGAGATCGATGGAGGCTCATGATGTTGATGGTGTAGGAGCAGAGTAATGGTATCCCTCTCAGGGATTGATCTAGATAGAATTCACTTTCTCTTGATAGAGGATGCTTACGCTTGATGCTCAAAACTTTATGTCATTCTCCTTTTTCTAACCAGAACTAAATTATGGCCCTGTATTAATAATCCACACCAATTGAGGTACAATCGGTATCGTTCAGAAAAATTGGCGTCGACCGAGTACCAGTCAGCGCTGATCAGGGAACAGGTCCCTGAAATGGCCAAAAAGTACAAAATCAAACCCTTCTACTTCTAATAAAGACAAGAATCAGGGGTCCACCAACACTATCATATTAAAAACATCATGAGCCGATAACACTTCTAATCAAACACCACGGAGAGACTCTTCATCTTCTCGAAAAGGACCCTTGTCATCTCGATATTTTACTTTGTTGGGGGAATCATATTCTTCTATCTTAGAAAAAATGTTGGAAGTTCACATGATCGAACTTCCCCCTATTAGATATTTTGATGAAAGCCAAGAATGACCATTCTAGTATAGGAAAAATGACTTCTATCATTATCATAGAAGCAAAGGCCATGACATTGAATGTTGTTAGACCTTCAAAAATCTTGTCCAAAAATTCATTGATAAAGGAGAGCTCATTCTGGATAACCCAAATGCTCCCCCAAATCAGGCACTTGATGTCTTTAAACAACCTTTTTCCAATCATTCCCCAAACAATGACGCTTCAGGGTTTCAAAAACCAAACACTCATACTAACAACTTCATCTCTATTGAAGAATCTTCTTCTAAACCTAAGCCATCTACAAACACATCGACTAAATCAAAACTTCCTCCTGGTCCATTAATCTCTGAGATTCCGCTATCTTTGGACAATTCATATTTGAAAATTTCTCCATTGTTAGAGATGGATTCATCTCTCTCTTCCTCTTTATCTGATCTTCCATCCATGCTAGAGACAGTGTCATCCTCATCTATCTCATCGTTAGACATTCTTTCGATGCTTTAGGCATTTACATCTCTTCAAGTTTCCACAACGAATACATATACTTTTGTTTCTCCCATTTTTGCCACGACTATGCCTTTGGTGAAAATACCTATAGTTGTACCAAATTTTCTACCAATGGAAGCGTTTTCGATTTTGACTCTTCCCGTTTCTTTTCTTACAGTAGTTACACCCAAGATTACTATATCGGAAGTATCTTTCTCACAAGGAACCACTTCTTCCATCACCAATGCTGCCTTTCCTATTAAGGAAAAATCTAAAGAAATATCACCGACACCTAAAATTTTAGTTCCTAAACTTAAACCGAGACAACTGAAGTCTAACGTTACATCATCAGTAGCTCACCATCTGCTTCCCCCAGAAAGGTTACAATCACCTTACGTGGTCGAAGTTATCACTATCCATGAAAAAGGAAAACAAATATTTTGGACTATCAAGAATCTTGGTGCTTTCCCTCAAAAATCCCTCTTTGCACCTCATAAAAGATTGGATTTATCTACTGAGAAGGTGTCTTCTTCTATAACACCATCTTCACTGGTGCCTCGTAAAACAAATTTACCCTCTAGAAAGGTGTCGCCTCTTTTATCAGAACCATCATGTTCATCACAAAAAGACAAGGCACCCTTTGTCCCTCCTATCAGACCTATTTTGGGAACTCCTCCCCCATCTAAATAAGTCGTATCTAAATTGTCATCTGTTTTGGGCAAGCAACCTTCTTCAAATCTGAAGACCAAAACACTTGTCACATCTTCGTCATCTTTAAAATCTATCTTAGGAGCTCCTCCTCCACAAAAATCAATCCTACCTCACTCGCTTCCATCTCAAGCACCAAGGCTACTTTTCCTAATAACCAGTAAAGCAAAACGATCCCTAAAACGACTGTCAAACCAGATATGTAGATTCTTTTACCTTAGCAATCTATTAAGGCAAAAGAGGTGCCTTTGTCATCTCTGACCTCATCTTTGTCTACTGGATTCTATATTGAAATTCTTCACCAGCTTATCCAATCTTCGTCTATATCTATTCCTCTGATCAAACCCTATAATCCTAAAGGAGTAAAACCTTCTTGGTTCAACTTTGATTTGATTTGTGCTTACCACCGCACTCCAGATCATGACACAGAGGGATGTAAAGCCCTTCAATCTGTCATTAACAACCTCTTGGAAGAAAATGATCTTCTACTGGAAGGGAGGAGGAACAAGTGTCTCCTATCATCTCAACTACATCTGAGTCTGAACGGTCTACCCCTACCTCTAATTCTATTAATTCCACTCTGGATGATCTTCCACCTTCTCAGATCGACACAATTCATATCGCCACTAGAGCATAACAGTATGGTAATCCATCATCATCTACAGCATCTCGACCACGAGTTGTCATTTATGTGGCCCCTGAAGGAGTTCCTCCTTCCTCATCAGCCCCGAGACCTTGGGTCTCTATTCGTGCTTCACCTCGGGCTCAGGTTCCCCTGTCAGTTGAGGAGAGTGTTATGAAACAACTCACCCACGCTCTGGTCAAAATGCCTTTTTTTGACCTCATTCAATCATCTCCACAACATCGCCAGGCTCTGATTGATAATCTGCATTGCATCACAGTGAATTCAGATGAGCCCCAAACTTTCGAGATGGTTGTTGGATTGAATAGACCGTCAACCTCCATTTCCTTTGAGGATTATGAAATTCCCCCCTTTCTTTCGAGGATTTAGAGTAGAGGCTCCCCTCTTTATCACAATTCAAATCAACAACACTACATTACAACGCACTATGATCGACAGTGGTGCTGCACTCAACGTCATTTCCTCCCACACATTCAAACAACTTAAGTTACCAAAGAACGTAGTGTCACCACTACCTTTCGCTCTTCGATCATTTAACGATCAGCTGGAAGTTACTTTAGGAACTGTGGTCCTGCCCATTCGGGTAGGTAAGAAACTGTTTCACGAGCTTTTTTACATTGTTGAAGGGAAATTCCACTACAATATGATCCTCGGATGCTCCTAGATTTTTACAATGCATTGCATCCCATCAACCCATTGATGCTTAAAATATTAGTATGAGGTAAAAATCTATACTCATCTAGGAGATCCTTTTCCTTCCACATAATGCGACATGACCACAGGGTCTGCCCCTCTAAAGGAGAATGCTTGTTCTCCTGATGAGGCTTCATCCTCTTCCATACCTGCAACAAAACTACTAGATTTACAAAATCTGGAAGAGATGTTGTAGTGTTTTTTACCAGGAGATCTTCCTCTTCTCTCTTTTGATGCCCATCTCAAACCTAGTAAGTATGGTAGACTAGACAAACAACCTGAATATCAACCAGTTTTTGGTCACATTGTCACCATTGGTCTGCCCAATCAACAAACTAACTTCATATATGGTGGTCTTAATACACCTCACTATCACCTGGATTCTCCCCCTAGGGCCAAACCCTATTCAGTAGGGTTTGATTGTTTTCAAAATCCCACATTCGCAAAAAATTATTTATATCAATGCACGTGGAAGGGATTTGGCTTGGGAAAGTATGAATATGGTGTGCATGACCTTGCATCCATTCCAACTCTTAAACCACATCAAAAAATTGGTTTAGGATTTAAACCTTTCTCAAAAGCCATCATCACCATTCTCGATAAGCCTCTTTCCATTGAGGAACCATCTTCTCCCGCCAGCTCAGAAGCATCACTTGATGTGGATGACACCATTTCCATCCTACCTAACTTTTTTTTAGTCAATACCATTTCCATAGGTCCATTGACCTATAAAAATAATGGAAAATCCACTTCCATACCATTAGTCTTCCCTAAAATAGTTGGAGATGAATCTCCCACTATTAACACTATCCACTATGCAGATGATGATTCTGTCCTCACCTATCCGGGGGTAGAGGATTCCTATCTTCCTAAAACCATTCCTTCTGATACGTCTACGCTTCTCAACAAAGCCACTGTCGACCTTAATATAGGAACTTCTAAAGACCCTCGCATCATTAAGGTTGGCTAATCTCTTAATCCACAAGAGTTAAAAGACTTCACCACCTTTCTTTCCAACCATCACCAAGCTTTTGCTTGGTCATATGAAGATATGCCAGGACTTGATCCTAATATCATGGTCAAAAATATCATTATTCTTCCAAGACATCAAACTGGTTAGCAAAAACTATGTAAAATGCATCCTCGTGTAGACCTTCTTGTTAAAGAAGAGTTATAGCGCTTGCTTTCCGCTAACTTCAACCACCCATTAACTATCCACAATGGGTTTCAAATGTAGTACCAGTAACCAAAACTACTGGGAAAATTTGAATTTGTACCGACTTTCGAGATCTTAATCTTGCTTGTCTGAAAGATGATTTTCCTCTACCTAATATCGATCAACTCGTGGATTTAATTGTAGGTCATGAGATGCTTTCTCTTATGGATGGTTTCTCTGGATATAATCCAATTATCATCACACCAGAGGACCAACATAATATTTCTTTCATAACTCCTTGGGGGACTTTTTATTATAGTGTCAAGCCTTTTGGTCTTAAGAAAGTCAGAGCAACTTATCAACGTGCAATGACCTACATCTTCCATGATCTCTTACAAAAAATCCATGGAAGACTACGTCGATGACACTCCTTGGTGAATCCCAAATTCCATTTGGATTATCTTTTCATTCTCGCACCTCTCTTTGAGAGGCTCATTCATTTTTTTCTTCGCCTAAATCCGTCTAAATGCCTGTTTGGTGTTCTCACTGGTAAACTCTTAGGCTTTATCATTTATATTAGGGGCATTGAAGTTGATCCCGCAAAAATAAAGGCTATCATATGCGTACTGAATTTTTACATGAAATCCTCTAATCTTTGTCCAATCCTATCTACATCTTCTTTGCTGGCCACCCTAGATTGGAGGTATCTCAAGTTAAACTCAAGTTGGCTTACTTTATGGTCTGTCGAAGTAAACCCTAACCCCGAGGAATCTGTAGTTATATCTTCTGTCTCCAACTCCTCAACTACTATATCAATCTTTTCTGGTGTTTTACCTGGAGTGATGGGATTTTTTTTCCTCTTGTGGAAGGCCCCGTCATGATGCCCCAAAATAGTAGGATGTAGGGATCACAGTCAAATTTTAGGGTTTCATATTTCAATAAGAATTTGGCCAAATATAAAAAATTGAAATGTTTTGCAACTCTAGGTAAAAATATCTCCCACCAATTCGATTTTGTTTACAATATATGGTAGAAACAAAAAATTACAGTTTTACCCTAATTTTGGCCCAGATCACAGCTATCAACTTGTAATGAAATTACTTGTATAATTCAGATCATGAGCAGAAATATAACACCAAATAACATAATATTCCAGAATAATGATCTCAATATGTAATTATAATAGCTTCGCCACTTCGAGGGGGCAACCTCCAAACCATACAAGAATACTCAAATACTACAATGATGATGAAATACTACCTATAATCCCCCATATATACTATTTATATGTTATGGCCATCACCAAGGCCGACCTACTAAGCATGAGAAAGTATAAATGATATAATAAAATGATATGGTAAGCCACACGTCGGCTACTCATTTTCTAAAACAAGTAATAGGTTAAGGGCGTAACAGTGATGGAAAGATTAATGACTCCAATTAACATGGAAGTGAGTGATGTAGGGAGAAAAAGACTCTCTTTTAATTGTATGGAGGGTCTTATGAAGAATGAGAAGTTATGCAATGAGATATCCATTGATTCAAATTGGAATATGAATGGGATGAACTACATTTTATGCTCCCTAAGAGACTATTCGAATTTTGAATAAAAATTTGAACTATATTAGTTTGAGGTTATTGTTAATGCATAAAAGTATTACCCTAGATTTTACTATGGAAGATAAATATTTTTGGCTGACATTGGATGATATCATCAATGTGGGACTTGAAAGTTGAGATAAACCTCAAGATAAGGTTGGTTCCTCTACCTATTCCTAATGCTAACACTAAACTACCCATAAGATAAGCCTATTGTAGACACCTAAAATTGGTTACTCAATTTAGTGTCCCCCACGTTTGTCTACCTTCTCGAGTAACCTGGGGCACCTTTATATCATCACTTTTGAGTATTAATTAAATTAAACATCTATCCTAAGTTTGTTATACCCCATTGTGTTTTACCCATGGATAATTAAATATTAACTATTTAATTACACTTTTTACATGTATTTTAACCGCTTATCTACCCCATATCAATTCCTAACCTCCCATATCAATTTTATCCATGTATCCCCCCTATTTTTCATCCCCCCAAACTATGCAGTGGGATATTTCCCATATTTGAGGTGGAAGGGCACACTTTCATCTTTCAAAAATGTACTTTTTGGCCATTTCGGGGAACTATTATCTGATTGGTGCCCACTCGTAATCAGTCGATGCCAATTTTTCTGAATGACACCGATTGTACATTGGTTGGTGCGGATTATAAATACAGGGCCAGAATTTAGTTTTGGTTGGACAAAGGAGAACGATAGAGAGTTTCGATCATCAAGCCTGAGCATCCTTTATCAAGCGAAAGTGAATTCTTTCTAGATCAATCCCTGAGATGAATAACATTACTCTGCTCTTACAACATCGACATCATGAGCCTCCATCGATCTCTTGGTGACTCTGTTCCTACATCTAGTGAAGGTGGAGCTTTTTCAGTATCCCTACAGCTCCTGCAGTTCCAGCAGACATTGACGATCTAGCATTCATTGTTCATTTCTTAACCTTCCTGTAATTTTCCCCTAGTTGATGCCGACCGATCATAGTCGATGCCGATTGATCCTAATCGACACCAGATTCACCCAATCGATGTCGATCGGCCTACAGACAGGTAAAAGAACTTGGGTAACACAAATCGAGCATTATTTTCATAGTTTCCTATTTTCTATTTCTTTTTGTCCACCATTTACATCATGTCTGTCATTTATCATCAGAAAACCTAGACATTTACTTACATCTTTTATCATGTATGCTTCTTTCTTTAATTGAAAACGTGGACCAACATCCACCGAGGGAGCTTATCGCTTTTCGGACCCACTTTTTCAAGCAGTCCACCAAAATATATTTTAACGTTGTCTTTTTTTGTTAAGCATTTGTGTCTGGTAGGTTTCTCATATCTACTTTGCAAGATTGCTTGTGTGTGCCTATTTTGTCTACATCGGCTTTATTTTCCACCTACATCTTTGGATCTTGTCTTATCTGTTAGGTATTGATTTCATTTGAGTTTTTCAGGGTTTTTGTGTTTAGTTTGGTAGATTAACTTTGACAGGTAATAAGTGCGGAAATTATTGATCTACATTTTGGCACACCTAGTGGGACCCAACCAAAGTCCCCTATTGGTAAGTTCATTTCTCTTCAAGTTTGGATCTTTTGTTCTTTTTCTTCATTGATTTTCATCAGTTTTCCTTAAGCATTTCCTTCCTTCATTTTGGTCTTGCTTCTTTCATTTGTAATTGGAAAATTCAAAGTTTTTTCTTTCTTGCAAATCTAAATCCCAATTTCTATTTCAAAGATTAGTAAATATTTCATTTGATTTCAAGATTGCATTTTTGATTCATCTCTTTATGCAAAATTGTTATTTCCTTGAAAGTTTTCTAGTTTCTTAAATAAAAATTTTCATTCTACTATTATCTGGATATATATTTCTAGATTTATTTCTGTGTTTTCTTAACCTTTTCTTGCGGAGCACTTTGCTTGTTCGTAGGGATTGTTCCAGGGGAAGAGCTAAACAACACATGTTTTGAAGACCACACACCTTGGAGAGCTAAATCTGTAGGTATTTCTCTTTTACGGTGTTTTCTCCTTTTTTTAAGAAATTAAAAAGAACTTGTTTGTTTGTTTTCTAGCAAGCTTGAACATTTCAATTTTGATGCTTAAAAATAATTTAATCGCATTTGGGAAAGAACTTGTTTGACTTGTTTTCATAAAAAATCAAACAGTTCATTTTTAGTGCTTAAAAAGAACTTTTTTGTCATATTTGTTGTATGTTCTTCATCTATTTTTCTATGTAGGTTGGAAAATTGATCAAAATCGATAGTGACACTATTTGATTTTTATTTTTCACCCTTGCACACAATTCCCAAAATCACTAGTTATTAAGCATTTAAACAAAAATTCCTTCCCTGGCCTCGCCTACTTGGAAGTGACATCCAAGAGGAAGAGCCTACGTGGTACTCAGGCCGTGTTATAAATTCACAGAAGTTCTGGTATATATTGGCAAACCACCCCAACTCCCTTATCGTAGCGGTGTGTGAAGTGTGGGGGTAGGACCCTATATCAAGCCACATACCGGTATTTTACTAAAGTGCCTTCAGGACTCCTCAGCAAAACATTCCCCAAACCATCCTTAATTTGGCTATATGAGTAGTTCCTGTTCTAAAAATGCTTCCATAATATTTTATTTCTTAAAATCATGAAAACTTAAAAGTGATAATCACCCATGCTACTTGAATTGTCTGTGCATTAGTTAGATCAATCTTCTTTTTCTATATTTCTACTTGTTTATGACGGACATCACCCGGTCACAATATAGAAAAATGGCTCAACTAACCCCTTCTTTATCCGAGATCACCACTAATGTGGATATTTTGACACCCCTCAGGTCTTCCTCTGGACCGTTGTTAGTTGGTTTCCCATCTTGGTCATATATTCCTTTATATCATCCTAAAGCGATCCCATCACGTCTAGCTTCCCCCAGTCCTTCAAAGGTATCATCTGCTTCTGATATAGAGTATGTTCCTCACAGAGATCCTAAATTTTAAACGCTCCTTGATCACAATCCAATAGCCCTTATGGACTATCTAGTGTATAAGTCTATTCAAATATCTGATCAGGGACCACCAATCTAGTAAGTTTATGATTATTCTCATGAACCATCTCACGCTTTTTTAGAATAGCTAGCATAATTTTTCTTTCCTCGAACCACGGAAGAGGGTGGCATACCTATGCCTCCTTTTTCTCTTCCACCGACCATGTCGACTGGCTCTCAAATGAACATTCTTACGGATGTTCATTTTGAATGGGATGAGTGTTGCCAAAAGGCCTTTGATGATCTAAAAGCTTATCTTATTTCTCCACCTGTGCTTACACCTCCACACGAGGGGGAGCCATTCTATCTTTATATTTCTATGACTGATCATGCTTTTGGAGCCATGATCTCGCATTAGGATGCTAGCAGTAAAGAACAAGCTGTCTATTATATCAGTCGCACTCTTCATGAGTATGAGACACGCTATTCTGAAGCTGAAAAACTGTGTTGTGCTCTCTTCTTTGCCACTTCTAGACTTCATCACTACCTCCTTAATCACAAAACTTATATTGTTACAAGTGTCAATACACTCAAGAAAATGCATGTGAAACCTTATCATAATGATCGTATCACTCATTGGCTCATGCTCATGACAGAGTTTGATCTCGATTTCATCTCGCAAAAATCTATCAAGAGTCAGGTCATTATTGGATCAATTAGCTGATACTCCTCTTCTGAACACTCAAATTCCCCTTGTTCAATTCCCAAATGAGTACATCCAACAAATCAATTTTGGTTTATCTCCATTTAAAGTAAAACTCTTCTTTAATGGGTCTAAATGTCAGCAAGGGGGAGGTTTAGGTTTCATCATGATTCTTCCTTGGGGTGCACCTATCCCAGTCACACAAAAGCTTAAATTTGAGTGTACCAATAATATGGCCGAATATGAAGATCTTGTATTAGGTCTTCAAAATTCCATTAATCTTGGCACTCGCCATATCAACATATTTGGTGATTCTGAGCTCGTCGTTAATCAAGTCACTAGATGTCTATCAATGCAAAAATGATATCCTTTAAAAATATTGCGATATTGTTCTCTTTCAACTTCAATATTTTGATAAATTTACTGTCCAAGCTATTCCTCGCACTGCGAATTGATTCTCATATATAATGGCTTCTTTAGCCTCCCTTATTACACCTTTTACCAGAAGACTTTTGACTTTATGTGGTTGTTCAGCGTTTAGACCAACCATCTCAATTCAAGCAGTTGACTTCAATTAACGCCGTCATAACCAACACTCAAGATGAGCGGTATCAACACATTTTTGATTATCTATACCGTTCAATGATTCCTCTAGATCAAAATTCCAATAGCAAAAGATATTTTATCCTACGCACTAATAGCTATACTATTCTGGGTAGAATCCTCTACAAATGTGGTTTTGATGGTATTTTGTTTCGGTGCCTCAAAACCCTTGAATCATCTAAAGCCATCTAGGAATTCCATGCTGGTATCTATGGTGGACATTTTAGTGGCTTGGCCATAGCTAAATGCATCTTACGTTTAGGTTATTATCCACCTTCCCTTAATTGAGACTGTTGCGAATATACTAAAAAATGTGTCAACTGTCAACAACATTCCAATCTTACACATATCCCTAGTCAGGCTTTACAACATGCAGTGGATTTGTGGCCTTTTCACAATGGGGTCTTGATCTCATTGGTCTCATCAATCCCCACTCTTCACAGTGTCATCACTCTATCATTACTGCCATAGAATACTTCACTAAGTGGGTGGAAGCTATTCCTCTTTCATCAACCAAAGCTAAACCCATTGTTGATTTTGTCTATCAACACATCATTTGTCGCTTTGGTGTCCCACACAAACTCATCACAGAAAATGGTAAATATTTCAAAAACATCAATTTGTAGAACCTCTGTGACTCTTTCAATATCAAACTCAGCTTTTCTTCTCCATACTATCCCCAAGTTAACAGTCAGGCTGAGGCTTCTAATAAAACTTTGCATAATAACCTCGCAAAGGTAACTAGTCGAGCTGGTAGGGATTGGCATTTACATATCAATTTTTCTCTTTGGGATTATCGGACTAGCATTCATACTCCTACTATTTCTACTCCCTTCTCTCTCATCTATGGGTCTAAGGCTGTCCTTCCTCTGGAAGTCCAGATCCCATCTCTTCGTGTCTCTCTCAGAGAATTTGTCTCTGATGAGGACTATCGTCAAAATCGTCTAGCGCAACTTGAGTTTCTCGATGAGTGGCATCTCAATGCTCTTGAGCATCATCAAGTATATCTTGAGCATGTTAAACATGATTATAAAAATCACTTGCAGCACCGTGACTTCAAAGTTGGTGATCTTATTCTTAAACAAAACTAAAATGTCACTACACTAGAATAGAGTCAGCGTTGTAAGTTTGCTACTAACTGGATGGGTCCGTATGTTGTCACTCATAAATATGGGTGAAGGGCTTATCATCTCTCTTCCATGGATGGTGTACCTAAAATGGAACCTCTTAATGCCTTGCATCTGAGGCCCTTCTATTTTTAATATCTATCTTACATGATCTTGGTCGCAAAACAGATCTTTCATCCATTTACAACCGGTCATATATTTTGTAGTGATTTTGAACTATGTGGTTCTCCATGTTATTTCTTTCTATACCTTAAATATGAGTACCACGGATCTACTCATGGCATTTTTCTTATGGATATGTTCCCCCTCATGGTAGGAACACCTTGATCACTACTTCATCTGTCCTGAGTGTTTATCTTAATTGAATCTACTTGGGGCATAAGTACGTGTTTGTATACGTTTTCTTCCCCTCTCTCTGATCTATTTGGTCTAAAATCATCTTCTTCCAAGGCTCTAAAAAAAATGTAGATGCTATCCTAATTCCAAAAGATAGACTGATCCCTCAAAGGACAGCTATCCATGCCTTATCAAATAAATAAAAAAGTATAGACCATTCCCTTGAAGGATGGCTACCATCAAATTCAAAATACATACTGCTCCCTTGAAGGATGTCTATTTATCTCATGGAATTTTCAGGCTTCTCGCATGGATCAACCTTTGTAGTAACAGACTTCCCCTTCACCCATTTTGTTCACTTTTTAGCATCACTGAAATACTTCCTATATTGATTAGTCTTTCTCTATCTAGCAAACTTCCTGCATTGATCAGTTTGCTCTTCTATCGAAAAAATTATGAAGCTGAGACATAAGACCTTTTTCAATCATATGGAGACCCTATTTTCCCAATATGAGAACATATTCTATCCTTCATATATTTTGACAAGATACATACTTACTTCTCGTTCCATCTATCTCTTAGATATGGTTTGTGACTAACTAGTATTAGGTTCATTTTATCTGTGTCTATGGCCTTATGTGCATCATCTTTCGGTTTCCTATCAAATTCTCTATTTATAGTTGGTTAGGGGCCTAACTTATCATTCTTTTTCCTATCTAGGTGTATTGCTTTTTATTTCTAAACAAAGATAATATCATTACATCCTTTTTTGTCATAAGGAACATTTCCCATTATTATTTGTTGTTCATCTAATTAAATTGACATTTAACATGTTAATTTAGTCAAATCTATCATCTATATATACTCATCTTAACTACTTCATCTAAAACACATCAAAGCATGTATTAAAAACACATGTGAATCCATCTATCTATTTCATTAATGTTAAATTAACATCTTAAATCATCTTTAGTTTATCAATCTATCAATCACATCAAATCACACATCTATCCATCTATCCTCTATCAACATATGTCTATGTCCATCAAAATTACACTACATCTATCTATATCTATCAAAATTAAATGCATAAGTATAATAACATAACACAAAAATGATGAATATATATACATGAGTGTCTGTACAAAAAATAATGGATGGCTTTTAATAAAGCCATCTATATCATACATCAAAAATGCCTTCAAAACCAAGGCTACATCAGTATATCGACATAAAAAATAACATATCTATATAGTAAATTTGGATAGGTGGAAGAAACTATCTCCTCCACCCTCCTCTGGCCCAGGCTATCTCTCCTAGCCACCTCCTATCGAGCTAGAAGCACCTACTGCTGAGGCCCTGATGCCACCTCGATATCTCCCGATACTCACACCCTCCGATGCACCACTAGCTACGGATGTCGTTGATCTCCTCCTCGCACTGTAATGAGGAAATCAGGGGCATGCTATGCCAAGGCATCCTCATAGTATCTCACCTCGGTGAGGAGAGCCTGATAGGTGCTTAAACTCACCATACCAGGTGCTCGTAATGTCGCTACTAATGTTGCTAGTGGTGGCCATTCTGATGCTACACACTCTAACCCAGACTCTAAAGTGGTGCCTGTATCACTGTATTTGGCCCTGTGGGCCTCTCTGTGCCTGTGGTAGCGATCTCTCTACTATATCGTTGTATCCTGCTCCTGACGTGTGGTATCTCTCTCTAATATTAGTGCATCCCTCTCCTTTGTCAGAGCTCTAATCTCCTTGAGGGTAGCTTGAAGTGCATGTGTCATGGAAGCATTCTATCCCTCTAGTCTCTCCAGCACTGTAGCTATGTCCTCCTCATTTGCATCTATGGATGCTGGGAGGTGTTGTGGTAGCTTTGTAGAGTACCATGCCACGTAGCCATCATCCACTCCTGCATTTTCATCACTATCTGTGGGAGGCGGGGCCTGTCAACACCAATCCGACACTATGATAATTCTTCACCGGGAACTCCTCGTGCTATGATTATTTACTAATGCACAACTTTTAGTTTGGTGGATGGAATCTAGAAAGACAATAACAACCATAACACAAGAATACCATAGACTATGATAAGAAGAAACGACGATAAATCTGAAATATAAGTGTAAATTATAATATCAACATGAAATTGTTACAATCTCACCCATGAGGTACTTCAAGTTTACTGACTTCACTTACCTTCCAACAATAACTATGGGAGAAACTTCACAATTACACTTCTTAATGGCTTCTTTAACACACCTTCAAAATGATGGCTTCCTTTACACACTTACTCATACAATATTTCTCACTACTTCCTTCTATGCTAAATGAGGGGGGTGGCCTCTCTATTTATAGAACTTTCAGGCTTATCCATCTTATCTCTAAGATAGGATAAGAAATCCACTCTGACGAATCATATTCCATACCTTAACTCTTATCTGTACATGTAAGCTTATCTTTTAAGATAAGATAAACCTTATCATTTTACATGGGTTCCACATTTTTAGACTTTTTACAAATAAAATACACAAAATATTTATGACCTCACTCCTTGTCCTTATTACCAATATAATATTTCTAATTCCTAATCATGTAGACCCTACTTCTCTAATTACCCAAACTTTGACATTTTAACATTACCGGACCACTTACGACAAATATTTACTTTTTACAACATTCCTATTGTACTTTGACTGTTACCGTACTCCACATTATTGGCGGCACCGTACTGACGGCACCGTTATCTTCTATCAGACGCTACTACTAATTATACTTAACAACATCCTATTCCTAATACATACATTAATGAAATAGAAATTACGGAGGAAAATTTTAGTGTCGACATCTTCCCCCTTCCTAGCTTCTACTCCGTCCTCGGAGTAGACTCTTCTGGTGCTTGGAAAATCTTCAACTTTTCATGGTTGACCCATTTCGTAATGGGAGTGCCATCCAATTCCTCCAGTCGGTACGTACCATTTTCATGCACAGCTGCTATTTTGTAGGGCCCCATCCATTTTGGAAGAAATTTTCTCTGTCTTCTTTTTTTGTATCTGGAATCATATACTAGAACCAAGTCATTCACATGAAATGGAGACCACCGGATCTTTTGATCAAAGTATTCCTTCTGCTTCATTTTCTTCTTATAGCTTGTATCCTTAGCTATTTCCCTCATTTCCTCTAGCAAATGAAGATGTACCAACCTTTCTTTTACTGAATCACTTTCATCCATTATTTCATTTTTCATTACTCTGACCGTGGGAATATCAAACTCAATAGGAAGAACTGGATCAATGCCATAAGCCAACTGAAATGGGGAGTATCCTGTTGCTGACTTTGATGTTGCCCTATATGCCCACAATGCTGCATGAATCCTTTTATCCCACTTATGTACCTGCAAGGCTGCATCTTTTGCTAGAATTTGACACAACACAAAATTTGTTCGTTCCACCTGTCCATTTGTGCTTGGCTTGTATGTTGTTGCCTTCCTATGCTTAATAGAAAACTTATTGACTAGGGCTTCTACCACCTCATTAATGAAGTGGCTTCCTTGATCTGTTACAATTTCTAATGGACAACCAAATCTGGTGACAATGCGTTCATATATGAACCTTGCCACTTCATCCATGGAAGTTGTTTTCAATGGCCTAGCTTCAACCCACTTGGTTAAATAATCTGTGGCAACTACAATATACTTATTTTGGCATGAGGTAGTTGGAAGTGGACCTACAATGTCTATTCCCCACTTTTCAAAGGGACCAAGTGGAAGAATAGGGCATAATGGAGCTGATGAAGTCTTACGGTTACCATGTGTTTGACAAATATCACATGTCTTACAATAATTATAACAATCTTTAAAAAGAGTGGGCCAGTGATAACCTGCATCCAAGATCCTTCTTGCTGTAAGTTGTCCAGAGAAGTGCCCTCCACATGTACCATTGTGGAATTCTTCTAGCAGTTCCTTCCCTTGATCACGTCCAACTGCCCTCTTGTACTGTCCATCAGGTCCTATTCAAAATAATACTCCATGCAGAATAGAATATGGATGACTGGCTTGAGTAATATTTCTCTTAGTCTTTGCATTGGCACCATCAGGAAACTTGAATTCATTCAGATAATTCCAAATATCTATGTATTCACTAGGGATTGTGTCAAGGGATAACAATGCTGCATCGGGGAAATCATCATCATCACAAGATGATCCTAAACCATCATAGGCTCGAGAGAGTGCATCTGCATTGACATGCTTCTTTCCTGGCCTATCTATAATATCAAATTCAAATTCTTGTAGCAAAATTATCCATCTTGCTATCCTCCCTGATGGGTTAGGCTTATTTACAATATATTTTAGAGCCTGATGATCTGTTACAACTAGAAAGTTTTGCCCTAGCAAGTAATTTCTAAACTTCTTTACAGCAAAAATGATAGCCAGAGCCTCTTTTTTAGTTACAGTATAATTTACCTCAGCACTGCTCATTTGTCTGCTCCCAAAGTAAATTGGATGTTCATTCCCATTTTCATCCTTTTGGCTCAAAGTACTTCCTAGTGCTGCATCTGAGGCATCAGTGTACAAAATGAATGGCTTGCTCCAATCTGGATTCTTCAAAATAGGTGAAGACACCAGGGCTTCCTTCAGTTGTTCAAAAGCTTCATGCGCCTTATTTCCTAGTTCATAAGTAACATCCTTCTTCAAGAACTGGGTTAGTAGTTGTGTAATCTTTGAGAAATTCTTGATGAACCTTCTATAGTAACCCACATGGCCTAAAAATGATCTCAACTTACTTCTATTCATAGGAAATGGTAAATCTTTGATTTTTGAAACTTTATCAGGATCAGTACCAATACCATCTCTGGATACAACATGCCCTAACAAAACGCCTTTAGAACATCCAAAGACACACTTTGTAGGGTTTAGTGAGGCTTGTGCTTCATCTAACCTTTGAAATGTTGTCTCCATCTGGTGCAGGTGGTCCAACTTGCTCCCATAGATGCACAAATCATCCAAAAATACTCTGATGAAGTTCCCAATGTAGGGTTCGAACACCCTATTCATCAAACGCTGGAATGTTGCTAGAGCATTACACAACCCAAAAGGCATAACTCTATAAGCAAACGTTCCCCAAGGAGTGGTGAACGTGGTCTTCAGCTGATCTTTCTCTGCTATACGAACTTGGTTGTAGCCGCTATATCCATCAGCAAAACTATAGCACTCCTGGCCAGCTACTTCATCCAAGATCTGATCTGAAAATGGAAGAGGGTAATGATCCTTCTTTGTTGCCTTATTGAGCTTCCTGTAATCAACACAAATGCGTAGCTTCCCATTCTTTTTTATTGAGATCACAATGGGAGAAACCCATTCTGAATTCTCCACAACAAATATGAATCCTGCATCAAGCAACTTATCTATTTCTTCTTTTACAGTCTTGGAAAAATTAGGATTCATTCTATATGGCATTTGCTTTATGGGCTTAGCACCATCTACCAGCTCAATAGAATGTTCTACCAAACTTACTTGATGGAGTTCCTTGTAATCAAAAGTGAATATGTGTATGTACCTTCGAAAGAGCTGGAGGTAGGATTCCTTCTCACTCTCCATCACAGCATCACCAATCTTTATTTTTTGGAGACGATCATCAACTTCTTCTTCAGATAATTTTATGGGGTCATGAGTTGGTGTGACTGGAAATATCCATGACTGAAACATCAACCTCACTTTCTTCATCTTCAGTTTCCACTTCACTGGTACTAGAGTAATCAGAGGATGTCCAATCATCAGTTTCATCACTTGAATCTACAGGTTCTTCTTTATGATGTCAAGGGATCACATTTATCTTCACCCTCTCTCTACCATGTCCAAGTGTCATGAATCCTTCATTCCAGTAGTTTCTTGCATGAACTCTCCTTAGCCATGGTCTTCCCAGCAACATTGGGTACGCAACAGTACCATTTTTCATCACCTGAAAGTCTACCACACATACAACACCCATAACAGATATTGCCACATTTGAAACTACACCTTCTGGTTTAGTTTTTCCCTTATTTAATGACCTTAACATAAGTGTTGAAGGGAGATCAATTTTTAAACCCAACATATTCATTACAGACTCGGTCATTACATTAACTGCAGCACCTCCATCAACTAAGACATCATGAATTGAAATACCATTACATAATACCTCAACTTGTGGAGCATAGGGATCCGCCTCTGCCTCCAAAATAGGGACCTCAACCTCCTTCCTTCGTCGAGCATTGAGTCCACTCGCAACTCCCGCCTCTTCTCAGAAGACATAGCCAAGAGTTGACCATATGTAATATTTGTAGGCATTTTGGACAGATCTTCCAAGATGGAGTATGGTCCTTGCCCCTGTGAAATCAGAAAATCCTGCACACCCAACTTTCTTCTCCTATGTTTCTTACTAGTTTCTCCTTTCATCTTCTTAGGATCATTTCCATCTTGATTATCTTTTTCTTTCTTTCTTTTTGTTACAAACACATCTACTTCATTATTTATGCTCTTATCTACTACATCAAAAGAATTCACAGGTGCTTTTCCTTTATCATTATCTCCTTTACCAGATGTAGAAGCTCTATCTAGACAATTATACTTATAATGACCCTTTTTATAACAACCATAACATACAACTTCAGAAATATTTCTTTTTGGACCTCTATCTCCTCCTTGAGAACTAAATTCTTTTCCTTGAAGAAGATTAATAGTTAACTGACCCATCTTTTTGAGCATATCTTCATACTTAGTAGATGTACTAGGAGAAATATTTGTGCTCACCGGGAGTGGTTGTGGATTCTGGACCAAAGGTGCTGGTGTAGGCTCTACTTTAGCAACAATTTCTTTGGGCTCCTCTTCCATGCTTTCTTCTTGCCTTCTTGCAATCTCCTTTGCTTGTTCAATGGTAGCTGGGTGGTCATACTTCACTCATTTTCTGATCTCTGGCTTCATCCCAAGAATGAAGTGCTTACATAGGAGATTATCCACGCCATTCATCAACCCATCTGCTAATCCTTCCTTCCGGATCTGGGCATCGAGCTTCCTCCTTAGCTCTAGAACACGAGCATGATAATCCCTTATCTTCTCCTTCTCTCCTTGGGATAGCTTTGTGATCTCGATCATGAGATCTGCATATTTCTATTGTTCACCAAATTCTTCAAGAAAACTTTCAGTTAATAAATCCCATGAATTTTTCACATTATCACCTAGTGTTTCAAACCACCTAAGTGCTGAACCATCCAAAAAGGTAGGAAAAAATTCAGTCCATTGTTCCCTTCTTATAAGGCCATTACAAATACAAGATCATTTAAACTCTTGAATGAAAGAGGAAGCATCTTCATTAGATTGAGCTGAAAAAATAGGAATCTTTCCCATTTTCAAAAGTAACCACTGTGAAATACCAACCCACAAGTACAATCAACAAGACTTATGTGCACAAATAATTGGAATCACTATAATAGAAAGTGACTTTACACCTTTCTACAGTAAAATAGAAATGACCATGGTAAACTATGGTAAAACTTGACTTACTGCGGTAAAAACTGACTTTACTGTGGTAAACACTATTCACGGTAAAAAGTGAAGTTACTGCAGTAAATACTATTCACGGTAAAAAGTGAAGTTACTGTGGTAAATACTATTCATGACTTTACCATGGTAACTACTATTCATGGCAAAAATGACTTTACCATGATAACTACTATTCATGAATTTACTATGGTAACTACTATGCACTGTAAAAACAAGGTTACCCTCCAATTGATTTTTGACTAAGTGGGAATATCTCTCCAGAAAATCCACCAACGAGGAATGGTCCCGACAACGGAACCAAAATGTCATCACCAATCCGACACTATGATAATTCTTCACCGGGAACTCCTCGTGCTATGATTATTTACTAATGCACAACCTTTAGTTTGGTGGATGTAATCTGGAAACAAAACAATAACATAACACAAGAATACCATCGACTATGATAAGACGGAATGATGAAAAATCTGAAATATCAAAGTAAATTATAATATTAACATGAAATTGTTACAATCTCACCCATGAGGTACTTCAAGTGTTATTGACTTCACTTTCCTTCACCAAGAACTATGGGAGAAACTTTACAATTACACCTCTTAGTGGCTTCTTCAACACACCTTTAAACTGATGGCTTCCTTCGCACACTTCCTACAATATTTCTCACTACTTCCTTCTATGCTAAATGAGGGGGGTGGCCTCTCTATTTATAGAACTTCCAGGCTTATCCATCTTATCTCTAAGATAGGATAAGAAATCCACTTCCGACGAATCATATTCCATACCTTAACTCTTATTTGTACATGTAAACTTATCTTTTAAGATAAGATAAACCTTATCATTTTACATGGGTTCCACATTTTTAGACTTTTTACAAATAAAATACACAAAATATTTATGACCTCACTCCTTGTCCTTATTACCAATATAATATTTCTAATTCCTAATCATGTAGACCCTACTTCTCTAATTACCCAAACTTTGACATTTTAACATTACCGACCACTTACGACAAATATTTACTTTTTACAACATTCCTATTGTACTTTGACTGTTACCGTACTCCACATTATTGGTGGCACCGTACTGACGACGCCGTTATCTTCCATCAGACGCTACTGCTAATTACACTTAACAAAATCCTATTCCTAATACATACATTAATGAAATAGAAATTACAGAAGAAAATTTTAATGTTGATAGGCCTCTCTCAGTGGATCTGCCGGGATCAAAATCGGTAAATTGGTCTCTCTACTGTCCTGCTTGTATGTCATATATGTGGTCAGGACCGTCTATACTAAACCAAACTACCTCAGCACCCATATAAATGGGACATGCTCCCACATATTTGGCATGTGGCCCCTAACCACCCTGCTCCATCTCAGCTCCACCAGGTGAGCATCTTGACTAGCCCATGTCGGGTAGACCTGATATGGTCTCAAAATAACCTAATCTGGTGTCAACGTCCTGAATCATTCAGTATACCACTCTGCAGATCTCCCTATATCTCCCAGGGCCATGTCTTCCCTCCATCACTAGAATCCATAATCAAGGGCCCCCTCTGCTACTAGCATCCATGAAAGCCCTGATGGCCTGATCACTGCTATATGCTCATATGCCCAGCAATGGAGCACAAAGATAACATCAATACCTGTCTGCTTGCATGTGGTGTACATCCAAAACTCATGATATATCTGTGCTACTAGGGCAGTCAAAAAATGAGAACACCTACCTGAACTCCAGGATGTCATATACACAGTCTAGTAAAAGCAGTGGAAATCTCTCGCCTCCTGAATCTAGTAGAGAAAAATAAGAGATTGCCATCTGAATCAGTGTTATTCATCTACTCCTAGCATCATCTTATCTATAATGTGAGGCTATCCTCACCACCCCAGACACTATCTCTGAATCATCTACCCTATCTCCATACAATCGTCCCAGGGCCCTCTGTTGCTGCTCTTGTGGAGTGGTCTCTATCGGGTCCTCAGTGATCAACAACCTCAGGATCCTATATATGTCCTCATGGGTGATGTTCATCTCACCTGTCTTGAACCAGAATGTGCATATCCTGTTGTCCCATCACAGTATCAATGCTTACATCAACTCTACATCTCGAGGCACCTGTCGGTAGTAACAGAAGCCCCCGAGCTTGGCTAGCTCCAGGTGATGCCAATCAGCATCTGTCACATAAAGGAGAATGGTATCCAAAAGCTCGGGAATAGCATCCCGCATATGTAACACCTCTCATTCCTACATTCACGACATCAAGAGTAGTGTTAGCTTTTCATTTATTCAAATCGAAACATAAAAAACACATTCTACCACTTTCTCAGTCTAATCAATCCAATCGGCGTCGATTGTGTTACAATCAACATCGATCTTATTTAGTTGACATTGATTGGAATTCCAATCAGCGCCGATTGAACCTAATCAACGTCAATTTTTCCAATCGACGCCGATTGGGAGGCAGAGTGTCCAAAACACTCTGGCCTCCCACTTATTCCCCTTTTCCCTAAAAACTAGCATCCTAGTATGTCGTTTAAAGGTAAACATGTATATGAGACTAATGTAGATCCACTTACCCCAGGTTGTGTCATCTTCCGCTTCTGACTACTCCCAAAGGATTCCATGTTGCTCAAAGTCAATTTTTGACTCTTTCTAAATCAATCTTTGTAGTGTAAATAAATCGTTCATGTTTCCCTTTCTCATATTTATATGGGTTCGGTACGGACGGCGCTGATTTTTACATCACTTTCTTCCATCTCCTCATCTTTTTTTTCTCAAAGTGTTGATGCTTGGCTTATTTGTTTGATCATTATTATGACTTGAGTGTTTCCTTTTGGCACATATTTTTGATATTATCACCCATTTCAAGTTTGTTTCATGTACATGGGTCGCTCATGTTGGTGGCATCCTAAAGATAGTGGGTCTGTAGGCACTAACATCGTCTGGTTTGTAAAACATCTGGTTGTACCTACCAATGTGTCACTCTTTAGCTGCTCCTATTTTGTAGCCCTCCTTCCACTCATGGGTCTGTAGGTACTAACGTCGTCTCATATGAAGACCGTCTAGCCTGCCCTACCAATGTGAGGTCCTTAGGTTGCTGCCTTTTTTATTGTTTTCATGCATCATCAATAATCAGATTCACTGTAGATATCTAGCTGGGGCATCTGGCATTCTCATCTACCTTTTTCAAACTTGGGATTAGTTGGTCTTTTGGGATTCACCCCATCCCTAGTTTGAGCTGGATCACATCATCACCTTTTTTGTTCCTTTCTTCCAAATCCTTGTTTTTGTCTTGCAACTTTGCTTATCACAAGTTACTCAACAAAAAGGGGCAGAATGTAGAAACCTAAAATTGGTTACTCAATTTAGTGTCCCCCGCATTCGTCTACCTTCTTTGGTAACTTGGGGCACCTTTATATCATCACTTTGGAGTATTTATTAAATTAAACATCTATCCTAAGTTTATTATACCCCATTGTGTTTTACCCATGGATAATTAAAGATTAACTATTCAATTACACTTTTTACATGTATCTTAACCGCTTATCTACCCCATTCCAGTTCCTAAGCTCCCATATCAATTCTATCCATATATCCCCCTATTTTTCCTGCCCCCAAACCATGCAGTGGGAAATTTCCTGTATTTGAGGTGGAAGGGTACACTTTCATCTTTCCAAAATGTCCTTTTTGGCCATTTTGGGGAACTATTCCTTGATCGGTGCCGACTGGTACTCAGTCGACGACACCAATTGTACCTCGGTCAGCACCGATTATAAATACAGGGCCAGAATTTAGTTTTGGTTAGACAAAGGAGAATGATAGAGAGTTTTGAGCATCAAGCCAGAGTATCCTCTATCAAGTGAAAGTGAATTCTATCCAGATCAATCCCTAAGAGGAATACCGTTACTTTGCTCCTACAACATTGACATCGTGAGCCTCCATTGATCTCTTGGTGACTCTGTTCCTGCATCTAGCTAAGGTGGAGCTTTGTCAATATTCCTACAACTTCTACAGATCTAGCGAACAATGAAAATCTAGCTTTCATTGTCCATTTCTTAACCTTCCTAAAATTTTCCCCTAGTTGACGTCAACCGATCACAGTCAACGCCGATTGATCCTAATCGACGCCGATTCACCCAAATGACACCGATCAGCCTGCAGAAAGGTAAAAGAACTTAGGTAACATAAATCCAGCATTGTTTTTCATAGTTTCCTATTTTTTGTTGCTTTATGTCCACTGTTTACATTTTGTCTATCATTTTTAATCAGAAAACCTAGACATTTACTTACCTCTTTTATCATGTATGCTTCTTTTTTAATTGAAAATTTGGACTGACATCCACTGAGGGAGCTTATCACTTCTCAGACCTGGTTTTCAGGTAGTCCACCCAAATATATTTTAATGTTTTCTTTTTTTGTCAAGTATCTGTGTCTCGTAGGTTTCTCAGATCTACTTTGCAAGATTTCTCGTGTGTGCCCATTTTATCTACATTAGCTTTCTTTTCCACCTACATCTTCAGATCTTGTCTTATCTATCAGGTATTGATTTCATTTGAGTTTTTTAGGGTTTTTGTGTTTAGTCTAGTACATTAACTTGGACAAGTAACAAGCACGGAAATTCTTGATCTACACCTATTCTAATACATCCAAGTAACTAGGGATAAAGAGAGGGAGAGGTAAAACATATGCAAAGTAAGCTATAAAGAGCTGTTAACATCTAGAATAGAGGATAAATCTCCATGAGGGAGAGATGAGTAGGAGATGAAGTAAAGAGAGGGTAGACAAATATGCCATAGACCCAAAATTACACACCCAACCCAGCCCTCACACAAAACACAACAAAATGGAACCTCCAAAATAAAAATCCATGCATAGCATACCTAAGATTGGATGGAGAGGAAATGATGCAATGAAATACAAGCTAGGGTAGAGAAGGATCCACAAAACAAGATTTTATTTCCAAAGAGGATAAACAAACTATAACATGGAAAGTTAAAGGAACAAGAACTCATTTCTAAGACCAAATGAAGGTATGTAATTCACATCTTCTTGGGGAACAATTTTGGCATGGTTCCTTTACAATGAGATGAGTTACAAATATATAGAGAAGTGGGAGAGAAGGATGAGGGAATAGGAGGGAAACTGTAAGTTACATGAAAATCACCAATAAAATTCATGTAAACACATATGACATCATATTGGCCTCTAATAAGGCCATCCCTTCATGTCATTACACTTGTAGAAGGAATTATGGGTGCCATTCACCATTAATTTAGTTAGTGGAGGTGGTTGAAAATCATTTGTAAGTAAAACTGCCCTTTTCCCTCCTAAAACCATGTTTGTAATTTTAACCCCCAAAATTGTACTTAATCCTAAATTTCCTTTTGCCAAAATGTAGCTCTTGAGGATACCTTTCCAATGCAACCATTTTTGTTGAATTTTGAGCTCCACCACAAAATATTTGTTCAAAATTCCATTTTGTTTGTTATGTGGTTTCCCTGTGTGTTTGCCCCATTTTTAAATGTTTCGCGGGTTTTTGATGTTTGGAGGAATATTTTCTTATATGGAAGCTTTAGGTCCCATTGAAAACATCAGAACTCTAAAGACATGTTCTGTAACTTTTGAAACTTGTGGCCAAAATCCTTTATTTCGTGGACTTGTGAAGTCCGTGGAACAATATCTTTAAGAAACCCGCAAAAGTCTAAATCCTTTTTTCCACATAATTTTGACTTGTGACAACTTTACTTTGTTCCATGGATTTATAGAGTCTATTGGAAACTATTTTATTCTTCCACCCTTATCCACGTGTGAACCTTGTTTGATACATTGAGAAAAATTCTTCCTTTTTCTTTTCTGCGTAAGAGTCCTTTATTCCACGGACTAGGAGAATCCACAAAATATTTTTCCTTGTCAACTTTGATAAACACTATTTTCTTTTCTCTATGGATTTGAACCTTGTCTGCAATAAAATTTAACCTTTTCATGTTGTCTGGCACTTTGTATCATGTCCATCGTGCACCGTAACTCTTTTTTAGTAGAGCCCATGTTTAACTTTTGGCCATGAAGGTGTTTGTTGTTTTCCCATTTCTGTGGAATACCAAGACCTAAATTCATTTGTTCTATGAACTAGGAGATTGTTTAGAACACTAAGTTTATGCCCTCCATAGAACAATGAGCTATTTTGTTTCATGACTTTTCTAAGCTAAAATCCACCTAAGTCCTAAAACGAATTCCTTTATTCCATGGCTTATTAAAAGTCCAAAAAACATTGTATATTTAAGAAACATGTGAATTATAGGATTATTTTTTGTGGATTCTTTCCTTAGTCACTTCCAAACTTCAAATTTTTGGATATTTTTGGCTTCCCACCTTCTACAAACTTGCATCATGGCATCCAAGGAGAAAAATCCATGTATTAAATTTCCATGCAAGTCTTGTTTTCAAATAAAATACACATAAGTATCCTTTTCAACATTATTTTGTTTCAAGGACTTGGAGTGTCTGTGGAACACTGAGTTCTTAAAATCCATGGTACCTGAGAAGTAGTGTTCTTTAGATTTCTTCCACAAAACCTAAGTGCAAAAATAAAAAATGAAAGTTAAAAAAATAGCATGACGGTTATTTTGGATAATAATATGTTAACTCAATGAGGATATATGATTTCTAGATATAAGGATAAATGGCCTTTTGAAGATCCATTGGGCATGGAGTCAAACCCGAAAATTTTGAAAAATTGATGAAAAACTTTAAGTGCTTACCCCTCAATTAGCATGAAATAATGTATAGAATTAACATTGATCTAGATCTACCTTGGAATGATATTAAAGAGTTTTTCTTAGGAGTTAAGGATATGCCTTGTGAATGTTCCCAAAAACTAATTTCTTTCCAAGAAAGGAATGTACATAGCTTTATTTTTGTATCTGATTTTGGGTTGAATGAATACAACTTGAAACTTCCCCCAAAACATTATGTTTCCACCATGGAATTTCTCATAAATGGACCACAAAATATCAACATAGGATAAAAAAAATATGTACAAAATATGAAGATCATATATGATTCAAGTGAAAAATGTAGAGTGTGTAGAAGCACTTTTTTTGCTAAAAAAACCTAAAATACACTACTTTAACCAAAAGAAAAGGAAGATAAACAAAACCATCAATGGGTTAGGGGAAATAGCTTCTCCTCCTTGCCAAATTTGACCGTGTGATCAGTTTGGAAATAAAATAACATGGTAGGAGAGAAAGCATATCCAAAACCTCCATATTTCTCAAAGTATTAACTAAAAAGACAATAAAGTATACCTCATCAAGTTTATCTCTATTTGGTTGGAGGTGTTGAAGCTGACCTTTGATATCATGATGTTCTTCCTCATACCTTGAAGTGAGAATGACAAGTGGAAACTATAGTTTTGGCTCCAAAAGATCCAGCTATTTGATTGGACATACGGCCTTGGAAGCCAAAGGGATGATATTTTTTATTATCCCATCTTCTTTTCCTTCAACTCCATGAATGGAGCTAGTAGAAAAAATTTCTTCTTCATCTTGAATTTTAACAAGATGAATTGTGATTTGTTTTACTTATATAAACAAATTTGTCTCCTTAATGACAATTTCTTATTTAACAATGGGTTCATCCTATTCTTCCTTTTCCTCAAACACAAAGTTTGAAAGATCAAACTCATCCTCCTGTTCATCATGAAGCTCAAAGTAATCAATATATCTGATCTCTTCCTTGGTATGTTGTTCTTCATGATTTTTGAAAATTGATTTGTTGGAAGGAGGCAATGAAAATTTTGCAATTTCATTACCAAAAGAGATAAAAAAAACTCTCTATGATCTCCTCTACATCTAGGGCCTCTGATTCTGATTTCGTGTCTCCTTTTGTGATTTTTTCTCAGAAAAATCAATAACCTCTAAGAATATGGTACTATCATGCACACTAATTTCATAATAGATAGATTTTTGATCATCTTCCTCCTAATGCTTTATAAATTCAACCTCTATATTGTTCTCTTAAATAACAAACTCCAATGAAGGTTTAACCAGCTATGGCATTTTTTGCCTCAAACCATGAGATCTAATGCTTCAGATTTTTCCTGATATTTTTCCTGCTTGGTTATTCATTTGACTACCCTCCCAAAATGTTTTTCTTGTTTGTTTCCTACCAAAATGGGTTTTGGAATGTGAGAGGAGGGGGAGATTGATCTTATAGATTATTATATTATGGGTGAAAAGATGGTGGATGTGGAATGTCATCTGGTGGAGGGGAAGAGATAGAATCGGAATCTTTGAGAAAGTTGAGAACATGAAGATTTGGCCTAGAAGGTTCAAGATGATAATGAGAGTGCATCGTATACAGATACAATATGTGTGTAGGAACATCCCATTGACATGGATCCTCAACCTTGAATCTGCTAGGCTCTAATTATAATAATGATGTAATAAAATGAACCATATGAGTAAAATATTCACTCATTACCTCTAGCCTTTATTAAGGACTAAAGCAACTAGGTTTTCTAAAACTAGGTTGTTTAGAATGCATAATTTGGATTTGTTTCTTAATCTCATACACTATATCTTCCTAAACTAAGCACTACAACTAATCTTAAATGTATAAAAACACCTAATTGATCCTACCCTAACACTTCTAAGGAGACATGGAGAGATAAATTGCATAAAAATGGAAATCCTACACTAAGGGGTGGTGATGGCACCAAGAAAAAGGATGTTGAAAAATTCTCCAAATGTATGATAATGGAAAGAGATGATCATGAGAGGATGAGACTACATCACATATCACAACACATACAAATAACCATTTTAATTAAGCACAATCACATTCAAACCTATAATAGAAACAATGGAATGCAAAATATACACACACACATGAGTAAAGGTAAGATGAAGTAGAAAAACCAAACTAGGATAGAGAACAATCACAAGATATGATTTAATCACTCTAATGATTTTACATAATAACTCATTACATAGGAAAAGGAAAGATTCTAACTAGAAAACTCAAAAAATGGAGGCTTGGGAATCCATAAACTTCTCGTAGCTAAGAAATAAGGGAGAGAAAATACCAGAATGTCCAACCTTTGTAAAAATCCACTTCTTACAATTTATAGAAGAATAGATGAGGAGAGAGATAAGAAGTCTAAAATTCGCTTCAACCACCCAAAAAATAATAATTATACCTGCACAAAGGATGGGGAGACCTACAAAGTCCATGCTCCATTGTACCCTACCTTGTGGAAGAAGGAATGTCCTCTTTACCTCTATTTACTCCATTTTTGGTTCTTAGGTATGGCTCAATTGTCCTGGAGATTCATACTTGAGTTTCCCTCACCTAGTACTTTAATTCCCAATTTTTAATCATTTCATTAGGTGGGGCTATAAATTCCCTTTCCATATTGCTATAAGTTTTTTTAACTGTTGATGAGTATGGAAGAAGTTATAATATTTTTTTTCTAGTTTGCTTCTTTGGTTTTCTCCACTAACCAGATTGGTAATTGAATACATGACTCACCATATAATAGGCCAACGATCTGGTTCCACCTACTTCGGTGCACTTACCGAGCTCATCAAATATTTTGGATTTTTTCCCCCATGGACTTTGGAGTTTACATCCCATCGAGAAATGCATATGCCAACCTCACCTCTGAAATCTGATCTCCACTTTTGATGTTTAAAATGGCTAGACAAGATCCCTTTTCGGACTACTCATTCTCTATGCATTGGTTTCCACATTTGTCAATGTCTAATGCCGACATCACCAAAACCCTGAATTTTCCAAACCCGATGTTGACCCTGATGCCTCACCAATCCGATCGGAGATCATAATTTTGGAATCTCAAGCATCTCATTTACCCATGCATGCAAGCACCTTGACATCTCTGAAACACCTCCCTCTAAATCTTCAAAGTGACCTTGCTATTTCTGATGATCTCAATGAGCTCACACCATCACCACCTTGTTTTGAGATATACTTGAGTGACTCGACCCCATGAAAACTCTTCATCACCATATTGATATTGGACCGAGTTCATCCAATACACCCCATGCCAAACCTTCTCATCATGGACTCTGTGTTGCGTGAAATAGATTCGGCTTGCTGATTAGCTTGATGAGCCTTCAAACCTTTTCCTACCATTATGCCATGATCCTAGGTTGGTGCTAAGATACCTCCTGGCTTTCCATACTGCCTAACCCCATCCAAGCTCACTGACACGCTTACACAGCTTAAACCGCTTGACTTCAACTCAGCTTGCTAAGATGCTCATCAAGCCGACCTTAATCCTATGACCCACTAATTTTCTGAGCTCAAAATGAGCCACTCCCATTTAAAATCAACATGTTCCCAAATGACTTGACTCTAAATCACAGCTCACCCAATGACTTGTCCGACAACTTGTCAAGCTGTTTTGGGCCTCAAGCCATTTTTGACACCTTTTCACTTTCCTTCCTGATTTTTTAATGATTTTCTCAAATTTTCTCAGATTTGTGGGCTAATATAGACTGCATGAAATGTCATAGGGCTCATTATTATTTTTTTGCCATTTTCACTCATTTTTACTGAATTTGGGCCCACCAAAGCCTATTTTCTCACCTTCAGAAAACTCCAAGCCTTTCAAAACCCATAAGAGGAGAAAATATTTTAAATGATTCCACACCTTCCTAGATCATTAAAAATTCTCCCTAAATATGGTTTTTACTTAAAACTCCCCATATCTCTTCATGAAGGCCTTTCCAGTCCTTAGATTCAATTCTTCCATGTTGTCCATCTTTTCTTGGCAAAAAATGGATAATATTTGGGTGACTTTTGAGGATGTCTACTTATTAGATGAGGTTTACTAGTAGCTTGAATGTATCCATTGTGCATGGAGTAACTTTAATAGCCTTACCTGATTTGAACCTTTGAAAATTGAATCCAAAATCCTCTTGGACCATTATTGAACCTAGAGTTGACCCGTTGTTCGCATTTTCCAATATTTGTAAGAAAATATATAAATTTGCATTAGTGGAAAATTGTTTTGATTTTGAATATCATATTTTCACTTTCATCTCAGAAAATTTATCTGTTGGGGATTGAAAAATAAATCCCTAAAAATTGATTTTGTGATGTCTAAAATATTATACCAAATTGATTCCTTGGCTAATGTTGAACCTTGCAGTGACCTGCAACACTTTCTGGTTTGTGAAGCACCTATGACTATCTATTTAAACTTATTTTCCCCATTCTTTCCATTGTTTGGAATACAATTGAGGGATAAATCTAATCATAAGTTTGTCATATTTTTAGCAAAAACAAAATACAAAGGATGAGCAATGGAAATTTGAGGTTGATCATCTGCTAAAAACATAAGAGGACATTGAAAGAATTTGAGGAAGGATGCTCCCTGAAACTAACCGCATGATTTTACAGAGGTAATAGAAACTCAAACCATGACTGATCCAAAAGGACAAGAGAATGAAACACTATAATCTCTGTTAGGAATCAATAATATCTAATGCAGAATAATTCCTCAGAATCACAATAATAAGAAGTATGAATATAAATTACAGAAATGAAATATGTAAAACACGAAGACAATATTTAACGTGGTTTACCTAATGTAGGCTACATCCACCAACAACACTTGCTTAGATTTTATTACAAGCCAACAGTCTCCATAATTACAATAACTAGATCTTGTTTGGAACTATGCTCAACAAACCCTCCCAAATTCACACTTGAATTCACACACACTATTCATGTTCACAAAAAACACTCATAGAAATCCTATTGTATGTCCATCTATTTATAAGTACATCAATAGGTAGCCAAAGAGGTAGTTTTACAAAACAATGGGTACCAAAAAACCATGGGCCCAAAAACAACCCATAACGGTTACCCACTACCCATGGGTTAATAAATCACCCATTAAAAATAGCCCATAATGGACCGCCATAAAAATATCTGAGTGTAACACATAGAAGGTGTACTAAAATATAACATGAAAACAGGTTCCACAAACATATAACAATCTCCCACTTGGAGACTGATTTCCACTAAGTAAGCTTCTCAACCCTTCACTATCATCCGTGAAGGCCAACCAAAGCTGAAAATAGCTTTAGTTTATCCCTTGTGACCACCTTGGTCATCATGTCTATAGGATTTTGACTGGTATGAATCTTCTCCAACTTCAACTTATCTTCCTCCAAAGCTGTCCAAATGAAGTGATATCTCAACTATATATGATTTGTCCTAGAATGGAAAGCAAAGTTCTTAGCTAAGCGAATAACACTCTGACTATCACTATATAGCTTTCCAACTTCCTGCTTATGCCCCAACTCATCAAGAAATTTTTGTAGCCAAATCATTTCCTTGCTAGCTTCTGTAGCAGCAACATAATTAGCCTCAGTGGTTGATAAAACCACAACCTTATGTAACTGTGAAATCCAGCTCACTGTTGTATAACCTACAATAAATACATAACCTATTGTGCTCCTCCTACTATCTAAATCTCTCATCCATATTTGAGTCAACATAGCCACACAAACTAGTGTCTGATCCACTAGTAACACAAAACAATACCCATGGTCCCTCTCAAATACGGAAGTATCCACTATACTGCTTGTCAGTGCTCATTTCCTGGATCACTCATAAACCTACTCACTGCTCCCACTACATGGGAAATATAAGGCCTAATGCATACCATAGCATACATCATACTACCAACCATTGATGAGTAAGGAACCTTGGACATCTGGTTTCTTTCCTGCTCTGTCTTGAGACACTGATCCTTTGATAACTTAAAATGGCCTGCCAAAGGAGTCCCAACCAGTTTAGCATCCTGCATGTTAAACCTATCCAATACCTTCTTAATGTACTCTTCCTGAGATAAATTCAGCTTCCGTTCCTTCCTATCCTGAGTTATCCTCATACCAAGGATTTTTTTGGCTACCCCCAAATCCTTCATATCAAAGGATTCACTTAGCTGTTTCTTGAGTACTTTTATTTCCTGCATGTTTTTACCTGAAACCAACATGACATCAACATACAAACATAGGATAATATAAATTCTATCCTCAAATTTCTTTGTATACACATAATGGTCAAAATGACATCTAATATAACCTTGCTCCATCGTGAAGCTATCAAACTTCTTATAGCATTGACGTGGATCTTGTTTCAGGCCATACAAGCTCTTCTTCAGTTTACACACCATATCTTCTTTACCTTTGACTTCATATCCTTCTGGCTGTTGCATATATAGCTCCTCCTCCAAATCACCATGGAGAAATGTAGTCTTTACATCTAACTGTTCTAAGTGCAAGTCTTCTGCTACCACTATTCCAAGAATGGTTCTGATAGAAGTCATTTTTACTACAAGAGAAAAAATATCATCAAAATCTATACCTTGTTTCTGTGCAAACCCCTTGACCACAAACCAGAGACTTATATCTTTTCTTTCCTCCTCCTTCATCTTTAATTCTTTACCCCCAAAAAGAAAGAGGCAGTCCTACATGTATCCTCATGCTCTTAGCACATTCCATTATTGTTCTGTTCATCCTTTCTGACACCCCATTTTGCTACGGGGTTCCTAGAACTATATTTTTCCTAGGGATTCCATTCTTAGAATAATAATCATCAAATTCACTTTTGCAATACTTCGCTTCATTATGTGACCTAAGACATTTTAGCTTAAGACATGTTCATTCTCAACCAAGGCTTTCCATTTAAAAAAAGTTTTAAATACATCATATTTGTTTCTAATACAATAAACCCAAACTTTCCTTGTTGACATCATCAATAAAAGTAACATAATAACTCGAACCCCCAAGAGATGATACATGAGCCACCCCCACACATTAGAATGTACCATATCTAACTTACTCTCTTTCTTTGTCGGTCTAACCTTGAGAAACCTTACTCGCTTCTGTTTCCCATACATGTAGTTCTCACAGAAATCCAAACCTATTTCTGTATATCTAGGAAAATTCTTCTTTATGATGTCCATGCCCTTATGGCTCATATGATCAAGCATATAGTGCCATAATGTTGTATCTACATCTAAATCCAAAAGATTACAATCATTAGTACTATCAGTGATTAAATACAAGGTTCCAACCTTCTTACCTCTTGCCACCACAAGAGCACCCTTGGTAACCTTCCAAGAGTCAGCTATAAATATCACAGTACAACCATCACTTCCCAATTGCCCCGCTGATATCAAATTTCTCCTTAATGTAGGCACATGTCTGATCATCCTTCAATAGCCATGTATTCCCATTCTACATCTTAATTTTAACATAACCTTTTCCAACTATACTGTAATGCTCATCATAACCAAGAAAAACATTCCCAAAATCCCCTTGAACATAATCAAAAAAATAATTCCTATGTGGAGTAGCATGAAACAGAAGCCCCTGAATGTAAAACCCAAGATTTAATAATATTATGCAAAGAAAGAATCAAAGCATCCTGGTATACATTACCCAATGCCACATTTGCATCCTTGTTTTCTTTCTGTTGTTTCTTCTTATCTTGAAGCTCCCAACAGTACTTCTTTGCATGCCCACATTTTCCATAGTTCAAACATACTATCTTGCTTTTGGATTTTTACCTTGCCCAATCCTCTGATTTTCCACGGTTTCCTCTATTCTTCTGTCTCCCTCTAGTTTCCACTGTCAAAGCATTCCATGAAGTAGAAGGTTCACCAGAGCTTTTTCTTCACATTTCCTCACTTATAATCACCCCTACAACATCCTCAAAATTCAACTTTGAGTTAGCAGGAACCGAGTTTCTTGCTGCCATTACCAGGCTATTCTAACTCACAAGTAAAGAGCACAAAACTAATAAATACCGTAACTTTTTCATCAAATTCTATTATAACCGAAGCTATCATTTTTACAACTGTATTAAAATCATTTAGATGATCTGCTATTGAACCATTCTCAGACATCTTCATATTAAACAACTTTTTCATTCAAAATATCTTATTAGAGGCATAGGGTTTTTCATACAAATTCCCTAATGCATCCATTAGTTCTTTTGTAGTATTTTCCTTTGAAACATTAAATAATGCGGAAAGATGTAGGACACAACCAGATCATTCCAAGTGCCTTTCTGATCCAACAAATCCCATTCTGCATCTATCATAGTTGAGAGTTTGTTCACCTTCTCAGACAACAGAGTATAAAGATCCTTTTGATAAAGGTAATCTTCCATCTGCATCTTCCAAAGATTGAAATTATACCTGTTGAATTTATCAACCCTAGATCTTCCATCATCTACCATAGCTCCCAATCAAGCTAAAAACTTTCCCTGTGATTCAACACTTTAGCAAACCAAACCAGGGTTTGATACCAATTGTTAGGAATCAATAATATCTAATGCAAAATAATTCCTCAGAATTGTAATAATAAGAAGTATGAATAGAAATTACATAAATGAAATATGCAAAACACGAAGACAATATTTAATGTAGTTCACCCAATGTGGGCTACATCCACCAAGAACACTTGCTCATATTTTATTACAAGCCAACAATATTCACAATTACAATAACCAGATCTTGTTTGGAGTTGTGCTCAACAAACCCTTTTGAATTTGCACTTGAATTCACACACACTATTCATGTTCACAAAACACACTCATAGAAATCCTATTGTATGTCCATATATTTATAAGTACATCAATAGGTAGCTGAAGAGGCATTTTTACAAAACAATGGGTACTGAAAAACCATGGGCTCAAAAATAGCCCATAACGGTTACCCGTTACCCATGGGTTAATAAACCACCCGTAAAAATATCTGAGTGTAACACATGGAAGGTGTACCAAAATCTAACATGAAAAAAGGCTCCACATAGATAACAATCTCTCCCCAATTCTCATTTTATTTTCTCTACATTTGAAATCTTGTGAGAATTGCAACCATTTCCTGCAAATTTTAGATTCTTACCATGACATTCTTTCTAAGAGGAATTCTAAATTTTCCAATAGGACCAATAGGATAAACACAACCTATTCTCGAGGAGCTTAGGGAAACTAAAACCTATTCTACAATAAGACAATGTGCACAATCACTTAGAGGAATTACAACCTAAACTAATATATAAAAGGATGAAATTATACTTCAATAACAATGCTTTAGATAGATTCTATTTACTAGAATCTGCAATTCTTCTCCATCCAACTTGGATAGTTGGAAAGCATTCTTACTCTTTCACCCTGTGACCATGTAGGTACCACTCCATATAGCATCAAAATTGGAATTCTTGCTTGATTTTACCCCGTCAGTATCCCAATTAAGCACCCAATATCCCTCTTGGAAAGTATTTTCTTTTTCTTTCTTGTCAAAAGTCCTTTTGATCAAGACTTGATCTATCTCCATGGTTTGCATTACATGCTTTCTTAGTTATTCCAACTCCATGAGTTTTGCATACCTAACTTACATGGACTTGAATTCTCATAACTCCAGTTGTTTTAGGAGCTACGGTGTTGGAAACTCAAGATAAATGGGTAGCCTAGCCTCTTTTCCATAAACTAGCTTATAGGGAGAGCTACTAGTTGAAATTTTTAGTGTGACTCTATCACTCCATAAGGATTATTTGAGCTTGGTGTGCCACATATTTTATTTTCATCTAGAGTCCTTCTTATGATCCTCAGTAAGTTCTAGTTTGTAGAATTTTCTTGACCATTACCCTAGGGGTAATAATTAGAGGAGGTGATCAAATATATCTCATTCCTAATGGCCCATTCAGTGATCTTAGTGCCAAGGAAGGCTAGGGAATTTTATGATATGATATTAACTAGGACATTGAATCTCGTTACTATTCTTTCATACAAGTCTAGAATGCTAGAATCATTTTCCTCTTTGAGTGCCACTTCTTTGGTCCACTTGGTGAAATAATCCATTTATTTTTTAATCCACTTGTGGAATTGGCTTGAGTTTGGATTAATAACCCTAATGAAATCCAACCCTCAATGGTTGTCTGGATGATCAACTGAGATTGGGTGGAGTGGTAGTGCTAATAGCTTTTCATTTCCCATGAAGAATGTACATTTCCTACACTTTTTGATCCATCCATAACAGTCACTAAAAAATGTAGATCAATAGTAACCAACCTTCATGATCTTGGCGGATGTTACTCATGGGGACAAATGACCTCCAACTTATTCATCATGGAACTCATGTAGCACTTTCTCAATTTGGTTTCCTAAAACACACCTAGAGAACAATCCATTGACATCCTTATTAAATATGATACCATCAATGAGAACATACATAATGGATTACAGTCTAAAGTATCTTCTCTTTTCTTTAATCAACTCCCTAGGGCATATACCTATTTGTAGGAAATGTATCATGTCCTAAGTAAAATAAGAAGAAGGTATATGATCTATTGTTTGTTCTTGATTTTCTTACAACACCAAAACAAATTCTTCATTTATTGACTCAGGGTGGTGATTAGAGGCTAGTTGCTCACCTAAGTCCTTCCCATGGAGCAACTTGGTAAGCTTGATTTATATGTCATAATCCATCACCTAGGTGATCCAACATGCTCTTTTCTTGTTCAAGTCCTTGTTTAGGAGGAAGTTCTTCACTCCAACATGAGACACTAGCAATTGAATCTTGTTGTTTGAAATCAAATGTCTGATGTTATTCAAACTTATGATAACAATGGGGACACGTTTCTTAATAAAATAATACCTCACCTCATAATATTCCAAGATATTACTAAAGAAAGAAATGTGCTACTCGGATCCTTCCTCGTTTAGCTGCACCAAAATGAAAAAGATTATGTCTATGCTATGAAAGGAATATAGGATGAAGTCCTTGGAGAAATATTGATTAATGAGAGTTGGGGTTTGAGATATTGCTTTTTTGATAGCCTAAAAACTCTCCTTACCCTACGCTATCCATTTGAATGCCATAATCTTCTTCGACTTCCCTGTCAATGGCTTCGCAAGAGTGGAAAAATAAAGAATGAACCCTTAGGAAAAATTGATTCTCCTCAAGAAACTTTGGAGAGCCTTTTTGTGACTTGGCAATGGTAGAACACAAATATCTTCCACTCTTTCTGGATCAATTGTCAACCCCTCTTTAGACACAATATGTCCTAAGAGATTTCCTTCATGAGCTATGTACATACACTTCTTAAGATTTAGAGACACTCTGAATCTCTTGCATCTTTTTAACACCTGCCTAAGGTATGGAGGTGAGTTGCTGTAATCTTGGAGAATACAGTAATGTCATTTAAGTACACAAGAAATATTTTTTTTATCAACCCATTGAATGCCATGTAAATGGCCCTTTGGAATGTAGCTTCAACATTTTATAATCTCAATGACATCTTCCTATAAGTGTATGTGCCCCGTTTTTTGGTGAAGGCCATTTAAAATTGGTCTTCCTCTTTCACCATAATTTTATTATATCCTGAGTAGTCATATAGGATTGAGAACCTTTCTGAACCAGCTACTACCTGCAAGATTTTCTCCATGGAAGGAAATGGATGGTGGTCTTTGAGAGAAGCTTTGTTTAAGTATCAGAAGTCTACACACAATTTATCCATTTATTTTCCTTACTGACACAAGATTAACAGACCATGATGAATGCTTGATTGGAAAAATGATGTTTACCTCAATGAGCTTGTTTAGTTCTTTTTCATGAGAGGCTCAATATGGGGGTTGACTAGTATTTGCTTCTACTGATGGGTTTGGCTTCCATGTCCAGTTGAATAGTGTGTTATACCAACCTTCGATTAAATCTCCTTAAGTCCTCATAGCTCCAAGAAAATACATCAAGAAACTCTTAACAAATCTGAATGGAATGATACCTCTCTTTATAATTACATACTTTCCCTATTTGGAGTACTTTACCTTCTCCAACTGATATTGGCACTAAATATTCCCCTTTTACCTGAATATTTGTATTTTTCTTCCTAAATTCATCATTTGGATAAAATATTTACTGTAATGTCACCAGGCCTTTTCGGAGCATGTTCATCCTTAGCTAAACCACTTGGTATCTATACTACTGTTCCAATTTATCTTGATTCCTTGAAGAGAACTCAGGATTTTCTTGTAGGAATTTGATGATTTATTGGTTGTTCTCAAAAACTTTACAAATGGTGTTGTTTTTTGGAACACTATATCTCAAATCCACTTTGATATAAGGCCAAGTCTAATATTTTTTGATACTCTCAACAACATAAAATGTTGCTGCAATTATTGCAAGTCTTTTCTCAGCCTCATTCTTATTCCTCGGCATGGAATCAATATTAAATTCCTCAAAATCCTCATTTAGATCCCATACCCGGTTATTATAGCACTTGAGAAGGTCATTTTTAGTAGAAATATGTTGTTTAACTTGATTGATTTCAAGTTCTTGATACTTGTTTTCCTTACCCATTATAACCCATGGATTAGTGCTTCATACTTGGGTGTGTTGTGGGAACCAATGAATTAGAAGCGGAAAGTTGAGTAGTATTTTATACCTTAGGGAAACACAAGAATTTCTCACCCTCATGTTCCTTGTCTACTCCTTAAACCATCTAAAAATAACTTCCATATTTCATTATCATCCTTGTAATCCAGTTTGGCGATGATAAGAAGAGGTATGTTTTCTTCATGCAAGTAGTAAATACCCAAATCAACGTCTTCCATCTCCCTATATGGATCATATCCATGCCTTTTGTTTTTCCATTCATCTAATGTTAAATCTGAAATACCTCCAGCTTTGGTTCCCATTTCTAGAATGTTTGGGAATTTTTCTTGATCAAAAGATGAGCAATTGCCATCAATTAAACTTAACACATGGGTATCAAAATGGAAGTTTGCAGGGATAATTTTAGCGGTGAATATTAGTAATATGGTGAAATTTTCATTTTAGGAAAATTTGAAAAGGTGAATTATTTGGAGTGGGTCGGTGTCCTGTTCTCCTAAAATATATAGTATATTTTTTTGGGGGGGTCGCTTCGCCTTCATTTGAAAACATCTCCTATAAATACCTATGTGATTCACCGGGGTATACCTCAAGTAGCTTACCAAATTACCAATACTGTGAAATTTGAACTCGCATACCCTTGAGCACCAGAGATTCATATTACTGTTAGCCTGTGATTGTTGACGCGTGATAAATGAAGTGTTGACGTGCGACAAGGGCATTATTGACGTGTGACAAGAGTTGTACTGATGTGCGACAAGAGCTGTACTGACGCACGACAAGAGCTGTACTGATGCGTGACAAGAGCTGTATTGACGCGCGACAAGAGCTTTACTGACGCGCGACTTGGGCTAGGAAGTGATGCGCGACAGAGAAAGGGTTGACGAGCGACAGAAGGAAGTGTTGACGCGTGACTTGGGCAGAGTTGACCCACGACCTCAGACAGTTCACGCGCGACAACACCTCAGAGACTGGACAGAGTTGCTTCTTGGTTCTTTTGCTGACGTAGGACTCTTTTTAGAATAATGGAAGGTGCCAGCTCAAAGAATACGAAGAAATCTCAAAAATCACTATTCAAGTATTTTGGAAACTTTGTGGATACAGATATTGTAAATACCAATCATATAGTTGCCACCAAAAAGAATCAGAATACTGACTATGTGGAAGGTATTATTGAGGTGGACATGCATTCTGCACAGTATCACAGTCAAACAAATGAAACCTACGATAATATGCCAGATCTTGAAGATATTGTTCCTATTAGGGTGCAACCAAAAGTGCAGCTAGATATCACAAATATAAACACTCAGCAAAATTGAAGACAGAAATCAAAATCAAACTCTGGTCCAAGAAAGAGGAAACCAGGTGATTGTGATAGTGCTCAAAATTCTACTCAAAAAAGTAAAGCATTGAAAACGAATAAGAATATGTGGACCATTCGCAGGACATACAAGTTTGATTGGGCAGCTAAATTTCCATTTATTGAGCCTATACAATCATCTAATTATGAAGAAATCCCATGTGAATGTACATGTACAATATGTACGTGGAAATTGGGAAAGCAACAAAAAATGCAACTGAAGCTGGACACTATAGAAAAACATTGTGGAAAACAATATTTAACTGTAACGGGGGCAGATGGCCAGAAAATCAAAAGACATAGGTGGAAAACTGAAAAGGAGTGCATGCATGTTAGATATGCAATGGAATATGAGGCAGAGCAGAAAAAACATAGACATATGTTGGAAAAGGGAGGAACGATCACATCGCATATTGGTAAGATGAAAGAAACAAATCTACATGTAAAATTCATACAATTCTCTACTCTTTTTCAAATACTTAAAAAAGGAAGAGTGATGTCGGATTTCCTCGATTTCAAAGTTTTGTATCAATTTAATGGAATGCTGAATGTACCTCAGTCTCATTGGTCTGAGAGTAGTGGATGGGAAATGGAAAAATGCCTCTCGATGATAGAGAAGGAAGATTTGAAAGAGAATGTAAAAAAAGCAAACTTTATCTCTCTTTCAATTGATGAAGTCACAGCAGTCGACAACACCACATGGGTATGTATCCACATCTATAAATTAGAAAATCATATAAGGACACCTCATCTGTTGGGTGTTATGAAAATGGTTGAAAACTGCAATGCTGAAAACCTATACAAAATAGTTGTTTCTCATTTGAAAGATGTTGCTGGTATGACTAATTATGAAATTGCTACGAAGTTGGTATGCGTTGGAGCAGATGGTGCATCTATCATGCAAGGTCACCGAATAGGGCTATGTGTTAGATTACAAACAACAGTGGCCCCATATATGCTACCAATTCACTGTATGGCTCACAGAATGAATTTAGCATATAAAATGGTAAGCAACCACGAAAATGTTGCTAAATTAGAAGACATCATAAGAGAACTTCATGCCTATATGTCAAGCAGCCCAAAGCGTTTTCTCGAGTTCCAAAAATTTGCAATTGGAATTACAGATGGCAAAAAACTTATGAAGGATGTGGAGACTAGATGGATATCTTTGTATGAACCTGCATGGAGAGTTTGTGAGGAGTATCCTTCATTGGTTGGTTTCATGCACAAATACCATCATGAAGTTGATAGGGCAAGGGACCTGTTGTTCCGCTTAACTGATTTGGAGACATTTCTTACATTGGTTGGTATTCTTCCAATGTTAAAGGAGATCAATACACTGATGAAGCATGCACAGGGTAGATTAATCTATATTGTGGATTTTATACGGATGAGGAAAATGGTATGCCAAAGTCTTGATATATTGTACTGTTCCCAGGATAATTTTGATGCACTTGTTTTTGAAAATTGGAGAGATTTATTAGATCTTAAAAATCCTAACACCTTTTTGAGATTTAATAGCCACGATCACCTATGCATCTCTGTTAATGGGAGGGAAATACTAATGCACATTTTGCAAAAACGTCGAGATATTATAGGATCAGAACGAGAAGATGTTCCCGTGACACATAATTTGTTTGAGTCTGTGATAGTTGAAACCGGAATAAAGCTTAAAAAAATTTCAGAAACCTTGTCATTAGAAATTAGGAAACGTTTCTGTAAAGATAAAATTCTGGAAGCCATGGGTGTGATGAATCCGAATTTTTGGAATACAGAAGGTGGCCGTGCAGACTTTGTCAGTAAGCATTTCCATAAATCAATGGGTACAATAATGGAACAATTTACAAAGACGTCAGAGCTCAAGGGTACGGAAATCAAAGGTATACTGAATGCCAATTTATTAAATTTTCAGTCAACAAATTTTGTAACAACAATGAGGAACCAATATAGGAATTTAGATCAACCTTCTGAAAGTGGTACTATTACAAGGCTGTGGCGAGGAATCTATCAAAGTTCTATCTTACAAGAAGATATCAGTGAATATTTCAGACTATATGAGTTATGCCAGACAATGATTTTGGGGTCTATGGAGGATGAAAGGGTTTTCAGTGCATTGTCATTTATAAAATCAAAACTGAGAAACAGGTTGGATAAAAATCTGGAAAGTTGCATGAGGTGTTACGTTTCTCGATACTCCCTCGAAACCTTTCCGTTTGATAGAGAAATTACACACTGGAATTCCCTTTGCGAAAGAAGAGGTGTAAATAATATAGCTACAAGTACAAATATTCCCAACCTTGAGAGTGTAATTGGCTCTTCGTCACATTCTATAGAAGACAACATCGACTTTGATGAAGCTATTGATAATGGATTGTTTCAACTTTAAGTAGGTATCTTCTTTATCTATCTTTATTTTTATCATTAAAGATGTTACAGGTCTATATACTAAAAATGTCAGGAAATTCACCCATCTATCTACTAATCCATTTCTCGTGTTGGAATTTTTTAAAACAAAAATCTAGCTCATTACCAGTGGAAGTGATGATTTCAACTTTAAGCAGGTATCTTTTTCCCCTTAATCTTATTGTTTGTTCTATTCATTTTTTGACAGAGCAATTGCTCACTGGAATTCCCTTTGCGAAAGAAGAGGTGTAATAATACAGCTACAAGTACAAATATTCCCAACCTTGAGAGTGTAATTGGCTCTTCGTCACATTCTACAAAAGACAACATCGACTTTGATGAAGCTATTGATAATGGATTGTTTCAACTTTAAGTAGGTATCTCTTTATCTATCTTTTATCTTTATCATTAAAGATGTTACAGGTCTATATACTAAAAATTTCAGGCAATTAACCCATCTATCTACTAATCCATTTCTCGCGTTGGATTTTTTTAAAACAAAGATCTAGCTCATTACCAGTGGCAGTGATGATTTCAACTTTAAGCAGGTATCTTTTTCCCCTTAATCTTATTGTTTGTTACTATTCATTTTTTTAGTAATGGTTATAATTAAAGATGTTACAGGTGTATGTATTTACATTTAGTTAAATACAATATTTTTATTTTTTGAAAACGTGGGTTGACATCCGTCCGAGGAAGCTGTTACTTCTCGGGACTGACAATGTTAGGGAACTCAGCCATCTATCTACTAATCAATTTTTTGTGTTGAATATTTTAAGACAAAGGTATAGCACATTACCGATGATGATTTCAATTTTAAATAGGTATCTTCTTCAATGTAATCTTATTGTTTGTTACTTTACATTTTTTCAGCTCTTGTTATCATTAAAGATGTTACAGGTCTAATTCTTTATATTTACATTTATTTAAAGATATTGTTGGTCTATATATTTAAAGATGTTGTTGGCACTTCTCAGGACTGACAATGTCAGGCAACTCACCCCTCCATCTACAATGTCATGTTACCCTTGATGATTGCAATACGTAAGAGGTAAGCTAAACCCTAGCATATTTGCAATTATGTTTAATTTCTTACCAGTGATGATTCTTTCTTGATTTCTTAGAATTATATTTAATTTATTTTTTATATGTGGAACAAGAAACATACATATAATTCATGATAATCAACATCTAATGCAATTAAAATTAAAGATTGTATGTAAATCCATATAATTAAATTCAAATACCATAGTACATACACAATAGACAATAGTAGAAGTTTTCAAATTCATTATTTAATGTTTCCACAATAATAAAAGTTTCTAGTTTTCAAAACCCTCTTTTTCTTTATCCAATTCTACTCCTCTGCACTATTCCCCAACAGCTTCTTCCAGTGTGGCTGTACCTCTTTCCCAAACACTAGAAATCTCCATGCGACAACAAATTTGGATCAGCTGTAGCGTATAAACTATCTCGTTGCCAATAATTTTCGTAACAACTAATAATCTCATTGATAAGAACTTTAGCCCTTCTGTCCCATTCTATAAGCTGATGGATATGAGGAAGCATCTCCATCTTTCTCATCAACCCACACAAAATATTTTTTGTGCTTGTCCAGATCTATGAAATACTCCTTGCCCTCTTTAGAAGTACTTGTGCCCAAACCAGGAACCCTGTATGGTCCAAGCAACAAGTGATACCTAATTAGCAAGTGAACAAAACCAGAACTTGAAAACATATAAAGAGAAAACAAACTAGCATTACTTTGTTGCACTATATGGTCCAGCCGGTTATCGATCGACTCAATGATTCTCTCCAAGCTTCATACTCAGGAATTGTGTAGAAAGATAACATATTTCCATTTTTGTGAGTTTCCTACATCAACATGTGCCGACATTAGACATGGAGATACATAACATCTGGTGGCTTAGAAAAAAAATATAAAAATTCTCGAAACACAACCAAATATATAGGGGGAACATTTACAGAAACTAAACAGCGCTATACAAAGATCATGTACCTGGTCTGTCATTATCATCAGATGGCCATATCTTAAAGATTTAATGCTGTCATATATTATATCTTCCTATAGACCAAGGATTTTTTTTCTATTTACTATCTCTTTATTCTCCATTTGTTGGTGAGTGGTAGCTTCCCAAAAAATAGATATTCCTGCCACCTGATAGGATAAAGATAACTAAAATAACAAAAAATTAAATTGGAAAGTGATGTCGAAACATGTCACAATACTACCAAATTCAGTATTCACATTTCCCTGATTCAAGGCACAAACACTTACAGCGACTGCAAGATCCTTGGCTGAGTCACCCTCTGTTAATATTAAAGTACATTGATCAGAATTCTTCCCCCCTGCTTGATTTACATCATCAGGTTTGGGAACATCAATTAATTTCCCCTTCTTGGTTCCATCAGTTTTCTTAAGATCTTTTTTTTGTTTAAACTTTTCCACTGCACTCATCAGGTAAAACAAAGTTACAAAGCTCATCTTAGACACTGGCATTGCAAAAATTACATGTACTCAGAAATGCTACATATTAGACACCATGCCTGGATATATGGACATGGGCTAAAAATGTGAAACAGAATAAAAAATATGAATTAAAACGAGTTATACTCACAATCAACATGGAAACCAAACATTGATTCGAGAAAATTCTTTTCTTCCACGAGTGTTGCCTTAGTTATAACAATTGGTAAATTTTTGAAAGGAAGGCCCGTAAAACGATGGATGTCATTTGCTTCGATACTGAATTGAAAAATTCAGCAATTGTTCAGAGTAACATAAAAAATGCCGTCCTCTGAATTATAGGATGACAGAAAGTAATTCAAAATATCCGGATCTGTTTCGAAATGCGGCATATTAACGATATGGATGTGAGGGCATAAGGGACATCGATTGTATTGGATTCTCTTGATTTTTGTTACTGAACTTGTAGTTGGGAAGCATTGAGACCTACAAAAATTTAAGAGCCGGAAGATGAAAATGAGAAAATGACCGGTTGAAGGGTATTTATAGGCTAAATCGGGCGTCAATGGCTTCACTTGATGCACGTCAATAGATGCTAGTGACGCGCGTCAATAGATGCCAGTGACGCGCGTCAATAGGTGCCAGTGACGCGCGTCAATAGGTGCCAGTGATGCGCATCAATAGATGCCAGTGACGCATGTCAATAGATGCCAGTGACGCACGTCAAAATGGCTAGTGATGCACGTCAATAGATGCCAGTGACGCGCGTCAATAGATGCAAGTGACGCGCATCACCTCTTTTGCACTAGAGGAAATCCCCTTCATGTTTGTAATGCAACCAATTGAGATGAAGAATTCAAATTTATCCCCAGACCAAAGAAACAAACAGTGATTGGTGTCTAAGACTGAGTTTGAGATGAGGTACCAGTAAGGCACTCTTGAAAAAATTTACACAATGTTACCTTTTTAAGATGATCCAACCTTGCACAGAGAACTTTATGTTGAGCTGTAAATTTTTTTCAATATTTTAGACACTTGATTTTATAGATTGTACTTCAAGAAGATCATGATTAATCAATTCAAGGCATAGAAATGGTGGAGCTTCAAGAAAATTGTCTTCAAACATACACTTGAACATTGTATCTTCAGCAAAGGAAAACAAAACAAGGTGGTAGCAGGAATTTTATACTTTGATACTCATTGCACGGGTCAACCAAGTATTTCATTAGCTCAACAATGATAATTAGAAGAAATTAAAAACAAATTTCCGTAAAAACCTTACCCTTATTGTATCTTTCAAACCTTCTTGTAACTAATACGATATGTAAACAACCTTATTGAGCTATGATCATATGCACCATCTTAAAAATTTGAAAAAAAAAGAGATTTTTTAATTCAACCACTCTAAGAATCAGTCCCAAAGAGAGAATCTCAATATGTGAACACTATACAACATATTTTACTATGATCATGTTTGCAAAATTCAATATTTTCTTATACACTCAAATATATAAAAATGATCTATACAGACTAATCTTCATGATAAAAACCTTGTATGTTTTACATTAAACTTCAAATTTCTATATCGAGCTTAACGTATCTTTTAATCACATGGTTATTCTAACTTTGGTTAATCTAGCCTCCATAGCCTCCATAATCTACTCTACACAAAACAATATCCATGATAAAAAAAACCATATCTTTTAAACCATGGTCTTGATTATTTCCCAAGCTCTAATTCTTATGGCCTGGAATTTAACTATTTCATAATTGGCTAATCTAGCCTCTACATCAATGATTGTTTCCAGCAAAACGTTATTTTCTGACAAATGGTCTTGACTATTTTGGATGTCAAACAAGCACTGTAATGAGAGATTATGCACTAATATAGAGGTGAATCTCTTTAAAATAGAATTTTCTGACACCATAAGTCTATTAAGGAGAAATCCTAAATAGTAAAGATCTGTTTCAAACCTTAGTTTCTATTTTTTCCCCAAAGACAATTTTCAAGATAATTAAAGTCCCACAAGATATTTAGGCACTAAATTTGACATTATACACATTAAATTTATCATCGTCTTTCATCATCATCTATCATTGATTATCAATTGTCATCATTCATCATCTACGTCCACATACAATACATGACAATGCAAGTAAACAAGAAGCATACATATAATTCATGATAATCACCATCTAATCACCATATAATTAAATTCAAATACCATAGTACATACTCAATAGTAGAAGTTTTCAAATTCAATATTTAAAGTTTCCTCAATAATAAAAGTTTCTAATTTTCCGACACCATAAGTCTATTAAGGAGAAATCCTAAATAGTAAAGATCTGTTTCAAATCTTAGTTTCTATTTTTTCCCCAAAGACAATTTTCAAGATAATCAAAGTCCCACAAGATATTTAGGCACTAAATTTGACATTATACACATTAAATTTATCATCATCTTTCATTATCATCTATCATTGATTATCAATTGTCATCATTCATCATCTACGTCCACATACAATACATGACAATGCAAGTAAACAAGAAACATACATATAATTCAAATACCATACTACATACTCAATAGTAGAATTTTTCAAATTCAATATTTAAAGTTTCCTCAATAATAAATGTTTCTAATTTTCAAAACCCTCTTTTTCTTTAGAAAATTCTATTCTGCTCTCTTCCCCAACGGCTTCTTCCATTGTGGCTGTACCTCTTTCCCCAACACTAGAAATAACCCCTGAACTTACAAGATCTTCAGCAGCCCTGTCCAGATTTTTTAAAATTCTTTCTTCTTGATTTGTTGCATCTCCATGCGACAACAAATTTGGATCAGCAGTTGCTTTGGCTTTGAACAATATGTCAGGGTCGAGACCATGCTCTTTAATTATCCGCTTTAGTATATTGTTTTGTTTGTTAACCAAAACAATATTTTGCTTCAAATTTTTTGCCGCGGATAAGCTGTTCTTTGTTGTTTCCAAGTGAACTTGCAAAACCTTCGCCCGACTCTTCAAATTTTCATATTTCAACTACACAAAAAGAGTAATGTCAATTCAAAATATTAATGTAAATTCAAAATTTCAAATTAGCAAAAATGATTGTTTGAATGTAATAGTACTTACAACCGCTCTATCTCTTTCGGCATTTGCGATTGATACCAAATCCTTGTCCTTGGACCATTTGTTAAAATATCCCTGGGCCTCGGCACTAATATTTTCCAATTTGTTTAGTGCCTTATCTAAAATGCCGTCTTTATAGTTGTTAAACGTGACAGTCCCACATTTTACTTGGGTAAGTAAGGAATCCATCTTCGTAGGTTGATTCTGGACTGCAGCGTATAAACTATCCCATTGCCAATAATTTTCATAACGACTAATGATCTCATTGATAAGAACTTTAGCCCTTCTCTCCCATTTTATCAGCTGTTGGATATGAGGAATAATAAACTCACTAACATGGGATTGACAATCATTACCTATTAAGTTCTCCAAAGGAAAAGGTGGGAACTCTTCACTATCTGAATCTGATGTAGACGATCTTGCTGGAGAAGAATGCGGGCTTTCACAAAGATCAACTGCTCCTTGTTTCTGCCTTTGGGTAGGCTGATCCTATTTTTGAAAATATAAATAAATATTTAGATAAATAAATTTAAATCAAAATGTAATTCAAAATTGTAAAGCATATTAAAATTGAAATTTGAAGTATACCTTCTGGCCTTGAATCATCTCGCGGGTATCGAAAAAACCAATTGGGTCATTGCTATCAATGCCCAAATAATCTTCATCTAAATTTATATTGTTCAAAACAGATATGCCCGTTGCACTGGGCAAGCCACCAAGTGAGAGAGTTGGAATTCGAAACGAGGTGTCAAGGTTTAGTGTCCCACTAGGGGCTGGAGCAAAAGGCATGCGTTTACCAATGTTCTTTTTCACTGTTCCTTTGGTTGGCATTTTAAAAATTAATTGTTGAGTGGGTGTCAGTACCGTGGTTTGATCATGACTGAAATGTGCTGAAAAGTACAAGAAAAAATGAAAAATATTAAAACAATTCATAAAGTGAAAACTACGAAATTAAACATACTATAGAAAAGTTGTACCTTGTTGTCGAGGGGTTGTTTTTTTCAGTGCCATGGGTGGCCTTGTAGGAGTTGAACTCAGTGGCTGTTCAGAAGATATGAATGCATGCAACTGTATGGAGTGAGTTGGGGAAGAAGGTTCCATATTCCCTACAATTCATCAATATTAAATGTTGTCAATTCATTTGGTTAAAATTTAAATTGAAAAATAAATATGCAACTTTGGAATTTGTAAATAATATATGAGAATGTATTACTTCTCTGGCGTTTAACGAGTTCAAACGCTTGAGGGTTTGGAGAGTGAGCTTCCATTTCAGACTAGGAGTCCCCCGAAGCCTCCGCGTGTTGTTGGCCTCTTCCTCTCGACATCTTTTTTTTTCTTGGAATGGCTTCAAGATATCTTCTCTACAAAACATTAAAATTTAAGTTTTAATAACTGTGCACTGTAATGACAAAAATTGTAATACAATTACAAACTAAATAGTTTATACTTGTTGTTCATCAAATGGAATTGAGAATTTCTTCAAAGCCTCATCAGAGGAAGTAGGAATTTCTTTATGTTTTAAATTTAAAAGTGCCTCATAGTAGAAGCCGAGGAGATAGTTTGTTGAATAAATGAAAGGTTTATCTGAGAGTTTTGAATTTTTTATTTCAGTTCTTATTTTTTTGGATAGATATGTGCACCAATAAAATTTATGTTTTGAGATAGTGGCACAAATATATGCAATGGACCAATTTGGTATATCCATTTGGCGACCCTGCAAAACAATTCTAGCTTGAAAAAACGAAATAAGTGCAGCAAGAAAGTGGTGTGCAATTGATTGTGTATCTACACCACGCCTGGATTTATTGACATGGGCTGCAAATGCGAAACAGTGAAAGTTACTTTAAATCTATAACAGAAAATTGTATCAGAATTAAAAAAAGATTAAAAAATATGAATTAAAAGGAATTATACTTACAATCAACATGGAAACCGTACGTTGATTCGAGAAATTTCTTGTCTTCTTCCACCAGTGTTGCCTTGGTTGTAATAATTGGTAAATTTCTGATAGGAAGGCCAGTAAACCGATGTATGTCATTTGCTTCAATAGTGAATTAGAACATTTGGCCATCATTCAGAGTCACATAAAATATACCATCCTCTGAATTGTAGCATGACAGAAGGTAATTCAAAATATCCGGATATGTTTCGAAATGGGGCATATTAACGAGCCCTGTAAATTCACACTCTTCCATTATAGCTTGATATTCTGAAGACATCTTTAAGGCCGTATGGATGTGAGGGCATAAGGGATTCCTGTAGTTGATCTTGGAAATCGATTGAGTTGGATTCTCTTGATTTTCTTGCTAAAATTGTAGTTGGGAAGCATGTGAAGTCGACATTATAGCTGTTATTGCATCTTTGTCAAAGATTTAGACCTGTAAAAATTCAAGAACGGGAAAATGAAGACGAGAAAATGAGCGGCACAAGGGTATTTATAACCTAAATAGGGCGTCACTTGCCCCTATTGATGCGCGTCAACAGCTTATAGAGACGTGCGTCATTTAATTACAATGTCACGTGTCAATACAAGAGAGTGTCGCACGTCAATAGAAGATGGTGTCGCGCGTCAATAGAGGATTGAGTCGCGCATCAATAGAAGATAGTGTCACGCGTCAATAGGAGATAGTTTCGCGCGTCAATAGAGGATAGTGTCGCGTGTCAATAGAAGATGGTGTCACGCGTCAATAGGAGATAGTGTCGCACGTCAATAGAGGATAGTGTCGCGTGTCAATAGAAGATGGTATCGCGCGTCAATAGAAGATTGTGTTGCGCGTCAATGGAGGATTGTGTTGCGTGTTAATAGAAGATGGTGTCGCACGTCAATAGAAGATGGTGTCACACGTCAATAGAAGCAAATGACACACGTCGTTAGGGGCTAGTGACGTCGTTACGAGCCAGTGTCGTGTGTCATTTTGAGCTAGTGTCACGCCTGTGTTGCGCGTCATTACTATCTAGTATCGCTCCAGTGTCGCGCATCATTACGAAACAAATGTCGCGCTAGTGACGTGTGTCATTACGAACTAGTGTTGTCAGACGTCACTGATGGAGCCTTGAAAAACTAGGTGAATTTTTTTTTTTAATACTGTCAAATTCGCCTTTCGCTGAAACTGGTTACGGGTATATTCGCCAGGTATTTTCCACCTTCAATTTTATAGGGGTGTCTTAAAATGAACCCTGGAAGTTTGCAATTGGGTCTAACCTGATTGTAGTCTTAGCTCCATACCTTGTCATAAAAATCATGTGCAACCAATCAATGGATAAGTACCCACCAATTTTTGTTGTGAAGTCCCTTGACAAACAAAAATAAAAAATTAGTGGTAGGTCAATTACTGATAGATATTACAATACCGTGAGATTGGGATAAGCGTGAAATGTCAGGTTTAATCCTTTCACCACTTCAATGGTTCCTACTATTGTCCCATCTAATTACACCACTCCTTTAGAGACTGAATCATACTTTAAGATCAATTGTATTGTTATTTTCTTTGGAATTACCAAACTTCTTACTCCTGAGTCAATCATGAAGCTGTGTACTAATTTATCTCCAACAATCAAGGATACATAAAATGATAGAGGATTCAAATTTTTTCTTGGTTGATCTCCTTCTTGTTGCATTATATTGGTGAGAAATTTTTCCTGATTTTTGGATGACTCATTTAAGTGGACCAATTTTCCATGGTTTCTTATAATAAATCCCACTATCCTGGAAGGGCCAATGATTACCACATTGAAATGCTTACATGTGTTCTCTTCATTTGATCTATGATGTTGAAAGGATATAGGTTGTCTTTCTGTTGTCCTTTACTTGGAACAACCTTAACCTGCACATGAGCTTGTACATGGGCTATTATAATAGGCTCTTTACGCTATTTTAGTGGATTTGGGAGTGCTTTCAAGTTGCCAACTCCTTGAGGTGTGATAAGAAGCTGAGAAACATTCACATGTGATGATTGTCCTTCTCATATATTCATCTTTTTAGACCTTGTATTGGCTTCTATACCTTGAGAAGGAGATTGATTCATACCACAAAAGTCCTTAACTTTCTAATTCACAAGTGAATTCTGACTCGGCGGTGTTTCTTGAGTAGCAAATTGCTTATGATTTTACTCCTCTTTTGTTTCTTGGGTCACACCAACAATTTTTACCATTAAGGCCTAGTTTAGAGCACCATTGAAGCATGTTGCCTAATTATGAGGTTGTACAAAAGGGAAGCACCATTCATATTCCTGTGCAAGGTTATTTTGATTCAGAACCAAGGCCCTGGATATTGAAACTATGTTGGGATTGCATGGTTGAAATGGCCTAACAACTAGAGGTTGTAATTGATTTTGATTTTGATTTGTGGTTTGAACTGAAGGTCTATTTGATTGATATGGAGGAATAGTTGGTTGGGATTGAGGATGATAAGGTATGAAGTTTTGAGTTGTTGCCTCTTACTAGTCACCAAATGATTCCCTAAGTTCTGCAGCTACTTCATGACCTCCTGGAGTTCCTTAGAAGTGCTAGAAGAAATGGAGACCTTACTGAAATTGTTATTTCTAGGGGTTGGAACAAGATATAATGCAATTGTTTAGCTAGTATAAGGATTCCTAATTTCTAGATAAATAGGAATAGGTGGCCTTGGTGCAAGTTTACCAGCTTTGATAAATAGATTCTCAGTCCTAATGGCTATGACATAAGCCCTCAATAGAATATTCACCCCATAGACTATATCATGATGGATATGTCATAATTTAGAGCTTTATGAAAGTAGAGGAACATGCCTTTCACTATTTTCCTCACTAGAATTGGAATTTTGTCCCACGTTTGTTGAAATATTAAGTTAAAAATCACCCATTTGTTCATTTGGAGCCCTCTCGATTGTAGTTAGCTTCTCTAAAAGAGAAAAGTCATCTGCCCTCTTGCTAAATTGGTTACAAAGTCTTGAACATAGTTCATTCAAGTTATTGATTAACCCAGCTGTTAGGATTCTAAACCATTGTAGATATTTTCCTTTGAGAGAAGAGGTAAGTATCCTAACTGGAATGTCCATCTCATTAATCTCATGAATGGCACAGACATTTGCAATGTCCTTGATATGATCTTTAGGGGTTGTATGGTTCTCTCCAGTGAAGTAAGGAATGTTCTTCAATGCTACCACCAAGATATGATTTTAAGCGTTGAGAGCTAGTGGACTAATTCTCATGAAATTGACAAAAGGATACGGTGGTTATTGCACCATTCTGATTGGCCTAAGAGCTCTAGTTGATTGAAGGAAAGGTCTACAAAGTGGATGTTTTGATAAGGTTCTATTCGACGGAGATGGAGATCTCTGAACTCTTTTTCCTATCCTTTTCCTACCTAGAGATAGATGTAAATAATCAAAAATACATTCTTCTCTTGTTCTTGACCTTTTTTCAATCCTTCTCATGAACTTGAGAAATTTGGGCTGCCAAAACCACCAAGTTATGATCCTTAGAGTCACTAGATGTGTTGACGATGATCGTCTAGAGGCTAGGGTTTTACCAATACACACATCCAATCTTGATCAAATGGAAAAATGTTAACTTTGAAGGGCCCAAAACATGATTTCAGAATTTAGACCTTGGTTTTCTGCCATCAATCTACAAAATTTAAAATTTAGAACTTAGATCATGCAAAACAACCTATAAAGTTGGAAATGCAGAGTGCAATGGAACCTCTGAAATATGAAATTATGAAATAACGCTTATTTCACTAAATCAAGACTTATTCCAATCCAAGAAGCAAAAAAATATAGCCAATATTGGAATAAAAAACTACTTGTTTTGGATTCCTATATGTTAAATATTGGAATTAGGTGGACTCCAAAATCAGACATTGTGGATTCCAATATTGCATATATTGGAATCTAGAATCACATATATTGGAATCCAAAATCACATTTATTGGAATTTACTGCACTCCAAAGTCCCATATATTGGAATCCAAAAAGTGAAATATTGGAATCCATTATACGGGCTAGCATCCGCTAGGCATTGTCTACGCTTTCGACTAAATAGAACACGTATATGTTTTATACGGGCTAGTAACCACTAGGCATTGTTTATGATTTGTTATGTATAGAACATGTTTATATTTTATATGGGCTAGTGGCCACAAACCATTATTTATGCTATGTTATATAAAGAAAATTTTATGTTTTAAATGGGCTATAAGACGCTAAACATTATTTAGACACTTGTTTAGACATTTTTTAATTGTTTTTATCCTTAAAATAGCTATAAATATTTTAAATAACCGTCACATATGACTAGCATATTATAGATATGACCATCACTTTTTCTAGATATTTATTTGTATATTAATTATATATAAAAATATAAAAAAGAATTAAGTATATAGAATATAATTTTATATTTATTTTATGAACAGTGTAAAAAATACTATTTTACAATTTTTTAAGGGAAAGTTTTTTCTGATAATCCACCACAGACGTTATTCAATCATATTGTCAGCTTATAATCAATGAAAGTATAAATCCTCCCAACTTATATTTCAACAATCTCATCATAATATAATAGAGTTACACAATAATTTGATAATAACATATGTATGTATATATTTTTTGATGATATTAAGCAATACCATCATAATAAGATTCTAAAAAGATAAATAGTTATTTAGCATTTTCTTGCTCCAAGTATTTGATTCCCTCTACCACATTCAATCCTTGAGACACTATTTGTGATAATTTTTTGTACAAATCAACCATCAACCATTTATCTTTTGTAAAATATTTGCATCTACTTTTCATCCCCACCAAATTTTTTTTAGGAGGGTTCCCCTTTGCACCTAATGTAATACAAAAAGTGTTATTAGAAATTTATGAAAAATTGTTTCTACTCCAAACATTTTCTAGGTCTCTTATTGCTATTCCCTCGACTATATTGCAATGTTCCTTTCCCTAAGTGAATCTTAGATTCAATATGTTCAATATTTTTTTACTGAAGCCCATTGATATCTTTTTAACATCAGTAGAAATGAGATTGTCAGACCAGAACCCCAGTTCAGAATATGGTGATAATAATTTTATAAATATTGACATGCCACCTCGTAGGTTGAAATCTTTCATACCAAACCTTAATGACATATTCCTATTGTATGTTTTGATTATCCCATATAGCAAGTCCTCCAAATCCAAGATAAGTAAATAACTCTTATCACTACCTACAAGGAAGTATACAAACTTTATTTTCATCGGTTGCATATCAATTACAACCAATTAAAATAAACAACATTTTAGTTTACAGGTAATAGTTACCGATTCAGATTGTGGATTGGATTACACCTCCTTTACACACTATTGGATCCATTGATACAAGAGATATCTAAAATAAAAAATCATCAATTCATAATCTATTTCTTTCTATTGAAAATATGAGCATAATGTATTTGAAATAAACATTAATCAATTCATAATTGATTTCATGTTGTAGAAAATGAAAGCTTAAATAAATAAATATAGATGTTTTTATGGTGATATGGTAAGTATAATATCAATTTTTATCCATCTTATAATTCAAATTTAGTATCCGTTAGGCTATGCTTATATTCGTTGAACAACCCTTCGGTGGTGTTGGTTGGATTTTCTATCGCTAAAAATGCCAAATGGAAGTGCACAAAAAACCAAAAACAGATAGGGAGATTCACCTTTTGACAGGGTGAAATTTCCTCTACTTTGTGAGAGAGACAGTTCCCTCGTATGATGTTATTTTTTTATTTTTGGTGATTTTAACAAGAAAGAACAAAAGGGCAAAAAAAGTTGAGAAATGTGAAATAAAAAGAGAAAGTAAGAATGAATAGGTAAAGAACACAACCTCGTAGGTGTTAGGAAATAAAGACAAATATGAGACACAAAGTTCTACAAATCTATTTAATCAAAAACAAACTAGTCCTTCTTGGTCATACAAGATTTCCTTACAATATTTTTTGAATGAGAAGTGGAGAACTTCTCTATCTAGAAGAAAGGAATTCAACGAGAATGAAATATGAGAAGCACAAATTCTTCCTTTCCTTCAGAACATACTGATATGGCAAAAATTCCACATACTCTGACACTCAACAAAAAGTTTGATCACATGAGTACCCAACATACTATGAAGGAATAACCATATCAATATTCCAATTACAATCAGATTAACAGATTTTGAAATTGAAACCATTAACATGGTAATAGAAAAGGCATTGTATTCTTGAGAAAAATAGTCTTTGTGCACAAAGTTACAGTAGCCTATCTAACAACATCTGATAAGATAGAAGAACTCCTCTAAAGAGTTTTGGAATGAAAATAATGAGAGAGAGAGAGAGATATTTACAATTATAATACAACCTTATATAAGATTAATCTCCTAGAAGAAGCTATGAAACTACTTTAATCCTAACCAAGATCTAGTTTATCCTAAACCTCAAGTAGACTCAACTTGGGTTGTACACTACATCACAATTTATTAATGAATAATATTTAATTAATTTGATGAAAAATTAAATAAAATATATTTCAACTTTAATTATCATGCACTTGTGGAACATTTAGATGATAATTGAATTCCTGCTTCATGTTGTCCCGTCACCTGCGGTTGGAGAAAATGATGTCCATGCCTATTAATTTCACTCTCAATTACCATTAAACTACCATTTTGAACTAAGTTTGTTTTCAATTAAATTCTAGACCGAATCTGTATCAATTCCTAATTTTTTAGCTATTGTGCATAGATCTCTGAGCTATAATTCCAACGAGTATTCATTTATGCATGTTTTTGATAATTTATCAAGATACAACCTCCTGAGTAGAGGTAGCTTCATTATTATGGGACTGTAAATTAATTTGGCTGTTGAAAAATCATCCACCAATGTTTCTACATCCTGATTTAAAAATAATATGGGCATTTTAAAATGGTGGGGCCCATTTACATCTTCATCATTTTCCACATACATGAGGGTGGGGATTATTTTGTTTTAAAACATTCATTGCCAGCTCATCCAACTTGACCAACTCATTTGACCTGGAATTTTTCTTTGTATTACCCATTGATTATTGCATTAGGTTACCCCAAACACCACCACATGATAACTTATTTACATTCTGTCAAGTTAGCATGACATCAGGCATCATTTCTTATATTTCCACCTGAGACTCCCTTTTGAATATATGTCGAGCCCATTATTACACCTATCGACGAAGTTTTCTTTCCACATTTCCATGCCTTGGGCTTTACACCATTGACCTTGTATTATAGGTGGATAGTCCCTGCGGTGAAAACCTCTCAACACAGCTTGGGCTAATTGGGCTCGCCTACGGCCGAATTTAAGGTTGGGAATGCCCTAGGTAATAGTTTGAGTGGGAGCTCTCCTCAAAAAATTATTTAATAATTTTTTTGATAAAGTAAATAAATAAAATATGTCTATATTTTTGTATTTTTAAATTTACATCATGGTCATAATAAAATAATAAAAAATATATATTATTAAATCATCACGGAAGGATGAAAAATATTATGTGGATGGAAAACATTAGTCGTAGGAGATGCTCAGAATGTAAAAAATACAATATTTTATAGAAGGCTTCTTAGAAGTCTCATTTAGCCATATCAAGTAGGTGACAAGAACTTTATCCTAAAAGAAAGCACCTTTGTTTTACAAAGAAAGAAAAACATGTATGTAGCTCCCATGGTTTTGTGAAGAGTTGTATTTGGCCAAGGCCTATAGATTCCTCCATAACAAAATAATAGAAAATTTATCCAAAAAATTAAGAATAGAAAATCAAATACTTTTTTCCTTTTATTATACTCACGTCTACTATATACACTAGCAACATTATAAAAATACATTAACCTTTTTTCTAGAACAAATTACACACCTACATAATCTAGAGCTACATTAGAGAATGGGTAAAAATACCAAAAAAATCATATGTAATTATAAATATTGTCATATTTTGTTTTACTTGCAAAAATATTACAAATTTTTTTTATGTGTATGCGTGAAATTTATGTTACTAAACAATAATATCTATAAATGGGTTAATCAATATTAAGTCTTTAGATAAATTATTTTAAAGTTAAGTTGTAAAATTAACCGATAAAAAGGAAATTTTTTAGATTTAGGTGCCCCCTGACTGTTTGGCACCACCTAGGCAACTGCATAGTTTGCCTAAGGCGTAATCCCCCCTCTGGGCTCGCCAATTTAACTATATCTGCAATGTATTGTAAGCTCATTGGGTTCCACATGCTTTGACACTCATGTGGCTTTGTAAATCTCCTCCTGAACCGACTCGGGCTTGTAACTACTTCATGCTACTCCCATTTGACCCATAAGAACCATTGACTTAGCCACCACCTATAACTACTTCCATTCAGAAAAGTAAGGTTTCCTTCACCTGCTTGTCCCATGGACCATTTAGGCTCTCAATTTACATCATCCATGCATAACACTTACCCACTCATTGATCGGTGATTTCAAGCATTCATGTCCCGAATTTCTCGGGCTCGCTGGGTTGTCAATCTCTGAAATGCCCGCACTAGTCTATGTTGAGACTCCCATGAATGTGTCAATCCGATGGATTCCCCTCCTTGTAATGTTTGAACTGCTTCCTTACATATGCCCTTGAATTTTTGAAAATAGTTTGATCTCCATTTCCATTGTTTGGTTTCTACCATCTTTAGCTCGGTTTAGTTCTAAAAGTGAGTTTCACTTCCTATTTGAAAAGGGATTAGAAAATAACTCAACATATCTATTTGCCTCATCACCCATCTTCATGCCCAACAACTTGGTCATTTTATCTAAATTTGGCCTTCTTAAAAAATGACTCGGTGCTTTAGTCTTCTCAAACAACTCAGGAAGTCCTTTACATGGCTTATTTATTCCTAGGCACAAATTTGACTTGGTTTCTCCAACAGATAAATCAGTTCTCCAGATGAGTTAGCTCAACTTGATTCTCAAGAAACTTGCATGATTCAAAATGGCTTGACTGCGACACAATATTGACACTGTTATTGGCGCTTGGTATTCTGGCATAGATAAAAATGGCTTTCTTTTCTTCAAAATTCAAACCCAAATGCCCTTTTTTTGAATGCTTGAGAAATAATTCTCGAGCCATATTAGATCACATAATAGCTCAATTCCTGTGTTTAGGCTTGGCCTGCAACGACTCAGATATAATAAGTTAACTTTCTCATAAAATTTTCACTCCCACTACTTCTGGTTAAATTTTGGTTGCCATTGTATGATTGGATATGATGAATACAATTGGATTTCTATATGAGAAATTTGGGGAACTTAGTTTCATTGAACCTAATACAACTTTACGCCGAAAAAGGAGTCTCCTCTGTTCTACAATAGCTCTAGCTCGCCAGAGATACCATTGGATTTCCATGAGCTTGATAGTTATTTATCATGACATCTTGGCAGTGAGAATGGCTCAATTCCATCATAACCATGCTCATGGTGAAGGATTTGTACTCAACTTGACGAGTTGAAAGAGATATCCAAATTCTTCATTTGCGAGCTACAAGTTTGTGCCCTTAACCACTCAGATCATGGTGCTGCTTCATTTACATGCCAATGATTTACAATCATCATGATGATCTATCCTCATTGAAAAAACTTACCTATTATCTATGACACGTCTTTGAATCAATCTTTCCATGCTTTATTCCAAGCATAACTTGATCGCTTTATGATCAAATTTTGGTATTCATCAATATGTGGTACTCTATTCACTTTGCTTGGTTTGATCTATGTATAAGACCTTAGGAGCCATGACAACTCGATAAGATCAACATCAACTCAATTTTCAATATATAACATGGTCGCTTTAGAACTAGATGAGCTTAGTCGCTCGGTTTCGATTGGGAAAAACTGATTGCATTGCATAGTTTTAGCATGAAATAGAAACATTTGAATTAAATCCTCCTCCACAAAACATCGAACCCACCCAAGTTTCTCACTTGACATAGTTTTCCAAATGATGATTTGTGGGAAGTGTACAAATCTCCCTTTATTTATGAAAGCTTGGATTGTCCACCATCGAGCTACCCAAAATACTGAAGGGACTTAATGATCTACTGCACAAATATGAATCATCTCTTATACCTCCATAACTCTCCATTTCTTACCAAAATTCATCCTTTCATGGTAGAGTTGATGTAAAAATCACCCTTCTACCTTAATTGACACAGCTCACTGGTAATTTGTAGAGCTCACCCTTTCTGATTTGATGTTCCCTGGGTGCTCGGTGAACCTACCTTAGATTCTCTAGTGCTATTAAACACCGACCATCTTGGTCCCATCATAGGTCATCCCTTTACCAGTTATGGATTCAAATCCTTTCCACAACATACACATTAGAAATGATTTTCATGGCTTACCCCTTTGAAAAATAACCTGCTTAGTGAACCCGAGTCGGTGTTGTATTCCAAGAACTTGGTCTTTTAAAAATCACTCGATGTGGAAATGACTCACTCTATTATAACTTGGTTTGGGTAATGTAAATCTTGATGCACAATATAACAAATCGATGAGCTCAAACCCGCTGGAAATATGACTCAGCCTTTAATGTATATCAACCAAGTTCCTCAAGATAAAACTCGGTCTACCATACATAATCATTGGCTTGGTGGAGGCCACAAAGCACTTTTTGAAACCCTTCACAATCCTCCCATTCGAATTTATTGAATTGAAACATGTCATAGAGATGTGTGAATATGCTAAGGGATGTTTTTAGGAGAGTAGTAGAAAGTTCAATTCTTTTCTAGTAAGGTGGGTCCTACAAAAATATCTAAAGCACAAAAATATAACACAATTTTTGTAAAATTTTCATAAATTTACACCATTCTGAAATGGGTGACAATAGGTGGAAAACAATCCTCATCTGTTAATGAGTATTTGTGACCACTGGGCTATGCCATCATTGGCTGAACTACACTTAGATTGAAAACCTTTTATGAGGCTATCGAAGTGGTGCTTTACATAAATACGAGTTGGATCAAGCCATATGTTGTTATATTTATGATAATATTAAAGGAAAAACAATGTTAATTCAATGTAAGTAGTTAGTATGTAGTAGTGAGTCAATGAAACATTGTAGACAGTATGCAGTTGTAAATCAGCAACATATTGATGTATATAAGGGTTTTTAGTCAAACCATTACTATATTGAATGTGGATGCATAGATTCTGCTAAGCTCTATATAGTTTGTTTTGAATTGTTATAATAGCTTACGAATGGATTTCCTTAAACTTTTTCTTCGACCTTATGCCAAGCATATAAACTAATGTCTATTAGTTATCATTTCCTATAAATTTATGGGCCTTATAAATAATTTTGTTATAAAATATACATGGATATCATACCATGTTGTGATTGTTTATTCATGTTGGATACCTTTGCGTCCTCCACAGTTACATTGTATGGTTATTGGTTGTATGCATAATCATTTATCATTTTATAAATTTTATGGGGCTTGTTAGCATTTTTATTTATAAATTCACATGATTAACACACATGGATCTGATGGTGTATTCATGGCTGATGTTCCTGTGCCCTCCACATATGTCATATGAATTGTAAAAAACATAAGTTTTTAAAAAAATTTGAAAACCATGGCAATTGAAGATAAAGCTCATTGAACATATTTATAAAATGATTGAAAGTAAATCTCCATGTTGAATTGGTTGTGTAGCGTCATGGTGAAATAGTTGTACATAAAATTTTATAGCTTTGTGGTTTTCTACATAAATAATAATAATTTAAGTAACATATTTAGGTTATAATCCATTAAAAAAAATCACTTGTTGAAGTTGTTTTCAGCGATAAACCTTTCTTCATATGAGAATAGTAATGTTTCAGAAACATTTCTTGACTATGTGTCTTAAATATAAAAATAACATATAGTTTGGAATCCACCAGTGAACGGAGTGCGACACTACCACCGTAAAGCACTAGTACTAGAGAATTATTCAGAACAACATCAAGTGAACATCTCAGCCCAAAACTCATATGATCTTTCAAAAATAAAAGGATGGATGTTTCCTTGTAGGTAAATTTGACTTGGAGTGACCAATTTTTGTGGAAATTTCTCCATCCAATCCATAACGACCTCTTCTCTATAATCATCATTATTTTCATGGTTGTACACAAAAGATATTATATATACAAGAAAAAAACTTTTGAATATCCTGTTGCTATCATAGAGTCTGTAGCATCTATCCATAACTGATATTCCAATGTCTTTAACCTTTTCCATGTATCTTTGTATTGTGTCTCTTAACATTTTTTAATAAATAATTGGTATTAGAAAAATAATAATACAATCCAAGACACTAGTTCTGATAATTGTTAAAAATCCCATTATGGCATCAGAAGAAATATCACTGGACAAATTGCAAAAATCAGCAATCATACATTTAGCATTGAAAGGATTAGTCGAAGGAATAGATGATAAATTAGATGGAAGATAAAATAGATACACACATAATTTAACAAAAAAATTATCTGTGACTTCCATCCTTTCTGGTATATTTCCTTCTAGTGACATCACATAGTTGTCTAATATTGTCTGAGCCATGACAGGAAGAACTTCTTCCTCCTCATGATATTTTTTTCATTTTTCCATTTTTTCCCATATATGGGAATCATATGTTAATTTTCCATTTATCTCTTCACCAAACAATACAGACAACTAGTGGTAGTGTGATTCATGCAATTTAAATTTTTCAATTACATTGGATTCACTGTAAGATGTCAATATAATATTATCTAGATGCTTATTTCTCAAATAATGTAGAACTTTTTCTCTCATTTTGTTGTCATCTTTTATTCTCTGGTAGTAATAATTAAATGTATTTTCTATTACACTAGCATCAAAAGACCTATTTGATTTAGTATTTCTTTACAACCCATGTAATTTTGATTTAGATGGGTCTATCTCCAATTTAGTCAACTGTGTTTGCCTCAGCATAGTAAACAACTTTGTATGTTCTGGAGGTGAAATAAAAACTTTTATATGAAAGAAATGAAAAAAACAATATGTTATCTCATTTCTATACAATTTGTTGAATACTTTAAATATACCATTTTTAATGTCTTCTGCATTTGAACAACCAATTTTGTCAGAATATATTAGAATCCTAAAATTCCAACCATATTTTGAATAGGAATATGGTTCATTGTTTATGGAGGAATGCATTTCCCGTTTCTTGAACAAAGAAACATCCAACTACGTATACAAAATTAAACACTTATTGTTTTCAAATTCAAAGCAATCTACTTGGACACATAGTGTCCTAAAATCAATAAATTATGATGATAGAATAATACCAACATCCTCATGATTTTCATCTATAACAAAAACAACCACAGGTCAACGTGGTAGTTTTCAGGGGAATTCATTTCCACAAACCATTCCTCATCTCTTTTCTTCCAAAAAATACCTCATGTGATGAATGGAATTGCTCTAAATGGAGCGCAAATGATGGAAGAAATTTTACCTATATTTAGAGTAAAATACATTAATAATAAGGTCATTTCCAAACTTTAGAGTGTTTTTCTCGCATTGTATGTCAAGGATTTTAAATACTACCTTAACAAACACCAAATTCTAGATTTATTTACTATGTATCATAACAAAGTAATTAAATTAATGGTTAGTGACCTCTAGGCTTCGATAGGACATCTTATGTATCATTCGAATAGTTAAAGTAATTCATATTTTGTAGATCAAATGAATAATAACAAACTTTCTCTAAAATTCTGAAATTGAATTATGATGCATTGAAAGATACTAAACCATTTTCACCTTTTGAAAGTATTACATATGAGCTAGACAAGATATAAAATTAGATAGATGGCATGATAAGAACGTTAAAAAATACAAACTTTAGTGGTAGATAGACTTCTAGTCAACATATAAAAGAACAGCCTAAAACATTTTTTATTCCATTTACACCCATTGAATGATAAACCATAAAGGGCATTAAGATGTAATATTTGGTATTTCAAAGAGAGTTTGTGGTAGCTTGGGATTTTTTGTTTTAGAAGACATTGTGATTTATGTGTATATCGGTCATACTGTAGTAGTGAGGATAAAATTCCTATAACAAGACTAATGAAGATGTTTAAAGGATAGTGGTTGGAAGATCTAATGTTTGGTATTTTGAGGAGAGTATTTGAGAAAAAATTCACATTAACATTTCAAGTGATTGATCATCATTTTTTGTTATATAAGAAAATATGAATTATATGTATATCAAACATACTTTATTCATTATGTTTGAATGTCTATAACTACTCCAACTACAATATTTTTAGCATAGTGCTTGGTGGGTAATTCCATAACAAGCTATCAAAAACAAATGGGAAGGATTACACTTTTCCTAAATATAAGTATGGCCCTCTTCACAATAGTCATTTTCATGGAAACAATGCTCTCTATAAGGTCATGATGGGTTATACCTATTTGAGAAAAGATTTGATTATTAACAATGTTTTTTGAGTACCACTAAAACAAGGGTATATTCTCTCTTAGTCTGACTATAAGTTAGATTTACAATACTAATTGAATAAATTTATTCCAAATTGTTCAAACTTATGTTAACTTATTTATAGAGCAGGTCTTCTATGTTGCAAACATTTATTGTCTGATACGTTGTATCCATTGAGGGTAAAAATCACTAAGAATTTAAAAATAGCGATAAAATAAACAATCACGACCTAGCTTAGTGGAAAATAGGGTCCTACCATTTAATCTTGTCATAGTAATCACTTATGTAAACTTTTGGCTCACTATTTATTTTCATTGATTATAATTATATCATATTCAATAGACTATCCATGGAAAAAATAAGTGATACACTATAAATCCTTGATAGGGATCACGCCATTTGTATTTTTCATCAAATATATTTCTTGTAACATTTAATTCACAAAATTTCATATCGGAAAAATAGTTCATCGAACACTTTGTTTCATTACTTATCGAAAGTAACGACATAATAGACATTAGTTTCAACAATTTATTTTATTGAAAATTGTGATAAAATAATAAATCACGACCTATTTTGGTGATCACCAGGCTCCTACCATTAGGTTTATTTGTATCACTAGTGTTTTTCATTGATTATAATAATATCCTATTGGCTGGAATGTACCTGGTGGAGACAATAACTGAACTACATACTATTATTACCGAATCACTGCACCCTTTGAATACTCAACATCTAATTTTGTTAATGTAAGTAGATTGACTAGGTAACATGAAATTTCTTCAAGGTGTGGGACATTGTAGTTGCAACAATTCTCCAAAGAAGGTTGGTTCTTCTTCCTAAACTAATGCAAAAACTAACTCTAATGGAAAGGACTATAATAACTACGTCTAACCTATGACTTCGAAGGGACTAGGGAGAGATAAATAGCATAAATGAAAGAAATATACTCTAAGGAGGTTATGCATGAAAAGGGGAATGTAGGGAATCTCTTGAATGTGTGTAAGTGATAGAAAATGAGGTGCATGGAGGGTGTAATGGTCACCAGATTCCATAACAACATTAAACTAGATCCTCCATGAAAGAAAAACAACAAAGAAATATGCAAGACAATTTGGATTGACACAATATAGCTGCAAGTGAATTGAAAAGGTAAGTAAAGAAAACAAACACAAACAAAGGGAATAACACATACACAATACTCAAATCCACAACAACACAACTTAATTGATATACACAATTCAATTAATTATATAGAGAGGATATGATTATCATGAAAGACATCAAGAATGAAGGCCTACAACACATTTTCTTCCTAAACAAATTTTGGCATAGTTTTGGTAAGAAGATAATCTCCCCTTTGCAAATTGAAGGAGCTTACAATTTATAGAAGAATTTGGTGAGGAGAGATAAAATAGAATTTCTTGGATGTATGCATTTCTAACCTACCAAATGCAATATTTAATTTCAAACATCACGGGGCACTTACATATCCCATCACTCCTATAATTTAGCTTATGAGACAAGAAACTTGCTCGTATGCTCCATTAATGATGGTAGTTGGTTGTACATTTCCCTCGGGTGTGGGAGAAGAAATGTCATTTTTACCATTTTCCACTCACAAAATCTGAAATCTTAAGCTGAAAACGTGTAGAGGAATTTGATACCTTTTCAGAAAGTCCAATTTTGAGTGAAACGGACTCTAGGGAGAAATTTATGGCATTTCGAGGTTTGTAGATCGGCAGAAAATCCAGGGACCATTACTGTTGCTTCCCAGTTCATTGAATTGATCCAATCATACATTACTACCCTTTCCATGGTTGTTTTCTATTTTATTTACTTTACCCTTTTTTCTAAATAAAGAAACTTACTTTCACCAATTAACTTTATTTTTCACCTGCTTCCTAGTTCATTTCAGTAAATTGAAGGGGATTTACTTATTTATCGGTGAATACATTTTCTTTATTTTCACATGGGCTTCTCACTCAGAGTTGGATTCATCACCCCACAAATCACTGCCTTGCATTTAAATAGCTCACCTTTGCTTTGAGTTGATTCCTATTTACTCTACTTCACTTACTTCCAATGCAAGTGAAAGTCATTCATTTTTCTTCTTCGTATTACTTAACTAACTCAGGCTTCCACACCACTCACTCTCCTTAATGCATCAAATACATATTAATTTTCTTAATTGAACTCACATCCCAATGCAATTTTTCATTCACTGATTTTCCACGTAACACAATGAATCACCATTCTTTACGTCAATTCAACATAGATTTCCTTGACTAAGTTGTGCTCTTAAACATGAATACTTAGCCCACCAATACGTCAATTTATATTACACCAAATTTTCATTCTTTGCATTAAACTCGCACCGCTCTACTTAATTTGTGTTAAATTTTCCCTGATCAAATCATGAAGCAAGAGACCTCATTTTCGCTGTAACAAAATCATCTCACCTCCCTGTGCTTTGCATCAAACTCACTCAACTTTACTTTCCTTCAAATTTCATTGAAAAGCAAGAGCTCTCCATTTTGCTTCTTAACTCATGTTAGCTCACTCTTCTTCATTTGGATATTCAAATAAATTTTACTTCACTTGAATGGATCACTCCCTGACTACTTTGAAGTAGAGCCCTCATAATTTTTTTGCAACACTCCTTGATCGACTTGCCAAGCCATGACAACAAGCTCAGACTCACATTCCTTCTCTACTTTTCATTCTTGATCTCTATGGCCTGCCTCCATTTCAACAAGATTGCTACTCCATCGGCCACTAATGTCACCATGAGTTGAGATTAGAGAGCTTGGCCCTAACTTTCGAGTTTGTTGTGGTATTCCAAGGTCACTAAGATGAAAATACCTCAGCCCTAGCTCACCACCTTACCCTGGTTTGTGGTCAAATCAGCCTCCTCGAAGAAAAAATCTTTGACCTCGTCACTCGCCATTGCAAGCAAAACCTCCACTGTGCTTCGTTGGCCGGAGTTGGCCCTTTTATGCTTGCCACTAGCTTGAATTCCCTGTGTAATTTGATGACGTCCTGCCTCGGAAATTTAACTCACCGAGCACTCTATTGTGTTCACCGATGTTTTATTTCAACTTGCCAAGCCACCAAGTGACTCGACTGAGTCTTTCACAACCACCCCCTCTCCTTCATTTTCACCTCATCAAGCCTAATGGCTTGGCCTTACTTAATCCATCTAGTTCTTCCTATTCCATCAGTTCCCATGACCATGGCTGAATTACGAGCTCAAAATTCTTAGTAGATGTTCCTTCATTCATCAAGCATCATGTAGCTTGACCTCCCTGACTCATCCCTTAGCTAATGCATTAGCATAATCCACCATTTTCTATTGATAAGATTGATCTTTTCATTTCATGAGTTACCTTCAACTTTCTTTGCTCCACCCCTGATGGATCAAATCTTCGATACAAGCTCCAAATCAATCTCCTTTTAGGTTTTCCCATCAATCCATGTTCATTACTGAGATCGATACTCCAATCCCGAGCCCCCACACTTCTTTAACACAATGGAGCTCATTTAATTCATCGAGTATCTCACCAAGATACTCGCTGAGTTTACCCTTTACATTTCTCAATAGCTCGGTAGTTCTCTTTCTTAACTCACCTACTATTTAGACCAAGTTGGCTGGGCTCTTCAATGAAACTTTACCGCATTCAGCCCCGAAGCACCCTGTCTTCCTAATTCTGTAAGTTTTGGAGTTTTTTAAGATTGGGAGGGTAATGGAAATAACATAGGTTTGTTAGGAGTTATTTTCAACCTTGGCCTATTCTGACTATATGTGGGCCCACCGGACCCGCATTCCATCATTTTATAAGTTTATCTCAAGGGTCAAAACCTAGAAAAGGAAAAAATTCCTCAAATATAATTTTCACTCTTGAGTTCCCTAAATGAGATTCTGAACCCTCGAAAACTACCTATAACCCAATTTCATCATTAGGTGCCCTTCTCAGTGTCTAGGTCTAGTCACACCCCCATTGTCCATTTTGAATTTGGGGGGGGCAAAAATGGATAACACATACCATATAGAGGGATCAAGCCTTACGTAGTTACCATAAGGTATATTTTTTGAAACGCATAATTCACATTGGCTATTATCGGAGAAAATTATTAGCAAACACTAAGAATTTTTTCCTTATAAAAAGTAGTGGCATAGTGGACGATAGGATCAACATTTTCATAATTTGATAAAATAAAAGATCATGCTCTAGTTTAGTGGTCGCTAGGCTCCCACCTTTAATACCAGTCATTATAAATACCATATGTATATAGCTTTGGGTAACTACTGTGTTTTTATGGATCATGTAATACTCATAAGATGTATTATTTGTAACATATAATTCACGTTTGTTCGTATGAGAGAAAATTCTTAGTGACCACTAAGCTTTTGTACGTATTGACTAGAATGTCATAATGACTGCTAGAATTAAATATTTTTTATTTCAACACTATGTGCATGGATTTTTAACGATAATGTTATCCATTTATTTTAATTGTACCATATTTTCTGGGCTATGTGTGGTGGAGAGAAATTCCTGCATTATATACCCTCTAAATAGATCGAGACCTATTACGTTTTTCCCATAGACTCAATTTTTTTTTTTGAAAATTTCCATAAAATAGTAACCCATGGTATAGCTTAGCAGCCGTTAGGATCTTACCTTTACCTCTTCTCATTATAAACACTATCTTTATAGTTTTGGATCGCTAGCCTTAATATGTATTTCCCATAAGATACATGGTTTTCAAGTCATATTTTACATCATTTACTATGAAATAAAATTCTTAGTGATCGCTAAGCTCCTTTACTTATTGACAAAAATAACATATAAAACCCTAATCTCAAAAGTTTCTTTTTTTGAAAATAGCCATAAAATAACAAATCATGGTATATCTTAGTGGACACTAGGCTCATACCTTTACCTCTTTTAGTTATAAAATCTATCTTTACAGTTTAGGATCCTTAGCCTTGGTATGTAGTTCCAATGGCATACACAGTTTTCAAATCATACTTCACATCATTTCCTATTAAAGAAAATGCTTAGCATCTACTAATCTCCTTTACTTATTGACTTAAATTTCATATCAGACCTTAGGCTCAAAAGTTTCTTATTTTGAAAGTAGCCATAAAATAATAAAACATGGTTTAGCTTAGTAGCCGCTAAGCCCCTACCTTTACCTCTTCTCATTTTAAAGACTATTTGTAAAGTTGTGGATTACTAGGATTAGTATGTAGTTTCCATAAGATACATGGTTTTTAAGACATAGTTCACATAGTTTCTTAACAAATAAATTCTTAGTGTCCGCTATGATCCTTAATTTATTGACAAAAATGACATATTAGAGCCTAGACTGAAACATTTATTATTTTGAAAATAGCCATATAGTAACACTATCTACATAGTCTTGGATCACTAGCCTTATTATGTATCCAAAATAGTTTGTTCGAATTTGCCATGTGGTACATTTTAATTGGATAATACATTTAAATTAGGTCACATTATATCTAACATTGTAAAAACTGATTTTGATAAAGAATGGAACACAAATGCTTGGATATTATTCTAATAAACTTCAAAACTATGTTTATGATTTATTTCTTTTGTTTTATTATAATAATTATTTTATATGTTTATTTTAATATATGTTGTATAATATATTTGTTATTATGTTTATATTATTAGAGGCTATAAACAATGAAAAATTGCATTGTTTTTAATTCATGTTTAGTTTTTAATTTTTAAACCATGGAAAAATAAAAATAGGAAAATTTGAATTACCCAACATTTTTGGATATTTGAAATTTCAATAGCCATCCCTTTTTCTTTTAGAGGGGGAAATTGAAAGTTTCAAATTTTTGTATCCCCCTCTTTTTCTACTTTTGAAATTTCTTTCATGGAATGTGCTAAAAAAAATATTAAATACCTCAGAGAAATATTGAGTAGGGTTTTTGATTTTTTCAATCAATCAGAAAAACATGTCTTCAAAATAAAAAAACTACACAGATGTCGTAGATTACAGGGCTGAGTGTTTGCATCCTGGTTGTTTTTTCATGTGATTATAATCTTATATGCAGAGAAGGCACACAAAATATGCACAAAAAGGACACACACAAAAGATAATAGCAACAAAAGTTGTGAAAAGAATCAGGGAGATAGTTTGATCGAGGTAGCAGAAGGACGTTTCACAGACAACATAAAGCTCAAAATAATCCCAAATATTACTAAACCAAACATGTATAGTAAAGGTGTACCTTTTCTTATTATAGGATCTATTTTTTGCTCTGTATTTGACTGGTTCCTATGTTTTGCACAGAATTCCAATCGTGATCCGCACAAGCTCTAGGTTTTCCTATTGAATCATGTTATGCAGTCAAGCCTTTCTTTCCCATTGCTTTTGATCTCTATGCCAAAATTCCTTGTTCTTCATGAAAATTTACTTTTTTATGCATTAATAAAATAAATTTTAATCTCTTTTCTGCTCTAGTATTTATATCTCTTTAACGCTTTCCCATTTCCACCATTCAATGTCTCTCTTTGTTTTTGTTTTTTTTTTGAATTTTTCATTTTAATTCATGCGATTGCTTTTTAAGGATAATGATAGCATCTAGTAAAATAACCTTTTTTTTTAAAATTTTATTTTGGTTGGGAGAACAAAAAATAGTTTAATGTTGTTCATTAAGATGATGCAAAGAAACGTCACTAACTAATGCATATTACATTTTTTACATGGTTTCCCCTTAGATATTTTAGGAAAATATATGAGGTTAAAAAATTAATTCAAAACTATAAATATAAATAAAGGATTCAATTATATGACAATTATTTCCAATTATATATGTCTTTCCATGCAGAATTAACCAAATGTAATGTCTTCATCAATTTTATGTTATGTACATTGGAATTCAAACACATTATATATGAAATAATATTATTAAATCTAATTTTAATCACTTTGAATTTTATAATTAATATATTCTTCTTTTTGAGCCCGCTAATCTATGCCAAAAATTAACATTTCTTTGAGGATTCCATGATATAATTCATTGATTCAAAAACCTATTTATGAAACCCCAATTCTATTTCGAATTACATACAGGATTCTACACGTATATTTATATATACATTATATAAATTCTATATTTATTTTTTATCATTTGTATCTTTTCAATATGATTTCTTTTCTATGAATAAACTCTACCATAGGAAAAGTTGTCTATTGTAGCATCCTCTAGGCTATAGTTCTAATTTAGAAAAAGCATTCATTTTCCTTGGCCCCTCACGGGTCAATTGTTTTTATATAGGAAACATAGTATTTTTTTGTCCTAGAGATCACTTTTGTTCTTTATCTACTCTTATATTCGCAAAGATTAACAATTCATATTTATAAAACAATTTCATTATGAACATGATATACTTACCTGTAAGAATATATTAGTGGCCACTACCTGGATGTAACGAGTAGATGGCGTTGGATGTAAAAAATTTTATTTATAGATTCTCAATCACAATTCCGAGTTTCTATATTTTTCATAAATGTAAAATAATTATGCCAAATTCTTGTAAGAAGTAGATAAAACTATATGTATACCTATATAACATATTAAATCTATGATTTTACACATATATTTATGTATCCATTATATAAAATCCAAACTTATTTGTTATCTTTTATAGCTTTTAAATATTATTTCTCCTGTTTGAATATAATCTACATGAAAAAATTTACGGGAACCAACACACGCTAGGCTATAATTCTTATTTAGAGAAACCATTTATTTGGTGTTAACAATTGCTTTTGTTTTTTGTCTCCTGTTATCTATGCAAACATTAAGAATTTAGATTTATAACATAAATTCATTATGAACATGATATATTTACCTTTAGGAATAGCTTAATAACCGCTAGGGTGCAATGAGTATATCACGTTGTATTGAAAAAATGGTAGTATAACTTCTAGGTCACTAGTCCAAGGTTTTTTTTTGTCCTAAATGTAAAATTATTCTTCCAAAATATCATAAGAAATATAGAATTCTAAACGTATAGCTATGTAACAAATTAAAAACACAATTCTAAATGTATAGAGCTTCATTATGAGCATTATATATTTTCCATCAAGAATAGCTTAGCAGCTACTAGGGTACAACAAGTCCAAGTCTATAAGGATACTATTATATAAATTCTATATTTAAATTTTACCATTTATATAAAATCCTTTGTTAATATAATCTACATGAAAAATGTTTCCTACTCTAGCAACCGCTTGGCTATAATTCTTAATTGGATGCAGTCTTCTTTTACCTTTGCAGACTCACGGATAAGTGGATTTTTATATAGGAAACACACTTTTTGGGTCAAGAAATCACTTTGTTATTTGCGTCGTGTTAATCAAACAAAGACTAAAAATTAAATTCATAACACAACTACATTATAAAAATAATATATTTACTTTTAAGAATATATTAGCAGAAGCTATAATATATCCAGTTACCCAATGATAATTTTAGCTTAGTGTCCACTAGCTTATGACACAACATAATATTTAAATCTTAGAAGTCTCTAGGTTTTAGTAAAAGAAAGTAAGATATTATAAGCTTGACAGCCAGTAGGTTTTTCCAAAACATAATAATACTATCTTAGTGAATATTGGTAGTAAGAGCTTAGCGAACGCTGGGTTATTCCACAACATATGATTTCAAGATTGTAAATTAAGATATGTCGAGCTTAGCGCCCGCTAGGTTATGCTACCACATAATTGTTGGAACCTAGCGGTGGTTAGGATTTAATAAAATAAAATAAGGTATTAAGAGCTCAGAGGCCGCTAGGTTATGCAACAACATATATGTGGATATTCAATTGACTTAGTTATGTTTCGCAAACAGATATGTATCACAAACAAGATGCAAACAAGATGTGTTTAAACTGCTTGAATTTATTGTATGATTTTAAGATTTTAAATCAAGATATTATGAGCTTAGCACCCGCTAGGTTACACTACCACATAATTGTTGTAACCTAGTGATGGTTAGGATTTAATAAACTAAATTAAGGTATTAAGATCTTAGTGGCCGCTAGGTTATACAACAACATATTATTTTGGTATTCAATTCACTTGGTTATGTATCGCAAACAAGATATATATTGCAAAGAAGATGCAAAAAATATTGTGTTTAAATTAGTTGAATTTATCTTATGGTTTTACGATTTTAAATTAAGATATTTCGAGCTTAGATCCTGCTAGATTATGCGACCACATATTTGTTAGAACCTAGCAGTGGTTTGGATTTAATAAACTAAATTAAGGTATTAAGCAGTAAGTGGCCGTTAGGTTATACAAAATAATATTGTTTGGGTATTCAATTCACTTTGTTATGTATCGTAAACATGATATGTATCACAAAGAAGATGCAAATAAGATGTGTTTAAATTAATTTAATTTATCGTATGATTTTAAGATTTTAAATTAAGATATTTCAAGCTTAGCACCCAGTAGGTTATGTTGCCACATAAACGTTGGAACCTAGTGGTGGTTAGGATTTTATAAACTAAATTAAGGTATTAAGAGCTTAGCGGCTGCTAGGTTATGCAACAACATATTGTTTGGGTATTCAATTCACTTGGTTATGCATTGTAAAGAAGATGCAAACAAGATGTGTTTAAATTAGTTGAATTTATATTGTGTTTTTAATATTTTAAATTAAGATATTTCAAGCTTAGCGCCCGCTAGATTATGCTACCACATAATCGTTGGAACCTAGCAGTGGTTAGGATTTAATAAACTAAATTAAGGTATTAAGAGCTCATTGGCCACCAGGTTATGCAATAACATATTATTTGGGTATTGAATTCACTTGTATATGTATCGCAAACATGATATGTATTACAAAGAAGAAGAAAAAATGATGTGTTTAAATTAGTTGAGTTTATCTTATGATTTTAACATTTTAAATTAAGATATTTCGAGATCAGTGTCTGCTAGTTTATGCTACCAAATAATCATTGGAACCTAGTAGTGGTTTGGATTTAATAAAATAAAATAAGGTATTAAGATATTAGCAGACGCTAGGTTATGAAACAACATATTATTTGGGTATTCAATTCGCTTGGTTACATATCGCAAACATGATATGTATCATAAAGAAGATGCAAACAATATGTCTTTAAATTAGTTGAATTTATCGTAAGATTTTTAGATTAAATTAAGATATTTTAAGCTTAGCGCCCACTTGATTATGCTACCACATAATTATTGGAACCTAGCAGTGGTTAGGATTTAATAAACTAAATTAAGGTATTAAGAGCTCAGTGGCCACTAGATTAAGCAACAACATATTCTTTGGGTATTCAATTCGCTTTGTTATGTATCCTAAAATGATATGTATCGCAAAGAAGCTGCAAACAAGATGTGTATAAATTAGTGTAATTTATCGTATGATTTTTAAGACTTTAAATTAATATATTTCAAGCTTAGTACCTACTAGGTTATGCTACAACATAATCGTAGGAACTTAGTGGTGGTTAGGATTTAATAAAGGAAATTAAGGTATTAAGAGCTTAGTGGCCACTAGATTATGCCATAACATATTATTTCGGTATTCAATTTACTAGGTTATGTATTGCAAGCCTAATATGTATCACAAAGAATATGAAAAAAAGATGTGTATAAATTAGTTTAATTTATCATATGACTTTAAGATTTTAAATTAAGATATTTGAAGCTTAGGACCCGCTAGATTATGCTACCACATAACCATTGGAACCTAGCGGTGGTTAGGATTTAATAAACTAAATTAAGGTATTAAGAGCTTTGTGGCTTTTGCATTATGCCACAACATATTATTTGGGTATTCAATTTGCTAGCTTATGTATCACAAAGAAGATGCAAATAAGATGTGTATAAATTAGTTGAATTTATCGTATGATTTTAAGATTTTAAATTAAGATATTTCAAGCTTAGTGCCTACTAGGTTATGCTACCACATAATCGTTGGAACCTAGTGGTAGTTAGGATTTAATAAAATAAATTAAGGTATGAATATCTTAGCAACCGCTAAGGTTATTCCACAAAATATTATTTGGGTATTCAATTCACTAGATTATGTATCACAAAAATTATATGTATCGCAAGGAAGATGCAAACAAGATGTGTATAAATTAGTTGAATTTATCGTATGAGTTTAATATTTTAAATTAAGATATTTCGAGTTTAGCACCCACTAGTTTATGCTACCACATAGTTGTTGGAACCTAGAGGTGGTTATGTTTTAATAAAATAAAATAAGGTATTAAGAGCTTAGTGGTTGTTAGGTTATGTCACAACATATTATTTGGGTATTCAATTCTCTATCCTATGTATTTCAAACATGATATGTATCGTAAAGAAGATATATATAAATTAGTTGAATTCATTATATGATTTGAAGATTTTAAACTAGGGTCAAAGCATATAACTGTGTCCCACTTTTTTGTAGTTTTTGTACTTTCAGCAAACTATGTCTGACAACCAAAACATGACCAAACACACATAAAATGACCAAACATGTATTTTTAAGAGGCTATAAATACCAAGGTGCAGGGCATCCAGAATTTACCTGATTTTTTAAATTTTTATAGTATTTTTTAATTATTTATTTACTAGTCAGATTTTAAAATATTTATGGCCATAAAGTGGGACACACTTGTATGCTTTGACCCACTAGGATATTTCGATGATAAGTCTTCAAAATATAGTACATGAGGAACCAGTCCATGATAAGTCTTTCAGTAGTGGACTCTCAGGATGATTACAAGCAACTTATCATTCTAAATATATGCCAGAATATGGGGAAGAGTTGTAATCAACTTAACTTCACCCAAAGATACTTCCTATACTTATACACTTTGTTATACAGATAACCATTTTGACCCTTAATCAAAAACTAAAGACAAATGCTTCTAGGAAAGATTATCCTATTCAACCTCTCAGCTCCACCTAATCGATGATATCGATATCCGTGTCACCTCTAGTCTCATCAGAGGAGGGGGATGAATCGACACAACATTCAGACATTTTAACTTTAGCGCATGAAGGAAGTTATATACCCTGATTTTCCACAACCATCTCTAGACCACAAAATCTCACCTGCATCCCCCTCGTTAAGGCATAGACATAATAGTGAAGGCTTATAAGATGCTCTTCCAACTTATCATTAACCTTATGCAAGATAAACTACACTGAAGAGTTAGACAATATGTTTTCCACACTCAACCTTTGTGTTGTGTCAAAAACATTCCTCCACCCTTTGGACCGATTCGGGTCAAGAATTAGCTTGTACATTCTATCACAAATATCACCATCATATTCTTCTTCAAATTGCTTTACGACCGACTAGACCTTCTCGAGCCAATTCTACATAGCTGGATTCTAAATTTTCCCATCCATCCAAGAAGTAAATGATTCAACAATTTTTTTTCCTGTCATAACTTTCTTCCTCTTCCATCTAGAACCACACTCCATGATACACAAAAAACTACCAACACCCCTGTCTGAGTAACAAAGAGACATGAAGAACAATGACCAAAAATGAAAAGACAGAAGGGGTAGTGAAATTTCTAGTGGACCCAAAGATATAAAGCCACCATCATACAACACACGAAAGGAGGTAAGTCTGATGGTACTGAAGATCATTGATTATATATCTTAATCATAAATATCATGCTTCCCATGAAAATTCTTAAATTCCCAATGCCATCTTACATCTTGCATGCATATAACCCTTAATCAATTCCATCTATTACACGAAATCTATTGATGTCATAAATGACCATTAAATCTGCACATACTATATCCTCTTGTCTTCACCAAAAAAGGATACCCCTTATAATAATCTAATAGTTTTTATTAAAATCTTATTAGTTGCTACATTTTGAAAAATTAAAGTAAGTTTTTTTTAGCTTATTGACCTCTAAGTTAATCAACCACATTAACTTTGGAGAAATGTATAGCAATGAAGATCTAAATAAATTAGTCGAATTTAATGTATGATTTTAATATTTCAAATTAAGATTTTTTGAGCATAGCGCTCGCTAGTTTATGCCACCACACAGTCTTTCTAGTATATCAGTGGTTAGGATTTAATAAATTAAATTAAGATATTTTCAACTTAGCGGCCACTAGGTTATGCCACGACATAATATTTGTATCTTAGCCATCTCAAGGTTTCAACAAAATAAAGTAATAACTTAAGAATATAATGTTTCGAGATAAAAATTCAATAGTATTTAACAAACAAAAGAAAGACATTTTGAGTCCAATGTCCTTTGGGTTATGCTTAAACATAACTTGAAAATTGATATTGTAAACTTAGAAGTTACTAGGTTACAACAAATTAAATTACGTTGTTTTGGGCTTAGCGACCTATAAAATTATCAATGACATTGACTTTGCAGATCTTTATAACAATTAAGACCAATAAAAATTATGCCAATTTAAGATTTGGAATTAAGATATTTCAAGCTTAGCACCCGCTAGATTATGCCACCACATAATATTTGGAGACTACAGGTGGTTTCGGATGATTTGAGCTTATCAACCGGTAGCTTATGCCACAACATATTATGTGGAGATTGAATTCACTACGGTTCAATAATTCATAGTTACGATATTTGAAAACATTTAACAAACTACAAGAATGTATTTTGAACTTATCTTATGCTAGTTTAAATAATGACATAATATATGGATGTTAGGGTTGATAGGATTAAACAAATTAAATTAACATATTTTGAACTAAGAGGCGCGCTAGTTACTTCCATAATATATTATTTCGAGCATAGTGGTTGCTATCATTTAACATGTTATTGAATGATATTTTGAGCTTAGCATCCGCTAGATTATGACACAACATAATATTTGGTGTTTATTGCTCACTAGGTTTAAACAAAAGAAATAAGATATTTTTAGCTTGGTTGTCGGTGGGGTACACCAAAACATAATATTTTGATCTTACTGGTGACTGGAATTTAGAAAATTTGAATCAACATAGTTTTAGGTTAGTGGTTGCTATGTACTTAAATAATACATTATTTTGATCTCAAAAGATAGTAATGGTTAACAAACAAGGGAAAAACATTTTGATCTTCGTAGCTACTAGGCTTTTCCACAACATGTTATTTGGTGATTTCATCACTATGGTTTAATAATTCATAATTGATATATTTTATAACATCTAACAAATTAGAGGCAGGTATTTATAACTTTTCTAGTGCTAAACCCACAATATAATATTTTGAGCTTAGTTTTCGCCAGCACCTAACTAGTAAGAGAATTATATTTTAATATTAGAAAATTATACGTTATGCCACACCATGAATTTTTGGAGCTTTGTGGTAACCAAATTTTACCAAAATAAAGTAGGATACCATGATCTGGGAAGCTAGTAGGTTATACCAAGACATACAAGTTGGAGCATAACAATATTAAGGATGTTAAAAAACTCATTAAGATACTTGGATCTTAACCATGATTACGATATGCCAAAACATAAAACTATGATCATGATCATGGATAATCTCCTAATATCATAATCATAGTCATGATCATGGAAAAGCTCCTAATATCATCATCATCACCATATTATCATGGCAGGGAGACCCCCATTATTTATCAGCACCACAAGACCGATTTGGATAATGATCATGATTTTCGAATTAGAGTTGGAAGGGAGGTGAAGGTAGTGGTGATGGTGATGGAAAGGTGGAGTTGGTTGTGGAAGAGGAGGGGAGACATGACGTTGCTTTCTTGGCTTAAATGGGAAGCGTGGAATTTATTTTTGGGAAGCTTCCATTTTAAAGAGAATATACGAAAAGTCTTGGTGTAGGAAAGGATCTTCATCTTCTCTAGCCAGTTTAAGAGACCTCTCAAATAATTGAAATAGAAAATATGTAAAGTTGACCATACGATCATGTCAAAGTTGCACATGAAGAAAAATATGAGGTCCATAGAGCAGTTTATAGTGTCACTTCAGTGTGAAGTACCTACTCAATTTATTAGTAACCCTATGTAAACACCCAAAAATTCACACTTCTATTTCAACTTGTTCTTAGTGTTGTCCTAGTACGCCCTGTTATTCACCTATTTGTGATTACTTAATTTAATCAATTAATTTATACACATTGTACCCCTTTGGATTAACTAAATTAATTGCACATATCCTTAGTACCGCTTTAGCTAAATTAATTATAATTTATTAATTAAATAATTAATTAATTAAGTGTGTGCACATCCTAGTTATCTTCCGTTTTCTCAAACTCTACCTAGACTCCACTTAGACTCCATTTGGACTCCCTATCCTTATCATAGTTAACTGCACTTCTAGAATTGTAGAAATGTGGGGGAAATTAAAATGCACGTACAACCACCTCTCTAGATGCATCTTTTTGCAATTACTTCATTTAATTCCCCCAATACTATTACAACTTCAAACAATGCTATTTTTAGCATAATAATTTATCCATGTATAACCAAATTTAACTGATTTTTCCTCTATAAATTACAAGGTTACCTTCCTTACAAATCCTCTTGAATCTGACATAGAAAAACTCTTCTAAATTTACTATGTTGGTAGCATTTGCATTAAAAATTTGGCGAGAAATCAAAAGTATCCACAATCATCTCTTATATTCATTTACAACGTTTAACGAGATACCCTTATTTGAGGTTTTCACAGAAGGATGTTGAAAGGTTTACATTATTTGTTTATCTTTTGTTCTCAGGTAATTTTTCTCGACTTATATTTTGGCACGCCTGGTAGGACTCACACCCCTCCTCTTTCATTTTTGTTTCATGTTGTTTTTCTAAATTTGTTTTTTGGAGTGCTTCTATTATTGTGCAGGTTTGGAAGAAACAACAAAAATAAAAAAAATCTTCACCAGTGCTGGTTTAATGTATTTTTTTTGCAAAATATTATTGCTAATATTATTGCTTGCAGATTTTAGACTTGTAATGGTTTGTGTTTTTTGACCCTTCTGTTGCACACCTTTGTTTCTCTTTCTTCATGTTTCTGATAAATTTTTGCTATTCTCCTTGACATAAAACAAATATATACCTGCACACATATAGAGAAAACATTAAGTTTTATATGTAATTTTTTTATTAAAAATATATGTATATATTTTATTGTTTATATTTAAAAACATATCTAAAAAAGAATAAACAAAAAACAATTGAAAACATAAAAAAAAATTGTTAAACCCTAACTACCTTACCTCTTCCCTCCCCCTCCCTCCCTTCTCCCTACTCGGCTCGGCCAACTTAGACAGGCTACCTCCCTTCCCAACTCGACATCTCCTTCTCTACACTCCCCTACTAACCTACCCATTCCCCACTCCCCCATCCTGTTCTAGGTCAGCCCACCGTGTTCACTCAACCTACCTCCCTTCCTCCACAGATCCCATAGAACCCTCACTACCCTGAGTTTGTTCATCCCACACCCACCTAACTCCTATCCCCCCTATCCTGATCCCTTAGATCACCCACATTCCCCATTCCCTTTGATACCTCTACTCACCGTGAGCCATCTCCATACATCCCCCTCCTGCAAGCACTCTGCACTGACCCTCATAGACCCTATTTCCCACATCCCTACCGACTACATCCCTGTCCCTACCTCACCTCACTCCAACCACTGGCTTGCTCATAGACCCCAAATCCTCATCACACGGCTCTCCAAGACCCCACCGACCCCAAGCCCTAAGACCACACCGCTGAGACATGTCTCTAATTTTCCCTTTCCCGTTCCTTCTCCCTTCTGAGCCCATCCCAAGCTCGCCCAACCTGCTACCCTACTCACACCCCCTCTACTCATGCTTACCGCACCGCCTTCTCTTCCTGGCTCATCTGAGCCCTCCATAGATGAGCTCCATCCCTACCTTGCCTGAGCCATCCCTACCCTGTCCAAGCCATCACTAGCTCACCCTTCCTCACAACGATCTCCTTCCCTCTTTCCACCTGCACACACACAAACATATAATAAATTAGGTTTTTCCTTTCTATTGATTATGTTTATAGTCTTAGTTTTAGGGATAGGTTTTATTTTATTTAATTTTATTTATAATTTTTATTTCAATTGGTTTCTTTGTGGTTTATGTTACATTTAAATTAGTTTCTTTATTTCTTTTTCTTGGATTAATTGCGTAGGTTGCCAACATAGGGTTATTAGACATTTCAGTCCACCTTTTATCATTTTTTTCTTCCACCATTTTATGAACACTTCATTTAAAAAAAAACTAGACTAATGATTTCTAACGTGTTTTTTGTGTGCTTCTCACTTGTTTTTTATTGTTTTTCTATGACTAACACAAATAACCCATGCGTATGCTCTTCCCTTGTATTGTTTCAAGTGATCTTGGGAATCAAAAACATGGTTGTCTTTTTATTTTCTATTTTTGGGGAATTAACATTTCACTTAACCAAAGACAACCCACATGTATGCTCTTTCTTCATGCTTTTTAAGTGATCTTGGAAATTAGAAACATGGGTTCAATTCTTTCATCTTGTTTATTTGTTTTGTTATTTTTACTCATTTCTAGAAAACTTTCTAATCATTATTTGCAGGACCCTCTCTCACAAGGTGGATTAAACATTTCAAAAATTGCTAACTACAGATTTGCAAGGGAGTTCAACCAAACCACACCTAAATCAAAATATAAAAAGACTACCACAGTAAAAAAAATTGATTTGAATGTTTGGTTAAGAGCTATGTCTCGACCGCTTAACTACAACATAACCCCCTTGGAATAATCCTTAAGCTACAAAAAAGGGGATGGTTCTAGGAACCCCAAAGTAGTCCACACTTTTAGGGAACTGGTGGATGAAATGGTAATATGTTTATCCTACCAAACTAGTAAATTTTTTTGAGTTAGATTCATGGATATACTTAAGAGCGACCCTAGTGTGATTCATTCTGAGAAAGATCTTTACTCAGGGTTTCAAAGGTGGTAAAGGAAAGCCATCATCTAGTAACAGCATCGTATTCGTTCAGATATTTTGATGACACCTAGTTGAGAGAGCCACCCAGGAAGCCACACCTTGTCCAAGCCAATCTAATATAGAGGCCACAACTTTCACTTCACCACTTTTCATTTTTCTCGCATATTCCACACTTTTCTTTCATTTTCATCAATAATGTTCTCTCTCTCTCGTCCATCTTGTCACTTTGTACACGTGTCTAAGTATTGGGTTGTGGAAATCCATATTCACACTTGAGAACTTTCATTTTCATCTAAATCTTGACATTGTGATACTCGCTTTATCACAGTCAAGCACTCTCTTGATCACCTTGATCTTTCATCATTGTAATTCTTAAGTTTAACATTATTTTTTTGAACTCTAAGCATTCACCATTCTTACATTATCACATTTCACATTTAATTTCTGGACTTATTGAAAAAATTTCAATATTTTTCTCTACTCATTCTTACATTTTTCGTATTTCACATCCACTTTTTTGAGCTGTGACATCTTCCATTTTTTATCCCATCATATTACATTGTTGTACTTTGTAATCAATCTGCTGCATTGTTGATATCATCAATATTTCTTCACTTCTCTCATTAAAGCATTCACTTTTTTTTTAATTTGAGGTAACTAATCCATCACTTCCCCCTTGTCTCTTATCTCCATTTCTGTGATATTTGGACCTTTTTATAATCATTTATTCACTTCTTATGCTGACCTTTACCTTTTTGTTATTTTAGTACTTTCACTTCCTTGTCGTGTCTTATCTTTTAACACACCTTTTGTTAAGAGTTTACATTGATCATCATCTTCTTAGTCTCCCGTTTTACCATTCATCTTGCTAAAATTTGAGAAAATACATCATTTTCTTTCCCAAGTCTCTACTTTAAAATTTTTGTTAATAATTGATCATCATCCAATGTGTTTTAAGTCTCCTCTTGTTGTACTTAAAATTATCACAAGTTGAGCACGCTAACCTTTCATCTCTCCCCTCTTTGCATTCACTTTTCTATAGGATCATAAAATAATTTCAAACCTCTTCATATTTCTTAACACTCAATTTGTTAAGAATCATCTTAATTAACATTTCAACCCATCTTCCACCTTGACATCACTCATTTTTGTTAGGTGTTGCGAAGTCACCACTTCTCGTCAATATTATCACCTATTTTATTAGGAGTTGATCAAATTCATCTTGTTAAGTCTGCTCTACCTTGATATTCATTTTTTTTACATGTCGATCACATTTCACTTTTCCCCTCTTTGTCGATTTTCTTAACACTTACGGTGTTAGGATTTAAATTTTTTACATTTCTTCGTAACTCTTATCACACATTTTATTAAGATTTGATTGCCTTTATCTTGTTAAGTCTTATCTCCCTTAACTTTCATTTTGTTAAGTGTTGAGCACATTTCACTTGTCCCCCCTTTGTCATTTATCTTAACACTTACCATGTTAGGAGTTAACCGTTTTTACATTTATTCATCACTCTTATCATTCATTTTGATTACGAGTTGATCATATCCACCTTATCCAGTATCTCTTCCTTTAATAGTCATTTTTGTTACGGAATAGAGTGCATGTATCTTCTTGTCATCCCTTCTTCTCTTTACTACCATTTTGTTAAGAGAAGAGCAGTTGAATAACTTGTTTTTCTTCTTCCCTCTTAGTACCTATTTTTCTACGGGTAAAAATTTTTCCATCTTCTTCCCTCTTCCATCTTAACATCCACTTTTCTAAGAGATGAGTTTTTCAAAAACATCCATCGCTTCCATCTTAGTATTCAGTTTGCTAAGGTTTGCATTATTCATCATACCTTTCTGCACTCTACCTCATTTCTCATTACAATGGTGGATTTATACAATTCATCGCCCAAGAATGAAAAATGATGAAAGACACCATTGTAGGTATGTAAAAACAACGCAAACAATTCAATTTCGATGAATTATGTCCATATCCTTTTAATATGTAAATCTTATGCAAACCCTTCCCATAGTATTTTTAGACACCCAAATTCAACAAATAAAAGGGAAAAATTGATCTGAGATAACATATCAAAGAATTTTCCATAGCATGGTATGAAGTGGCATATAACGATAGCTTTCTCTTGTGCCTTTTTCCTAGAAGTATAGGAGGAAAACATTTGGATTGGTTCTTACAAATTCTAAAGGGATTTATCACCACTTTCATGGACCTCCAAATAATTTCATCAAACACATTTCTTTCAACCTCACCCATAATACTCACCGTACTAGATTTTCTCACGATGAATCTTGGTACATCAATCAAAACTACAATGTCATCATCATTGGTGTCACGAATAATCACAATATTACCAACATACATGACCTATCAATCAAAAATTCAATCATACAACCTAGAAAAGACACTATGCGACGTAAAGTTAAACAATTTTACACCCCTCGGCGAAAGTCTCTCTAGTGTCTTTCATCAAATCAAAGTGGCTAGGATGATAAAATATCCCCTTACAAGACCTTGAATTAAAGAATAACCAAAGCCATATTGGTACAAACCTCATGCATATTGTGATTTTCATCTCATGGATGGCCACTCAAATGATAAATGTAAACGTTTTAAGAACTATGTCCAAGACTTAATTGATGACGGAAAGATCTTTGTAGATCTTGATGATGAAGCTCTTGCAACCGATGACGTGCCAACTTCTACACCTTCAAATGAAGAGTTGACTGTTATTCACACTTCTATTCATACTAAAATTCCATGAGATCACGACGAAGGTGAAGTATCTCCCCCTTCAAACCAATCCATTTCTTCTATAGATTTTCTTCTTATAGTCCAAACAGACATTGAACCTGTTTTGGAAAAAAATATTCTAACACCTAACGAGAACTTGAATTTTATAGAAGACTCTCTTTCAACACTTGACATGGTAGATGAGAGTCCTTCATCAAGAAAAATTAAGCTTCATTCTATTCTTCCCATTCTAGCTCCTACGCCTAACATCTCTATTCTTGTTGTCGAAATATAACCACAACAAGTTTGAACACTTGCTTCAACACAACCTTCCATGTCATTTATACCTTACATGATCCATCTTAGAGGAATCTCATCAATGATGATTACTACTTGTCAAGATATCTACATGCACACATTCGTCGAGGTAAGTATACCTAGGAATATTCTTATTCAACTATTTCAAAATTTAATTGTAAATGTTTTGTGCAATCAATTAATTCACAATGTAGAAAGAGAAACATTGACTATTTCCTCGCTATGGCTTACAAGGAATCCTGAGTATACATCTAGAGATGTATCCTTCTTTCCTCACTCTCTTTCGATTACAGGTGAATATTTATCTCAACATCTTCCCCATATTGAAAATATTATTCTAACATCACATATGTATTTTGATCTCATCGAGGAATTATCTAGTCACTTATCAAATCGTTTGATTAAATCTTTTGATGTGGATCATGTCTACCCAAGTCTAGTATTTGAAGACCCATAAAATATTTTGATTCAATCTTTTAACTTGGATCTTGTCCACCCAAGTCTCGTATTATAGGACTTATCAAAACCTTGGTTTCACTCCTTTGACTTGGCTCATGTCTATCCAAGTCTCGTATTCAGGACTTATCGAATCTTTTAATTCTCCCTCTTGAATTGTATTTCATCTACACAAGTCTTGTATCTTAGGACCATTCAACTTCAATAAACATGGACATCTTTCTTGATAAGTCCATTTTAACTCCTCATCCACCAACATCCAAAAAACATAAAAAGAGAATAAAAATTAGTATTAGAGAAATGATTTCCATTTGGAAACGGAAAAGTGTGTACAAATAATGTTAAGAATTTCATCTATTGGCAGATACCTTAATCATACCATTATCATATACTCGCATTCTTCACCTATTACAACACATGTTAACCTTGTTCCTCTTGGGAATTATGTGTCTCATCTTTGTTATGGTTTTTACCATTTCAGATCTTTTTACCTATAATGTTGTCTTAAAGCTTACTAATGGAAAAATCCTTTTTTCAAATAAGCTCTCTCTTTAATAGAAAGCACTAAACTTCTTTACCCGGTCCTTTTTGATTTCCCATATCAATCTATGGTGTTGAACCCTTGCATCATACTAGTCGCATGAGGCTGAGACTTAGGGGTAAAATTTTCCTTCCCAATAAGCATGCTATCAACATACAAGGAAAAATTTAATCAATCTAAAAAATATAAAATAGTATAAAATCAATACACCTTTCATCCTTCACAGTCTTTGATGATACACTCATACTTCTTACTAGAAGTATGAGACTCAGAATGGAGAAAGACCTTACTTGTATACATTTTTTCTTCAGTGTTGAGCCCTTGCCTTTTATTGATGGCATGGGGCAACATGTATGGGGTCCTTCATAAAAATAAAAAATAATTAATTAATAAAGCCTTTAAGAAATTTAGCTTCTCATGTTACAGAAAGACACCAATTCGTTCAATTGGATTTTTCTAATCAGTAGGCCATCAATCGATCTAATTCGAGTCAAAACCTAAAAATAAAAATCATCATGTAATCATTCAAAGGGACTTCTTACATTTTTCTCAAACGGATCATTATTACACTTTGTTTCTTTTCATCTATTATCATCACTTACATATCAATATTCACCTCATCTTCACATCCTTTTCAGCTCAAGGTGACAAGCCCTTGCATCTTCCTAGTTGCGTGGAGCCACGAGCAGAGTGAAACACCCTATCATTTTATCATCTACATTTCTGCCAATGGAATGGAATGTTTTTAATTATTTGTACCTCCTTTCAAAAAGTTTACCTTTTTACCGAGTTGTACTATACAAAAAAATTCAAAAAAGTCTCACAAAACTTAAAAAATATATATATCAAATTGTTCAAAAACAAAAAAAAAAATATAAAATTGTCCAAAACTCCAAAAAAAAATTCAAATGGTTATAATCAAAACATTCAGATAATGTTTGACAAAATTTCAACAAATGTATAACACAATTCAACACCTTCGCCATTTGATGGATCTCTTCATGATTGTTCTAGAAAATACTCATCTTTATTTCTGATAGTGTATATATATTCTCAAGGCAGTCATTTACCCTTTCACAAATATAACTTTTCTTTGAGGCACACTTGGATTTTATATTTTAATCCAATGCAGATCAAACTTCAATGGGATCTTACAAGAGTATATTTCAAAGTATGTAAGTATCACTATGCTCTTCACCTTGATCTAATCCTCTCAGGTGCTAAGCTATTGCTTTGGGGCAATCAAATATGCCTATTTCTTTAATGTGGAATACATTCAGAGTGTCATTAGACATAATTTTTACACGTTGTATTGTACTATTGCAGTTTGTTAACATTGTGACGATAATTTTTATACTTTTAGTTTTTCATTATGTTTTGCTATATTTACCTTTACTATAGACTAGTTGTAGGTAATTTATTCACGTCCTAGTTCACATATAACTTTGGTGTGGTTCCTTCTTATTCATATTGGGTTTGCTTTTATTGCTTATATTATATCTTTTTATCATTTTCATGTGTTGTGTTTTACTCTTGCTTTATTTAAGCCATGGAATTTATTCCTTTTTGTTTACATTTTAAATTTAAAAACTTGTGAAAAATCCACAAAAAATTAAATATTTCAAAATTAATAAAAAAACAAAAATTTCGAACAAAAATTCACTTATCACAGAAATCCTACAATTGGAAAACCCTTGAAGTTAATCCTTCAACAAATCAATACAATCTCGATAAACGTCATACTTTTATCTATTACCCAAGTGATTGTCAGTCTTACAACTATCACTTTCTTCCCTTTGCATGATATGCTAAATCTGCTTGGAGAAAGTCACAAAATTGTTTTTCCTTCGTGATATAACTTCACATGGGGAAATTTCAATCTTGATCATTTGCACAATAGATTTAACAAGAGTGTCATAAGGAGTCGCTTTAACTTCACTCTTTAGTTTGATCTTATTCCCACTTGGGAGCATTTGTATCTAGTTAATCATCATTTTGGCATGCATTGTTAGGAAATAAGGGATAAAATATGTGGAACAATCCCTCCTAGAAGAACAACAGTAGAAACTAATATCCAAAAAATATTACAAATCTCAAATAAAAGTGTAGAATAAAAATAACACAACACAAAGAGATAGTATTTAATGTGGTTCACCTAATATGGGCTATGCCCACCAAGAATCACTTGCTCATATTTTATTACAAGCGACCACTCTTTCAATACAATACCTAGATCTATTTGGAGCTAAGCTCAACAAACTCTATAGAATTCACACTCGAATTCAGACACATTTGCAATACTACATGATCCCTACCATATGCACAAAACTACATAAGTAGATAGCTATTTAAGTAGTTTTATAAAATCGTGGGTATAAACACCATTGGCCAAAATTGTCCCATAAAAATATGGGTCAAAAATACCACCCATATGAGAAAAGCACATTTCTGGGTAAATCGGGCACATTTTTTTTAGGCCAACAATGTTTTTCTCAGGGGTTGCATCCCCGAACCCCGATGAGACAACTATGGAAAGTGTACAATACTCTTAGTGTATAGTCTTCAACATTTTCACACATGAAAATAGGCTCCAAAAACTAACACAAATTAGTGGCATGGCTGATTGTCTTCTTTTTTGACTTTGTTCTACATTGTTGATGTTTACTTTTTTTGAACCACGTACGAGTAATGTTATCACGTCTTGGTTCCTTTATAACCTTGGTGTTAATCAAAGAACACTTGAAAAAAAGCACACAAGAACTCCACATGGGGAAGTGATTCATATTCAAAGGCATGAATGAATAGGGATAACATGCGCGTAGAATAGAAGTTCAACTTTTCAGGACTTAGCCATTTTCGCTCATAAAGGTTTATTTTTAGAGATGGCATGTAGAGCACACAAATGAGGCAGAGATGTGTGAGCCATGCATTGGATATTTTTGGAGGATTAGGTATGAAGAAATTTTCAAGGACACATGATGGAAATAGATTTGTTACTGTCAATTAGCTAGTAGTAGTCTATTGTTAGCACACTTGCATGTGTGGCTAGTTTTGTAAAGGCATGTGGCTAATAATAGCATGCGACCTATTTTGGAATGGATAATCGGTGAAGGGAAAGTCCCCACCCTTATAAATATGTATTAAACCGTGTAATAGAGATATAGAGACATACAAAGAGGATTTATATATAGAGTTATGTTCTTACACATCTATTGTTATTGTAATGAAGCTTCTGTTGAATTATTGCATTGAATATAATGGAGGATATTGGCTGAATCTGAGTGATATTTTTTGTGTGTATTTGAATCTAGTATGTTTTTTTATCTCATCACGGTTAGTACTTAATTTTTCTTTTCCTTAGATATATATCTGGTATGCTTTATAGAATGATGAGCTAGTAATATAACTATTTATGTTAAGTCTCCATGATGCTAAAATTCTACTACAACAACTCTAAAGAGGGACCTGGTACCTTTATGTGCTTTGGGTGAGTGCTCAATCTAGGTTGAGTGATGTGCCAACACACATAGGGTTTCATTGGGTTTGTATCACTGAATTCTAGGCTGCATCATTGGTTATGTTTCTGAGACCTATTTTTCAGTTGTTTTCAGGATGGTTTGCAATGAAGACATACCGGTTGAACTTAGCAAGTATTGAAGAATGGATACGTGACCTAGAAGAAGAAAATACATGGAAGTTCAGCACTGGATCTGAGTTTAATGCATGCACTTGGGTGGAACAGAATCTGTACGATAGTTTATATGAGATATTTTTCGCTATCTTTCCAATAGAATTGTATGAGTGGTTGATTGCTTATGCATCTAAGAAGAATTAGAGGTATCGCACACTTTTCTAGATGCAGGAAGAAATCTAGGATGTTTATGATAATTATCCAATTTTGAATCGAGTTTTGGATACGTGGTTCTGTGGTGTCTTGAATAGTTATATCTTGGAATATTCAATTTCCACTTATTCGTGTCAAGAGGTAGCTGAATTCCAGTTCTTATGATATCGAAGGGGATCTTACCTACAAGGCATTCCTCTAACGATCAAGATCCTGATGGTAACTTTGAATCTAGAGATTGAATCGATGGCTAGCTAAACCCCACCATGCGTGGGGGTAGGAACAAGATTAGTGAAAGATGGTAGACCTAGCGGCAGAAAGAAAAAGAGAGGAAAGGTGGATTAAGTATAATGAGGTATGTGAGAGGGAGATAGAGAAGTAACATACCATTGCAGATTTTATGGAATTAAGGAGAGAGATGGTTTGTGAATGATTTAAAGCTCACATAGAAGATGTAGATTCAGAGCATCAGAAACTCCCCCATCTTAAAAATCATGATATGGATCCCCCCTCGGACTCACAAAGAAGTGCGACGAAAGAGACTACTTAGGCCATGGGCGCACATCTATATCCACCTGGTAACCTATCCCTTGCGCTTGATTTTCCATTATCTAGTATGAAAATTAATCAAAAAGAAAGTGTGGGAAGTAAGAGAACAAGCACATCAATGGAAAGGTAGGTAAATTCATTGTTATTTGGAGGTGTGTTTTTAGGTGCATCATCTGTACAGAATATGTGTGCGTTGAATATTGGATTCACTTCTAGAGGTGGACCTACTTGATAGACCATAGAGGTTCAGTACAGTACTACTGTCAGAGCATGGGGGAGTATGTCTATAGGACATATTCTAGCTATAGGTTTGGGATCAGGAGGCATGAGAAGTTCTGGTTTAGGTAGATCTAGAGGTTCTGGAGGTAGGGGGAACACTGGAGGTTTTTTATAAGGTGGGAAAGGTCCACACCAACCTTAGAATATTTATATGGAAATTTCTCTTTGTATTTAAGAGTATAGGGACATAGAAGATGTTGCTGAAGATGTGCATATGTGTGAAATATTGTGGTGCGCAAAAGGAATCATAGCTTCTGAACGTAAGGCAGGATAATTTGCTACTACATTACAATGGTGCGCACACAAGTGATACAAATTTTTTTAACCTAATCAAATTTGTGTGGATTATACAGCATTGAAGGATGCATTCTTAAAAGATTTTTATATCCCTAAATTTGAGCAAAACATGTATAAGTGCACTCAAGGATATTAAGTGAGGCACTACTAAAAGTGTTAAAGAGTATGATGCTCAGTTTAAAACATTGTTATCAAATCTTTCTTATGACATACATACAAGCCAACATGCACAATGGTTCATTGGGGGATTGATTACACCATTTAGGAGGGCATGATCCATGTGAGACATTGGAAGCAACCTTACATACTAAGGCAGTTGGAAGCATAAATACAGGGGTGGTCCCATTTTTAGAAGCAAAAATAGTAGCAATGGAAAAATACTTGGAGAAATTATCAGCGAATTTAGCCAATGAAACGTGCTCAGAAATTTGGTGTACAGATTGTGAAGTAGAAGGTCATACAAAGGATAGTTTCCCTAGCAGAATATTATGCTCATTATTGATTTATTGTGAGATATGCCACTTAAACCATGATGCTAGCCACTTCCCATTAATAGAACACGCGATAAGGAATAACATTTCAAGATACTGTAAAATCTGTAGGTCCATAACTCATGACTCGGAGGACTTCTAGCTTATTAGATACATCCATGATGCTATAGATATTGGTGTATGACATATAGGATTTTTAGATAACTCTAATGGTAAGAATGAGCATTAGGAGCGGGAGTACATTCAGGTGTGCTATGATCAGAATGAGGGGCATTTTGGAGGAAGTCATGGTAGAGGTCAACAATACTGTGATGGATTCAGAGGACGAGGCCGTGGTGGTGCAAGAAGTGAGTTATCTCATGGAATGTATTATACATGTGGATCTCCTGACCACCATAGGCACGAGTGACCATAGAATATTACATGTTATTTTTTTTGAAATAACCATAGCTATGAATATTTCCCCGACTTATATCAGCATCTAAGTAAACAACATAAACAAGAAAAAAGGCACCAAGATGGTTAGGATAAAATGCGTTGTGGAAAATAAATGGATGCCAAAAATAGAAGCAGAGTCATAGGCACTACAAGTGAGGATCACGACCTGTGTTGAGGTAGCATGTGTTAGGGAGGTATTATAGTCGAAACCTACCATCACTAAAAAAGAGGTTCTTCATTCACGGTACCTAGATTCTGACTATAAGAAGGAGGTTTATCAGGATACCATTGAAGTTCTAAGGAATCTTCAAGGTGAGATATAATATTTAAAGTAATAGAAGAAAGCATCAGAGATGGTCCAAACTGATATAGATGACTCGAGAGAAGTGTGCAAAATGTTGCACCAGGAGAACATCATTCTACTGTTAGGGAATATGTTAAAATAGAACACTTCCCATGCAAGTACTGAGATTAGACGGTAGATCCTACATGTAAATATCCCTCCTCATAGCCTAGATTATGACAAGGAAATCACTCTGAATGTTATTATGAATGGGTGGTTGTTGAGTAATATATTGATTGATACAGGCATAAAAGTCAATGTTCTTACCTTGCAAGCATGGGTACAAATGGGGAGAGCCCCATTGCAGCCATCCTCTAATGTATTATTCATGACTAATACGACTAAGGCCACTCCTATAGGAGTTTCAAAAGATGCATCCATTACCATATAAGGAGCCGAGTTCATATGAAACTTTGAAGTTTTAGCGCTACTAGAGTCAGATAACTTCCCATCTCTATTAGGGCATCCTTAGTGTTATGCATTAATGTTGATCTTTGGTTGAACAAGGGCTATATCTGTTTTGAAAATAATGAGGAAAGGGTCATTATCCATTTAAAAGATGAAAATTTTGTGCCCTTTATTGAGCCTTTAATCGAAGAATATCTAGATAGGATTTATGTACACAGCATCCAAGATCCAGAGATGATTGAACTAACCAAAGAAGGACTAATTCAGTGGGAGGATACACAGTCTATTATTGATACTATGAGTGTTGCTTGTGATAATTGGGCTCACAACACTTATGAGTTGGTAGGGCACAAAGTAAAGAGCATATTCCCTCAAGGCACAAAACTCTGTTATGTCAGGCGGATAGGTAACAACATGGTACCTTGTTACATAGGAGAAGGGGATCCCATGGTATTCTTGGATGCCATGGAAGAAAAATGGATAGAACCACTAGAGAGGAGAAATATGCTAGCATATACACTATGTGGGATAACATCACGCTGGTGGGTGGTCCACAAGGATAATCTGGTCGAATGGAATGAAATTGGGATTTCTCTTACTACAAGGTTCTTTAGGAGTAATGCACCTACAGAAATTTGTAATTATCATGGTGATCAACCTATTCAGCACCATGTTCAAAAGTGTGAGAAACTATGGACAGAAGGGCAAGAAGATTTACAACCTTCACTATGTGTAAACCGGTTTTATTCCACTTTACAAGGCTACGTGCATGCTTGGTATGTATATGCAGAACTCCATAGAGAAACTAGAAATTGGGAGAATTTAATTACAGGAATGGCCGAGATGTTTGACTTCTTGTCTACAAAACCTCTTGTATAAGAAGCATCTAAAGTTATTAAGCGCCTAACTATGGGGGATAGTGCTAAGTATAAAGAACTTCTCCAAGAATTATTAGATAAAGAGGACTCATGAGCATGTCTTGATAAAGAACTAGGGGCCGATGCAACATTACTTCAATGTGCTTTCCTTGAGAAAGAGAAAGGAGAAATGGTCTACCTAGTGGATGAAAAAGAAGTAGATAATCTAGATGTAAACCATTCAACATAAAGGCATGAGGTATTGGACATTGCAGATAGGACCATGCATGCCTATCATGAACCTATGAAGACAAAGCGGGTGAATATTGGAATAGATATTGAGCTTAAGGAAGCCATAATTGGAGATTATTGGTCAGACTCTGAAGTGGAAAAAATCATAGAGTTACTAAGGGACTACCAAGACCTATTTCCTAGGGGGCACCATGAACTTAAAGGCATGCATGAATCGTTAGGGGAGATGAAGATAAATTTTAAAGAGGATGTGTTCCCAGTTAGAAAGAGGCCTTATGGAGTGAACCCCAATTTACGTGAAAAGGTCAAAGAAGAGATTGATAACATGTTGAAGTCTAGAATTATCAAGCACCTTGATGAATCAGAATGGGTTAGTCCAATGGTGATTAGTATCAAGAACGATGGATGTATTAGAATATGTGTGAACTACAGGGAGCTGGATGGTGCATGTGTAACAGATCCATTCCCTACGCCATTTACTGTGGAAATACTAAAAGGGGTTGCATGACACGAAATGTATTCTTTAATAGATGGATTCTCTGGGTATCATCAAGTAAGGATTACCCAGGAGGATCAGGCGAAGACTACATTTACTACTGAATGGGGTATCTTTTCCTGTACTATAATGCCCTTCGGTCTAAAAAAATTTCCTATTGTATTTTTCGTGCATTGTTGTCCAAGCGTTTAAGGAATTTATTCACAAATTCTTATAGGTATATTTAGATGATTGGACGGTGTATGGATTAGTTAAGGACCACTATGACAATCTGCGCTTAATGTTTGAATGGTGTAGGTAGTTGAGTATCTATTTGAACATCAACAAGTGTATATTTGCTACACCATTTGGGATACTTTTAGGACACATAATCTACAAGGAGGGTTTGTTGGTTGATCCAACAAAGGTTGATGTCATTAGAGGCCTAGGGGAACCTACCAGTCAAAGTGAGGTGGGCATACATAAAATTCATCAGAGGTTATGCCAAATTTTCCTCATCATTAGAAGAGTTACTGAAAGGGAAAGGTACATTCTACTGGGTAGAACAACAATAGTGCTCATTCGAGACATTTAAGGAGAAACTTACTACCACACCTATTCTACATTTTCCTTCGTGGGGCAATTTATTTCATGTACATGTTGACGCCTCTAGCATGGCCATTGGCACGGTGTTGGATTAACCTTGGGAAGGTATTGAAGATCATCCTATTTGTTTTACTAGTAGAAATCTAACTCCTGTAGAACAAAATTACACAACTACAGAGCGTGAAACTTTTTCAATGATCTATGCATTGCATAAATTTTTCCAGTACCTACTAGCTACACCATTCATCTTTTATATAGATCACATGACATTGAAGTATTTTGTAAATAAGTCTATTTTCCAAGGATGCATATGTCAATGGGTGCTCCTATTTCAAGAGTTTGATTTCACAGTTGTGCTAAAACTAGCAAAAAGTAATTCTTGACTAGACCATTTATCAAGAATCCGGTTAGGAGAAGAAGCACATGTAATTGAGGATACCATGCTAGATGCACAATTATACAGGTTACAATGCATGCCACAAGAACTATAGGACATTGTTTTCTTTCTATGCATAGGGATGGCACTAGAAGGAATGAAATCCTTGGAGAAGAAACAACTTGTTATATGCGATGCACCTTATATGTTAATTAGTGGTGACTTGTAAAAAATGGGTCAAGATAAAGTATTGTGCTATTGTGTATTGGAACATGAGCACATAGGCATTATGGAAGAAGCTCATGGTGGAATTGTAGGAGGCCACTATGCATGTGATACCACAGTGCACAAGATACTACTCGTTGGATTATGGTGGGAGACCCTCTATAAATATTTTAAGGAATTTTGTAAGGCATGTGATCATTGTCAACGTCTTGGAAGACCAAGTCTATGAGATGAAATGCCTTTGAGACCTATTGTTAGTGTAGAACCATTTGAAAAATGGGCTATAGATTTTGTGTGTCCTATTTCACTAGTAGAACTTGATCACACTACATTATAACTTTCATAGAGTATCTGATAAGGTGGGAAGAAGCAGTACCTACCAAGGACTATACAACAGCTACAGTAGCTTGGTTTCTATGGGAAAATATTATTACAAGGTATGGATGTCCTTTGGGTTTGACCAGTGATAGGGGCACACATTTTCATAATGAGACAATCAGAATTATATTAGATGATTTCATGATTGCACACCATAAGACTACATCCTATCATCCTCAGGAAAATGGAACCACTACAGCTTTCAAAAAAAAATTGGGCCACACATTGACAAAAATATGTGATATTGGAAGAAAGGATTGGGATGATAAAGTATATGCAATACTTGGGGCATATAGGACAACATATAAAAGGTTGAACAAAGCCACACCATTTCAGCTAGTGTTTGGTACAGAAGTCATTCTTCCTATAGAATTTATGTTACCTTCTTTGTGTATTACACACGCTGGAGGTCTAGCTGATGAGAAAGCTTTAGAAGAATGGATTGAAAAGATAATTCAACTAGATGAGTTACAAGACATAGCACATTGGATTCAGAAGCAAGAAAAGGATAGGTAAAAAGCATGGCATGATAGAAACATAAGGGATAAGAAGTTTGAGATTGGAAAAATGGTACTTCTCTATGACTCTAAGTTCTTGTGCCATCCACAAAAAATTATGGTACATTGGTTGGGGCCATATGCTATCACTTATATCCTTGTAATTGGTGCTTGTCAGTTAGAAGCACTTTATGGAACATGACTATCCAGTTACTTCAATAGGAGTAGGTTGAAGCCGTACTATAAATAAGTATTCTTGGTGTTTGTAATAAGGCAATATTTCCATTTAGATTAGGTTTTCAATTTTTTATTCCTTAATGTGTTTCCTTCTTTATCGATATGCTTTTTCAATTTAGTTGGTGTGTTATGAAATAAGTGCGCTTGCACGCATTAAGATAACGGGAATTGTGGGAATTGAAAGGATAAAGGAATACTTTTAGTGTTGGGTGGTTGTCGATATCCAGGTACAAGATTATGGGAATTGAAAGGATAAAGGACTAAGATCCTATGAGAGATATTCAATTCAAAGGATTGCCTTTAAAAAGTGACCAAAGATAGAGATGAATGAAGGGACAATATAGTGCAAGGTAAGCAGAGGGCATAACATCTACCGGTAGAAGGTGTAGTGATGAGGTATTTGTGTGCAAGGAAGTGTGCAGAAGATAATTTTGTGACTAAAGGGTAGGAAGGCACACTAGAAGGTTATAGCTAAGGAACGAAGATCTAACGCATGGAAAGGATGGAATTGTTCAATTAATGAGAGGATATTTGGTAGGTGAAATATCAATGAATGCATCAAAAAATTTAAAATATATATAAGGATGGGATGCAAATTCATTTTTACCATTATGATTAAGAGTATTTGGAAAATATTTAAATGTGAAGAGCTGAGTGATCGAATTGAGGTGCAAGAGGTGTGTAACCAGTCATGACGAAGAGATCTATGTGCAGAAAGAGATTGTGTCCCTGGTGGTAAAGGGTTTGAGAAAAGCAAGGCAACAAAGAGGAGTAAGGGAACATAATTTCACCTAGGGAACTTTGAATCAAGCTAGGTTTTGATTTGCACATTGTAGAATTCAAGAGATAAGAATCTATGAAGGATTGCAAGGTAGAAATGGCACTCAAGAAAGCTGTTACAACAGGAGTGACGGGAAAGAAGAAGGTGGTCAAAGAAGAAGAGGATATGGCTCTCAAAAGAAATTTTTTAGAGATGCAATATCCATAGGGGGTTATCATAGGCTAGGAGTGGGATTCTCACATAAGGAAAAGAAAGGTGAGTGAGTACAATCACCGTACCACAGAGAATAACTAGGAGCTTGATGCCTTTCTTAACAAAAAGAAAAATAAATGCACGACGGAAGACATGTTGATGTATGACGGTGCTAGCAAGAAGCTCTTGCAGAAGATTGGAGTTTACCAACTATATGAGCTCCTTTACGTCAGGAAAAATGAGCCCTTGTACCATTGGCTCATGAGTAGAGTGCATGAATATTTTTTTACTTTGCAGGATGCAGAGCCAGAATTTCAACTGCACTCACCTCCGTGGTAACAGGGTTGAAATTCACAGGAGAAAATTTGTGAGATGATTTAACAAGCAAGGCCATAGTATTGGAGACTAGAAAGGAGTTGGGGTACACAAAGGGTCTACGTGACATGGACATTGATAAAATGAAGAAGTATCTACTGGTGCAAGTAGCCGCATATCTTGTTACAAAGCTAAATGACCAAGAAAGGTGGTCACAAGTGAACACCATGTGGCTGCACTTTGCCAAAAATATGTCTGAAGGAGTAGTCTACAACATTTCACGGCATGTTATAGAAACTATCATTGAGGAAGCACTCATAGGAGGAAAGATCAACTATGGAGTTGTTCTGTTATCACTGGTGTTCATGGATATTGGAGTATTTGATGGACTGAAGGAGAAGATATGGGAGTATCCCATGGGGCACAAGTCACTTGCAAATTACTTCAAATGGTACTTGTGTGAGGGATCTAGGACAGAACATGTCAAGAAAAGGGTTGAGAAGTGGTATATAGGATCTGTGTGGCCTTTGAAGAAGAATGGCACATCCCCAAGGACTTACCTTCGATGGTTGGAAAGGTAGTTCAGTTAGTTGTATACCAGCATTTATGTATAGTGCAGTTAACCATGAAGGATGGAGCATAGATCCCTTGGTGTAAGTTTCCATATGTCTTCACCACAATGTACTTTCAGGTGTCAGTACATAGATTCTCAGATGTGCAACGACTGAAATTTAATGCAAACAAGGTAGATTGTGACTACTACACACTAAGGAAGAAATATGTGTATCTAGGGTGGGTTGCATATATTGAAATGATCATTTTAGATGTATTGATCATTAAACCAGTAAGCTTGGCTATGGGAGATATTGGGGCAGCATTGGTGTACCTCCAACTAAAGCCAAAGTTGGAGAATAACAAGTATGTGGAAGATGATTTTTCACTTCTAGCACCACCAAAGGGTAAGAACACGATGGAGAACATCCCAATGCCTAATCCCATAGTGCAAATTGAAGTGGAGGATGAGGAGGATGAGTGTGAAGATAGTGGTGGTTTGAAGCATAAAGATAGAAGACATCCTATGAACAAGGATGAAGCTGAGCGTGCCACTACACTACCACTACCACTACCACAATAGGGGAATGGTGAGGATTTGGATGCAGCCTAAAGAGAGAAAATATTTAAGTGGATGTTTAGGAGAACAAGGACTTGAGGTGATACTTTGAAAATAGTGCACAAATCACCCAGACTCCCTCCACAGAAAGGAGAAGGAAATTGAAGTTGAATGAGGAGGTGGAAGAGTCAAAGGAAAGTGTGCCTAATTATCCTACACCTCTAGAGAATGTAGAACAGAAAGATGAAGAAATGAAGCAAGGGGAGGAAAAGGGAACCGATGAGACAACTATAGAGACTGCGTAAGACATAGAAACACAAGTCCCAAATCTGGAAGCTCAAGTTCCTATGTAGGCTCAGTCTAGAAGAAAATTTGGAGAGCACATTCCACCAGCCATGGGTTATGCAGAGGACACAGGTAACATTGTCTACACCCGTTTCCAGAGCACACTATCACAAATGGAATTATATGGCTAGGAATTGATGGATGAAGATATTGCTATATTTTTCACAAGGAAGCAGTTTCATGGTCCATGCACAAACACATGGATAAGACAAATTTTGATGTATGTGAGGAGTCATGCATATCGAGGAGGTTAAAAAATAAACCTCAGGCTAGACATATGATAGTAAAGCCTATTGTAATGTGAGATGAAAAGGTGAGAAATGCATTGGTGAAAGTCTCAACAGAGGTGGTGAGGCAGAATATGGACAAGGCTGCTACAATTAGGGTGCTCAAGGAAGAGATTAAAACTAAGGATGGGGAAATAATTCACCTAATGCATGAGAGGGAATTAGCATAGAAAAATAACGTTGTATTTCTTATCATCATAGAGGAAATTGATGATAATGTCATAAGAGCTAGGCCACACTTGAAGCCAAAGGTACCATAGACATTTCCTTCAGAAATACAATATGTAGGAAAGTTGGTGGAGCTAGTGTTTGAATATGAGCCTTTGCATATGAAAATGCCAAAGGATCCATCATAAGAGGCAGAATGAGAGAAGGCTTCACTGATGCAGAAGATCACATCCTATGAAGGACTATTGCAAGTGCTGCAAGAAAAAATGAAGAAAGCAGACCAAGACTTGAACATCTATACAACTCCAGAGGTGCTCATCAACATAAATAGCATGGAGGGGAACAACGAGGTCTAGAAAGTGATATAGGATGAAACATTGGGCCACACAGAAAGATTATCAATGGTTAAATAGAAGCTCAAGGCCCTGATAGCAGCATAAGAACCACACAAGACTTGGCTTGAAGAACTTGGGAAGCTCATTACACAGAAGATGGATTTACTAGAGATGAGGATGACTGTAATGTCAAGCATTGTGTTGGTCTTACAAAATGAAAAAGGGGAGATTGCGAGGGATGGATTGGAGTCCACTATTATGGACATTCTAGAAAAAAGTAGAGGAAGCACTCACTGAGTGATAGACCTTAGAGGCTGAAATAAAATAGGAATATCCTGAATTAATTGTTCAAACTGAAGAAGAGATTGTAGAGTAAAATCATTCTTTCATTCTCTCCATTATTTCCATTCTTCTATTCTTTACTTCAGTTTTTTGAGATGACCATTCTCAGGGAGACAATGAAATTAGTGTGGGGTAATGTTGATCAAATAACACTTGAAAAAATAACACAAGAAGTCTGTGTGGGGAAGTGAGTCATATTCAAAGGAATGAATGAATAGGGAGAACATACATGCAGAACAAAAATTCATCTTTCCAGGGGTTAGCCATTTTCACTCATAAAGGTCTATTTTTAGAGATGGTGTGTAGAGCACATAAACGAGGTAGAGATGTTTACATCACACATTGGCTATTTTTGGAGGATTGGTATGAATCACTTTGCATGGACACAGGATGGAAATAGATCTACTACTGTCAGTTAGCTAGTAGTAGTCTATTGTTAGTGCACTTGCATGTGTGGCTAGTTTTGTAAAGGCACATGGCTAATAATAGCATACGACCTATTTTTGGAATGGATAAGCAGTGAAGGGAAAGTCCCCACCCTTATAAATATGTTGTAAACTATGTAATAGAGATATATAGACATACAGAGAGGAGGTATATACAGAGTTATGCTATCATGCGCATGATAATGTTATTGTAATGAAGCTTCTGTATGCTTATTACATTGAATGTAATGGAGGATATTGGCTAAATCTGAGTGTAATTTTTTTTTTCTGTATCTGAATCTAGTATGTTTTTTATCTCATCATGGATAGTACTTAACTCTATTTTTCCTTATATATAGATCGGGTATACTCTGTAGAATAATGAGCTAGTAATTGAAATATATATGTTAAGTCTCCATCATGCTAACATCCTACTACAACAACCCTAAAGAGGGACCTGGTACCTTAATGCGCTTCAGGTGAGTGCTCAGTCTAGGCTGAGTTATGTGCTAGCACACATAGGGTTTCATTGGGTTTGTATCATTGAATTAAAGGCTACATCACCTGGTGCCAACACCTACTTTGTAGATTAGGTTTTTGTTCCTTTTTATCTTTTCTTTTATCTATGTGTTTATTTACACACATCTAGGTTAACCATCTTGATTATTTTATAATCGTGGGACAACTCTATTATGCAACAAAAAAATAAGGATTCTCTAAAAATTACTCTCCAAATAACGCTCATGCTACAAACACAGTCCTTTCCTATCCTTTTTCTAATCCCTTTCTTTCTTCCTATCAAGTGTTTATCTGCCACCTTGTTGTGTCATCCACCCATTTGAGGGGGAAAAACATTCCTCTATTGTTTTGTTTGTTGGGGTATCTTAATGCTTCACAATTTTTTCACTCACCGATTTGAATGAATCTACTATCTTTAAAGCACTATTACTTTGTAATAGCACTTTAAAGAGGGGCAAAATATATACACCCCAAAATTCACACTTTTGTTTCCACTCTTTCCAGTGTTATCCTAGTATGCCCTATTATTCACCCATTTGTTATTAATTGATTAAATTAATTAAATCATAAATATTATACCCCTTTCGATTAATTAAATTAATCCCATGTATCCTTTGTATCCCTTTAGCTAAATTAAATATTATTTATTAATTAATTAAGTGTGTGCACATCCTATTCATCTACCACTTTCTCAAACTCCACCTAGACTCCACTTGGAATCCCTATCCTTATCTTATTTACCTGCAATTCTAGAATCCTAGAAAGGTGGGAGCAATAAAAATGCACATACAACCACCTTTTTGGATGCAGATTTTTGCAATCAATTCATTTATTGCCCCTGACACTATTGCAACTTCCCACAATGGTATTTTTAACATATTCATTTATCCATGTATAACCAACTTTAACTCATTTTGCCTCTATAAATTACAGGTTTACATTCCTCACAAATCATCTTGAATCTGACATACAAAAACTATGTTGAATTTACAGTGTTGGTAGCATTTGCATTCAAAATTTGGAGAGCACTCAAGAGCATCCCAAATCATCTCTGATATTTATTTGTAAGGTTTCATAAGATACCCTTATTTGAGGTTTGCATAAAAGGTTGTTGAAATGTTTGCATTGTTTGTTTATCTTTCTATTACAGTGATAAACACCCTATCCCAAGGTTATGGAAGTGAGTCCCATTCATAGCCTGAGTGATCCATTGTCATATTTTCATGAGGACACATGAACTCATCCATATCCTACTGAAGAGAGCATTTAAAATAAATGTCTCCCTCCATAAGGATCCCATTGTAGCCGCAATGGATTCTGTCGAAATAAAAAAAATTCTCTTTCCCACTTTGGCTCTTCCTCTCTTCTTGGTTCTCAGCATACTCCTAGTCACTTGGACATAGTGACTAGACAACCTTTCCATAAAAAACATAACACCACCATCATGCAAAATATTCCATACTACCAGGTCAGCCTTGACCTCTTAACAAGAAGAAGGCTCAATATATTTGATGGTGCTACCCATAGTGAATAGGGCTATTGTGAGAGTGATTACCAAAGGCTGATATAGACAATGCTTAAATAGAGATGTCAAGCACCTCCAATCCAATCTTCAACACATGTCTCTAATATTTCTAATTGAAATATGTCAAAATAAGTAATAGTCATTAACTGGTCTCGTCCATCAGATGAACACAATCTATGAATGCCATAAATGCCGAAAAAACTCACAAATCCCATATCCTCTAGCCGCCACCAAAAGAATTTATGCATCAACATAAACTAACATTTTTTTATTTTGATAGTAGTTAATGTTTAGCCAATCGCAACATTAATTAGTTAATGTTCTTGAAATTACTACACTTATTTAATATTAGTTATTGGAGGTTTGAATGTTAGTGATATTAGATGTATTTAGTTAATATATATTATAAAGGAAGAATCTACAAACAAAATGAAGCATGGTGGAATAACTAACATTGCTAGACATGATTTCATATTGTATAGATTATCAGAAAACAAATCATAAAGCAATATATTAATAGGATTTATTTATTGACACATCTTTTTGTTACATTTAGGTTCTCCAAGGTTGTTCAATCTACACATGGAAATGAAGTGGGTAAGCACGAAGATGCTACATGGATCATAAGCAACACTTATGATGGGAATTTGTTTATGAGATTTAGTGAGGTGATTTCATAAAAAAAAAAAATGTCTAGAATGAGACAGGATAGTGTTGTCTAAAAAAAATGCATCCCCACGAGAGCAACGTGTTTAGTTCAAACCAATATAAATTTAAATATGGATAAAATTACATGTACGTGGTAAGAATAATATGCTTATTGGGTTTGTGTTCTCTTACAGGTACAATTACATGTACAATTACACATACATGACAATAATAATATGATTTCTCATCTTTTAACTAGCCTTGTGGATGTTAAATTTCTTCTTATATTGAACCCTTACGTGACTTTAGATTGGTGTGGGTATATTTATTAACTTGAATCAATATTGTTTTGTTGTTGGTATAGTTGGTAGTTGGTTTTTTATATTACTTTGAGCGTAGTGGTCACTTTCATTTAACAAGTTATTGAATGATGTTTTGAACTTAGCATCCGCTAGCTTATGACACAATATAATATTTGGATCTTTGCAGTCTCATAGTTTTGACAAAATAAATTGAGATATTATTTTGATTTTAGTTGTAACTGTGATTTAACAAATTAAACCAACCTAGTTTGAGTTTAACAACCGAATGTATTTGAAGAATATAATATTTTAAGCTAAAGAAATACATATTGAGTTTAGTTTTCACTAGTATATCCAGTTTTAATCTCGTAATGAACGTCCACCTAGTTCGAGGATTGAATTGATATAACAAAAAAAGGTATAATAGTTAAGGATTTAAGTGAAATTTGTAACCCATGTTTTAAATTTGTTACTACTCGAACATAAGTGCGAATAACATCATGGATGTTAAAATTTATTCTTATTAGAAGGATTGAAATATTTTTTAATTACTACAAAATGCCTTTTATGTTGTACTTATAATATGTTGTTGTTTGAATGAAAAAATATTGAACATGTTTCTAAAATAGTTTGATGTCTTTTAACATCCTAGATCAAATTTTTTCGCAAAAACCATTTAATTACATGAATTGATGGAAATCAATGACTACAATGTTTAAGCATAACACCTAACATATCAATTATTGGACCAATCATATTCATTTTCAAAACATATGTTGTCTTCCAAAATATTTTTGGAGGAAAAATTGGACTAAGGATTTACTCTGTAAGGTCAACAAGATGAAATCTTCATGTCTTAACTAGAATTAAATTGTAAAGTTTGGAGGATGACAAATGTATTTATTTGAAATATTTGTTACTTACCACAAAATACATTTTAAGTTATAATATGTTTTTTTTAATGAAATATATTGAACATGTTTCTAAAACAATTTGATGTCTTTTAAATGTCATAGATCAATTGTTTTTGAAAAAATTCTTTTCCTACATTCGTTTATGGAGATAAATGCCTACAATGCTTAAGTATAACACCTGAAATATCATTTATTGGACCAAGAGTATTCATTATCTGAACATATGTTGTCTTGTAAAGGATTTGTAGAAAAATAAGTTGATTACTTAGGATTGACTCACCAATGTCAACATGTTTTTATAGTTAGTTGTTCAAAACAAGATTTTAACCCTTGATAATGTGAGAAAAGATACAATTGATAAGTGGACCATAATCAATATCCTTAAAGAAAGTAAATAAAATTTACTGAAAGAGTTTGATAAATGTAATTATTCATACCCCTAGAAAGGGTAATAAATGTGGAGATTATCATGCCAAATTGGGGGCTAAAGGTGGTTGTTTTAAAGTCTGTGAGAGGGGAGATGATATCACCAATTTTATTAATCTCATTAATAACATTAAGTACGGATGTTTAAGTAGCTAATTTACCTCATTGGGATGTCTTCCTTGTACTTATGATTAACATGAACCTTCGAACGTGTAGGATATATGGTGATATCTGTATTAATTTTTCTCTTACGATTAATTTTTGCCATTGTTTCTTCCAATCTCAATCTCATTCAAGTAAAACCATGGGAGGTGGTCATTCAAGAATTGATCCCACAAGATATGGTACCTTGAAGGGAAATCCCTCCTTGTGGCGCATTCTAAAAATTGGGGGGCTTAGGAATTTCATATTAAAAATCATAGGGTATGACCTTATCTTGCGTTAGAGTTTGGTCAGGTATGGAATAATGGAAGTATGGTGATCCGTGACATAAAAATTTAGGTTATGGATGATTCAATAGTACATGTGAATCAAATGGATATGAAGGGCTTAAATATATTCAAATACTATAATAGATGCAAGCATGAAATTGAGAATTTCTTCTCTGGTAAAGAAAATTTTTACCTGTTGGTAGACATTATAACTATATTTTGTATCCATGATATTTGGAATACATTTTTCCTCAACCTTATGAGGTACATCACTCTTGAAGAGAATTATAGAAATATATTTACTCACCATCTTATTATGCTTAATGTGTTTAGGCATAAGACTGCTACGAGCCTTCCCTTTTTCTTGTTTATGTCACTCTATCTGTCGGTGAATGATTTTAAACAAGGAAAGATTGATACCCCAATACTCCATGGACTAATTATTTTTCTTTTTAAGAATGTAAATCAGTGGTGGAAAAGGAATTAGAGCCCAAATCTGGGGATTTGGCTAAAAATTGTACTCTTACGAACCATATGAATAGACTGAGGAGAAATAAGAGTAAATAACCTTATGGGAATGGAAATATTGGTATTAGGACTGTAGATTCTCTGATTGATATGACATAGGAGTCATATAAAGGGAAAGAGAGTGTGGAGTTGGGTTGGAATGTGGATTTTAATAAAATTTCTCTCAGGGTGAGTTAGTTGAAAATGGATATGGAGGCCTTAGGTTAAGTGGGAATGGATATGGGAAATAGTTTCATGTATTGCATTAACGCCTGTAAGAAAATTTGCATCACCCAAAAATCTATTAGGGATTATATGGTAGAGATAAAAAGTTTGGTTTTGGAATTGAAGGGGCGTGTGGTCAAGATGGAGCATGGACAAAAAGTTCATAGGTATAATCTCCACCTAGGTAGTTATGATTAGGAAGATTAGGTTGAAGACAACATCCCTATCATGAGAGAGCATGATGATCATATGAAAGAATGGAAGAGCATCAACGTGAGGAGTATAAACATTTGAATACTATCTAGTGCATTAGCTCTTGGATATTTTGTTAGATTGTTTGTGGACTGTATCGTTTGGGATGTTTCCCCGTCCATGTTTTTTAATTTTTTCCTTGTATTGCTCTGTAGTTTGGGATAAGCCATTTTAGCCCTTTTTGTCAGGTTTCCTTTTTGTTCACTATTGGTGATGATCACGATGCATTCTATTGTAAGGTTTTTGGGTGCCTTAATCCCTGTCTAAAGTAGCTAGTCATTATGTTCATGTATATTTAATAAACCTTATTAATAGTAATTTTTTAATGATATTTTAAATTAAACAAGAAAGAGCGACAAGTTCATGCCTCACAGTTGGGAGATGTGCTAGTTGTGTGATTTAAAAAAAAAAACCTATAATTTTTTGGATTACGTGCTTTATATTGTTAAGACTAACCACTTTCAAATTTAGATAGAAATTACAATGTACTAATACTTAATGTATAAATTATGCACATACGGTATGCCAATATCCACATAATGATAAAAAATAGAATGCCTCTATGTAATGATTTTGAATGCATAAAATATGTATATAATGTAAGTACCCAATTTAAATTTTTGCACATATTCTAAATACCCACATTAAAATTCAAGTATAAAATAAAACAAAAAAACAATTATGGGTTGAATATATAATTCTTTGGAAAAACATAGAGTGACCTAGAATCATATCATGCCTTAAAATAATGCAACAATATAAGTGGCATTTTGAAATAAATAAGACGCTAGATTTTTCAAGTGCAATAAAAGAAAACCACCACGATTTTATAAGTTGAACATGCCTACCTAAAGGTAAAAGTTTGGTATTAAATGGAATAGCTGAAATAAATCAATTAAAATATTTATCACAATAACACTAACTAATAATAGTATTATTTTTCTTGTCTTTAACACAATATAATCCATATAAAAAAATTATGGTTAAAAAATTTAACACAAACATAGAAAAAGTTGTATTTTATAAAATTTAACTTATAAATCTAATTTTTATTGCAAATGGGGATATAACAAAGATTAAACTTTTTGACTAGCAAAAATAAGATAGTAACAAATATATAAGGAATGAGATGGGATTTAATTTAGAAATTTTTATAATGTGATTTCTTTAACAAAGTTTATTAATATTTATGAATAATGTTCTATTCTTGATGTGCCAATTGTCCAAGCATGAAAATACATCTTCCTTTTTGGATAAAAATTAAATGCTGTAATATTCCATTATGATTTGTTTTTTCTAAATCTCATATCTTATTTAAAGATTGTACAAATGTCTTTCTTAGAATTATGATTTTTATTAAATAGAATAAATCAATGTTGCAACAAGGTCTCATATTTGTTAAATAAATACTAGCTATCAAATAAAGAAAAATATAAATAAGTTATGTAGAGTAAAAAATTATTTAAATAAAATATAAACATTAGAAAGTTGAAAAGTGATAGAATTTTTTAGTTTTGATTGGTGGACTGAGGAGAAATTTTAAGTAAGATGTTTTGAGCTTAGCTTCCGCTAAGGTAACCTAATACTTCCATATTATAATAATTTGAGCTTAGGGATTGCTTGCATTTAACAAGTCAAAGAATATTATTTTTAATTTAGCGCCCACTAGCTTATGTGACACCATAGTAATTGGATATTATCAAGTGATACGATTTTAAAAAATAGAGTAAGATACTGTCACCATAGAGTTTGTTAGGATATATGACAAAAACATATTTTAATGTACAAAAAATATGTCCATTTTGTTTATAAGGGTGAATATGGGGGTTTTGAAAGGACCCATATCCTTTTACAATAAGGTCCTTAAGGAAAAATATGACATTGAAGCATAGAAGATAGAAATCCCATAGGCAACAAAAGATAAAAAGCCACATAACCATGACTCAAAAAAAGTAAATTTACATTTTGTGAAAAGATTTGAGGATGGTTGTTTCTTCCATAGTAGCAACATCTTAGATTTTCATTGTTCCTCGAATTCTCCTTTCACAAATCTGTATTGATTCTTTTGTTCTCCAAAATCTATTTGGTTCTCCTACTCTTATATTACCATAATTTTTCATAAATAGGTCACTATAATCCAACACTAACACATTGAATGGAAACTCATTCTTTACATGAATATCTTCTAAAAATTTATCATTGACAATGTCAATGACGTTGTAGCTACTGAATTTTGTTGAGTATATGCAGCGGAGGACTAATTACGGACCTGTTGTCACCCTCAAAATCCCCCTCCTTTTTAATTAAAATTCAAAATTTTTGAGTTCACGCCCTCCAAAAGTGTTCAAGTAAAGTTGGAACTCTTAATAGATAGAGAAATTCATGCTTTGAAGTTGTTTAAACTCTCCAGTCTGCACGTTTTGATAAATTTTCATTTTCCTCTCTAGACATGTGAAAAATTTATTGTTTTCCTCATTTGAATGAAATTTTCAATCTTTCTATAGCCATGGATTTTTGAACCTTTTATTGTTTTCAATTCCTTGTTTCGCGAAAGAAATTTGAAAATCGGGTGCGAAATGGTGGAGTTTTCTTCTTCTCTACATTTTTCCATAGTCGTGGATGACAAATGTCTTCTTCCCCATCAAATTTTTGCCCCATTATACATAGGTATGTGGACATATCTAATTGGATGCTGCAAGTCGGGTCCTTTTTACATTTTGAAGCATCGTGGTGAAAAGGAAAAAGTCAAATGTTGAGCCCATATTTAAAGTCAAAGTGAGGAAGCAGATCGGCGGGGAGATTTAAGGTTTTGAGCATTTTTGTAAAAAGGGATAAAATTCATAAAGTGACCCACACCCTTGATCATGCTATGAGGAAAAAGTAAAATATTAATCCTGCATTAAAATTCAAAGTGGGGAAGTGGATCAGTGGGGAGATTTGAGGTTTTTGAAACTTTTTGTAAAATATCCTAAAAGTCATAAAGTGACCCACATCCCCAATCATGCTATGAGGAAAAAGTCAAATATTAATCCTGAATAGAAGGTCAAAGCAGGGAGCCAGGCCAGTCGAACAATTTGTGTTTTTGAGCCCGCATTGAAAAAAGATAAAATTATAAAAGTGATCCACAACTCTATATGCAATCAAGTAAGGCCACGTGTCAAGACCATATCAAAAGTAGGTGAGCAGACCCAAAATGTAAAAAATGTCAAATATCTATAAAGTCACAAAATTAAAAAGGCATCCTCCATGCCCGTTCCATAAAATTTCTCCCACATGGATGACTCTGGTTTAAAGCTTCAAAGGAAAGATGAATGGTTCAAATTCAAAGTTACAAAACAGGTGTCATGACTACATTATGAAGAGTTTGGTTTTTATCACCATTGGTGTTTCTTCATGAATTAAGAATCTGAATAGACGCGAAGGATTGAAGAAGTTGTAACTGTTTCTTGCTAACAAGAAGAAGTTGTAACCATTTTTTGCTAACAAGAAGAAGTTGTAACTGTTTCTTGCTAACAAGAAGAAGTTGTAACCATTTTTTGCTAACAAGAAGAAGTTGTAACTATTTCCTGCTAGATATTTAATGGCTTCTTCACACCATTGAAGGGGTTACAAATTGATCTTGTAAAATTAGGAGTGCATTGTACTTAGAGAAAGTAAAGGAGAAAGCCATTTTTTTCTACTTCCCTCCGTTCTCAAATTTCTTCCATTCCCACATTATGAACAACTTTTTTTTAAGCATCAACACAAGAAGAAGGATTTTGTAGCCTTTTTGATGAGGATATTTTAGAAACTTTGAGTTTGCAGTCTTATTTCATCTTGGTGCCATTTGCAGTGTTGTTTCTTTTCATAAATGCATGTGTTAAACTTTATAACTAATGTGTGTAGGAATTAGATTTTCTACCTGTAACACTAGTTCTCCTACTTCTTTTCTCATGCCCTTTTCCACCTTCATTGAAAATTTCCCCCCTTGAAGTATATTGCAAGCATTTTCTGTAGGGTCAGTGGAGTGCCCCTATTGGATCCCCAATCGAAAGGCCACCACAAAAATCCACACTTTCTTGTGTATGCATACACGGTAGTTGTACTGGTTTAGTTAAGTATAGGGACTTAGATTCCTAGAGCGTTGGAAAGGAATTTACAAATTTTTCCACCCTAAAAATTCCCCTGCGAAAAAATTTTGGTACCCACTGTGGGGCAAATTTAGCAACATCTGCACCTAAATAGGACCGCAAGGTCAAAAATTTCAAAATTCAAAAAAGAGAAAAATTTCTGGAATTTGAATGGCTATATGAGCCACATGGATTCAAATCATGGATATTCTTGGAAAATCCTCCTGTTGAAAGACCCAAATTTCTCTTCCACATTGAAGAAGATGTTGCTTCAGATTTGAGGTGAGCTATCTGGCATAATAGATAAAGTGTCAATCACTACTTCATTGCCATGAGAATTTTGGACCTTGAAGAAGAATGCACTGCTGAATTAGAGAGGCAAAAACAATTTCCAGAACTGCAAAGAAGAGCATATATTTTCAATTTTTTGGATAGAATATTCACCTGGAAAATGAGTCAAGGAGGAGAAACTGATCCCATTTTTTAGGAACTTCAAAGGAGACAAGAGCCACTCAGAATCTAGAGGCTTCCTTTTCAAGCAACTAGATATGTTGGGAACCTTCGTGTTGCCAATCCTTTGGATAGTGAAATTCCATACATCAACGAGAAACTTTTAGACTTCACTGATGTGAAGACTAAAGAAGAAGCTAGAGAAAGAGAGGTGAGAGATGATGAATAAATAAGATCTAAACTCAAAGAAATCGAGAGACTTCAAGCCGAGGTAGACAAAAGAGTAAAAATAGAAGCTGCAACCTTAGTAAGGTTGGAAGCTAGAAATAGAAATAGAATGATGGATCGTGATCATGAGTGTGAACGTGATCATGAGGCCTATAGGCATAATGTACCATGGGGAGGAAACACTGTTCCACTAGCTCTTTCTTAACCACTCAATGAGCTACCGAAGGAATCAAGAAAAAACTTCCCAAAATTCAGAGGGGATGGTTCTCAACTCCTTGAAGATCTTGTAGCAACATTTATCACTACTTGCAGTGTGTTGGGTGTTGAGGATGAAGATGTTTCAGTCTGACTCTTTATGGAGTCACTTCAAGAGAAAGCTACCAAATGGTTCTACATGCTACCACCGAGGTCCGTCGCCTATTGTGAGGATATAAGAATTTTATTTGAACATAGATTCAAGATCATAGAAGATTGTCAGGATATTTTGGTCCAATTGGTACAAATGAAGAAATAAACCTCTGAGTGACTGAGTGACTTTGTAGCAAGATATAACAAAGTGATAAGAAGAATCCCTAAAGATGTGGTGCCTCTTGAAAATAATTTGAAGAGATTCTTCATTAGTGCCTTGCCATCTGAAGTAGGTTTCTTCCTTAGAAGAACCCAACCAAGAATATTAATGGAAGCTCAAGACCACGTAATAGAAATTGATGATGATCTAATCTTTTCTGGAAAGGTGAAAGGCCCCAATGGAAAGTAAAAGGGTCAAAATCCAAACTCTGTCACCGTAGATCTGATGTTCCAAAAAATGGCAAATGACTTGGTTTCCTTGAAGAAGAAGCTATCTTAGATCACAATGTGGAATGCTTTAAGGAACCCAAACCCTGCAGATAGGCCAAGGATTTCTCCACCTCTTCATTGGATTTCTCTTGAAGCACCACCAATAAATTCCATCTGTGACACCAAAGAGCTAGAGGAGGAAGCACAAATTGATGAAACTGTATAAGAAAATATGGAAGACTATGAAACTATCTTAAGGTCAAGAAATTTGATATGCACAATGGCCTAATTGAGTACGTTGATGATGAAGATGAAAATGATGTAGAATCTCTAATTTTATCATGTGTTTTTTTCACTCATGCATAATCCAAGAAAGGTGCTTCATCCTTAATGGTTGCGGTAAAGGATAATAAGAATAAAGAATATTCTCCCCCAAAGGTCACATAAAATAAAATCATCAACAAAGGATCACCATTACCACCTTCTATGGAGTTAGCCAAAGAAAAACCAGACTCACTGGTTGTTAGGGATCATGCTACTATGCCACGTAATTCATCTACTTCTACTCCCAACTCAAAAGTTACTAAGAATAATGCTCCTTTAAATGTTGTTCCTACAAAAACATCTAAGATTCAATAAAAAGCTACACCCTCACCCCCTTCCAAGCCAATTGCTATACCCAAAAAGGAGAATTCAACACCTCAAGTAGAAAATCCTCTACCATGTAAATATTCATCCATTTCTGGAACCTATTACTCGCTCACCATAGCCCCATTTCAATTTGTGGAACATGCAAGAAAAGCCAAGGTCCAGCTCTCAAAAATAGAATACCTACAAACACACCCTGCTCCATTTGATGGGTTCATCAATGTAGTTCATGGTGGTAACCCTGTATCCTCAAGTCCTAATTCTAAAGGTTTACTTCCCACACCATCCACACCACCTTCCCAAAACATGCTAGCCCTCATTTCATCCAAAACCAACAGGGTTGAACCTTTCTATCTATTAATCCTCATTAAAGGCTTCCATCTAAATAATTTTATTGTAGATTCTAGAGCCTCAGACAATGTGATGCCAAAAAACATTTGAAATACTCTAGGCCTCACCTTGACCCGGGTAAATGGCACCTACTACTCAATGGAATCTAAATAAGTGTCATTGGTAGGAAGAATCAAAGATGCACAGGTAGCACTAACTGATTTTCCAGACAAGAAGGTGCTCCTAACCATATTGGTAGTGGACATCCCAACATCCTTTTGTATACTATTGAGTAGGATTTTTTACAGAGACCTGGGTTGAGAGATAAAAATGGATTGTTTATCTACAACTATCCCAATACAAGGTGAGATGAAGTATTTCCTACTAGTAAGAAAGGAGAAGTTCACAGTACGAAAGTTTGATGATCTAAAGGAAAACATTCTCTTTCAAGATTGTGGGCTAGGAAACTACTTCCTCACATCCAAAAAAGAGGAGAACTTGTCACTTCTCATGGAGGAAGAGGAAGATAAAATTTGGACAATGGAATTTGATGATTTTCATTCCAGTGTGGGCTCAGGAGCTGGTGTATTATTGTACTCTCCTTCCAATGAGTTGTACCCATTTGCCTATCAGCTACAATTTGATAATAAAAATAACACTATAGGGTATAAAGCACTACTCTTAGGCATGAGTGTAGCAGAGGACATGGGACTCAAGAAACTGAGATGCTGAGGTGATGTAGAGGTTTTAGTAAAGAAGGTCCACCAACAATATCAGGTGAAGAATCCAAGACTCCAGCATTACAAAAATAGAGTGTGGGACTGCATTGAATCTTTTGATGCATTTTCCATTAAAGCTATTCCAAGGGAACAAAATGAAAAGGCTGATTCTCTTACAGTGTCAGATTCCCTAGTGACACCTCATCCTTCTTTTGGTAAAGAAAAAGTGATGATTGAAATGGTATTCAGGCCTAGTGTACCAGATAATGCAAATCATTGGCATGTCTTCAATGATGATAACCAAATTCAATCCTTTTTAGAGAAAAGGGATAATTTCAATAATCTCTTCTTCAAAGGAGGTGAAAATCCACACCAAGAAGTAGTCCCCAAAGAAGAGAAAGAATAAATTGAAGGGATTGATGATGAGGGAATAATCAAGTTAAAAGAGAACAAAATTCCCAAAGTCCTAGTCTCTTTAGAAGACCTCTTTAACAAACATGACAGATTTATTCAAGAGAAAGAAAATCAATCTTCTCACTGCCCAACTGATTTTGATAAAGAAAAAATTGGTACCCCGAGAGGATTCAAGGATGGTTAATATTGGAAACTGTTTCTCTCTCTGAAGAAAAAATAAGGTTTTTTACATTACTCAGGAAATACTTAGATGTCTTGGCCTACTCTTATGATGAAATCAAATCCTTCTAGCCAAAGGAAATGCATCACTCAATTCCTTTGAAGCAGGTTGTTAAGCCCTTCAGATACAAAAAAAGGTCGTACAACCCAAAGATTGATGATATCATCAAGGAGGAGGTAATGAAGATGCTTAATGCAAGGATCATCTTTCCCATCCACCATTAAATGTGGGTGGCTAACATTGTGCTAGTGCAGAAGAAGAATGGTGAAAGAGGATATGTGTAGATTTTTACAACCTGAACTAGTCATCACTAAAGGAAAATTATCCTCTTATTATAATGGACAATATCTTACAAGTCGTCACCGGATCTGAAATGATTTCATTACTTGATGGATTCTCATAGATATAATCAAATCGAAGTGGCAGAGGAGAACCTCACCAAGACAACCTTTATAACACCTTCAGGTACTTTTTTCTACACTACAATTCCTTTTGGCCTAATCAATGTTGGAGCTACATTCCAAAGGGCGATAGATTTTCCTTCAAAGATCTGAAGGATTACATTGTCATATATCTTGATGATCTCACATTATTTTCAAAGAAGAGGGGAGATCATATCTATCACTTGGAACAGGTACTTGCAAGGTGTAAGAAACATGGCATATCACTAAATCCAAAAAAGTACATTTTTGGAGTCATAGAAGGAAAGTTATTAGGGCACATTGTGAAAAAACAAGGATCACACATTGATGTTGAGAGGATTAGATCCATTCAAGCATTATCCCTGCCAACAAGCAAGAAAGGAGTTCATTTATTCTTCGGAAAGGTGAACTTTTTTCGTCATTTTACACCTGATTTTGTTGAGTTGACGAAGCACATCACTTCCATGATGAAACCACAAGGAAAATTCAAATGGAACAATGAAGGGAAGGAAGAATTTGAAGAGATCAAGAAATCCATTTCTAAGGCTCTGACTCTTGTATCTCCAAATTTTAACAAAGAATTCATCATGTATTGTTATCCATCAGAACATACACTCTCTTCCATTCTCGTTCTGAAAAATGATGAAGCTATGGAAGTGCCTATTGCTTTCATGATTTGTCCTTTGAAAAAGCATGAGCTAAAATATAGCCAATTGGAGAAGCATGCCTATGTAGTTGTCAAGGTTGTAAAAAAATTCAAGTTTTACATCCTTAATTCACATATGGTGGTGATGGTACTCAGTAGTGCAATCAAGTCCATCTTGACATAGTAGGATCCTAGAGCTAAAAGAGGAAACTAGATTGCAAAGACTTAAGAATATGACTTGGAGATTTGGCCCTCCAATCTGCTAAGGGAAAATAGATTGTGCAAGTTGATTGTTGAAGATGAAACACTCAAATTTCAACATGGCGAAGAAAATTGTGCTTGCTCAACTTATTCAGAAGACAACCCACAGGTTCTCTTTGTCACCACTATTGATGAGTGGTATGTTGATATTTCCTATTACCTGACTTATGGAGAATGCCCTCCCCATCTTGATTACAAGAAAAGGAGAACACTCAAGCTGAAGGAAGCTAAATTTGTAATCTAGAATCATGTGCTTTACAAAAGAGGCTTGGATGGTTGTTTCCTTAGGTGCATAGATAAAGAGCAACAAGAAAAGTTTCTTAAAGCATACCATGACCAAGCATGTGGTGGACATTTTTCAACAATGGTCACTACACACAAGATCCTCTAAGGAAGGTATTATTGGCCTACCATATTTGCAGACAGTCAAGATTGGGTTTCTAAATGCAAAGCATGCCAACAATTCATTGGAAGACCACAACTCACTGCATTACCACTCAGGCATGTGGTTATTAAAGAACAATTTCAACAGTGGGGGATGGACTTCATTGGTGTTTTGAACCCTCACTCAAGTGCAAGGCACACCTATGTACTCACAGTAACATACTACTTCACCAAATGGGTGGAAGCCATTTCGGCCAAACAAGCCAACACTGAAATAGTATGCAACTTCATCAAGGAGAATATTCTAGTCCATTTCAAAGTGACAAAAAATATTGTATCAGACAATGCTACCTATTTCTCTTCAAGAGAGCTTACTGAGTTTTTCTATGGCTATGGAATCTCCCTATCTCATTCTTATAACTACTATCCATAAGGAAATGGATAGGCCAAATCAAACAACAAGAACATTGTGACCATTTTCCGCAATCTTGTAAATGAGAATAAAAGGAATTGGCATAAAAGGTTATACAACGCATTATGGGAAGATAGGATCACTCCCAAGAAGGAAATAGGTCTGTCACCATTCCAACTATTGTATGAAGTCGAACCAAAAATTCCTCTCACGATCGAGATGCCAACTCTCAAGATGCTATTGGCAATAGAAGATGGTCAGTACAAGGATTGCATTGAAGAGAAAATCTTCTTTCTTGAGAAGCTAGAAGAAAATAGATTCCAAATGGTGGATCACATTAAGGAGCACACATTGAAAGTAAAGAAGATTATTGATAAGAAGGCCAAGGCAAGAGAATTAAAAGTTGGAGACTTTATCTTGCTATGGACAAGAGAAGAGAATCAAAAGGCAGCCATGGAAAGTTTGATTCATTATGGTTTGGTCCATTCTATATTCGTGAAGCTTGCAGCGAGAATGCTTTTCTTCTCTCATATTTTGATGGAACGCCACTGGAATTTCCTCGGAGAGGGAAATACTTGAAATTGTATCATTAGTGAAAGTGGGTTGTTCCCATGCCTTTTACCATATGTGTGTTTCCCTTTCTGTTGTGTGGTTTTGTTTCCCCTTCTGTTATGTGTTGTGTGTTTCCTTCTCGTTGTGTGTTTGTGTGTTTCCTTCTTCTGATATTTCTTTCTCAAATTTATATATGACTGTGCAAGGCCTAATGGATAAGGCACTGGTCAATGAATTGCAAGGTCTAGAGATTTAGATTCTGGATTCCCATGTCACGTCTTCACTTTTCTCAATTCATGTCATGTCCCCAAGCTAGAGCCAGTTATTGTCACCCTAAGAATCCCCCTTCCTTTTTAAGTCAAATTAAAAAAATTTAAGCTCACACCCTCCAAAAGTGTTCAAGTAAAGTTAGAAGTCTGAAAAGATAAATAAATTCATGCTTTGAAGTTGTTTAAACTCTCAAGTCTACATGTTTCGATAAATTTTCCATTTTCTTGTTTAGATGCGTGAAATTTTTTTTGTTGTCCTCATTTGAATGAAATTGTTAATCTTTCTATGGCCATGGATTGTCAAACCTTGTATTATTTTCAATTCCTTGGTTTGCGAAAGAAATTTGAAAATTGGGTGCGAAATGGTGGAGTTTTCTCCTCCTTTGCATTTTTCCACAGTCGTCAATGATGAGCATTTTCTTCCCCATAAATTTTTGACCCCATTATCTATGGGTACGTGGACATATCTAATTGGATGTAGCAGGATGGGTCCTTTTTTCATTATGAGGCATTATGGTGAAAATGAAAAAAGTCAAATTTTGAGCCCGCATTGAAATTAAAACTAGGGAAGCGGGTCGGTGGGGAGATTTGAGGTTTTGAGCCTTTTTATAGAAAGGGTTAAAAGTCATAAAGTGACCCACAACGCTGATCATGTTATGAGGTAAAGGTCAAATATTAAGAGCACATTGAAAGAGTCAAAGTGGGGAAGTGGGTCAACGCAGGAGATTTGAGTTTTGAGCCTTTTTGTAAAAAGGGCTAAAATACATAAAGTGATCCACAACCCCAATCATGTTATGAGGAAAAAGTCGAAAATTAAGCCGGAATCAAAGGTCAAAGTAGGGAGGCGGGCCGAAGGAAAAATTTGTGTTTTTGAGCCCGCATTGAAAAAGGGTAAAATTATAAAAGTGACCCATAACTCTGTATGCACTCAAGTAATGCCACGTGTCAAGCCCATATCAAAAGTGGGTGAGCGGACCCAAAATGTAAGAAATTTCAAATCTCTATAAAGTCACAAAATGCAAAAGGCATCCTCCACGCCTGCTCTAGTAAATTTCTCCCACGTGCATGACTCTAGTTTAAAGCTTCAAAGGCAACATGAATGGTTCAAATTCAAAGTTACAAAATGGGTGTAATGGTTGCATTAAGAAGAGTCTAGTTTTTCTCACCATTGGTGTTTCTTCATGAATTAAGAATCTGAACGGACTTGAAGGATTGAAGAAGTTGTAACCATTTCTTTCTAACAAGGAGTTGTAATTGTTTCTTGTAAGATATTTAATGTCTACTTCACATCATTGCAGGGGTTGGGATTTGATCTTGTAAACTCAGGAGTGCATTGTACTTAGAGAAAGCAAAGGAGATAGCCATTTTCTTCTACTTCCCTCCATCCTCAAGTTTCTTCCTTTCCCACATTATGTACAACTTTTGTTTAAGCATAAATACAAGAAGAAGGATTTTGTAGCCTTTTTGATGATGAGATTTTAGAAACTTTGAGTTCGTAATCTTATCTCGTCTTGTTTCCATTTGCAGGGTTGTTTCTTCTCATAAATGCATGTGTTAAAGTTTCTAACTAATGTGTGCAGGAATCTAATTTTCTACCTGCAACATTAGTTCTCCTACCTCTTTTCTCACTCCCTTTCCCACCTTCATAGAAAACTTCCCCCTTATAGATAACTGCAAGCATTTTCCACAAGGTCAGTGGAGTGCTCATGTTGGATTCCTTAATGAAAGGCCACAACAGAAATCCACACTTTCTTGCGCATGCATACATAGAAGTTACACCAGTTAAGTAGAGGGAATTATATTCCTAGAGCGGTGGCAAGGAATTCACAAATTTTTCCACCCATTAAATTCCCTCGCCACCAGGACCACAATAAGGCCAACAAAATAATATCAATTTTATAAAAAACATCTTCTCATCTATTCCTACATACCATAATGAACATAAATCGGTTCCAATATTCACTGTATCTATCGTCAAAAAAGTAGTACACCAAGAGATACCACTCATTATTTAGTGGATCAAGACACAACCAAACAAGTTCTTGGTAGTTGTTATGGGTTTAAAAAAATTCTACAAATCTTCCTCTTATGTTATTAAGTATTAATCTACATTTTTTCTTATCGTAATGTGCTCCATTTTGTCTTCTTTCACTACTCTTACAAATGTTTACTATATTATGAAATTATTTATTTGATAAAAAAACTACCTACTACAAAATATTGAATAAAAAAGGTGCTTCCATTTAATTATCTGCAAAATCCCTACATGGGTATAAGCCCTAATCATCCATGGAAAATTTTACATGTATATAAGTCTTTATCAGCGATGAAAAATTTTACACTAACAGAATTTTGTAATTTTGGAGGGCATTTAGATGACAATGCATACAAATTTTTGGCATAGGAGAGGAAATCAGAACATTTCTAGAAATTGTTTTTATGCTTTCCCTGGTGAGATTTTTATAGTGATGAATAAGCTTACGCATTGACGAAGAGAATAGAAAGGAATTTTTTAAAACATAAACTCAAAAACGGTCTACTTATAGTGATATGTAATTGAAAAATCCAATTGCCAATTTCATTGGTGTGTGAATTTAAGAGGACACACGTATGATTTTACATTACTTTACATTAAATGGATAATTAATAGATGAAAACATTTACATGCTCCAAAAGGAGCACAGATTTTGAGTGGCACATGTACGTTTAAATTGAGAATTTTACATAGCTTGTTTTAATGGATAATTAATGTTGGGGAAAGTGTAACATTAATTAACATTTTTCTTACAAAATGTTTATCATTAATACTACATTTGGTATTGTAAATAATTAATGTAAGAATTTAATATTATAATTTTTCTACTGTAAGTAAAATCCTTTATATAATTCAAGTAAAATAAAGCCCTTATTTCTTGTGCTTGCACCTCGACGTGTGATTCTTGACACTCGTTTATAAGTTTTTGTTGACTATAGCCATAAAATACTTACAAAAATTTGTAATAAACATCACACATGAATTGGATATTTAAAATTTAATCGTCAATTATTAATATAGATTTATATATAAATTATAGAAATTTACATCAATATATATTAAAAATAATGAAATTTATATAGAATAATTGGTATAAATAAACCGTGTTTTGTATTTTAGAAGGGCATTGTTTACAAATAATTGTTAACCAAAAATTGTGTGACAAGAAATTTATTGCACTTAGTGGTGCGAATCAAGACTCACACTTAGAATTACGAGTCAAGACTGACACTTAGAAGTGCGAGTCAATAGTCCCACTTAGAAGTGCCAGTTGAGAATCACGCTTAGAAGTGCAAGTACTCACATGTAAACTACAAGTTGAGAGATGTGTGACTCAAGGCTCGCACTTAGATGTGCAACCAATCACACATACACACTACTTACAAAATTTATAAATGACAATTCAAGATTTTTTTAACCACGATTAATATATACAAATAATTTTTTAATATAATTATTGACATTTACCTTTTAAACATGCAAGTCACACGTGTCAGTTCTATAAAATATTTGAAATTATGTTATGTCTAAAATAAAAAACAATATCTAAACAACCGTAAAATTTAGCACCATTCAAGGATGTTCAAGGAAGGGATTTTTAACATCAACATTTATTGATTTGAATAAGGTAAAAATGAATAGTCGTATATGTATAATGATATTAAGATTGATATGTGGCATAAATGATGGTAATCACTTATGCACTATCTTGAAGTTAGTGGCTACTTGGCTTATGTAAGTTAGCGACCGCTTCGCTTATGTAAGTTTACAACCGCTTTGCTACACCCTTAACCTATTGCTTGTATTAGGATATGAGTAGCCGACTTGTGGCTTACCATATCATTTGATTATATCATTTATAATTTCTCATGCTTAATAGGTCATCCTTGGTGATGGCCATAGCATCTAAATAGTATATATATGGGATTGTATGTATTATTTCATTATCATTTGAGCATTCAAGTCTTATTATATGGTTTGGAGGTTGCCCCCTCGAAGTGGAAAAGCTATTATAATTGCATATTGAGATCATTATTCTAAAATATTATGTTATTTGGTCTTCTATTGTTTCTCGTAATCTAAATTATAAAAGTAATTTCATTACAAGTGGTATCAGAGCTGCAATCTGGGCAAAAAGTAGGGCAAAACCCCTATTTTTTTGTTTCCACCATATATTGTGAACCCGAGTGAATTGGTGGGATATATTTTTACTAGAGTTGTGAAACATTTCAAGTAAGGTTCCCTAAAAATTTCAGAATTTTTTGATGTATTTTGCAAACGTTATTACAAATTTAGGATTTTTCATAAAATCTCTCCCTAGGGTGAAAATTGTGGAATATTTTCAATTTCTTTACAGTTTCTGAAAGCTCTAAAAAAAATAGTATTATTATCTTCTATGTGTTTTTTCGTGCTCATCCAAATTTTTATTGAAACCCTAAACCCTAAGGTTTGACATCGTGGCAGGGCCTTCCACAAGAGAAATAAAGAATCCGGTTACTCTGGGTAAAACCCCAGATAAAGATGGGGTTGTGATTGAAGAGATGGATTCAAAAGGGGTAAATATAGATTCCTCAGAAATATGGTTTACCTCAGTTAATCATAAGGTAAGCCAGCTTGAGTATGAGCTATAAAATGTATAATCTGGGATGGCCTCTAAAGGAGACATAAACCAAATCAATCATCGGTTCGATGATATCATGTAACATGTAAAGGGTAAATAGTATGGCCCAAATCTGGCCCATATCAGCCAAGGAGGAACTTCAGTTCAAAATCATGGACAAAATAACCATGTTGGATCACTTTTCCAGCCCAATCAGAATCCAACTTATTCACAACCATGAAACATGATGCTGAAAATGGATATGCACAAATTTGATGGTAAGGATCGCCTAAATTGGATATATCAAATGGAGAAATTCTTTGAGTTACATCAAAAACCATTAGGAAAAAAGGTGACATTGGCATCCCTATATCTTGAACCATACCAATTCATTTGGTATCTATGGTTATGTGCTCAGAGGCAGAGCAATGGTCTCGATGTCACTTGGATAGTTTTTACTGAGGAGTTGCAATTGCACTATAGTTCTAGTGTTTTAAAGAACTACTTTGGTCAATTAGCAAATTTACGGAAAACATGATCAATCAAATATTATGTGCATCAATTTTAGAACCTATCCTTAAGGGTGGAGAATATTCCAAAAGAGAATCTGAATGACCTATTTCTTGGGGGTATTAAGGACCACATCGAGCATGAGGTACGTATGTTTAATCCACTCAAGCTTTCTAATTCTATTATCATGGCACGTCAAGCAAAGAAAAAATTTATTTTTAGTAGGAGGCCACCTTTCATTAACACCAGAAACCGTATTATCTCTTCCCTTCATTTGCTAGGCCAATTATACTGACTCCTCAACAAATGGAAGAAAAGAGAGAAAAAAGGATTATGTTTTAATTGTGATAGAAAATATGGACCAGCACATAAGTGTGTTGAGAAGAAGTTATTCTATATTGATGGAGGTAACGAGGATGTTGAGGAACCAATAAAAGATGAAGTAGAGGATCACCAAGCTACAATTTCTTACCATGCATTGTCAAGTATTAGTACTCCTCAAACACTCAAGGTTATTCGCTATCTCAAAAAATAGAAGGTAACGGTGTTGATGGACTCAGACAGTACTCATAACTTCATAAATAGTAAGTTCACTACCTGTCTCAATTGTTTTATTTACCAAGTTCCAGAAATGCAAGTTATGTTTTCAGATGGTGGGACAGTCAAGTGCACAAGAAAGTTCCATAGTATGAATATTTCCATGGGAGACTACATTTTATACTGACCTATGTTTTCTATTTCTATGGGAGAGGTAGATATTATTTTGGGTGTTCAATGGCTCACAACCTTGGTTACTATAGAGATGAATTTCCAAGAATTGTTCATGTAATTTCATTTAGATGGAAGGAAAATACAATTGAATGGGATGGTAGCTAAGTCTCCATGGATTATTAGCTCTCATCAGATGTAGAAGGTTCTTAGAAAAGGAGTAGATGGATTTATAGAAAATTTATTTTCCATAGAAGTACAAATAAAAGAGTCTTCAATGCCACCCAATCTTTAGAAGATTATTGATGCTCACTCATCTATTTTTTATGCAATTCCAAAGGGAATACCACTAGTTAGGGATCATGATCATGCCATTCAGTTTATTCCAAGGAGCCAAAAACCTAACATCAGACCATACAGATACCCATATTCCCTGAAAAGTGAGATTGAGAAAATGGTTCAGGAAATGTTGAAGGCAGGTATCATCAGGCATACCCAAAGTGCATATTCTTCACCAGTGGTCATGGTACATAAGAAGGATGAAACATGGAGGATGTGTCTATATTATCAAGGACTCAACAAGTACACCATCAAGGATAAGTTTCCCATTCCATTAATTGATAATTTACTTGATGAATTGCATGGTGCTATTTATTTCAAAAAATTAGATCTTCATTCGGGTGACCGTCAAATTAGAATAAAAGAGGAAGATGTTCATAAAATAGATTTCAGGACTCATGAGGGCCATTATGATTTTTTGGTAGTGCCTTTTGGTCTTACAAATGCACCCTCAACCTTTCAAAGCTTAATGAACACTATTTTTAGGCCATTTTTAAGGAAAATTGTATTAATTTTCTTTGATGACATATTGATTTACAGTAAGACATGGGAAGAACACTTAAAACATGTAAATAAAGTGTTGGAAGTTTTGGAGAAAAAACTCTATATGCAAAGCCATCCAAATTTTGTTTTGGTGTACAAGAGGTAGATTACTTGGGTCACATTGTATCCCATGAAGGTGTCAAAGTTTATCCTCAGAAGATCAAAGCTATGGTGGAATGGCCAAGGCCCAAAAATCTCAAAAATCCTCATGGGTTCCTAGGACTAACAAGGTACTATAGAATATATGTGTGGGGATATGGTAGAATGATAACCCCACTCATTGCATTGCTAAAGAAGGATGCCTTCCATTGGGAAGATGTAGCCACTAAATCCTTAGAGAAGTTGAAGGAATCCATGTCCAACACCCCAATTTTGGCTATCTTAACTTCTCAAAAACCTTCATTGTTGAATGTGATGCTTTAGGATCAGGACTGGGAGCAGTTCTAATGTAGGAAGGAAGACCAATTACATTTGACAGTTTCTAATTCAAAGGAAAAGATCTACTCAAACCTGTCTATGAGAAAGAAATGATGGTTATTCTTCATGTGGTCAAGCAATGGAGGCCCTATCTCATGGGTAGACACTTGAAGGTAAAAACTGATCATGATAGTCTCAAATAATTTTTGGAGTAAAGGTTATCATCTGAGGAACAACAAAAGTGTTTTAAAAAAATGTTGGGTTATGATTTTGAAATCATATACAAAAAAGGTAAAGAAAATTTAGTAGTTGATGCATTGTCTAGAAGGGATACATCCACCGATGCCTTACTATTTGGAATGTCCATGTTGACGGTTCATTGGGTGGATGAAACAAGATTGGAATGAGATGAAGACAAGGATACACAATCTCTAATACATAATATCAAGCAAAGATCTATGACATCTAACAAATTTGAGTGGAAAGGTAATGCCCTATTGTACAAGGATAGGTTATACTTGAGTAAAGATTCTGAGTTGAAGCATAAGATTCTTACAGAGCTACATGCCTCACCTATTAGAGGACACTCTGGGTTTTTGAAGACATATCATAGAATAAGAAGAGAATTATTATGGGAGGAACTCAAAGGGGATGTACAAAATTTTTTATTAGAGTGTTTAGTGTGTGAGCAAAACAAAGGGGAATCAATTAAGACACTAGGTCTGTTGCAACCCTTACTAATTCCTAGCCAGAGATGGGAGGAGGACGCCATGGATTTCATCACTGGATTGCCTTATTCAGAGGGTAAGAATGTTATTTTCATGATTGTGGATAAGATCAAAAAATATGCCTGTTTTTGTGCCCTACCACATCCATTTGCAGCCAGTATAGTCCAAGCTATTTTTTTGGAGACAGTTCAAAGGCTACGTGGAACCCCAAAGATAATTATAAGTGATCATGATTCTATTTTCACAAGTAATTTTTGGATGGAATTATTTTCATGTTTAGGTACTCAAATAGCTCACAACTCATCTTATCATCCTTAAACTAATGCGCAAACAGAAGTGGTCAACAAATGCTTAGAGGGGTATCTACATTGTTTTCTATCAGATAAGAAGGAAAGGTGGATTAAATGGCTACCACTTGCAGAATGGTGGTATAACACATATTTTCATACCTCTTCTCAAATCACCCCCTTTCTAGCATTATATGGTTACCATCCACCTTCTATCACTTCCTCCTTGAGGGTGTAAACTAAGGTCAGAGATGTTGAGGAACACATTCAACATCAATAATAGGTTTTGGCTAGTTTGAAGGAGAGTTTAGCATTATCACAAAATAGGACGAAAAAACAAGTAGATCAACACCACAGTGAAAGGCATTTTGAAATTGGAGACTGGGTTTTTGTACGTCTCCAGACTTACAAAATTGTTTCCCTAAAGCAATAGAAAAAGGACAAAAAAATTGATCCTAAATATTATGGCCCTTATTAGGTTCTACAGAAAATTGGCAGTGTTGCTTATAAACTAGATTTTCCTCCATCTTCACACATACACCCAATATTCCATGTTTCATTCCTGAAGAAGGTTATTGGACAGAAATTTGAAGCTAAGACAATGTTACTAGAACTTGATGAGGAAGGAAGAATCATTTTGGAGCTAGAGAAGATTTTGCAAACACATACTAAGAGGTTGAGAACCAAAGACATTAAGGAATATCTGATCAAATGGAAGAATATGAGCATAGAAGATACAACCTGGGAAGATGAAGGTTTTCTGCAATAACATCTAGGATTATTCAATGTTGAGGACAGCGTTGGTTTGAAGGGGAAGGGCATGCTACACCCTTAACCTATTGCTTGTATTATGATATGAGTAACCGACTTCTGGCTTACCATATCATTTTGTTATATCATTTATACTTTCTTGTGCTTAATAGGTCGTCCTTGGTGATGTCCATAACATATGAATAGTATATATAGGGGATTTTAGGTAGTATTTCATTATCATTTGAGAATTTTAGTCTTATTATATGGTTTGGAGATTGCCACCTCGAAGTGGAAAAGCTATTCTAATTGCATATTGAGATCATTATTCTGAAATATTGTGTTATTTGGTGTTCTATTGTTGCTCATAATCTGAATTATACAAGTAATTTCATTACACAAATGGATTATGTAAGTTAGCAACCACTTAGCTTATGTAAGTTAGCAACCAGTTGGCTTATGTAAGATAACAACCACTAGGCTTATGTAAGTGAGTGGACATTAGGCTTATGTGGGGGAATCAAATAATAACAAAATAAAAATCCTGAAATAGTGAAACTAAAATGCAAAAATTGGGATTTAGTAATTGGATTCTAATAGTGGAAAGAGTGAAATCCAATAATAGTGTTATTGGAATCTAATAATAGCGAAATTAGAATCTAATAATAGGGAAATTGGATTTCAATAATAGCAAATTTGGAATCCATTAATAGAGAAATTGGAACTCGAATAATTCCAATAATGATAATATTGGAATCCAATATTAACACTAATGGAATCAAATAATAGTAATAATCGAATCAAGGATAGCCAAAAATGGTATCCAATATACAAAATAATGGAGATGGATTTCTTCCAATACTTGTAATTAGAGACACCAAATTTGGGTCACACTCCCCTTAGTCCCCTTCACTTAATTAACATAACACATTTAACTAATCATGACCCCTTTACCCAATATTAATATTCATAATCACATTATTAATTAATTTAATTTCATCCTAACACCTCCACCTCATCATGATGCCTCATCATGGACCCATTTAAGGGGCATTTAACTCACAGTGACCAAGTCATCACTCTTAGCACTAATTCATCACTCCCAGTGCTGAGTCACTTCTTGACCTAACTAAGAATTCATCCTAAACCTAACTAGACTTTTCTAAGATCTTCTTTCCTTCTCTGACATGAACTCAACTTCCCTAAGAGGACCCAAGAATACAAATCACACCAAAAATAATAAATATTAGGTTATTTTTGGTAACTTGAACTATTTTACCCTAACCGACACCATTTTATCCTTTGTTGGCATCAGTTACCTACATCACCATGGGTTCCTTTATATAGAATATTTCAACCATCAACCCAGGTTGGTCATTCAGTTATTAGAGCCTTATTGCATTCAAACATGAATCCTCAAGCCATCATCCACCCAGACAACGATCACACACAGCCACACTACAAGAAAAGCATCTGGTTCTCCTTCCAAAGCATTGGAATACTAACAAGAGCAAAAAAATGTTATTGTCACAACATTGGACTCAAACACCTCTTCTTTGATCAACCATCAACCATCTCAACTCATAAGATCTACAAAATACCAAGTAAGTACTGTGTTTTAATCATTCATGCTTATCCCATTCAATATCTCTTGCTCCTTTCAGTATCTTATTTTGTCTGTTACACGTACATCATCTTCTTCCCACCAACTCACTATTCAACCACCCCGAGTATTTTCTCCCTTCTAAACCTCCTTCTTAGTATTCCCAAGTCTTCTTAGCCATATCACGACCCAAACCACACTACCCTCACTCTTTGTGCAATCATAGAGAGCCTAAAAAACCCATTTTAATAGTTAATTAGCTATTTCCCCTACCAACGTCGGTTCCTTGACCGTCGTCATTTTCATCCCCATACCGGCATCAGTTTCTATTTCATTTTATATTCTTATACCAGAAAGCTTTCCACTCAATAAAAACTAATCAAAACCTCAACCAATGAGCCGGAAACCCTTACCAACAATTTGACAAACTTTTCTAACCTGAACAAACCCTGGTTCTAATTAGATTTAGTGTTACTTTTATATCTAGCATAAAATATAGTGTATTGTGTGTATGAGAAACCTAATTCATTACACTGCAATAGTACTTATTTATTTTAATTTCTTATTCACATTGAATTGTTATTAAAAATGAGATTGACAACCTCTCTAGGAAGCACCATGCTACTTGGATCTAACATTCACTGGGAAGTCCACTGTCATATGCTATTTAATACTCTTTTGTGGTCTTGTTTTACATCTACAGGTAGTCCTTCCCAGACAAAAAGGATTTCTATATGATCAGCTTGGATAACGTCAATAAAATGTGCATTCTACCTTCCACCTTTGCCTCATAGGTATTCCTCTTAAACCATTTACCTTCTATCTGTTTCATCTTATAAAGTGTAAAAATTATTAGTGGAACATTTTGGCATGCCCAGTGGGACCCATTTGGGGTTCTTTGCATTATTCATTCTTAGGGAATCATTGTGTGTTTATTTATTTTTAAAATAAAATTGACATTAAAATCTTCTCCCTTCGAAACATTCTTCTTCTCTTACTAACCTTAGTGAAACTTGTATTTTAGATTAAAAGGAACACTTCTTTTTATTCTGTATTGTATTAGTGAAAGAAATACTCTTACCTATTCATTATTTCTCTCATTGAATTTCATTATGGATTTGGGTTTAAAATCTTTGCATCTCATGTATGTATGTAGCATTCTATCTCATCTAAATTGTGGTCAAGCTATATGCTAGAAGTCATGCCCAACTGATGGTTGAAAAACTGAACCATAGTTCACATTTTGTACACTCTTTATACCAAGTCACTTAAAATAACAACACATTTCTTAAACAACATATTTCTCAGAAGAAGCAGTCAATGATCATAAGATGAGAGGATTGACATTGGGCTCCATCTAGTTTTCTGGCTAGTTCATATCAAAGAATGATCCCCATCACCAAAACTTACCTGAAACTAGCCATATTTTTTTGTTTTTGTAGTTCACCTTCGGTAGCCAAAAACTCTACTTTATTCATAAGTTAGTATTAAATGGCATAATCCACAAAAACATATACATCATAGGATTTTGTGTTTTGCTAGCTTTTGCTTTATTTGTGTTTTGAGATGTGAATTCCTTGTCTTCAGTTTTCTTTCCCTATAAACTCTGCCATCAAAGTTGGTGTATTCCAACTATTTATTAGTGTGTTAGAGTTGATCATTTCCATACACAATATCTGAGTTGGCCTTTTTATTTAACCTAAATCACCAAAAATTCACTTTTTTCATCTTTCATAGATTTCACAATAACCGGTGTCAGTCTAGTGACTGTCATCAGGTTCATCATCTTACCACCATTGGTTCTTTGAATGTCATCGGTTTAAGGCTTTTTTGGTCATTTTTTGCCAAAGAAACGTCAAATATTAATTTCTTTTATTTCTATGACTCTCTTGGTCGTCTTACTAGTCTCTAAGTCTTTGATATTAACTTCAAAGTCCAGTTCTATCTCGTTTTCACCATTTATTGCCAAAGATACCAATTTGACATTCTCCCATAGTCAATGAAATTGGCCTATTCGACTGGTAGCGGTTACCCCAACAAACATCAATATTTGTGTTCTTATTTTCCGATCAGAACAACAATCAAATCACACATTTTAAACCCATTTTTTCTCCATTCCTTCTATGTTTTTGCATTATCAACGAAGCTCAAAATAAATCTTCTATCGTCAGTCAAATGGTTTTGACTCGTAAAAAAGATAACACTCTCATGTTTCACACTAGCCTCCACCCTCTCCCACCTAGCCCATCATCCCATTCCATTTCATCACCTATGGACCCCAATCAAGATCTTGCCATACCCACTGGTGATGAGGAGTTCACGAGACTCCCTGATCACAACCCCACTGTTCTACAATACCATCTCACTCATTCATCCACCCGCCATTCATCATAGAATCTTGTATATGGCATGTCTGTGTCCTTTATTCCTACCCTGATATGCACTTTTGCATCAGCTACCACTATCTTGTCCTTACCCTCTTCCACCTTAACCTCTTTGGTTTCCCAGTTTGACCTTACATCATTGATATCTTTTGCACCTATGGAATCTGTCACACTTTTGACGTTTATCACTCTTATGATGTCAACTATTCCTTTATCAACCTCCTTGAGTGTAGGTCTATCTGTACCTACCACCTTTCATATACCTATTGTATCTCAGCCACCAATGGGTTCGGTCACCCACACTCTGTTCTTATACATCGTCCTCTTCATCCTACAGTCTCTTCCTCCCATTACTATGAGAATATTTACATCCACTCCACCTACCTACACTTATCAATAATAGGCCCCTATTTCATCTACTGCTTAGTAAGGATACTTACCATCTACATCTATTTCGGCCTATGTTCCTTCCTCAAAATTTTCATACTCGGCACCAAAAAATACTGGGATGCCACCCACATCATACCCACCTCATCTACCCCGTTATATTGTAGGGGGTGCCTAGTCATCGCAACCTACCAATGATCTTATCAAAATGATGATGGAAAATATCTAGACATTAGAAGCATCTATCTCCAGCTCACGTAACTCTCTGAGATATGACGATATTTTCAATGATCTCATTCACCCGTTTATTCCAATTCATCCATACCCCCATTAGGAAATTCATAAATTCAACTGATTCAACAAAAAAGAATACCCACAATAACACTTGTGGTCTTTTAAACGTATGTGTTATCTGATTCGTCATGATGACGTTTTTCTCTTGCAGACATTCCCAATGTCTTTAACAGCACTGGCTCTAGATTGGTATAGTTCTCTACCCAGGCATTCAATATTTTTATTTAATCAGGTAGCTTAGGATTTTCTAGACCACTTTTCTATCAACATTTTCAAAAATTTCAACATGACTGACTTGTACGCGAGATGCCAATATGAAGACCAATCTATCACAGATTATCACTTATTGGTGGAGCCTGATCAACTAACTCACATTCCAACTACCTAAAACTATGTTAATAGAGTTGTTCACCAGAGCTTGTGCTAGACGCATATCACCAACTCTCCAAGTTCAAACCTTTTACACATTTGACAAGGCATCCACCATGGCCCAGAAACTTAAAATTTTTTCCATTGAAGAGAAGAGATACAATTTCCTAACAAGAACATTGTGTTTAAATCAAATGATACCTCTTCGTCTTCCAAACCACAAAATAATTATTCTTAAGAAAAAGGATCTGCCAACCCAACCAATCTCATCCATCCAACCAATCAAATCCTTCTTCCAATATTTCTCCTGTTCAGGCTTTTTAGTTCAAGAGGGAGCAACAAAAATATACTCCCATAGGGAGAACTCTACTCTTCAGTTTTAGAAAAACTTCTAAAATTTGAAGTTGTCACTCTTCCACCCATCAAACCACATAATTTTTTGACCCCTCTCATCCTCTGTCAGCTTGGTACAAAGAAAATTATTACTACAACTATCATCACATTAGAGGTCATAACGACGGTAATTGTATAACTTTCAAAAACATCGTCAAAGAAATGTTGGATAATGGAGATATTATATTGGATAATCATAATGCACCGACTAATCATAACCTTCACATCTTCAAGAATTCATTCCCAAATCACACCTTGTCATCTAACCAAACTAAATAAACCTAGACTAATGACAGTAACATTCATGAGGATCATGTTTTTTTTGACATCATACCAACTTTTCATGCTCAATTCCCTCCTACTCAATCTATCGAGGAGATTCTTGCAACATCTCCTTCATCCACATAGGGACTTGTTTCATTTTCTCCTTTACCCATAGAGGAGTCTCCCTTATCTTCTCCTTCAGTGATGGAGGATTCCATCATATCTTTCAATGCACTTTCCCCACTCACCTCTCAACCTAACGAACAACCCGTAGTAATTAATCTTCTACCCATAGGAGAGTCATGCTTACCTTCTTCTTTGCAATAAGATGAGCTTACCTCATCCAACTTTTCACCACCCCTACACATAGGGGATATATTAGCAACATCCCTTTATATTAGTATTAATCTTCCATTGGCTTTCAAGGATCATGTTGATCTCCTCTCATCTCTTCTATCCACATATTATGAAGCCAACCTTTTCCATGTCTCACATATATTATTTATAGGGCTTACTACAACATCGACATCATCCCCATTACATTGGTGTCATTCTCACATTCGGATGATTGCTTGGATTATGTTGACAATTCCGTGCTTCAGGGATGTCTTCCACTACCTGTCTCAAATAAAATGTAGATGTTGTCTACTGACACTTCCATAATCTATCCCAAGGCATTTCAGACAACCAAACCCACCATGCCCATGCAAAATGTAGTGGTAAATTCTTCATCACCCTCACCCACACCTAAACCTTTACCATAAAAAAAAATATTTCCTATGCGTAAAACATTACCTGCACTTATACCATCCTCCACATCCTGACCCATTACCACATTAGGAGTCATACAAACATCCTCACAAGCCATCAAAGAGACTATTTCCCCACATAAGAGAAATACTGAACCCCTTAGGCTGCATACACCATATTTTTCCACTACTCCTATGTCACCTTCACCACCTCCATCTATCCTAGGTCCCCACCCATCAACCTTGGCCAACCAACCTCCTACCCCGAGTAAAAAAAAATATAGCAACCCACCTCATCATGATCCTCATTTACACCAAAATTACCTACATAACTTATGTTGTCACCGTCACCTACATCATTTCTTCCTCCTATACCTACATAACTTCTAGTATCCTCATCATTACCCATGCCATTCCCTTCTCCTCAACAAATCCCTTACATATTTCCTCTTACCATAACCTTCATCATACCTGTATTATAACCTTGGCTAACCCGTCCCCTTCCACCATCTTCCTTCCCTTCTACATCACACATTTCTTCATAAACTTTACCCAAGAAGATGCAACAAAAGCCCAAAAACCCACTACATTCCAAATAGGTAGTTAAACCTACACCACCTTCAATAACTAGTTCAACTTCTTCACCTTTACCCAAGAAGGTGGAATCTAAACATAAAATTGTACTATCTACAAAATAGGTGGTAAAACGTAATCAACCTCTAATTCCACTTCCAGTGACACCTCTCACACCAAAGTAACCCATACTTCCATCCAAACCCACACTTACTTCGCAATGTGATACAGTGGCAAGGTCTTATGCCAACATCTTAGCTAACCTTTTGGAAACCTATGTCATTACATTTCCACTACTTAGACCTTATGACCCATTCAACCCTAAAACAGAAGGGTTTGATGATATAAAAATTTATGCTTACCATCATGTGCCAGGGCATGATGTGGTAAACTATAAGGCTCTTAATACTATTATTCTCCAACTATGTTCTCTCGAAGAAAAATTTGAAGATGATGATCTTTTAGATGAGGACCCTATTCCACTTGCACAAATAACAACACATCCTCATCCCTTACTTAATCAGTGACCTTCATCTCCACCTTCAAAACCATTTTATCCCCCTCCAACATTTGAGATAAATATGGTCCACATAAGAGAGCTATCCAAACCTCCAACAAAATGCCAATGCGCTGCATTGCTTGTACAAAACCAATATATTCCCTCACCCTATTTTTTCTCGTCCTGTGGCTACATGTATCACAATTCACCTTCTCTTTTACCACATATCAATATGGTTAAATTTTCCACTCAATCCTAGAAAGGAAAAGGAAAGGAGAAAACAACAAGTTCATCTGCTACTATTTTACCCAATATTCCATCTACACCTACACCTGAAATCACCATCCATGGACCCACATACCCTATTTCTAATGGGGATTCCCATCGTACAATGCTTAAAAAATTTCACCATTTTCCTCTAAAAATGTCTTTATACAACCTCATTTAAACCTTTAAGTCTCATCGTCAGGCCCTCATTGAGGTCCTGTAATATATTGAGGTTCTACCTAATGACCCTATGCCTGTTGTGTCCATTATCACTCCTCACCTTGTGGCCTCTCTCACCACTTTTCCCCCTTCCTATACTCCTGCTACCACTCATAAAGTATCTGTTATTAGTTTCTCTAATGACGAGATTGTACCTCTCTAATCGAATGATCCTGACACTGTCCTATTTATTTCCATCTACATTGATGATATATGTGTTCGATGTGTTATGATCAATGGAGGTGCCAGTATCAACATCATTTCCTCCCATATGCACAACGAAATGCACATCCTTGCAAATTGTAATCGTAATAACCTAGTTATGTTGTGTTCATTTAATGATGAAATGACTTCCTCCCTCAACACCATCATTCTCCACATTCGCGTGGGCCTTCATACCATTCTTGAATTATTCTATGTCTTAGAGGGGGAATTCTAGTACAACATGCTACTTGTCTGACCCTGTATTTGTGCCATGGGTTATGTTCCTTCAACCTTACACAGCTGTGTAAAATTCAAACATGAAGGGAAAAACTATACCATTGTAGCTGACCCTTCATCTTTCGAGACATGTAACATGTTGTATCGACCCAATGATGTCCTTATACTAGTTAAGTCATCTACCACCACTACCACTTCTTCTTCAGATATTACCTCATCCACCATTTTTGCTGCTACATCTTCTGCAACTAACTCCTCTATTCCCACTACTATCGTAGTTTCTACAGTTGACCCATAAGTCAACTCATCTACTCCTAAAAAATCCAATGCTTCTTCTTTCTAGCTGTCTAGTGATTCATCCATTCTAGCTAGCCACGTACTAGCTACTGATCCCTTAGAAGGTGTTTTTCAATGCCTCACTCTGAGGGAGTACCATCTTCATAACATTGACACATTCCATACTCCTCAAGATTATGGTAATCTTCACAAACATCCCCAATATGATCACCGTGTAGGTAAAGTTTTTCCCTAGTACCCTCCCCACCTTTTTACTAACTTAACATATGGGGGAACTAATTCTTCTACCTACTCACCCTAGCCACCTTCCCAAAATCAACCATTTTTCTTCAACCTTCAATATCTCACCAATTGGAGCTTCACCCACACCTTCCTCCTTCACTATTTTTAGAAGGTTTTTGGATTTCATTTCTATGAACAAGGTGACCATACTATCATTCCTTCCACTAACCAAAATCATAGAGACCACAATGGTATTGGATTTTCTGAACCACCTTCCAAGAAGGCCCTAAATCAAACTCATTAAGGATGATAAATATTACCCAACCCATTCACTGAACTCACCACCTTAACCTAAAAATTCTATGTATCCAGAACCCATTCCTCCTAATATTTTTTTTCATGAATACCATTTCCATAGGACCTATGACTTATCAGCATGATGGCAAAGCTCCCTCTTCTTTTCCCTTCCTATATCCTGTCATGATTGATGATGATATGAATTCTATTAACATAATTAAATGTCAAGATTATGATTCTATTCTCACCTACCTTGGTGCGGAATATTATTACATTCATCGCTTGTTACCTTATGAGACGCAAACCATGTTGAATGAATCAACCATAAAAATCAATATTCACACTCATGAAGACTTGCACATTCTAAAAATAGGACAATCTTTAAATACTATTGAACAGGAAGCCTTCACTTCTTTTCTCCAAGATCATAGCAATGATTTTTGTTGGTCCTACACTAATATTCCTTATATTTACCCAAACATTATGGTCGACAATATCGTAACCATTCCTGGTGCCAAACCCATGAAACAAAAGTTTTGAAAACTACATCCTCACATTTCCCTTCTTGTCAAAGAAGAACTCCAACACCTCCTTTTGGTTTCCTTAATTCTACCCATTAATTATCCCCAATGGATCTCTAGCATTGTTTATATCATAAAATTGATAGGGGGAATGGATTTTCATGACCTTAACTTAGCTTGCCCCAGACACAAATTTTATCTACCTAGTATTGACCAACTAGTTGATCTCACCATCGGCCATGGGATTTTATCATTCATGGATATTTTCTCGGGTTATAACCAAATATTACTTGCACAAGAAGATCAACAAAAAACTACCTTCGTCACTCCTTGGGGGACCTTCTACTATCGTGTCATGCCCTTTTGCCTAAAAAACACTGGTGCTACATATTAACGGGCTATGAGTTATATATTTCATGACATCATGCATAACATATTGGAAGATTGCATTGATGATATTCTTTCAAAATCTAAACATCGAGATGAACACCGTTCCGTCCTTAAGGTTGTCTTTAACTGTCTCATCAAATACTACATTTTCCTTCAATCTAAGAAGTGTCTCTTCCTTGTTATCTCAGAAAATATCCTCGGTTTTATCATTTCTTTGCATGGCATTGAAGTTTATCCTGCTAAAATCAAGGCTATTCTCAAGATGCCTCCACCTACTAACCTTTTTCAACTCTGTAGTTTGTTAGGCAAGTTACAATCTATTCGTTTCTTTATATCTCATCTTTTTGAATGTTGTCATCAATTTCATCATCTTCTCAAAAAGGATCTCTCCTTAAAATGGGATGATGAATGCCACAAATCCTTCGACCTGTTAAAAAAATACCTCCTTGAACCACCTGGGCTCATTCCACCTAAGGATGACCAACCATTTTACCATTACATTTCTTCTACCGATCATTCCTTGGGTGTCATTCTCGCTCATCATGACAAGAAACACAGGGAGAAAATAGTTTTTTATATAATTCAGATGCTTTTAGACTACGACACTTGATATACTCACTTTGAAAAAATATACCTAGCCTTAGTCTTTATTTCCATTAAACTTCACCATTACCTACTCAACCACAAAACCTTCATCGTCACCAATACTAACCCTTACATTACATGTATGCTAAATCATACCAACATCAACGTTATTCACATTGGCTCATGCTTCTTATAGATCTATATATCGAATTAATCCATCAAAAATTTGTTAAAGGAAAAACCATTTCTGAGCAACTCGTAGACGTACGTCTCTCCAAAAACCAATCTTCTAACTTCAACTTCCCTAATGAATCCATCACTACCATCTACTTTGATGATATCGTTTACTAGATGACCTTATTCTTTAATGGTTCCAAATGTCAGCGTGGGGGTGGTTTAAGATTTATCCTCATTCCTATTGATGGTGTGAAAATTCCATTATCTTTCAAACTATATTTTTATTATACTAACAAAATTTCTGAATATGAAGCAGTCATGTTAGTCCTTCAAACCGCCATAGCCTTAGATGTTAAACCAATTAATATCTTTGGTGACTCTCAACTAGTTGCAAATGAAGTTAATGGTATATAAAAGTGTCAAAACAAGATACTTCAAAAGTATTAACATCATGTTGACATGATTTTGACTACCTTTGGCCATTATGAAATTCAAACCAACCCACGTTCCACTAATAAATTTGTGAACAACATGGCATGTCCAATTCAAAAATATTTTTCATAGTACAATAGTTGCAATCCTACTCTTACCTATTCCAAGACGTTAACTTTGTAGGACTTATTGAAAATGGCCCACATGACCTTTAGTATAAGTAGTTTGTTGACTACCTTTCCCTTTTAGTTCTACCACCAGAACTTACTCGCATATGACAATGAGACTTCATAAAAAGTGTCTATCTCTATGTCATAATGGGTGGTCTTCTCTATAAACATGACTTTGAAAATATCCTCTTATGATGCCTTACAAGTTCTGAAATTCCATAGACCATCAAGGAAGTTCATGATGGGATTTGTATGGGTCAGTTCAATGGCTTATCTTTCACTAATCGCATCCTTCGCCTTCTTATTACTGGCCAACCCTAAACCGTGATTGTTGTGACTATGTCAAGCATTTTGTTAAGTGTCAGTAACATGCTAATATTCATCACACCCCTAGTCACACCTTACAGGTCACACGAGACCTTTGGCCTTTCTATAAATGGGGTTTGGATCTTGTTGGAGAGATTAACCCTCGTTCCTCCCAACATCATCAATGCATTATTAGGGCTACCAAATATTACACTAAATGGGTGGAATTCATACCTCTTGTTTTTTACAAAATCTGAGAAAACATGTGAATTCATCAACCATCACATCATTTATCACTTTGGTGTTCCTCACCGCCTCATCACTGATAACAAAAAACAATTCAAAAACAAAACCCTATGGAAACTTTGTGATGCCTTTGACATTTAACTTAGTTTTTCTTCACCTTATTATCCTTAAACAAATGGACAAGATGAATCAACTAACAAAACCATATATAAAATTCTTATGAAAGTGGTTGACAATACTGGTAAGGATTGACACACACACATTCCTTTTTCCTTATGGTCTTATCGCACTAGTATTCTTATCTCAACTGATACCATGCCTTTCTCTTTGGTCTAGGTTAGATAAGGTGTCATACCCATGAAAGTCCAAATTCGATATCTTCGGATCTTGATAAAAGATGATTATTTTTTCCATGATTGTTTGGCACAACTCGACTTATTAGATGAATGTCATCTAAATGCTATTGATCACCTTCAAATATACCAGAAAACCTATAAAAGGTGACTATGATAAACATGTCCAAGGATGAAACTTCAAGGTTGGTGACCTCATCCTGAAGGAAAATAAACATGTAACAAAAGTGGAGAAAAATAAACTGGGAAAATTCACTTCTAATTGGCTTGTACCCTATATTGTTACTCAGGCCTATGGATCAGGTGCTTATCATTTACCTTCACTTGAAGGTAAACTTGAACCTAATCCCCTCAATGCCTTACATCTTCAACCATTCTATTGTTAAATCAAGTACTATATCACCTTTTTTCTATTACAAGATTGTCCCCTAAGTACCCATTCCTTTCACCTACCTATTTTCAGGACCAATGACTAAACAAGATTTGTGTGATTATCCATCACCTTTCAGCCTTATCTTAAATATGAGTACCATGGCTCCACTCATGGCATGATTCTCATGGATACTTTTTTTCCTATTTAGGATGGAATCTCATAGTCACTCATCACTCAAAACACCTCTTACATAGTTATCCTTTGCATGATATGGTTTTTCCTTCATAAAGGAAGCCTATACTCCTTTATAGTCTTTTCCATGACGTAAAAATCCAAATAAATTCAAAAGTAATATATGGGATTTTCAAATTTGACTCCTTGAGTCAAAAATTCTTGAAAATAGATTACTCCCTCAAAAAGGACATCTATATTTCTATCTTGATACTATAAATAGACAGCTCCCTTGAAGGACAACTATATAAAGCTATCTATACTTTACATAGTCTATAAAAAAGAAGACTATTTATGAAAAATAAAAATAAAAATATTCTGAAGCTTCCCGCATCGATCAACTTCATGCAGACCTCAAGAAGTTATTATATTTATTCCACATAGAATTCCTGCATCGATCAAACTATCAAACAAATGCAAAAAGAAGAAGATAATTTTTTTGTCATGGACTTGCCTATTTTGGTCGTAGGTATATTGTAGAAGAGGAATGTTTATCTCACACCAAGGTTATGCTAAAATAACCCATTTCTCCTCATTGTATTTCCTTTCTAATATTATACCTACTCAAGGGGCATGATGAAAATGTGACATTTCATGATCATGTGACTTTATTCACCCTTAGAATAGTCAATCATGCAACACCTTCATGGTCTTACATTCATAAGAAAATCTTTGGTATGATAGATTCATAATGGTTCTTACCAATTAGGTAGATTTTTTGTCTCCTCTAACTGGTCACCCCATTTCTTCCTTATTGATTCTGTTACACAGGACCAGACCTTCGACACCTATATTCTAGGAATTCCTCTCTTACCAAAATAAACCATGCATATTCAAACTACACTCAACCATTCTTAAATGACCTAAACTAAACCATGCCTAAATGACCTCGAATCAATCATGCCTAACACCTACTGACCCATTTATCTACCTTATCATATTATTTCATAGCTTATGGGAGAACTACATTGGCCTGAGGCCCCTTTTTATTGGGGCTATATAGGCAGAACTCTGAGGGCATGGGGCACTTGGAGGTTAGCTTGGCCACTTTTACCCCTAACCAATTTTCACCCTTTACGTACACATTCCATCCTAGTTAGTTTCCATTTACAAAAAATTGGAAATTAATATATCATAAAAACATACATACCTACCATTTTTTCACCACAACCATCTTCTAGTTAAATCATTTCATATTTCCATGATATTAATTACTTGGAAATTTAAACACAACATACATACAAGAAATTATTTCTATAAGAAAAATAACTTGGAAATTACCTAGACTCCACCATTCCTATAACTTACCAAACCATACCTATACCAGACTCCACCATGCCTATACCAGACCAAACCATACTTATACCTGACTCGACCATGCCTATACCTGACTCCACCATGCCTATACCTGAGAAAAATTATGCCTATACCTAACTCCATCATGCCTACAAGATCTCAAATTAATCATGCCTAATTCATGTAGTTCCCATGATACACAATAACAATGGAAATTTAAAATATTACATCATCCATCCATTAATAATCAACAACTATATAAGGGGGAATGTATGTGCATCAATACATATGTACACAAGGATACAAGTGTCTCTAAAAATCTTACATACAATCTCATAAAATCTTTGGAATGCATGCTGATATGTATATCAAAATAAAAATTATAATATAATCTCATAAATATCTCAGCCCCACCTAAGGCCCTCCTCTCCACTCTCACCTGTCTCCTCCTCTCTCTGAGTCAATCACCCTTCCACCACCTCTCGACCCTCTACTTGTCCCTTCCTGACATCCATCTCCTCCTCCTAGACCTCTATTGTGCCCGATATCCGAGAGTTGGTAACCTCAGCTTGACCTTGTCTTTAGGGACGAAGAACCCCCTATGCTTCCCAAGCAATGAGTCTTGGATCTAGTCTTCTCACTAGCTTCTTGTTGGGCCCTGTGTTTGGTATAAGACAGAAAATCAATACCCGTAGTGGCTAGATGGTCCTGGTAATATTTGACGTCATTCAAGGAATCCCTAAACCTCTCCATAGATACAGTATGGGGTGGCACCATTAGCCTAACTACCACATGTGAACTCTACCCTACCAACAGAGGACCTTGTTCTAGTGTCGGTGCCTATACTATGGGACCCTATCCTAGTGCATCTGTTGGTACTTGTGTAGCTACCTAGGCCTAAAAGAACACAACCTATTCCTATGTGGCTTCCAAATATCCCTATAAACCAGTGACTTGTGCTTGTAGCGCAGCTACCTATGCACCATCCCCCATAGGAGCTATGCATGTGCCTGGGAAATAGTCAGCTGACCCTGTAATTTACTCACTTTCCCTATCAAAGTAACTACTTGTATCAGTGCCACTGCAACTTAACTCCTAACGCGGTCACTTATCCCTATAGGGCATCCCTCTGAACCATCATTGTGGCGAAGTCCATCTGACCTAGCCATGGTGGTGTTTCTTATAAATCTACTACCCACCACTATCTGCATACCACAATGGTCTTTACGTCATCCAATCACATATCCATGGGTACCTCCTCCTGTCCTAGGGGGTTTTGGGTTGGGTGGAGAAAAATGTCTCTCCACATCATCCTTGGAGTACTATGGGAAGGGTGGTGACACATCCTTTTGTAATCCAAACTAGCATCAAAATCTGTCGACTAGGACCGTCTCATTATTACCAACATGTCTACCCTGTATCCACCACAATAATTGTAACTCATGTAGCTCCTAAGCCATCCCTCTAAAATTTGGAAAACCAACATAGGTCTGTTAGACTATGTCCATTGCATACAAGCCCTCTAGCTCCTGCCTATTGTATACTACGTCATGAGCTACCTTCTCTACTCAAGGATGACAACCTATGACCACCCACCTCTTGTAAACTACCCTTTATCTCCCATGGTTCCAATTTGGTACCGGTAGTCCTCGTGGCTGCACTACAACAATATGCTCCTATGCCCAACAGTGCAGTAGGAATGTAGATCAGATTTTGTAGCATCACATCCTCTGATAAGCCAACAACTCCCTGTATAGTTGCACTAAATATGTTGGTGCCCATGAAAAGTAGACCCAATCCTCGATCATATCTCATAACACTCCCACCAATCCTCTAGGAAATTTTCCACCCATAAAATCTGGAAGCACATAACACTCAACCGCTACCATCATTAGTACTGCTAACCACATCTTCTACGGGTGTGCATCGTACAAATCCCCATAAACAAGATGGAACTTTTCTTAGTCAAGTCACTTGTCATCTCCCCAAATGCTTTATTCATCACCTTGAAAGCCCCATCTGTGGACACTGAGTAAAAAATCTCACCAATACTTGGTAGCTGAAAAATCCTATAAACATCCTCCAACATGATCGCCATCTTGCCGGTGGGTTGGTGGAAATTATTGGTCGTTGCATACCATTTATTGATGAGAGTGAACATGAGAGTGTGATCCCATTAGATCCACATGTACCATCTAATCCCAACTAATCCAAACTATCACATGTGCATCCACGCTTCTTTAGTGAGGTTGGGTCGCATCTCCAGTAACAATGGTGGGATCCTGTCCTACATTGTTTGCTAATTCCATGTTTGCATTTAAGAAACTTAACAATGTCAAGTGCTTCCAAAATTAACTTATTTATTTACCCCTACCTACTCCCACCCCACACCCACATGTCCCTACCTAATTATCTATTTCCTAACTATTTTTCTAACCTACCATCCATTTAATATCTCCTAACCAAGTTCCCATACTTAATTTCATCAATTTCCCTCTTTCAATATTTGACCTAACCCATACCCTCCTATCCCTAACTATATATCCCTTTACCCACCTACATTATTTCTACTCTACCTCTCATATCTCTAAATTCAACTACCTATTTGTTTTTATAAATCTATTTTCCCCATCATTTACCCTTTTCTACTCTAAGTCACTTTTCACAGTGACCAAAATTAGTTACCTTACATCGATACTAGTCATTCTAACTAGTACTGGTCTCTTATCCACCCACCGACATCAGTATTCCCAGTCGACATTGGTTGATGCAAAACCATTATCAGTCTCTAGTTCAGCGCTAAGGTTGAACCCCAACACCCCAAATTTTGAAAAAATTGAAAAAGAACCTAAATTCTACCCCAATTCATTTTCCCACCTATTTAATTTACATTGCACCCTCCCAATACCCAATTTCATTCATTTTTACCCACATTTTGAAATTTTAATTCCCCCCCCCCTCCATTTTATCATTTTAGCTCAAATTTCAATTGAAAATAACATGATATGGATTGATTCCTACCTCAACATGTTTCCTCCTCCTCGCTAGAACATGTAGTCTCTGAATTGGTTGACCTCCAATCTAACTCTCAGTTCTTCAACCAATCCAATCACTTTGAATGATCTCGTGGACCCATATACCTAGCTCCTCCGGCCAATCAGATACTACCAACTCATCCTGGTATAGTGCCTCATCCTTTTCTTTAAGGGAAATGCTAAAAAAAATTCTATGTCATTTTCTAAACGTAGAAAGGTTAAAGTGAATGCGTAACATACGGTTTTTACTTTTTTTACCTACCCTGAACCTGATCGACATCATTTTATCTTGACTGACATAAGTCATATGCCCTAGTATACCACAGTCATTTTCTCTAGACTGGCATTGGTTTTCCATATCCGGTATCAGTTATCCTTTCTTCCCCATTACAGAATATGACACCACATCTGCTTGCCCAAAACCTTTTTCCTCCTAACCCAAGGTTTACCCTGACCTTACACCTCACCCTTATGACCTTATTACCTATCACCCAACCTCTGAATTAGTTGGGGCATGCTTTTTCCCCTAGCATGGCCTTACCTAAATCAACCAACCCAACCTCACTCATTGTGACACTCAAATTTGTTTACTCGTTATACCTTGCGATGCTCCTACTCATGTTATTCAGCCTAAGGACCTTACCTTCCCTAATGTCATGTTGTTTATCCCAACCTAACCTTTGGTGCCCTAGAAAAACCTATTCATCATTCGATCACCTTGCCTAGTTGTGTTTTAGGACCATATCCTATACCTTGGAAACCTAAACAACATCAATCCTGTTTGGATAAACATATCAAGCTTAGACGACATAAAGTTTACAAAATCTTTAATGTAGTACATTATCTCATCATATACATGTGTGTGTGTGTTAGAATGTCACTACCTCTTACCCAAATCAAAATAACTCTTTACCTAAAACCAACCTACCCTAATTTTTATCACTTATTCATTTATCAAACCACTCACCAGCTTCATTTAACAGCTCATTTGTTTCGAGGTAGAGTGCCTCCATCCACACTTGCAGAAACCTAACCTTCACTCATACCTGGAGCATCGACTTCCTATTTTTTTCAGCATCACTTAGCAATACAAGCTACATGATAAAAAGGGGAAAATATAGACACCAAATTTTGGTCACACTCCCCTTTCTCCCCTTCGCTTAATTAACGTAACACATTTAATTAATTATGACCCCTTTACCACATATTAATATTCTTCCTCAAACCTCATCGTGGACCCATTCTATGGGCATTTAACTCACAGTGACCAAGTCATCACTATTAGCACTGAGTCATCACTCTCACTGGTGAGTCACTACTTGACCTAAATAACTAAGAATTCTTCCTAAACCTAATTGGAATTCTTCTAATATCTTCCTGCCTTCTCTCACATGAACTCTACTTCCCTAAGTGAACCCAACAATACAAAATCATTCCAAAATTTGTAAATATCATGTTATTTTTAGTAACTTTGATTATTTCAGCCTAACCAATGTTCGTTTATCCTCGGCCGGTGTCAGTCACCTAAACTACCATTGGTTCCTTTATATATAATTTTAAAACCCTTTACCTAGTTTGGTCATTTAGTTAATGGAGCCTTATTGCATTCATGTGTAAATCTGCAAGCCCTCCTATACCCAGATGATGATCACATATAACCAAAGTGCAAGATAAGTAGTAGGTTCTCCTTTCATAGGATTGGAATACTCATAGGAGCACATAGGTTATACTGTCATGTAACTAGAATTGATCACCTCTTCTTTGATCAATCATCAACCATCTCAACTCACATAATCTACAAAACACCAAGTAATTACTGTGATTTTAATCATTTATGCTTATACCATTGTAGATATCTTACTTCTTTCAGTATTTTATTTCTTCTGTTACCCGTACATCATATTATTCCCACCAATCCACTATTCAACCACCCCAAGACTTTTCAACCTTCTAAACCTCCTTAGTATTCTTGAGTCTTCTCAGCCATATCACAACCAAAACCACACTACCCTCAGTCTCTGTGCAATCATAGAGATCCTAAAAACCCATTTCTAATATTTTATTTTCTATTGCCCCTATTGACGTCATTTCCTTAACCATCATTGGTTTCATCCCCATACCGGTATCAGTCACTAGATTGATATCGATCTCTTTGTCATTTTATATTCTCAAGCCACCAAGCTTCCCACTCACTCAAAACCAATCCAAACCTCAACCAATCAGCCCCAAACCCTTACCAGACCTTTGACAGACATGTCTAACCTAAAAAACCCCCCATTCTAATTAGATTTAGTGTTATTTTGATATCTAGCATAAAATCTAGTGTATTGTGTGTATGAGAAACCTGAATCATTACATTGCTATAGGACTTATTTATTTTAGTTTCTTATTAACATTGAATTGACAACCTCTCTAGGATTCACCATGCTTTCGTGATCTAGGATACGCTAGGTAGTCCACTATAATATGTTATTTAATACTCTTTTGTGGTCTTTATTTGCATCTACAGGTAGTCCTTCCTAGAAGAAAAGGAGTTCTCTATGATCACATTGGATAATTTTAACAACGCGCGCATTCTACCTTACACTATTGCCTCACATGTATTCCTCCTTAACCATTTACCTTGTCCTTCTATCTATTTATTCCTAGAAAGTGTTAAATGTATTTATGAAATAGTAATATAGGAGTCCAAATTCAATGGAATATGTCCATATTTAGTGAAATAAGCATTAAATGTAATATAACCCTGAAATTATGAAATGCATAAATTAAAACTTAAGGCCACCTTTGCAATCTACAACCTCTAATCTACCCTTTTCGGAACATAAGAATTATTTTTCACATGTGAAATTCCAATATATCCTTTTTCGAATTAGGGACATGTAATGCAACCTCCAAACTATGAAATGCAAGGATTAGGTCTTTCTTGGTGTTTTGCAACATTAAACTCTGGATTTAGCTTGCAAATTCCTCCAAAATTATGAAAGATATGACTTCTTGTACCACTGGGCATGCCAAAAATATTATGATCAAATCATAACACCTTTCTCTTTGTTGTCATGTGTGTGTGAGGTAATCAGTGTGATTGGGTAACATGGAGTTGTTTTAAGGTGTGAGACCTTACAAATGAAACAACTCTCTAGAGAAGGTTGGATTCCTATTCCTAAAATAAGCACTACAAATACTCCTAAATGTAGAAAAACATCTAATTGATCCCACCCTAACACTTCCAAGGAGACAAGGAGAGAGAAATTGCATAAACATAGAAATCCTACACTAAGGGGTGGTGATGGCACCAAGAAAAGTGATGTTGAATAATTCTCAAAATTCCTCTGAATTTAAAGAGATGAGCATCATAGGATGATATTTCTTCACAGATCACAACACATATAATTAACCATTTTAATAAATAACAATAATATTTGAACCTATAGTAAAAATAATGAAATGTACAATATACCCACAAATAAGAGTAAAGGTAAGTTGAAGAAGAAAAACCAAACTAGGATATAGAACAATCACAAGATATGATTTTATTGCTCTAATGATATTAAAAAATAACTCAACATAGAGGAAAAGGAAATATTATCATTAAAAAAGTCCAAAAATAGAGGCTTGGGACTCCAAAAATTACTTACATCTAAGAAAGAAGTGAGAGGGAAAGTACAAAAATGTCTAACCTTTATGAAAATTCCCCTCACAATATATAGAATAAGAGATGAAGAGAGAAAGAGAAGAAGTCCAAAATTTTCTTTAATCACCTACAAAATTAATCATTACACCTGAAAAAGGGATGGGGAGACCTACATAGTCCATGCTCCATTATACCTTGCCTTGTGGAAGAAGGAATGGCCTCCATACCTCTATTTACTCCATTTCTGGTACCTAGGTATGACACACTTTTCTTGGAGATTCATCCATTATTTTCCCTCAATAATTGAATTTGTCCCCATTTTAATCATTTCATTAGGTGGGAATTTGAATTCTCTTTCCATCGGATATAATTTTGTTAAATTTTGATGAGTGTGGAGGAAGTTATCATCATTTTTGTGTAGGTCGCTTAATTGGTATTCATTGAATGTATGATTCGCCATACAAAACACCACCAAATCATTTCCACCTACCTTGACATGCCTTCTGAGATCCTCCATGTTATTTTAATTTTACTCCATTTGGACTTTGGATTTTTCATCTCACCAAGAATTGCATTCACTGACCTCACCTCTGAAATATGATCTCTGCTTCTGATGTCTGAAATGGCCTGGTGAGATCCCTTTTAGAACTCCTCAGACTCCACACATCAGGCTCCACATTTTCTGACCCCTGATGCCGACATAGAAAACCAAAAATTCACAAACTTTGATGTTGACCCTAATGTTGACGTTGATCCCTAAACTTGCCACAAATCCTCACCGAGCCGATCAGAGATCAGACTTTTGGCATCTTGGAAATCTCATCCACCCGTACATGTAAACATTTTGACATCTTTGAAACACCACCCTCTAAACATCCAAAGTCACCTTGCCATCTGTAATGATCTCAAAGAGTTTGTACCATCGCACTTTACACCGATATATTATCGAGTGACTTGGCCCCATGCAAACTTGTTGTTGCCATGTTTCTATTGCGTCAAGTTCATCTAATGCACCGACACAAAAATTCATTGTCATGGACAATGTGTTGCTTATAATTTGTTTTCCTTATTTATTAACTTGGTGAGCCTTCAAACCTTATCCTATCCTTCCACCATGATCATAGTTTAGCACTCAACTATCTCTTCGCTTGTCGCACAAGCTAGCCCCATCCGGGCTCGAAGACACACCTACATGTTCCAAAAATCCCATCTCCAACTCAGCTTGCTGACCTCAATCATGTGAACCACCAATTCACCGATGTGAAAATGATCCACTCCCATTTCAACTCATCATGTTTCCAAGCATCTCAACTCCAACTTGTCGAGCTATTTTGGGCCTCAAGCCATTTTTGACCCCTTTTCACTTTCCTTCATGATTTTTTCACAATTTTCTCAAATTTTCTCGCATCAGTGGAACAATAGAGACTAAATGAAATATCATAAGGATCTTTATTCATTTTTTTCCATTTTTTTTAAATGTGGGCCCATCGGAGCCCATTTTCTCACCTTAGGCAAACTCTGAACCCTTCAAAACCCAAAAGAGGAATTTTTTTTAAATGATTCCACACCTTCCTGGATCATTGCAAATTCTCCTTTAAAATGGTTTTTTTCCTGAAACACTCCAGATCTCTTAAAGAATCCCTTTCAAGACCCTAGGTTTAATTCTCTCTTGTTTTCTATCTTTTCCTACGGGAAAAAATGGATAGCAGTAAGATGGCCTTAAAACCTGCATACCCTTCTTCTTGAACAACACCATGGTTTGTTGAATAACCATATGGATTGGAATTCACATTTGGCTAATATGAATATCCATACCCATTTGATTTTTCTCATAAATATGAAATGGAGGGATGCATTGACAGATTGAAGATAGATTTTGGAAATATGGGGGTTAATTTAAATGAATTTTCTATTGCAAATTAGGATACCAGTGAGGAATTGAAGTCATGACTACACAACATCATGGATAAGATAACTAGAATGATGGAAGGGTGATATGTTGATTTATAAAATGGATTTTTTAAACTAGTGGAGTTGCCAAATGTGCCCAATACTACCTCCAGAGGTTGGATATCACCACAAACAAATCAAACTTAGTGAAGTGAAGTTGTAAAGCTCTTAAATCCCTGTGCCACTAGGAGTGAAAAAATTGTTATCATAATGAAGGCACAGAGGTAGATACAATATTACAATGGAACACTTAGAAACTATGACCTTCAAAATGAGTCCCATAGAGATTGAAAGAAATAATAAAGTAGTGAAGGCACCAATATAGATATAATAATGTAATAGAACACCTAAAAAATATGACCTTCAAAATGAGTCCCACCGAGCATGCCAGAACTATTAAAGTGGTGAAGGAACCAAGATGGCTAGAATATTATAATGGAACACCTAAAAAATATGAACTTTAAAGTGATTCCCACTAAGTGTGATAGAACTATTAAATATCAAAAGTAGAAACCTCAATTTTTTCATGGAAGAAAAATACTTTTGGATAACATTAGATGAGCTCAATAATGTGGGACTTAAAAATTGAGATAAACCTCTAGAGAATGCTAGTTCCTCTACCTATTCCTAATGTTAACACTAAACTACCCCTAACCTAATCCTATTCTAATACTTCTAAGTAACCAGGGAGAGAGAGAGAGGGAGAGGGAAAAATTAAGAAAAAATATCTAAAAAAGGTGATAACACCAAAAAAAGGGGAACAATCTCCATGAGGGAGATATGAGAAGGAGATGATGTAAGGAAACGGTATACAAATGTGCCACATACCCAAAACCACATGCCCAACCCATCGCACACAAAAAAAAAAACAAAAAAGAACCTAAAAAGGAGAAATACATGCACAACATACCTAATAGTAGATTTAGAAGCAATGATGTAATGAAATAGGAGCTATGCTAGATAAGGATCCACAAAACAAAATTTTATTGCAAAAAAGAATGCACCAAACATTACATATGAAGTAGAAGACACAAAACACATTGCCAAGACCAAATGAAGGTTTTTAGCTCACATATTCTTGGAGAAACATTTTTGCAGGGTTTTATTTAATTTTCAACCCATCTTTCTTCCTTTTTGAATATACTTATTAAAAAAATTCGTTTTTTCTAAAAAAATATTTTTCAAGAATTTGATAAAAATTTCCTAAGTGTCAAAATTTTCTTTGTGTGTTGGATTTTAGGTTTCAGGAATTAATTTAAAATTTACATGAAAATTGCTTCTTAAAACCTGAAACCTAAAATACAAAGAAAATAGTTTATTTTAGGAATTGGGAGTTGGATTGCAATTTATAAATAAAATGTACATTGACTTCTGACTTCTGAAACCAGAACCCATTTGTATTTCAGGTTTCAGATTCTGATTGAAACTTTACATATAAAGTTGTAATTGACTTCCAAAACCTGAAACCTAATCTCCAAAGTGTATTTCAGGTTTTGGGCTTCGATTTGTAATTTACATGTAAATTGCATGTCCACTTCCAAAACCTGATATACAAAGGAAATATAGAATTTGTGGTTTAAGGGTTGTAATTGCAAATATCATGTAATTTGTAGACTGACTTCCAAAACCTAAAGTGTGATATATTTGCAAAAGGGAATCCAAGTTCTGAAATTTAGTTAGTGCATTTAATGCTAACAAACAACATGATTCATCTATGTGCAATTAATGTACCCATTTTTCTTTTTAAATTTAGAATTTACACATCATTTTCATCATAATTTTTTTACGTCGACTTGTTGACACCCCCTCAACTTCTATCTATACCCTTACACATTTTTTTAGGAAATTTTCATAATTTTTTTTGCAACCCATCTAATATTTGTATAAGATCCAATGTTTTAATTGTTTGTTATAAGGATATGTGTTATCATTTGAGGCATTTTTATCAGGGATTTTTAGGGTGTTATTATTAAGTTTGGTTATGGATTATTTTAGGGTTTTTTTTTCTTATCTTTTGGTCTATGCCCATGTGGGTATTTTTCCTTTACTCATATTGGTTTTTATTTTGAATTTTAAAGCTTTAGATCAAAGATTGATCAAAAACAAGATTTTTCAATCACAAGTTCCAAAACCAGATAATCACAGGTGAAATACAAGTTTCAACTTCCAATAGGGATCGCTTCAGAAGTTGGAGGGTGAAAAGCATGTTTACACTTCCGACCTATTCATTTTGGAAGTTTTAAGATCTATATAATGCATCAAATTTTTCTAATACCTTATCTGGATTTTGGAGTTGAAAAACACATTGCAATCTCTTCCCAGTTCATTTTGGGTATTGGGAGTAGCAAAGAAAGTCTTCAATTCTGATTGGAGGTTGATAATTGTAAAACATGTGATGAATTCTTCCCCATTCAAATCAGAAGTCAAAGGTTATTTTTCAAGGATAGAGTTCCTCCCTATGTATATCAGATTTTCATAGATGTTTTTCAAGTCTCTATTCCCACCTTTAGTTTCAAATAATTCTATGGAGTTTTCAAAATATATTTCAGAAGAAAATGTACGAGTCTTCATCTAAGGGGAAAATGAGCCATAAATTCTAAGGTATGGCTCCGCCTTCGAGTGTCAAATAAAAAATTAACAATAGTAGAGATACCGAACTTGGTCACATCGACGAGAGTCAGAGCCCCATAGAAATTCAATTAGATCAAGAGAATTTATTACATTGGTATTTCAGTGGCTTCTGTCTTTCCTCTTTCAATATAGAGTCTAGAATTCGTACTCCCAAAATAAGTGCACTACGATTCAGAGTCTTGAATGTTAAAAGATCAAGATGGGACAATTGTGATCAAATTAGACACTGAAAAACTTTGAGAATTTTCTTAAAATTCCCGATGTTGAGGGATATGCGTCAATATCACACAAAATGGATCTTGAGAATTGGAAAGGAAACTTTAAATCTTACATTGAATTCTTCAACATAAATTACCTTGTAAATCCAAATCCGAAAGTAACTATATTTCCAAAAATCGTTCCTTGTTCAAACTTCATACAAGAGGTCAATGATCTCATCACATTTTAATTAGAGTAGTCGGAATTACTTCTTAGAAATATTTTCAAGAATGGATGTATCAATATATTTCCACTATTCACAAGAATTCTGATCTCATCCGATGGGTAGAACACATCAATGATTCCATAGACACTCAGATGGTAGAAGTTTAAAATATGATAAACTTCTATATGATATCTTATCTTGTGTATGCGAACATAGGAATGATAAGTTATTTTAGATTGAAGTCCATTGGTGAGAGGAACTCATATCAAATTTATAATTTATCCTCTACTGAAAATGAAAGAAAGGTAAAGCCACTTTCAAAGAGTGAATGATGCATTTTTCTTGGCCCTCATGTGTATCTTTGACAAATAACTTTACAATCTAAGAATCTCAGATAGTGCATGGATTGTAGTTAGTATTTGGGTGTGTATATTCTTAAAATTCCCAAATTTCACATATGTCAGAGTAGGAGGATTCTTGAGCGCTCCCTAAAAATTACCAAGGTTCCCCATGCATTAATGGTTGTTAATGGATTTGGTCTTACAATTTCTACACCTCGATTAAATTCAGAAAAATAAGCACAAGATGGGAGTTCAGTTCATAGTGACATTGGGTCGATATATATGTGCATTGTCATATGACACAAAAAATGTGGAGGGTGAAATGTAGAAGATGATATTCAAAACCTTTTACCCATGAGTAAAATTTGATAATTGTGGTGTAGTTGCTATAATTACACCAACTGGTACCCATATTCAACAATTAGAGATATTTGGATCAATTGTAGGGATGATCTAACAGTACGTGAAATACATTATTACAGGATAACTCTTGTGGAGGTAACCAAGTGAGGGATTGCAGATGTACCTAGTGGCCTTTGTGATGATGTAGAAGTTTTAGACCCTATCTACAGACAGATGAATGTGAAATAAAAACTATTTTCTTCAATCAATTGGTCACTTTAGGAAAGTACTAGCTATATGGAGTGAGCAACGAGCATTCTCAACCAAATCCAGTAATGGTTTCTTTCATTGGTAATTCCACATAAGGTATTATAAATTTTCACAACTCAGGTACAACCATTGGTGGGAAATCCCACTACTAAAAAGGAGAGAATCCCACTCAGAAGCCTTAGAAAATAAATTTTGTAATTAGAGGTGTTGGAGATTCTTCTTCTATTCCTTCTACATGGGTCATATATTTGAGTGTTTCCTCATCACCCACCACCCAATTTTCATAGTCTCCTCTTCCACCACCTCCTACTTCTTTCATTTTTTTTTCCCTCTATCTCCTCCACATCTCATGTCTTTCATTTATTCTCCTCCAATTTCCCCTCCTCCAACACTCACTACTTCTTCTCCTACCATGGCTCAGGTTTTTTCCCCCCTTTCTTCCCTCTCATCTGGGAATTTTTTGGCTCTAGGTTCACCTCTTCCTCAAAAATTTCTTCCCACTTCCTCTCTTATCACTCTTCCCATTTCATCCATTCATGTAGTTATCCTTTCCATCCCTTCCCCACTTTTCACCCCTTCATTACTACTTGTGGATGTTACAACAACTTCCCATTTATCACCCATTCATTCTACCACCATGATGTTTTTACCTTTTCCATCCTCAGAGCAATTGATTTATTCTTCTACTCCTTCATTTATTAGTATGAAATATCCCAAGAATAAGAAGAAGATACCCATTGTGGACAATTTTGATCCTAGCACTTTGGATTTAACTCCCTGATGCTGTATAAAGAGGCCAAAGGTTATTTAACAACTATCTGCTGATCAATCAGGGGAAGTATTTATTTAGAATGTTATACCAGCTGCTAATAACTCAAAATAAGATATCACAACTATATACTATAAAAATTCCAAGTTTTCTCTAAGGAATGCCACTCGTGAAGGTCCTAAAAAAGATGTTCATATTTATCTTGGAAACCTTATGAAAAAATTTGGTAAGGATAAGGTCACTAAGGAATAGCTAAAAAGTAAAGCAGAACAATTGATGACTATCATTAATAGGATCACACTATTAACCCATTCAGCTTCTCTAGAAATATCTACAAGATTTTATGCTAGTACTTTCTATGTAGTTAAGAAAAGTAGACAAAAATGATGGGCACTTAAAGCTTGGATCAAAAGTCAGATCTAAGACAGAAAATAGGTGATTGAGGATGCCATAACATTATACAATGAAATCGAACCAAAAAAGCAAATGGTGACTAAAATGTATGGTATCTTGAGAGAAGAGTGTGATAATCAAGAACTCACTTAAGAATCCTGGAGAGAACTACAGAGTTTCAAATTCAATCCGATCCCTGGAGAAGGGATCATGTATGATTCTTTAAAGTTGTTTGAATAAAATGAGGCCATGAAATTCTGTATCAATATTCTTAAAGAGGTAATATCAAATTTAATTGGGGGAATAAATGAAGGTATTGATGGACTTGATGATATCTTGGATGAATTTGAAAATATCCATTATATCTTCCAAGATGAGGATCTTAATGTACTTCCAACAAAACACATTTTTGCAAATTTCAAGACCTTTAAGGAAGATATTGAGGCATGAATATATTAACAAGTTAGTGGTATATCAAAAATTCTTGAGCCAACTCTGAAAAATCATGAATTAAGTCAAGAATTTGTCTGTGAATAGGAACTTCTCAACTGAATTTGTTGAGGTCTTAAATCACTATGTGTGTGAACTTGATGACAAGGAAGTAAAAGTAATCATTAAATGGTTTCTTAATTATCAATAGAAGTAAGACAAAGAAGAAATATAAAAAACTGATACAAATTAGGGTTTATAGAAAAAGGGTAGGACCATTCTTAGATGATTTTTAACTACCATTTCTATACAGTCTCTAACCACAATTCACTATTCAAGTTGCAGGTTTGACCCAGTCAAAGCTACACAACCAACTAGCTATTTTTATGGGAGAATTTTTCATAGTTTTAAATTCATCCTATTTTTAGAATGTAATAGTTAAGAAGATTGGCTACAATTGTTCAACCTTCTTAATATATAAATAAGAGGATGCATTATGTATTTATGGACTTTTTGATCCATTTTCTAAGGAGTCTCTTCCCTTTTGAACACTTTAATATAGGCTTGAGCCTTAAAATTATTCACACATAACTAGTATTTAGCCTTCTTCTACTTTATGTGTTGTGTATATTTATGGTGAATGTTTAACTTATAAATATTTCTTTCCTACTACTTACATGATCCATTCTTACCTTCATATTAAGTTTAGTATTCTCTTAAAAGAGTGTATCTTGTGATAAACAAAAATTATCTGTGGTGGTTGTGAATTTTCATATGAATCTTTTCTATTGTTGTTTAAGTTTCTAACCTTCGTATAAATTACTCACGTTAATAAAGAAGAAATCAATTTGTGCATTTAACTATCCTTCTGTGGTATGTTGTGGTTGTATAAGCTAATAATTTTTGTCCTTCACTATTGGTGCATTGCAATTATTTCTATTTGAGTTATATTTTCTCCCTTTTCACTAAAAGTGTTGAATATTTGTTGTTTATTTTTAGTACCATAGTTATTTCAGCCTAGTCTTTCATCAGATGCACATAGTTTAGTAGGAAGCTAGAATTTTCCATGGGTTCATCCCAAGGAATGAAGTTCCCACACCTTGGGGATGTTCCCATGTTACATTGGATCATCTAATGATCTAGTAGGTGCGAGATCTAAGTGGCAAATTTTTTTGGCATGCCCAGTGGGACCTAGAGCTAAGAGTCGGTACTTATTTTAACAGTAGCATTAACCAAAGGTATATGACGAATCAATATCTCTAAGTTTCAAGATCCAGTATGTGCACTTATGTGAAGGACTTCATTTTGGAAAGGAAATTAATAGACTATTGAGATTTATTTGTCTCCACCAAGGAGAAGAAAAGTAGAATTTACATCATCATCTTGTAGACCATAGTCAACACATCCATTTGGAATATTTCCCTACCAAGGAGAGTTCAACCACTTATTTCAATGGAAGTAAGGAACCAAGTATTCCCCACTTTCAATGGTGGAATTCCTTTTGTGCTTTCTAAAGGTGATGTCATACCTATATTATATCTAAACAAATTATGATTCTTCACTGGTGAAATAAATTTCACTCCTATAGAGCACATTAAAGATGTTGTTAATATATGTTTGGTCCACAATATCACAGAAGACAACGTGAAGGTCGGGCTTCTCACCACTTCTCTAAACGGAAATGAACTTCAACGGTTCTAAGGTCTACAATCCAACTTTATAGACATATGGGATGAGTTTGGAGAATAAATCTGTAAAGAATTTGAAGCCAAGAGTAATCATGTGTTTCTCATGGGGCGGTTGACTACCGTTAAAAGAGCTCCTTAGAAATATATGGGAGATTTCAATTTCCATTTATAGAAGACATGGAATAGGATTACACCACTAATTAATCCCTCCCTGAAGAATGGATTTTTGTATTACTTTCGGGATTTGAATAGTGATGTGGTGGTAATGATCCAATCAATGGGTGGAATAATTTTTCCAAACACTTATGATATTTCCATAAAAGATGAATTTTTTTTATTAAGGTGAGAAACATAGCTTTGAGGCTACCAATGTTTTTATTTCCAAAATTTTGCACTAATCAGCCTACCATTACCCATTTTCCCTCAATGTCCAACAAATAAGCTTATATAGTAGCTCCTTCAAATGATCTCTACGAGGTCAAATATTTACTTCAAAGTTTTAGTAATGAGTTAGTTTTTCTCAAAATATAGTACTATCAATATAATCATCCCAATAAAAAACTTTTATAGAGTAATGCCCATATTCAAAATCAAATTGCTAATGTGAAACCATTAAAAAACATAAACCCCCTTGTATCTAGCACTTCTAGAGGCATCATTCTTCTACAAAATAATATTGTTCAAGATTATGAATGGTGTTACCCATGATATCAACTGTAAAACAAAAATATTTCCCCTAATGGATTTCTCATCCAAACTCTCACAGTTCAAAGTATATTTTCACCTACGGAGAAACAAAAAGAAGCTTCTTTACAAGAAGATGCAGGTTAAACACAAACACTAGGGGATATGAACTTGTTAAATTGACAAGAAGAGGAATTTTTCAGTTTTAATGTGGAATCTACAAAAATAGTGTCATATAATACTCAATCAAATAAGAGATAGATAGAAGAAGAACCATCCAAGGTTAATCAAACATAAAATTCCTAGTCTCATCATTAAGAAACTACGAGGAAATATGTTATGAGTAGACCATCATGGGCCAATGTTATCCAAGATGTAAGAAGAGACACTTAAATCAGCACAACAAAAATAAAAAATCCAACTTCGGAAGGAATATGTGGAAAAATTGAAAGCCTTGTTGAAGGTAAGAAATATTCCCTTCAGCATAGTAGAGAAAATGAAAAGTATGAACCTCAATGTAACTATGTGGGAGGAACTTTCTATTCCTTCAGAAATAAATCTACTACATGAGGATTTGAAGGGGTTTGGTACACCAAATGAAGCATCGAAGTGCATGTCATCTACTTCTATTAGTTTTTGCCAACCTGAGGGGAGAAATTATACTACAACCAATAATCCACCTCCTTTCTACATCTCTCTAATAATTGGTAAGAATCTTGTGCACAACTGTATGATCGAATCTAGTTTTGGTAGTTCTGTAATTTCTAAGCAGATTACTGATGTATAGGGTATTAAATATACATTGGTAAAAAGGGAAGTTATCTTGATAGAAGGAACTATTGTCTAAACCATTTAGGTGAGAAATATTTTAATCTTACCATTGATACATGCCCAAGTCTATAATTACCCAAGATATATCTATTGTCAATATTCCTACCTTATTCAACATATGCCTTTCCAGGTATTTCATGGCTAAGATGGGCATGTATTTTTCTACTCACTAGTTGGACATGATCCTCATAAAAAAGTATGGGAATAAGGTGACCATAATATTTGAGCCAATATGTAAGGATAATGTTAAACCTTATAATCCCAGTGTCATCAATATTAATTTGACCTTGCATGACCAAGAAGAATACATTGAGGATCATGAATCCACCAATCATGTTGAAGAGATCCTAGATATCTTGCTTGATGACTGGGGAGATGAAAGTTAATTTGATCCATACATTTAGGGTTTGGAACATACCGGATTGGGAAATTATTGCATCCATGAAGAAGGAGCTATTGTACCCAACCTATTCTAATCCCAAGATGATCTTGTAGGATTATGGAAAAAAATTTCAATGGCTCGAGAAGTAGAAATGGTGTTGGTGCCAATATCATGATGATTTCCCTACAAGGTAAAAAATAATTCTCAAATTTGAAATTTAATTTCACTTGTACTAACAATGTGGCCAAGAATGAAGCACTAGTACAAGACATCCGCTTGGGAAAAAGAAGAGGAATCGAGGCATTTTTTGTCTTTGGATATAGTGAACTTGTAGTACGTCAAGTAAGAGTTAAGAGTGAAAAAAAGAAAAATCTTTTGAAATCCTTTAAAAATAGGGTATTGGACTTGATTAAAGGTTTTAAAGCTTTTAGCATTCACGTGGTTACTAAGAATCAAAACGAAGATGAAAATAGGATTGTAGATGTAAGATCTCAATATTATGTTCTTGTCAACATTATGATGGAATAAATCAAGTTAGTCTAGTCGTTTGTAAGATCAATGGTACCAAATAACAAAATAATTGGTAAGTTTTTAACAATGATCAACAAATGATTATTTTTCTTCAAGAAGAAGTTGAGTTCTCATCAAAAAAATAGTCCAAGTTACAAAAACCTTATAATGATCAAATCATCTAATTAAAGGGAAAAGAGTTTCCATATGGTCTGGTCACTCTAGAATCTATCTTCAATTCAAAAGATCAATTTAAAAGATAAAAAGATAACATGATAATCAAAGATGGTGATTTTGAGCTAGTCCAAGTTTCAAAAGATAAATACTTGAAAATTGGAAAGGTATGTTCCGCAGTTGAAAGGAAGGATTTTTCAGCCTTTCTCAAAATTACAATGAATTTTTTTTTTTGGATTTATGAAAATATCAGGGGATTCAATCCAGGAAAATATCAAAATACTATCTAAATTGACCAAAATTCCAAACCAGTTAAGAAGAAGAAGAAGAGACCATTCAATCCCAAGATTGAACCATTAATGAGGAAGGAACTCTTAAAAATCATCAAGGTTACCATTATTTTCTTGATCAAGAATTCCTCTTGGGTGGCCAAATTAGTTCCAATAAGGAAGCAGAATTGGGAAATCATATTATGTGTGGAATTTAGGGATCTCAATAGGCCTTCTCTTAAGGATAACTACCCTCTCCCATATATGTACAATTTTTTGCAAACAATGGTGGGAGTAGAAATATTTTCATTTTTTTATGGATATTTGGGTTATAACCAGATACCTGTCAAAGAGTCAGATTGATTTAAAATGACTTTCACCACCAAATGAGGTATATTTTCCAATAATAAGATGTAATTCATATTGCCTAATGTTGGTGCCCCCTTCCAACAAGCTATGGAAATGAGCTTCAAATGGATTATAAATGATATTATGCTCATGTATTTAGATGATATAACTATGTATTCCAAAAATAAACAACACCATATGGATCATCTAAAAAAATTCTAATCGATGTAGAGAATTCACGGTTTATTTGAAACTAAAAAACACATTTTTGTTGTTCATGAAGGAAAATTGTTAGGACATATTATTTCAGTAGAAGGCCTTTCAATTGATCCTGAGAGAATATGTGATATCTTATCACTTTCTCTCCTAAGCCACAAGAAGGGTCTCTAAAGTTTCTTAAGAACCATAAACTTTGTATGAAGGTTTATGCCTCAGTTTTCCACTTTGGCCAATCCACTCACAAAAATGTTAAAAAATAAGATACCATTTAGCTGGACTAAATAAGGTAATAATATCTTTGAGGATATTAACCAGGCCATTTCCAAGGCCCCTACACTTGTGAATCTTGGTTGTTTAAAATAATTCATCCTCTATTCCTTCATAGGATTAAAGAGGATCTTCGGGATTTTAACTTGGAGGAATAACGATCAGATGGAACAATCAATTTCCTTCTTTAGTTAATCCCTCAGATATTATAAACTTAGGTATTATTTTGTTGAGAAGAAATTTTTTATTGTCATAAGGGATTTAAATAAATTCAAGCATATGTTATCTAACAATAAGATCCAGTTGATGATATCACATCTAGGGGTGAAATATTTTTGTTGAATAAGGACATAAATGAGAAGAGAGCTAGATGGATTACAAGGGTCATGGAGTATGACATTAACATTAAGGTCACCAAATTGGTTAGAGGAAAATTTATGTGTTAGAATATTTCTTCTGAATTAAAAATGTAACAAGAATGTAATATTTTTCTACAAAACCATCATCCAGATGAGACTCACACTCATGTCAATTAGATGTGTCACATGAGGAAGTTTTAAAAAGTAGATGAATCTCTTCTAGATCTAGAAAAACCCCAAAGAAATAGATTTAGGCTTCAATAAAATCATTATGTCCTTATTGATAATGTTCTTTTTTGAAAGTACCTAAATGAATCTCTTCTAAGATATATCTCCCCATGATAAATTAATAAGTTACTTGAAGAATTTCATAATGGGTTATTAGGATACCATTACTTGGAAAGAACAATAACTAGGAAGACCATGAGGGTTAGTTATTATTGGCCCAGCCTATTTAAAGATACCCTTAAATGGGTAAGGAAATGTAAAGAATGTGCACTATTCATAAGAAAACAAAATTTGGCCTCCCTTCCTGTTCATCCCATCCAAAATGACCAACCTTTTGTATAATGGGACCTAGAATTTATCAACATGATAAATCTTCCATCTAGTGTTGGCCATAGATGGTTGATATATGCAACCAAATATTTCACCCAATGGATATAAGTCATGTCTTTAAAAAATGATAACAAGAATTCTATTTTTCGATTTTAATGAAGGTATCATGACAAGATTTGGTACACCCTTCACTATCATTTTAGAGAAATCCACGAATGTTGTGGGCATGAAGATTAGTAATTTTATCATGAAAAATGGTGTTTATCTAAAGAATTCATCAAATTATTTTTTTATCATGGGTAAATAGTTCTGAAGGGACTATACCCATAAGGTAAATGAATGGCTGATTCTAGTAAATAGAATCTAATAAGAATCATCAATAGGATTATGGTGAGTAACTAGATAACCTGACATATTCAACTCAAGACTACTCTTTAGGCAGATAAAATTACTCCAAAAAGATAAATTGGTAATTATCCATTTATGCTAGCATATGAGAGGGAAGAAAAATTTATTTTATATTTGGAGTTAACATCTCTAGAGCTAGCAAAACAGTTGGAGGTTACATAAAATGAGCATATGATGATAATATTTTCCAAACTAATGGAGTTAAAGGAAACACATAACTAGAAAATGAAGACCCTTTAGTTAAATCAAGCTCAAACAAATTTTTTTTTGGATAGGAGATAAGATGACAGGTCTTTCTAGGAAGGATACATAGTTCTCAAATGGGATGCGGATAGGGATAACACATAACCAGACAATGAAGACCCTTTAGTTAAATCAAGCTCAAACAAATTTTTTTTTGGATAGGAGATAAGATGACAGGTCTTTCTAGGAAGGATACATAGTTCTCAAATGGGATGCGGATAGGGATAAACCATGAATGCATACAAAATTTGATGCCCTTTAGAGTGGTCCATACCTAATCAATAGTTGCAAAGAGGAAAACTCATTTTACCTATCTAGACTCAATGGAGAAATGATTCCCATCCCATTTTATGAGATATACCTCCAATCTTGCTATTGACCTATTTTCATCTTGTACAATAGTAGCCTAGTTTACATTCCTCTAAGTTCTTCTACACATTGTTTGTCTTTTTTTGCTTTGTTCCATTGTCTTGTTTTGGTTTTTATTTTTATTTTCTAGGAGGTTCTTAGTTTTTCTTGTTTTTTATGCTTTCTATGTCTCCTTAACCCAATTTATTTCTTAAGGCTACTAGAATGATTCTTAGTAGGCAAGTATTCCCTGTAGGTCACCAAAAATGTTGAATTTTCAAGTCATCTTGCCTTCTTTTTGAAAATACTTGCTTGCAAATATTTTCTTTTCTTCCAATTATTTTCTTCAAGAATTTGAAAAAAAATTCGTAAGTGTCAAAATTTTCTTTATGTTTTAGATTTCGCGTTTTGGGAATAAATTTACAATTTCCCTGCAAAGTGCTTCTCAAAACCTGAAAGACAAAATAAAAAGAAAGTAGATTATTTCAGGAATCAGGGGTTAGATTGCAATATATGTGTAAAATGTACATTCACTTTTGACTTCCAAAACCTAAATTCCATGTGTGTTTCAAGATCTGGATTCCAATTACAACTTTACATATTAAATTACAATTGACTTCTGAAACCTGGAACCTAATATCTAAAGTGTATTTTAGGTTTCAGATTCCAATTTGTAATTTACATCTAAACTCAAATTCGACTTCCAAAACCTGAAATAAAAAATAAATAGAGAATTTTGGATTTTAGGGTTGTAATTGCAAATCACATGTAATTTCTAGATTGACTTTTGAAACCCAAAGCCCCAAAGAGTTTCAAAAGGGAAGTCAAATTTAGATGTCTAGTCCACTCATTTAATGCCGCCAAACCACACCAGTCATCTACATGTAAGTAATGCACCCATTTTTCTATTTAAACTCAAAATTTACACGACATTTCATCTGAAATTTTGTACACCGACTTGCTAACACCCCCTCAAATTCCAACCGTACCCTTGCACATATTTTTAGGTGATTTTTTTATATTTTCTCCATCCCATCTAATCTTTTGGTCAGATCTAGTGTTTTAATTGTTGGTTGTAAGGATTTTTTTTATCATTTCAGGAATTTTTCTTCATTTTTCTCAAGACTTTTTAAGGCGATCTTGTTAATTATGGTTTTGGATTGTTTTAGGGGATTTCGTTCTTGTCTTTTAGACTATACCAGTGTGGGTCTTTTTACTTTACTCATTTTGGTTTTTCTTAGGAAGGTTAAAGTTTCAAATCAAAGATTGATAAAAAAAACTATATTTTTCAATCAAAGGTTCCAAAACCAGAGATTCTCAGGTGAAATACAAGTTCCAACATTTGATGGGGATCACTTTGGAAGTTGAAGTGTGAAAAGTAGGTTTCCACTTATGAGTAGTTCATTTCGGAAGTGTTAAGTTATAAAGCACACATAAACTTCTGCTAAGACCTTATCAGGTGTTTGGAGTTGAAAAACTCATTGCAAATTCCACCCAATCAATTTAAGGTATCAAGAGTTACAAAAAAAGTCTTCATTTCCAATAAAAATTTAATACTTATAAAACATGTGTTGACTTCCACCCTTTTAAAATAATAAGTCAGAGGTTGTTTTCTAAGGCTCCACTTCTGCCCTATGTATTTTTGAGTTTCATAGCTAATTTTTAAAAAAGTATTCCTGCCTTCTATTTCAGTGATTTCAGAGAATCTTTTAGAATAAAATGTCAGTGTCTTTGTCAAAGGGTAAGGGAAAATTTATGTATAGATACCAAGGAGTGGCTTCCCCTTAGATTATCACATCATGCATTGATAATATTAGAGATACCGACCTTGGTCACATAGACTTGTAGAAGTTTTGGGAGAGATTCAAAACCCCATCCAAATCCACTTGGATCAAAAAAATTTATGACAGTGAGATATCCCTAGCTACGTCCTTTCCTCATTTAATATAATGTCAAAAATTCATACTTGTAGCAACAATGCACTATAATTAAGAGTCTTGAATAGAAAAAGATGAAGATTGGACAATTGTGATCAAGTTAGACACCAAATACTTTGAGAATTTTCTTACACTTCCTAATGTAAATTGATACACGTCAATCTCACCCAAAATCACATTCGAGAAATAGAAATGAAACTATAAATATTACATTAAATCCCTGAACAATAGTTACAATACAAATCCCAAGCTGATGGTAACTAGATTTCAAAGAATTATTCCTCGGTCAGAATTCATACAGGAGGTAAATGATCTCATCAGATTTTCAAACAAAGTAAATGAGTTTCCCTATTTGAAATATTTTCAAGAATGGATGTATCAATATATTAGCATTATTTGCAAGAATTTCAATCTCATCTGATTGGTGGAACACAACAGTGATGTTATACACATTCAAATGCTAGAATTTCAAACTACATGAATATACTATATGACCTCTTATATTTTGTATGTTGCAATAGGAATGAGGAACTATCATAGATTGTCATCCGTTGGTGTAAGAAAATCATCTCAAATTTATGATTTCTATCCTCAAATGAAAATGAAATAAGGGTGAAGGAACTCTGTGAGAGTGAATGATTCATTTTTATTTTCCCTAATCTGTATATTTTATAGATGAATTTACAATCAAAGAATCTCGTATAACGCATGGAACGTAGCTAGGATTTGGGGGTGTATATACCTACAACTATAAATGTTCACGTATCTCAAAGTAGGAGGATTCTCAGGAGCTCCATGGGTAAGTGCACCAAGTTGGGGGCCAAAAGGGGGTCTTAAGTGGATGCATTTTTATAAAAAATAAAAAACTTCAACGTGTACAGGTTTTTTGAAATAGTTACACTCAAAATTGGAAGATGTTGTATACACATGAATCATAGAATTTTGAGTCTAGTTTCTAATATACTAAATTTTATTAAAAATGGATAAATTTAAGTGGGTCAAATAACTAAAATACCAACAGGTGCTCCTATTTAAAAACAAACATAATAAATTGACTTTCGTGCCCCCCACTATTTTTTGAGCACCATTTAGTATTTTTAAAAACCCTTTGGTAGAAAGATAGCTAAGAGCATCTAGTTTGGGCTCAAATTTTTGTTAGATTTTTTTATTGACTATTTTTTTCTTATGATTTTTATAGTACAAGAAATGTAAAATAGAGATCTGACCGTGCCCCCCTAACTACCTCCAAAAATATCAAAAATTAGATTTTTTTTAATATGTATGGAATTAGGCCTACTTTGGGCTAGTATAATGATTTTTTAATTTTGATGAGCCAAAAAAAGGATACATGAAAAAGGATAGACATGTTTAAACTTAAAGAAATAGCTATAAAAAGGCATAGTTAGAAAATAAATAATATGGAAACCTTATATTAGTCAGAATTTTTTTTTGAAAAATTATATTTTTAAAAAGAAGAAACTCTGCTCTACGTAGTGGTATTATGTTTTTTAAATGAATCGATTGTTTTATGTTGATTTATCATGGATGAAGTGGAATTTTTTATTTTACTGCAAAATAACGTTATTTCTTGTTCTTTTGCAGGTCCATGCCTCAGTTTTGGGGATCCAAACCAGATCCAAGCCTCAAGGCATGGATTATAAAAAATTAGAAAGAAACATGTATGTGTTCTTCATAGTATGAACATTATATGTTATTTTCGCATGCTTCTATTTACAAAAAATAATGCTTAAGTTTTTCATTTATTATTATTTCTTATACATTAAATTTATTTTAGAAAATATAAGAAATTAGGGTTACTCTACACCTTATGGAACTAGCCTCACAGCTCTATTAGTCATGGTTTAGAATATTGTTTTTTAAAGTATAATTTGGTTAGTACATAGGTAATTTTAAGGATTTTAGCATTTATCCTAAAGCTTTAAGCATTTAAATTATAAAATTGAAACCCTAAACGTTAACCCTGAGGCACTAAACCTAAATCCTAAGACCTAATCAAAATGTGTATGCATTCTTCATAGTATGGACATTATATGTGCTTTTAGAATGATTCTATTTACAAAATTAAATGGTTACAATTTTCATTTATTATTATTTATATTTTATATTTTTTATACATTAAATTTCTTTTAGTAAAAATAAGAAATTAGGGCCACTCTACACCTTATGGAACTAGTCTCACAGCTGCATTAGTCACGATTTAGGAGATATTTTTTATAGTATAATCTCGTAAGTATATAGGTAATTTTAAGGATTTCAGCATTCAGCCTAAATATTTTAGCATTTAAATTCTAAAATTGAAACTCTAAACCATTCACCTAAGGCCTTAAACCTAAACCCTAAAACCTAAACCTTAAGCTGTAAACCCTAAACCTTTATCATTCAACCCTTACCTGTGAGCCCTAAACCCTAAACCATGAACCATGAGCCCTAAATGCTAAACCCTAAACAATATACCATAAACTTTGAACCTTAAACATTTAGCCCTTACTCGTGAGCCCTAAACCCTAAACCATGAACCATGAGCCCTAAATAATAAAATCTAAACCATAAACTCCAAAAACTAAATCCTAAACCCTAAACCTTAACCCCTAAACCTTGAACACTAAATCCTAAACCGTAAATCTTAAACCCTAAACCCTAAACACTAAACCCTAAACTCTAAAACCCTAAAAACTAACCCTAAGACCTAAACCCTAAACTATAAACCTTAAACCCTAAATAAAACATAATAAACCCTTAACTCTGAACACTTAATCTTGAACCCTAAACCCCGAGCCTTAAGCCCTAAATCCTAAAAACTAAATCAAGAGCCCTAAGCTCTAACCCCTAAACTTTAAACCTATAACTTTGAACCCCAAACCTTTAGCCATAAAAATTTAACCATGATCCCTAAACCCTAATCCATAATCCCTAATCCTTACACCCTACACCCTAAGCCTTGAACCATACACCCTGATCCCTGACCTCTAAAGCCTGAGCCCTAAGCTCTAAACCTTGAGCCCTGAGCCTTAAACCATAAAAACTAAATCCATATCCATAAGATCTAACCCCTAAACCTTCTATATGTCAAGTAGCTCTTGTGAGTGAGTTCATCTTTTTGAATATAAATATTAGGACCATATTTTCTAGTCTTTTTCCTAGAGCTATCATTGAGTCTTCTTGTACAACTACCTTAATGAGAGGTGGGATAAGAAACTATATAGATTTGACATCTACCTTGTACCTTATAATGCATATTACACATCTCTACCAAACATGTTTCTCCCCACATATACTTGCACTCGTGAATGTCAATTTCTTCATACTGTGAAACAAAATTCACATTTCTCATATTTCCATTTATGGTATTATGTAAGCCAGGATGACCCATTGGAAGGTGGAAAAAATAACCATCAAAACAAAAAAAATAATCTTAAAGGAAATGGAAGAAAAACATATAATATACTAACACGAAGGTGTAGGATCAGAACCGAATCACCTGTAATATCCTCTCCTCTAGAGAAAGAGAAATCTCTTATGCTACTAGAATGGATAGAAAATTTGACAAAACTTCCTGAAGTGTTTAAAATAAGCATAGAAACTGGGGAATGGATATGAACACAAAGGGGTTATCAATCACCTAGTAAATATTTCTTGTTTAGTTCTAAATGGGATTCAAATTTCCTATGACATAGTGAGCTTCCATTCATTGATAATTCCTTCTATGATAAACCAATGTATGATTTGAAAATCACCTTTAAAAATATAGGGGTAGTCATCAAGCCTAATGAAGGATGTGATGTGATTTCCAAAAAACTTTAAATTCATACAGATTTATAGGTCATAACATGAAATTAAAAATATCTCTATCATTAAAAATTGAATACAAGTAACAATGTCGCAATATATCCAAGGATCGAGGACTATTGGGGTTTGTGGCAGAATTGGACATTCACGAATCATTGAGTGTCTGAATCAAAATGTTGTTACATCTGGGGAATCATTTTCAAGCATTCGAGGAATGTATCTTAGAAAATAAAGTTGAACCTTAAAAATCCTCTCAAATTTCCAGCTTACAGAAGCACTGGACATATCAAGATTTTTTCTTCGAATGAAACCTTCGTTCCCAACATCTTGCAACTAAAAGCATCATTCGAAAGAGCATAAAAAACATCTCTTTGTACCAAATTGTTCTTGGATATCTAACATTTCCATCCTTAAAAATATCAAGATATTAAACACATTAAATTATGATGAATCTCTTTGAATGTTCTTCCTAGGAAGCATATGAAACATTTTTAGTTGAATACTCTATGTTAATAATAATAAGAATGGGTAAGACACAAAAAATTATAGTGAGTGAAATAGTTCCCATGCGATGGGGAAAATAACATAGATGTATTGGGAAACATATTTTTGTATTAAATTTTGCATGGATATATGTATTTCCCTCCTTCAAAATATCAATAGATGAAAGGCATCAAATTGTTATGACTCCCTTTGATTGTTCTGCCTACAAAGAAGATGAACCCTTTTTAGTTGAATACTCCAAGACAATCCTAATAAGAATGGGTAAGAAAAATAACATTATAATGAGTGAATAGTTGAGCCTAAACCATGAGCTCTAAACCCAAATCCTTAAACCCTAAGCCCTAAACCTTAAACCCTAACCCCTAAACCCTAAAACCTATGCCCTAAACCCTAAAATTCTAAAACTTAAACCTTAAACCCTAAATCCTAAAATCTAAACCTTAAATCCTAAAATCTAAACCTTAAACCCTTAACCCTTAACCCTCAACCTTTAACACTAAACCCTGAGCCCTAAACCTTATACTTTATACCCTAAACCATAAACTATATACCATAAACCCTTAACCCTCAACCTTAAACCCTAACCCTAAACTATAAACCCTAAACCCTAAACCCTTAACCCTTAACCTTTAACCCTAAACTCTAAACCCTTAATCCTAAACCCTAATTCTAAAGCATAAACCCTATTTTTACTACCCAAAATCCTAAACCCTAAACCCTAAGTGTTAAACCCTACACCATAAATGATAAAATGTAAACCATGAGCCCTAAACCCTAAACCTTAATCCCTAAATCATAAACTCTAAACCCTAAACCCTTAACCCTCAACCCTTAAGATTCATCCCTAAACCCTAAAAACCAAACCTTGATCCCTAAACCCTAAAACCTAAACCTTAAGCCCTATAACATAAACCCTAGGCCCTAAACTCTAATCTATAAGCCAAAACCCTAAACCTTGAACCCTAAAACCTGAACCCTGAACCCCAACCCCTAAAAACTAAACCCTAAACCATGAGTACTAAACCCTCAACCATAAACCTTACACAATAAACCCTAAACCCTAAACCCTAAACCCTAAACCATGAGCCCTAAACCCTAAACCCTAAACCCTAAAAATTGAGCACAAAAACGTAAGTCTTAAACCCTAAACACTAAATCCTAAACCCTAAACCCTTAACCCTAAACACTATAACCTAAACCCTGAGCCTTGAGCCTTAAGAAGGAGGCACATTATAATCACCTTATTTTTTTCATAGGACATGAATCCCATTCAAGGAGAAATCCTCTATGTACAAAGTGTGGATCTCATTTTAGTAAGAAGTAGACAAACACCATAAAGCCTATTCATGGTCACTAAAGTTAATTATGGGAAAAAAATCAAAATTAGTACCAATTCAAGTAGTGGTAGGGAAAAAGTATAATCCAAAAGGTTGAAAAACCTATAAAATGACTATATGTTTTCATAAAATAAAGACCGAATACAATATATATGGCCTGAAAGTTTTAGGTCATTGTTGAAATTCTGAAAATGAGTAAGTACTGACTAGATTAGATTTTGAAAAACTATCTTCTAGATTATAACTGTCAAAGCTAGGTCACCACTTCCATCAAGTGCAGAGTGACCCTAACTTCTTATATTTACTAAAATAAATTTAAAGTATAACAGTTATAGTTAACAAGTATTGTAGTAAATATGTCTCCTTTAGGCCCTCCTAAACTGCATACAATCCAAAAAGTGTACGTGTTTCATAGCACTATAAATGCATACACGTTATAACATGAGCATATTATAACACGTACACATTTTAGGTTCATGAATTATTGAGCCTAAAACAACATAACACAATTGTGTTTCATTCATTTTTGTCTTTTTGTCCAAATTTTGGCCCCCCAACTTGGTGGACTTACCCCCATACAAATTATGAAGGTTCCCCATGGATAAATGGGTGTTGATAGAACTGGTTTGAAAATTTATCCATCTCCATAAAATTTAGAAAATAATGTACAAGATGGGAGTTCAGTTCCCAATGAATTTGGGTTGATATATATGTGCATCATCATACAAAGATAAAAAATGTACAACATGAGATGGAGCAGATGACAGTGAAAACCTATCACCCATGAGTCAAATTTGATTATAGGGGTGTAGTTGGTGGAATCTAACAAATTGGTGTCTATATTCCATAATTTAAATATATTAGGATCAATTATAGGGTTGAGATAACGGTGCATGAAAGAGATTATTACAAGATAGCACTTGAGGAGGTAGCCAAGTATGGGATCACAGGTGTACCTAAGGTCCTCCGTGATGATGGAGAAGTTTTAGACCATGTCTACACATTGATGAATGCGAAAGATCAACCATTTCCTTCATTGAATTGGTCACTTCAAGAAAATTCCTACTCTAGGGAATGAATAACAAACATTCTCACCCAGAACCAACAATGGTGTCTTTCATTGGTAATTCCACAAAAGGCATAAAAACACTCCTCTATTATCACAACATAGGTATAGCTAGTCGTGGGCCATCCCACTACCAAAAAAGGAGAAAATCCCACTCCCAATCCTTATAAAGTCAAGTTTGTAAGTAAAGGTGCTCGAGATTCTTCTTCTATTCCTTCTACAGAAGTCATAGATCTGAGTGTTTCCCCATCATCCAAAACAAAACTGCTTCAGTCCATTCTTATACATCCTTTTCCTTTCTCCCAATTTTCAGTTCCTCCATATCCTTCACCGTTCACATCTTCTATTTATTCTCCTCCCATTTCCCCTCCTCCCACTTTCACCACTTCCTATCCTTCCATGGATCAGGTTTTTTCCTCCCTTCATTCTCTATCATCTAGGTATGGTTTGGCTCTGGGTTCTCCTCTAGGGACTCCTCTACCTAAACATTATCTTACCACTTCCTCTCTCATCATCCTTCCGATTTCATCAATTTCTACAACTATCCTTTCCATCCCTTCCCCACTTATCACCCCTTCATTGTGACTTGTGACTATTATAACAACTTCCCTTTCATCACCCATTCATTCTACCACCATGATATCTTTACCTATTTCATCCTCAAAATAATTGATTTCTTCTTATACTCCTTCATGAATGAGTAGAAAAACCCATAAGAAGAAGAAGAAGAACATACCCATTATGGATGATTTTGATCTTAGCACCTTGGATCTAACTACCCAATGTGAGGTAAGAAGGACAAAGGTTATTTGTCACCTATTTGTTGATCAATCAAGGGGAAGATTTGTATATATTGCGATACCAACTGATAATAAATAAAAATAAGCTATCATGATAACAAAGTATAATATTTCAAGTTCTCTCTAGGGAAGGCCACTCATGAAGGTGCTAAACAAGATGTTTAGATTTCTCTCAGCAACCTTATGGACAAATTTGATAAAGATAAGGTCACTAAGGATGAGATGAAGAGTAAGGTGGAATAATTGACATCTATCGTTCATAATATCACACAACTCACCCATATAGATGCTCCTGTAATATATGCAAGCTTTGATGCTAGTTCTTTCTCTGCTATTGAGAAAATTGGACAATAAGGGTGGGCAATTGGAGCTTGGATCAAAATTTAGATTCAATAGGAAAAACATGTGATTAAGGATGTTGTAACCTTATACAATGAAATCGAGATAAAAAATGGCATGGTGACTAAAATGTATGGTATCTTTAGAGAAGAGTGTGATAATCAGGAACTCACTTTGGAAGCATGTAGAGAAGTACAAAGTGGTAAATCTTATATTCTCCTTGGAGAAGGGATCATTGACAAATCTTCAAATTTGTTTAAATACAATGAGGCCATGGAATTTTTTATCTATATGCTTAAGGAGGTAATGTAAAAGTTAACCAAGGGAAGAAATGAAGGAATTTATGACCTTGATGATATCTCAAATGAATTTGACAAGATCCATTGTAGGTTCTAAGATGAGGATCTTAATGTAATTCTAGTGGAACACATTGTTGTAAATTTCAAGAGCCTGGTTGATGAATATATTGAGGAAAAAATATTTTGGCCTTGAAATTATTGACAAGTTAGTGACATATCAGAAAGTCTTGAACCAACTATGAAAAATCATGAATTGATTCAAGACGTTGCTTGGGAAGCTAAATCGAATAAATGACTCTCATGAGGTCCAGAATCACTATGCATGCCAACTTGATAACAAGGAAGTATAATAAATGATCAGATAGTTTCTTGATTATAGGAAGATTAAAAATGGAGAGGAAATAAAATAAATTGATATATATATATATCAGGGCGCATGGGAAAATGGTGGCACCAATCCTATCTAATTTTTCATTTCCCTTGTTACACAGTCTCAAGTAGCAATCCACAGTTTGAGTTACACGTTTAACCCAATCAAAGCTACACATAAACCTAGTTATTTTTATGGGATAATGTTTCATAATTGTAAATGCATCCTATTTTTAGAATGTAACTATTAAGAAGAGTGGATATAATTTCTCAACTTCTTAACATATAAATGGGAGGATATATTATGTATTTAGGGACTTTTTGATCCATTATATAAAGGGGTTGTTCCCTTTTGAGTACTTTTATACAAGCTTGAGGCTTAATATTATCCATACATAATTGGTATTTACCCTTCTTCTAATTTATGTCTTGTGTATATTGATGGTGAATGTTGTACTTATGAATCTTTGTTTTGTAGTACTTACATGATGCATTGTTACCTTCATATTAAGTTTTTTTCTTCTCTTAAAAGAGTGTATGTTATGATAAATAAAACTTATTTGTGGTATTTTTGGATTTGCATATGAATCCCCTCTATTGTTGTATGAGTTCCTAACCTTAAGATAAATTACTAATGTTAAGAAAGAAGCAAATAATTTTGTGCATTTAACTATCTCTCTATGGTATTTTTTACAAATATAAGATGATCATTTTTTACCTTCACCATTAGTGCATCACAATTATTTGTATTCCAGTTATCGTTTCCCCCTTTTATCAAAGATTAAGAGTTGAATATTTGTATTTTAATTTTAGTACCATAGGTTTTACATCCTGGTCTTTCATTATATTCACATACTTTAAAAGGAAGTGGACCTTTTCTAGAGTTTCATCCTAAGGAGTGAAGGTCCCACACCTTGGGAATGGTCCCATGTGACACTAGATCATCTAACGATCTATTGGGTGTGAGATCCAATTGGAAACATGTGCCATTAAATTTTTTGGAGAAAGATCCTTTACAAGGAAAAGAGTTGCAAACATATAGGGAAGTGAGAGATAAGTAGGAGGAAAATAGAGGGAAATGCCAAGTTCTATTCCAAACACCAAAAAAATTATTAAAACACCTCTGACATAACATGTGTAACTAATAAGGCCATCCCTTCATGCCATTATCGTTGCAAGAGAAATCATGGGTGTTATTCATCATTAATTTGGTTGATGGAGGTGGTTGAACATTATTTACAAGAAAAACTACTATTTTTCCTCCTGAACACATGCTTGAATTTTTAGCACCCCAAACTCCATTAAATCAAGAATTTTCTTATTCCAAAATGTATATCTTAAAGATACCTCTCTAATGCCACCATTTTTGTGCAATTTGGAACTCCTCCACAAAATTAATTCTAAAAAACCCATTTTTTCTTATTCCATGGAATCCTTGTGTGTTTCCCTCATTTTTGAATTTTGTATTTGTTTTTAATGTTTGACAACAAATTTGCTTATATGAGAGCTTTAGGTTTCATTTACATCCATGAAAAACTAAACACGTGTTTTGTGGCTTCAGAAACACATGGCCAAAATCCTTTAGTTTGCAGACTTGTGAAGTCCGAAGTACACTATCCTTGAGAATCCCATGGAATTCTAAATCCTTTATTCCATGGAATTTTCAATTATGAAAACTTTCCTTTGTTTTGTGGGCATGGAGAGTCTATAGGACACTATTTTTGGCTTCTTCCCATAGCCATATTTGAATCTTATTTCCTACACCATGTAGAAATATTCCTTTGTCTGTTCTACATAAGAATCCTCCATTCCATGGACTAGGATAATCCATAGAAAATTATTCCATCTGAATTCCGTGGGACACTATTTTACTTTTTCTTTGGCTTCAAACTTTGGCCACACTAAAATTTAACCTTTTCACACTACACACCACTTTCAACTTGTCCATTGTATATCACAACTCTGTATGAAAAAAACCTATGTTTCACTTTTTTCCTCAAAGCACTACACTATTTTTCCATTTCTTGTAAATGTCAAGACCTCAATCTATTTGTTTTTTGGATTATGAGAGTCCATAGAACACTAATTTTAAGCCCTCCATAAAACATTGAGTTACTTTTTTCTACATATTTCTCGAGTTGAAAATCCACCTAATTCCAAAAAATACTTCCTTTGTTCCACGATTTATGAAAGTATATGGAACATTGTATCCTTAAGAAACCTACATAGTACTAGGATAGTGTTATTTGGCCTCTATCCTAATTTTATTCCAAAATTCACCTTTTGGTATCTTCGTGGCTTCCCACCTTCTACAAATTTGTGTATACACCTATTCTTGTATGCTTTCTATTTTGATACATGATAATAACAATTTCTATTTTCATGTTAGAGGTTTCTAATGCATCTATTTCTGGGAACTAGTTTCTTAAGGGTCTCATTCTAGGATAGTGGTATGGTTATTCACGTAACCATTGGATTATGGATGATACATGTAGAGAGAGTATATTTTTGGCCCATTCATGTTCTTAATTTTTTCTCTTACCTTATTATTTTCCTCCATTATTCCGATAGCTCACTTTATAATAAACACATTTATTTTTTCTAGCATTATATTTATTTCTCATGACACATTACACACACCCTTTTGAATTTCCCTACCTCATTGATTCCATCACCCGTAGGTAATTACATTAGTGATATTTTAAATCCATAGCTGATGCCTTCGCTTATGGGTGATGACATCAGTATAAATACCTTAAATACAGCCTTACCACTTATGGATCATCAAAAATTTAAAAGGAACTCACCAATACCTTTTCTCTCTTGCACTAACTTGCATATGATCACTCAGCTCTTAGATTTATTGCATCTTGACTATTGGCTTGGAGATTCTTCTTTGTTGGATTGGTTTTCTTACTTTTGAGGGTCACCTATGGTGAGCTAGGATTGGAATGTTTCCCTTGCTCAACCAAAAAGCTATTCTCTCTTGGTGTATAGTCCTTTGGGATACAGATGCATGAACGACCGCCCCCAAACATGTAAGTGATCTAACCCTACTTGTCATTTTATATAGATTTGTATCCTATCTGTGTTATTTAATGTATCTTAACTTAATATTTTTATGTACATGCTAGCTTAGAATATTGAATTTCATGTCTTTATTTCATGTTACATGCTTTACTTTAGTTAACATACACTTTACATGAATATTTTATCTTTCATTACCCCCATAGTGTTGATACCACAATAGGGTTCATTCCTCTTCTTTGACCTACAACTTTAGAAACCTTAGGTTTTCCTAGTGTAAGAGTTACTTCCCTTTTGGTATGAAATATTAGAATTATTTATACCCCCTTTGAATTCTATCTATTGTGTGTTGGTATTGGTGTGTCCCTTACGTGTTACCTCAAAAGCCTAATTGAAAGAATGATAAGAGTACACCATGTCTAGACACATTTTCTCCCATCATACATCCTTGGTGAACCCATCATGAATCTTATTTTGTACCTTATGATCAAGAATAACTCCTTAAAAGCACTCATTTTACATTTTTGTCTTGTTTCATCCCTTAAAATTCAACAAATCCCTAAAAACAAAATTTCTTAGATGCCATCGACCCCTATGTCAATCCTTTACAGGGTTGATTGTGTCTATTTTTTCCACACTATTTCCTAGATGCCATCAATCCCTAGGTTAGTTCTATGGAGATATAATTTTGAATTTTTATTCTATTTCCTCTCTCGATGCCATCGGCCCTTGTGCACAAGAAATTGTGTCAAAACTTCATTTTTCCATAACTTTTCTCTCAACTTCTAGACTACACCATTATCTCCTCTTAGGTGTGTAAATGCTCAGTTGAATTGTTTTAAATTTTCTATGGGTTATTCATTTATGCATGCATTACCTCTTCATGCTCCAAATTGTTATAGTTCTCTTCTTGTAAGTTTTCATAATCTTACCCATTAAGATCCACTGCACTCAGCCTATCCTTCTAATCACTCAAAATAGTATTTCTCGGTTGAGTGTAATTTTTTTGGTACTAAATATATTGTTATTATATATATAATCAAAACACCAATTATAAATAATATATTACACCTGATCAAGATGGAAATATCTGAAAGGTATCTATGGAGATGATCATGTCTCACCCCAATTACAAATATATTCATCATAATCAAACTCCTCCCTGTAGGATTGATCAAGATGAATCTCCTAAAACCTCTACTGATGAACATGATGAGCTTGATGAACACCAAGAAGTGCCTCTAAAGAAAGGAAATTCATCTTCTATGGATCATAATTTATTGATATCTAAGCTCCTAGATCAGATGTCCTTGTCCCAATGTTTTTCTACATTTGTATGATTCAGTTCTAAAATCATATGTTAAAAATAACATCTAAAAATGTGTCAACTGATATACCTTATTTCACACCTCCTCCATTAGTGGATGCACACGGAGATCATATTCCTCGTCCACCAATCTAAACCAAGATGTTGCAAAATGTCCAAAATGAACTCTTGGCTCCGTATATCATAGCCATGGATTTGAGAGAGACTATTCCAACCATTTCTTATGATGATTCTGGGGACCCAACCCTCTTCCTCAAAAATTTTGGAAATCTTTACAAAGAATGGATTATTGAAAATAACCATGTAACAAATAAGCTTATAACAAAAACCTTAGTAGGTGAGGCCCTAGAGTGGTATAATAAGCTTCCTCCAAATTCAATAGTTGACCTCGAAGGCTTATTCAATGATTTGATTTTTGAATTACAACAACAAGACCTACCTAAAAATACCTTACAAAAATTCATAAATCTTAAACAAGGGATAAATGATTCAGCTCATGACTTTATTAAAAACTGGAAATATTTTTGTGTACAAGCTATCGAAAACCTTGCTGATAAAATTTTATCTCAAATATTTCTTAAGGCCCTTATGTCAACCCTCCAATATAAGGTTAGGTATTTATCTGTTAATATGTTAGAGGAAAACCTTGAACAAGATAAAATAAAAGACCATCGCACGCATGATTTTGGATACAATTCTAACCCATCACCCAAATAGAAAGGTACAACTATTAGAGTAGGTATTTACCTTTATTGTATTTATCCTCACCCACTTATGTGTGTGGATATTAATTTTTATTTATTTAGATATTAGGATAATATTATCTAGTTCTTAGGTATAGTTATTTCCTTGATCTATGGTAGTGACTGGATTCTTGATGTCTAATTCTTTCCTAAATCTATGATCTTGACTAGTTATTTCCTTGATTTATGGATTGATCTATGACCATGAATGGTTCTTAGATTGTTATTACTTTCCTATATAAGTAAGGACCATTCTCATTGTATTTCATTGAGTTCCATAATAATATATGATATTGTTGCTCATTTGTTTGCCAAGGTTTATGTAAAGTTATTTTGGTAAATTTATTTCAATTTATTTATCATGGTGTTTGATTAGCATATGTGTTCTTAGCTTGGTACAATTTTTTTATCATTCCTTTTAACCCATAATTAATCCTTCTAGATAGAAAGGGTTGGAGGAAAATCGAGAACCTTTTCACTCTATCTCCCATGCCCCCTTATCTTGTTCCAAACTTCTCCAAATGCTTCCCACTCCATGGATAATCCCCCTTCCAAGAAATAATTACCTAACTTTAGGGGTGATTTAGTTTTTTGGTGGCATGCAACCATACAATACTAACATAGTTATTATAAGGACCTTAAGAAGGAATCCCTAGACTTCTTCCTTAGTTCTTCTTTCGATTATTCTACAATCATACACGAGCGCTATGAAAATATCAATATTTAGAGAAATCTCATTCCAGTTGTCAAAATTAACATCATAAAATCCCTAAGATATTTTGTTTGGGTATTATAGAACACTCATATGATTAAAGCTTTATAGATTCCTAGTATATCAATACTGCCAAGACAAGTTATAGGTGTAAGCCTTCCCACAAATATAATGTTATCAAATCCAATAAACATGATGATAATCCATATTTTCTTGATACTTCCCAAGATTTTTCCATGGTGGAGCTTTCTCTCATAGTTGAGACTTCACCCATAGTATCAAAAGTGTTACCAAGTAAGGATCTCATCCCACCTTATTATTACATAATAGCTTCATTAGACACAAAACATCTATCAAGATTTAGCATGTCTTCTATTACACCCCTATCATGGTATCACTATGAGAATTACTCTAAGCCGCATTGGAACTTTCTATATGAGATAGATTATCTTACGTGTAAACTTCCCTTTATATAGCTCATGCATACATCAGTTTCACACCGAAGGTTCCTACTCCAATATCTAAAAATATTTGAGGACCCTTCTGATGTATCTCCTAATGTTTCACCACATAGGAGTACCATATGATAAAATTATTTAATAGGTAAAGGTAAGGTATGTGAGGAATACATATAGGTCATGAAGAGGTTGCACATCATTGAAGTCTAGGATGATTGAGAGAACTCCTTTTTTTCTAGGAAGGATTACCTGAGAAGGAAAGCAAGATCACAAGATATAATTAAAAGCATCGGTTGGTGGATTTCCTAGTGAAAGCTAAATATAGGAAGTGGGGTGCTTCCTCAAAGACTGTCAATCCAAATTTTACAACAAATTAATGCTAAAAAATAACATGAAAGAGAGAATCCTACTATAATTGTATAATTTGGGTATCTCACACAAGCACAGTAATTCAAATCTAATCTAAATAGTGAATACAAGATTAGATTTTACAGAAAATGGTGTTTATCAAGGTCTACAGGTGAGGTAGGGGAGAGTATGGAGGTCTGGGTGAAGTAATGGGAAGTTTTGAGGAGTTTTGGGTTGGTGAGTGAGTTTTTTGGTCTAGGGGAAAATGCCAAAAATAAAGAGTGATGTTGATTAGGGAATCGATGTTGGTAACTATTTATAGCCATGATCAGTTGGCTAACCGATCATGGTAGGGGAAATTGGGTGCTAAAGGGATTGGTTTGGGTTCTATGTGATTTCATAGAGTGTTGAGAAGGTTTGGTCAGGGTGTTGGGATTTAGGTGAAGGCTTAGCAAGGGTGAAAGAGGTGGTTGGAGGAACAAAAAGGTTTAGGTTGGAAGGGTATTGGGTAGATGGGTGACATATGATATTCGGGTGAGAAAGGAGTCATACAACAGAAGATAATAAGATGCGTAATAAAAAAGGTAAGAAATAATAGCAAGGTTAGGATACTTATCTAAAGATCTAGAGATTAGTAGATGAAAAAGGTTGGTGGGTTCTTGTAGGAAAGATGGGTCAAGATAAGGTTTCATGGCATCAAATCTTGAGTGATTATCAGTGTGAGGGGTTCAAGTATGTTGAGTAGTAGGTTGGTCACTAGTGATAGACATAGATTCTATTATGCTGAGTTGATCCTAAGATAGTCAATTGAATTCAGAAGATATAAGATTAAAGAATGCCAACTAGAAGGAGAACCTAGGAAAAGAGTTGAAAATTTTTATTTAAAAGAACTGATGGCAGTCCCTTGACTGGTATAGACTGAGGAATATTCAATTTTCTCAAAATAGCCTATTTCTACCTTTTTTGGCATTGGTAAAAAATAAATTTATGGGTTAGGAGTCTTGATTATCGTTTAAAACCAATGGGAAATTAATGGGAGAGGTAGTTGGAAATAGTTATTAGGTTTAGAAAGATTATCATTTGGTTAGGGGAAATGATGACTCAGTCTTAGGTTATTAAGGGGAGTTATGACTTAGCCTTAGGTGTTAAATGGACCTGGAATGGGTCCAAGTTGAGGTAGATAGGTGAGGTGGAGGGATGAGGAGGTAATTAACCTAATATTGATAATTAGATTAGTAAAAATGTGTGAAAGGGTTCATGGTAATGGGGTATATAATTGAAAGGGGCTTAGAGGGTTGTGAACCAATTTTGGGTGATCATACCCAAAGATCCATCCACATCTACAACCCTGGAAATTCATCACACAGAGACTATGAGACGATCTCCACAAAATTCATGTTGGAATTCCTTACCCTTGGAATTTTTGGAGGATAAAATGATTACCGATGAAGTCTTATTTCATGTAGATTAACCACCCCTACTAATTATTTTTGTTATCTATGATGCTCAAGTGTTTAGAGTCCTTATACACAAAGGGCCGACAACTAACTTAACTTCTTATCCTCTAATCAAGAACCTAAGATTCTCCGTTTACAACATCAAAGGTACTCATTTAACTTGTGGGTTCAAAAAAACCAAGAAAAATCACATAGGATTATTCTTTTTACCCATCACAATTGAACCCAAAACGTTTCATAAAAATCTTATGGTTGTAGATCGTCCTCTATTATATAACCTCCTAATGGGTCACCCTTGGATGCATCACATGCAAGCAATCACATCATACATGTACCAATGTATCAAATTCATTCACAACAAAAAATTATTTAGGAATGATTCTAATCCAAATCCTTGGGATGTTTTAGTATCATTCCTTAATGAACCATTTCTAATACCCACTTCTCCTGAGATCCAAGGAATTCCATATCAAGAATTATTTAATCTTAAGTTTTAAAGTTAGGTTACATTAGTAGGCTTGAATGATGTCTAACCTAAAGAACTCCAAAACAAGGTCAACAAGAATAGATTACCTAATGACATTGTACAGTAGTTACCACTAATCCTCTTACAACATGACCAGTATCCACCACAACACAAACCAAAAGAACATGTTTATTATGCCTCAACTTCTAGTCACTTAGAGTGTAACGAGTTAGGAATTGTGTGTCTATCTTCTGATCATCGTCTCCTCTCACCTTAATATTTTATCAAGATCGGTGTCGTGGCTAAAGAGGAAGTGCAATAAGATGAACAGTTTGCATTTTCTCCCCTCGATGATGAAGACTACATCATTTCATAGGCTGAATCTAGACACTTTTAAGTATTACACTACCAATGTACATTAGCCCAAATGTAATCCTTACGAATCTAATCTAACACCATGTATGCATCTTATGAACCTCTTGTTTATGAAACTAGCGATAACGAGCATGAAGAGGAAACACTTCCTTATTTACATCTTGCCACTCTTGAATGCTCCCTAGGTATTGGAGAAACTTCAGCCCCTAAAATGCCTTTGTTATCAGCAAAAAACAACACCCTCTAATTTAACATGAATGGATGATGAGAAATCACTTTTTTTGGGCAACATGGGATTTTCTCTCAAGTTGTGGGACTTTCTACTTGTGACAAACATTCAGATAAGGTTGGTTCCTCTACCTATTCCTAATTCTAATCTACTCCTAAGTAATGAAATTCATCTATCTAATCCTAGTCAAACAATCCAAGGGACCACGGGAAGAGAAAGATGTATGAAAAGGGGAAATACTATACTAATAGAGGTGATAACACCAAAAAAAGGGTGGAGAGAAACTCTAAAATTAGGGAAAATGGTAAAGGAGAGGGAAAAAATGAGTGCCACAGTCCAAAACAACCTTCAAACCTCTAGTTCCATGAAACACAACTAATTTGAACCCTTCAAGGAGAATAGAAGATGTATAAAATACTTGCAAATTTAATGAAAGGAAACAAATTGCAATAGAACAAAATCTAGGATAGATTGATAGCCACTAAAAAATTATTTTATTCCTTTACAAGGATACACAATACATTATAATGTAGGTTTAAGGAAATATTCACCTTCTATATGCTCAAATATGAGGTTTGCAACCAATAAACACGTGTGTCACTTGAAAGAGAATACAAAAGTATTTCAATAATTTCCAACCCTTTACCAATGAATCTCTTTTACAATATATAGTAGAATGTGAAAAAAAGAGGAGAGAAACCAAAAATTATGCCTTCACCCACCAAAAAGATGCATTAATTATCTAAAAAAGTGTATGGTCTCCCTAAAATATCCATTCCCTAATGATCTTTTTCTTGTGGAATAAAAAAGGGGAGGAAATCTAATAAATTATTGTTAGTGGGCCACTTAGAACTAAACTTTTTAAATCTGAGGAGATTTCCTTATTTTCCTTTTATCTTATCCCATCAACATCAAGATTTTAAGGTTCCATAATATAGTTTTTAGAGAGATATTTCCAATGATATCATGTTTGTCAAGTTTGGAGCACATGGGTGAAATTTATGCCCATTTGAAAATTTACATGCAAGAATGAATATGAGAGTGACACGTGGTAGCGTTTGATTAGATTTGGAATTTTCCTTTTTCTAGTTGTATATTTCTTTAAATTTTTACTGCCCTTTCCATATTCTGAACCCAATGCCTTTTAATAAATTCAGTTCATTTCGTGACTTCAAATCCACCGAAGTCCATTACTCTAAAGTGTGATGGGATTGCGCCACTTCTCCACTTTGGAAGGTATATCTTACGCCTTATGGAACCATTTAATTAGGCCATTTGTCCATTTTTTTCCAATTTCCCCATTGAATATGCCTCACCTCACTATAGACTCGAAAGATTATGGAATGCATCTTATTGCACTGGAGGAAAAAACTATGAGGAGTTGTGGAATGGTGACACGTGTCTCCACCTTGGCCTTTGCTTTGTAGGTACTTCAAGTATTGGGGAACTACGTGAATTGAGTAAATTTTCCACCTATGCATTTTATCTCGGTAGTCACCACAAGGTTCTTAGTTAGTGTTTGAATTGGGTAATCGGGTCTTGGGTGGAACTTAGGAATTGTTATACCTGGGATTGGTTCTTCCACACCTCCTAGCCTCTGTATCACTCTTCCTCTCCCTCCCTTCACTTTTCCTTGCAGGTTGACCTTCATCATAGGGAACCTAAGTTCCTATGGAACTTATTCCACATGAACATCGTTCTCTCAAATATACTCTCCTTCACAATACTTTGTTCATTGACTCACTTTGTTTTTCATCCTGATCAAAACTTTCAGGAACTCACAACCTGATAGAAATTTGTTGTTGTTCCTCGTCCCATAAGAAATCTAGAACAATACTTCCCTCTATAGTTTTTTAGGACAAACCACTCTGCATGGAACCTTGGTTCCTAGGTAATTAATTCCACCCATAACCTTTGTTCCCAAAACCCACTTCAAGATTGCAAGACACTAGAAAATCCCAAATTTTCCAACTTCCCCAAATTTTTTCTAAATGTTTGGACCTTCTGAGCATAGAGAAAAGGAGGAAAATTCCTTTGAATAAATCCAACTATCCAAAACATGAAAAATACCTAATTTCCCAGATTCTTCACGAGGACTCTATGAAAATACCTAAGTCCATATTTTTTCCAAGTTGTCTAATTTTCCTGAGGTAGAAAAATGGATAACAATTTGGTGACTCATGGGGTAATTTTCCTACTAGATAAAAATGACCAGTGGCCTTATTCCATCCATAGGCCTGGATCCAGACTAAAATTAATGAAACTAGTCTTAAACTTTAAAACTCACACCCCTGAAAATTCCTGAAGCACTACTTGGACCTGACACTAACTCGGAGCCCGAGATTGCATTTCTCATTATAAGAATTTTATGTTTCAAGTTTTCTGAGAGTGGAAAATTGTTCTAAACCTAAGAAATTCACATGTTTCCCTACAAGCTATGTAGAAACTAAAAAATCAATCAAAATCTTAGATGCATACCATTTTTAATCTTGAACTTTGATCTGTTGGGGTTGGATAAATGAATTCTGAATGCTGCCCCAAAATATGATTTTATTTTGTATAAATGTGTTCCTATGTGTATTGTAACTATCTCATGAAACCTTGAAACTCTTCTTCTCCACATGCTTCCCTTGTAATCCTTCATGAGAATTGTGCAATGAGACCTTCCAAAAGCAACAAAACTATGCAAATCACTAAGGGAAACTGGAACCTATTCTACCAGCAAGACAATGTGCTAAAAAACACTTAGAGGAATTGAAAACTAATCTACTATGTATAAGGGAGGCTCTTCACTTCAGTAGTAATACTTTAAATAGATCTCATTGACTATAATTTGTAGTTATTCTCCATCCAATCTTGAAAAATGGAAAGCATTGTTTAATTTGTAACCGGAGATCATGTAAGGGCCACTCCATATTGCATCAAAATTTGAGTGCATATACATATTTTTCATGTTTGCATCCCATTTTAGGACCAATTCCCCTTCCTTTAAGTTCTTATTCTTTTCCTTCTTGTGAAAACTCATCTTGATATGGGCATGTTCCTTTTCCATTGTGTACATATCTTGGTTTCTCAATTCTTCTATCTCCATGAACTCTATATACGTGAATTCCATGGCCTCAAATGTAGAAAATTGTAGCTGTTTGATGAGTTTTAATGTTGGTAATTCAAGGGCTATTGACATCTTTGTTTCTCTTCCATAAACCAATTTGTAAGGGGAGCTGTTAGTTGATCTTTTGGGTGTAATCCTATCAACCCATAAGGATTATTTCTATTTTGTGTGCCAAGTCCTCTAGTTTTCATCCAAGGTTATTCTTATGATCCTCAATAGGTTCTTTTTTGTGGGCTTAGCCTGACTGTTATCCTAGGGGTAATAATTCAAATACATGCTCAAGTATATTCCATTTCTAACAGCCCATTCAGATATATTTGTGCCAAGAAATAGTAGAACATTGTCAGAAATGATTGTGGAAGGGACAAAAAATCTAGCCACAATACCTTCGAAAACGTCTAAAATATTGGTCTGATTTGATTCCTTCAGTGCAATTAGCTTCGTCCACTAGGCGAAATAGTTTGTGGTAATTATAATTCACTTGTGTCCTAAGCTTGAATTTGGATTAATCCATGAAATGAAATCCAATCCCCATTACATGAAAGGGTGATCAACATAGATGGGGTGGATTTTATGTGTTGCTAGTATTTCTTTACCTACAAATAAGGCACATTTCATGCATTTATTGACCAATGAATAACAATCATTGAATAGGTTAGGCCAATAGTAACCAACTTTTATGATTCCAAGAGTTAGTACCCTTGGAGAATAGTAACCTCCTATTTATCCATCGTGGAATTCATGTAACACCTTTTCTATCTGATCCATTCAAACACACCTTAAGAGGAATCCATTCACAACCTTTTTGAATAGGATTCCATTAAAAATAAGAACATTGGGAATCACTTGAAGTCTGAAATACTTTCTTTTATCTTTATTCAATCCTTGGGGAAATTTTACTTTTTGGAGGAAGTTGAATACATCTCAATTCCAAAAATGGGTAAGATGGATTTTGCTAGTTACTATTGGTAGTCTTGAAGCATAAGGATCAATTCTTCATCAATGTGTTGGTATGAAATTGTTGGTGTGTGGGATCCTATATGTCCTCCACACACATATGGAGGCTCATATCACATGGGTTAGGTTTAGGGTTTTATTTTGTTTCATGCACTAGGGTTACTCAGCACCCTATATGTATCCCTTCATATAAAATTTGTGAGTATGCCAAGAAACTCCGTTGTCTTTTCTCTATGTGTAATATTTTTTCTATTATGCGAGTTCTTCCATTGATTGATTGATTCCTCCTTGTGATTATGCTGGAGGTATTACATTTCCTTTAGAGTGTAACTTCATCATGGTGCATATTTTTTGATACGTTTATCATAAAATCTTTCATACCAAAGCTTCGATGAAGGGGAGTGTTAGTTTGTGGGATCGTATATGTCCTCCACACACATATGGAGGGTCATCTCACATAAGTTAGGTTTAGGGTTTTCTTGTGTGTCATGCACTAGGGTTACTTAGCACCCTATATATATCCTTTTATTTGAAATTTATGAGTATGTCAAGACACTTAGCTGTCTTTTCTCTATGTGCAAGCTTTAAACTGTTATGTAATTTCTTCCATTGTTTGATTGATTCCTCCTTGTGACTACGCTAGAGCTATTACATTTCCTTTAGAGTGCAACTTCATCTTGGTCCATAGTTTTGATACGATTATCACAAAATATTTCATGGTGCACAATAGTCTTGAAGCATAAGGATCACTTCTTCATCAATGTGTTGGTATGAAACCGGTTTCTCACATAGTCCCTTACCTATAACTAGCTTGGTCAAATTTATATCAATATCATACTCCATCACCCTGGTTATCCAACCAGATCTTTTCTCATTCAAATAATTTATCAAGAGGAATTATTTCACACCAACATGTGAAACTAGTAGATAAATTTTGTTGTTGGACACCAAATGTTTGACTTTCTTCAAGCTTCTTATAACATCCAACATATTTCTTTCAATAAATGAGTATCTCACCTTATAATATTCAATATTTTGGATGAAAAATACTACAGGTTAATCCAATCCTTCTAAATTTAGCTACACAAGTATGGAAGATATTGTCTTATCACCTCTAAATGCATACAAGGTGAAGTCCTTTGATAAATTTGGGTTAATGAGAGTTGGGGATGACAAAATTTCTTGCTTTATGGATTCAAAGATTTTTTTTTTTATCAGTTTTCCATTTGAAGGAAATACTACTCTTTAGCATTAATGTCAAAGGTTTGAAAAGATTGGAATAATATTGAACAAACCTTCCGACAAATTTTATCCTTCCCAAGAAACTTTAGAGTGCCTTCTTGTGACTAGGTAATGGTAATGCAAGGATGAAACTAATATTTATTGATCAATGCTTAAGCCTTATTTAGAAACAATATGTCCAAGGAGTTTACGTTGATGAGATAGGAAGATGCATTTCTTAGGATTGAGAGAAACTCTAAAGTCCCTACAACTTTCAAATACATGTCTCAGATGAAGAAGATGATTATTTTCACTCTTGGAGAATACTTTGATATCATCTAGGTACATAAGAATGATTTTATTGCTTAGTCCCTTGAATTCTATGTCCATGGTTGTTTGGAAGGTTTATCCAACATTATACAGACCAAATGGAATATTCATGTAGGTATAGGTTCCCCATTTTGTAGTAAAATGTGTCTTGAACTGGTCTTCCTCCTTTACCATGATCTGTTTGTACCCTGAATATCCATTAAGAAGAGAAAACCTTTCCGAACTAGATACCATTTGTAATATATGTTTCATAGAGGGTATTGGGTAATTGTATTTTAGGTAAGCCTTGTTTAAATCACTAAATTCCACACACAACCTAATTTCTCCATTCCTTTTCCACACTGGAACAAGATTAGAAACCTAAGATGAATGCTTGATAAGAAGAAAAATTCTTTAATCAAATTATTTAGTTCTTTCTTCATCATAGGATATATATGTGGTTTGATAGGTCTCTTCTTTTTTCTGAGAGTCTTGCAACTTTGATCCAACTCAATGGTATGCTTATCTAAACTAGGATTATAACCTCTAAGGTATCCATAGCTCCATGTAAAAATATCAGCAAATTCTTGGCAAATTTCTACAAGGTCATCCTTTTCTTGTGAAGTGATTACCTTACCAATCTAAAGTAATTTTCCTTGACCAACTGAAATGCAATCTGAATCTTCAACTTTGACCATTATGTTTACCTTTTCTTTTCTACATTGATTATTGGGGTTGAAAATAAATTCCAAGGTCACTGGGACCTTGGGAGTCTTGTTTGATCTGATTTGATCAAATTGGTCCCCATATTGCTTCTCTAACTTGTCATGGTTTCTTGAAAAAAATTATCCTCTTCTTGAATGAAATTTATGATTTGCTGATCATTTTCAAAAATTTTCCAATTTTTTTCATTGTCAAGTATAACAGACCTTACTATCACTTTGATGTGTGGTTGGATTTTGTATCTTCTAATTTGATCAATAATATAAAAATTAGCTCTAATTGTAGTAATTCTATCACCAATTTCATTTTATTTTCTTGGAATGGCATGGATGTTGAAATCTTCAAAATATTCTAATAGATAAAATACCCTATGTTTTTAGGCTTTCAGTAGATCATTATTGGCTATATTTGATCCTTTGATCTAATTCACAATCTGCTCACTATCCCCAAAAGTCTGCAAATTATTTATGTTCTTGTTTCTTTCCCATTGAAGACCGTGAATGAGGGAATCATACTCTGCCATGTTTTTGGAGAAACTGAATTGAAAAATGAAATAAAAATAATATTTAATACCTTTGGGAGATAAAAATGAATACACCTCCTCTGACACCTTGTCTGCTTCTTGATCCATTAAAGAACATATGCCAAATGCCATTATCATATTCATCATTTGGATTGGTAACACTAGGAAGGTGTGTATCTTATTCATGTAGGCAGTAGATACCTAGGAAAACCTATTCAATCTCTAGATTTGGATCAAATTTATAGTGCTTATGTGCCCACTCATAAATTAACAGATAAGGAATGCCACCAATATGAGTATTTGTCTCTTGAGTTCTCGGAAAATATTCTTGATCAAAAATTGTGCATTGGCATTGATAGGGATAGGAACATAAGGATTTATATGATATGCAGTACTTGGCTCAGACTTGATAGTACCCTTAGTGTAATACTTGGTTCTAAAGAGCATGTAAGACCAATATACTGATAAGTATCGTACAATTTGGGTAGGTAAATCCCTCGATATACATAGAGAAAAGAGTGGAGGTAAATTGACTATGGATACATCTTGAGAAACTGAGACATTAAGACATGTGTGCAGTGTGAGGCTCAAAACTTTGATAAATCCAAAATTTCCTACTATTGTTCCATCTAGCTGCACTAATCATTTTAAAAGAGGTTCATACTTGAGGCCTATCTGATCTGTAATTTTTTTTTGCATTACTCAAATTCTTTCTCTGGAATCGATCATGAAATTGTGCACTAAGTGATTTCCTATGATGAAAGATACATATAAAGGTGGAGGTTTCATGTTCTTGTTCAGATGATCCTCCTTTCATTGCATCAATTTGGTAATAAAATTTTATTTCTCCTTGAATGATTCACTTGGAAATATAGATAAGTTGACCATAAATGCTTGCAAGAGATCTCTTTTTTCTCGGGATAGCCAATGAATCCCACATAGATATGCCCATGTTAGTTTTATTCATTTAATTAAGGATGTTGAAAGGAGTTGGATTATATTTTTTATTGCACCTTGGTTGTAGTAGTCTTTTCTTGCACTTGTAATGATATGGAAGGTCCTTTAGGATGATATTACACATTTGGAGCAATGTTTTAATTTATACCTCCTTGAAGTGTCAAAGAAGGTTGAGAAGGACCTCCATTTTTTACTGTCACTCTTCTATCTAGATCTCTTTTTATATCTAGTGTTTGCATCCACACCTTGAGGAAGATTCTAATTTGCTCCACAAAATTCATCCATTTTTCAGTTTACAAGTGAAGTGTCTCTTGGTGTTGTCACTTGAGTGACAATTTGTTGTTGATTTTCCTTTGTTGGAACTTTCTTGAGGGAAAAGTTCACCTTGTACCATCAAATCTTGGTTCAGAATGCCATTGGGGCATGTTTTTTTGTTGTGTAGAAGATGACAAGGGAAACACCTATCATAATCTTGCACAAGGTTATTTTGAACGGGAACCAAATCTTGATATGAACTAACCAGGTTTTGGTTGTATTATTGAAAAGGTATTGTAGGAGGAAAATGATTATGATTTTAAGGGGTCGATTGGGATAGATATTTGTTTTCCTAGTAAGGGACCTTGTTAGGTTGATGTGAAGGACGATAGGTTCTAAAACTTTTAGCTTGCTACCTCTTAATTGATACCAACTCATTCCCAAAGTTTTTCAATTATTTCATTACCTCTTGTAACTTAGCAAAAGGACTTGAAGAAGTATATGTATCATTATATATATTTAATTTCTTGGGGGTTGGAATAGGTGCTAACTCAAGGATTTGATTAGGGTTTTCAATATGATAATATCTAGGAAAATAGGAATTAGAGGTCTAGGAGAAAGTTTTCTGGCATGAATAAGACTACTCTCATCCCTGATAGCAATGTCATAAGCACCTGGTAACATTATACCCACCCATTGATTGAATCATGATTGAAATATCACTATTTAAAGCCTTTAGGTAATAAAGAAATGGATGATTTGATGTAGGAATTGCCACTTGAGGAATTCTATCCAAGGTCCTTTGAAATATGATGTTAAAATAAGTCATCTGCTCATTAGGGGATATATTTGTTATGGTCAACTACTCTACCAATGATAGTTGGTCTGATTTTTCCTCAAAATGATTGCAAAGAGATTTTCCAAGTTGGTCCAAATTTGTGTTAAAATATGGTCTTAAACTCATATCCCATTACAAATGTTTTCACTTGAAAGATGAGGCCAAAATCTTGACTAAAACATCTTGTTCAGTAATAACATGAAACAAACAAACATTGGCCACATCTTGAATGTGATCAGCTGGGGTAGTCTAATTTTTACTAGTGAAGAAAGGAATACTTTTAAGTACAACTTCTTGTATATCATGTTGTGTATTGAGAGCTAAAGGACTACCATTATTGAAACTGAAAAAGGGAATATTTTTTTGTGTTGCCATTATTTGAATAGGTATTAGAACTCTAGATGAATGTAAGAAATACCTACCAAGAGGTGGAGTATAAAGAGTTTTATCTAGTGGAGATGATGATATCTGAACTGATCTACCTATTCTCCTTCTCCTTGGTGGCAAATGCAAGTAGTTAAATAATCATTCTTCTACTATTTTTGACCTTGTTTGACTCCTTCTCATGAAATTGAGACACCAAGACTGTTGAACTAGTAGATAGAATGATTGGAGTCACCAAATGTGTTTCTAAAAAGCCTCCAAAGACTAAAATTCACTAAGATACATACCAAAGCTCAGTGAAAGAACAATAAAATCTAAGGAAGTCCCATTAGGTTTGCCAAAACTGTTATCACCGATAAATAACACCTTTTGATTTGTCGTGAATGGATGGTGAGAAATCACTATTTATGGGTAACAAGGGATTGTATCTAAAGTTGTGGGACTTTCTACTTGAGACAAAACTCTAGAGAAGGCTGGTTCCTCTATCTAATCGTAATTATAAAATACTCTAAAGGAAGGAAATGCAACTATATAATCCTACTCTAATAATCTAATGGACTAGGGGAAGAGAAAGATGCATGAAAATGGGAAATCCTACAATAATAGAGGTGATAACACTAATAAAAACGTGGAGAGAAATTCTCAAATGAGGGAAAATGGAAGTAAAATTTTAAAGGAGAGGGAAGAAATGAGTGCCATAGTAAAAAACTACCTTCAAACCTCCAGTTCCATGAAACACAACAAGTTTAAACCCTGCAAGGAGAATAGAAGATGCATAAAATACCTACAAATTTAATGAAAGGCATGTTCATGTTAAAATAATATGCTAATTGAAATAAACTAACACTTAGTAGTCTCAAAGAAAAGTAAAATATACCATTAACATTATGATTAGAGCTTAAAGGAAACTAGATATCTTTCATAAAAATGAATTAAATCACCTAATGTTAACCACTCTTAATCTATTAATGTATTATTGCTTCTAAAACATGAGCCTCTTTAGATAATGAGAAATCAAATTTGTGTATTTGATATCCAAAGAGAGGGAAGGATATCACCAAGAAATGGCTACAAGGACAAGCTTGGATCTTCCATTCTAATCAACAATGGTACAATGGATGCAAAGATGAATGAGTTATTCCAAAGAATAGAGAAGGATATTATCATATACTTGTATAAATCACTAGCAAAAGTGTTGTGTTTGCAAAGGTGTAAGGTATAAAGGATGTAGGAGGGTCCTTTATATAGCTTTTCCATTTGGGAAAATATTGAATCCCAATGAATGTGGGATAAAGGATAAAGTAGATTTAGAATTCTTAATTTTTATTAGAGGAATTAACAAGTGATTAGCAGCTCATGGGAGTTGGAGATGATTAAATTAATCAATTAGGATTAATTAATGTGCTAGAATAAGATGTTTAGGCTATTTGGAGGTGATTTAGGAGGAATTTAATATTATTCGAAGCATTTGAAAGCCAAATTTTGTAAATTAAAGGGTTTATTGATTAAATGAATTGTTAAAAAGGTTTAATTAACTCATAATACTTAATTAATCAATTCAAAGATGATTATAACTAACAAAGTGTCATTAATTGGCATCGAAAATGTGATAGGAGATAGTTAATTAACGAAGTGTCTTTAATTGAACAAAATAGAGGGAAACATTAATTAATTAGTGGGAAATAAATAATTTTAATGGAAATTATAGGAAAGAGAATAGTTAGTGTAATATTAAAATTAAAATTATGCATGTGGATTTTATGTGTCTACATTTTTGCCTCTTTGGGGTGGCGTAAGAGATGCCACTTCAAAGCTAGTAGAAAATCATAGAAAAGTAAATTTTGAATAGAAATTAGTAGAATGAAGGATGCCCCCTTGATTGTCGATGGGGTGATAGAATAAGTCGATCGACGATAAAAAATATGAAGGAAACATATAAAAGAAACAAGGTGAGGCAAGGGGATAAAAATGATCCCTATTGCCCCATGTGTTTTGGAAGAAAAATTGATAGTGGCAAGACATGATAATGAAGAATATGGAAATAAATTTTTAATCCAGTTCATTTAATAAACAACTTTGTTTGATCACGTTACTCATATGATCTTCATCATTGTCTCTTATTCAAACATACACATACAAAAAAAGTGTACAATAACATAAAAATCTATAACACTAACATTTATTCATTACTAAAACACTTCCTCAATGCAACATATATAATGTAATGCAATACAAGAAAGTAAACAGGGTAACCTCACAAGGAAACAAGTAAAAAAATACATAGTCAAACAAACAACGTTGAAGATAGTTGCAACAATGTTTTTGTTATTTAGCTTCAGTTTCCAAATGTTTGAGTTAACGAGAAGGGTTAAAAATGGTGCCCCAAGTGAGGATACATAAGAGAGGAATACAAGGAAGACATAGGGGTCCTATGAAAAAGTAATCATGCAATATGAAAAATTACCCAATAACTTGTGCCAAAGAGTACAGATATAGTAAGAAAACCAAGTTTGTTAAAAGAGTTAGATCCAGGTGATTCATGAGTCAATGTCGAGAAAAAATGATGATCGAAGAAAGTTGTTTTTTAGGAAAAATTTCGATGTTTGAGAAAGATACATCTAATACAGGAATCAACTACATGTATGATTATTACTAATTTTTGGAAAATTTCAAATTTTACAAATTTTTGGATTTTTCAAATTTTTACCAATTTTTTAGATTTCTTTAATTTCTACCAATTTTTTGAATTTTTAGGAAGAAAATGATTTAGAAGAATTAAAATGTGTGTGGACATTTATAACAAGCACTAGGAAGCAAAAAAATGCCCCAGGTAGCAAAAAAGGTTGTTGAGAAGCAAAAACATGCCCCAACGTAGCAAAAATGGGTGAAAATGACTATTTAGTAAAAAGAATCATTGCAATAACCACTAAAAGAATATAGAAGAGTCCCAATGGTCATATAGACCTTTGGGGGTGCGAAAAATGAAGAATTAGGTCAAAACAACTATAAATAGCAAGTTGGGAGGGAAAAAATCCATTGCGACGAGTTATTGTTAACTTACCCCTTTGAGATTTAGAGAGGTTTTTAATCTGAACCTAGAGAGAAATGGCTATGATTCAAAAGAGGAAACACCAAAAAATAGAGTTTGAGAGTTCAAGAGGCCTCTTACAGACCTAAAATAGGTACTGAATGCATTTATTACATTTTTAAGCTAGGAAAAAAATGGGGGTTCACGTTAGTGCAAGCCCTAGGGTGTGCTAGCATGAAGAGTGTGTGTTGGTATAGAAAGGTTGCATGCTGGTGATGAGGGGCTATGCACTTGAGAAAAACTAGATCTTAGGATATGTTAGGTGCATGGTGGCATGAAATTGGATAATTTAGTGGGAAAATGAACACGTTAGCGTAGGCTTGCACCAGTGTGAAAATGGGTGAACTAGAGCAAATAGGTTTTCTATTGTGCAACTTTTATGCCTTATGATTTTTGTAGAAGAACATTCGAATTTGAGAATAAATCAGGAATGAAGAGAAGAATGTAGAATCAAGTAAAACACCTTACGAATATTTTTATCAGATGAAATGATGTTAATTAAATGTCTTTTTGAAATCTTGTAGGAGAGAATACACAATGAATATGTGTGCGAGTGACATGGGAACCTTAGATATTATGATAAGACATTCACATGGTGGGAGTAATGAGGATTGATTACATGTTAATTGTTTGACTCATATTACATAGATGCCTCACATTACACAAGACCACGCTCTCCTGACTACCTTAGCAGAGAGATGGAAGAGTGAGAGAAAAAAATTTAGACTACTGACCGATGAGATGAATGTGACATTAGAGAATGTTTGGTAGATCCTTAGAGTGCCCATTTAGGGTAGATTGGTGGAGTATGATGATAATTGTGGCTAGATCCTAGCTAATATTTACGACATGTTTTTGTGTCAGGACATACCCCAGAAGGGTATGACCGTATTTTGAATGTTCTTCGAGGATCAAAAGATTACATGGATACCAATTTACTTGATTGCTATTGTCAGTAGCTACTTGCTTCCTAAAAATATTGGTATGTATTTCCCACTTGGTTTGACGGGAGTGCACAGGTTAATGGATGAAGAGGTCTTCTACTCGGGTAAGTGTATCTTGGCCCACTTGTACTGAGATCTGCATTTCTTTCCTACCAATATCAGAAGAATTTAGGACCATCCAAACTGATACATATCTAGGAAATCGATCACATTGCACTATTATTCCCACTAGGATGACTACGAGTTAGGGCTCCCGATGATCTATCTTGTATGGGATGGGAGCCAGTGGGTGAGGATGTTTGATCACACGGGGGGGATACTTTATATTAGAGGAGAGCATTTGATGACCTACAGCTTCGTATGATTACATGATGGCCCTGCAAATTGTATTAGTTGTGTGATGATGGCATAGATTTTAACATTGCAGAGGTTGATTAATTTATTATTGGTGTCTAGAGTCACAAAAAAGAGTGGTACCATGTTAACCAAGTACATCAATAGCTTGGCCATATCCATGGTATAGTGAGAGATGAGATATGGTACAATACATAAGAAATGTGAGACATTTTATTTTGGGCCATGGATTAGAATGTGGAAAGCTCATGATAACTACAATCATGTTTTATCGTAGCGATGGATTACATAGCCACAGGTGGTAGACCCTAGGAATATGACAAATTATGGGGTGTAGAATGCAATAGTACTTCCTCTGCACCTTATGATCTGTCAGGATGTGATAGATGAAGCTATAGCGACAGAATGAGAAGGTTTACAAGGACATTCTTTGAGAGATGAGGCTAGAGGATTACTTGAGGCCGAGGCTAATTTATAGGCCGAGGCTCATGTTCCATAGGTACACGTGCCCACTCAATAGGATCCCTCATAGGTATATATACCTCTATAGGGTCATATCCTACAACAACCATTATAGCAGCAGAAACAAGCACATACACATCAAGTTCCTATAAATGGTACACAAGTGTAGACACAACAGGTGGGGATGGATGGGATGGAGGAGATGTAGGGGATAGATGGGGGTATCCACCCTAAAGTCTAGTGGGTAGAGGATGAAGATTACCATATAGATCACCACAAAGATCACCACCTAGACAAGTGCCTAGTCATACTCTTCATTCAAGGGGTAGATGGGCCATCAGTGGCCATTTCATATGAATAGAGGGCCATGGATGTGATGAAGGCAAAGATAACATGAATTATGGTATAGTCCCTTCATAGGTAGTTAGTGAAAGTGATGATAGAGTGGGACCAGGATCAATTCGAGAGAGATCATGCCATAGGTGCACAAGAGTATCTTAGGACACACCTGGGGGTGGACACAACCCATATTATAGGACATCATGATGCTATTTACCGCACAGATGAGATAGATGGAGTTTACGATCTAGTATATGAATGTTTGATAGATTCGAGTGAGGTTGCACATTATAGGGCTCTATATCATGTGGCCGTTCCTGAGCCACATAGTGCACCCCCTAAAGCTAGTTTGTAGGAAGTGGGTCTAGATAAATATCACATAGGCCATATAGGTCTACGAGATCAGTATATTTTCCATCACCTAGTGAGAGGTAAGAAAAATTGAGTCACAAGCCAGGGAGTCCTAGAATTAGCGAGAGTCATCCTTGAATCTTTATTATACTGATGTAAATTTTTTGATGTATGCCTCGTGATGAAGGAACAATTTTGATTGCATGTATATGTATTACTTTTTATTATTCCTCAAGATGAACACACATATTAGATCCATGCCCATGATGACTTATTGTATCTTATTTATATCGAGACACATTGTTTTATACATGGACATTTGTGTTTATTTATCACATTCTGTGTTATATGAGATAACATGTTTAGCCCTAATTTTAATTATGGTCTATGATGTGGGGGGAATACATATATACCCTCTCACCCCATATGATTATATTATATGATGTTAGCTTAACATACATGTTCAATTTTCATTTATATGATGATTTAGCTTAGAATTTATTGATATGTGATGATGTTTAGATGCGATGATAGATGATACTGATGATGAAATAATAAAATTTTTTATAAGAAAATAAGAAAAGCATAAGTTAATCAAATCTAATATAAACAACACAACTATATACAAGGATGCAATACAAAAATGAACCAAATGAACTCAAAATATCTCATTGTTCAGAGGTCTCCTTCTTCATCTGAACCAATTGGATAGAAAATCCTGATAATATTCTGTGCTCTTGAACCTATGTTCAAATGCACTTCTTATATCTTCCCAGCATGTGACAAATCTTGGGGGCAACATGTAGAACCATTCAAAAACTCTTACTTGGAGTGACTCCACAAAGATCCTAACTGAAACATATTCATTTTCAACTCCCAACACTCCACAAGCAGTGATGAATGCTGCTACATGTTCTTCTGGGAGCTGAGAACCATCCCCTTTTAATTTTGGGAAGTTCTTTCTTGAGCCTCTTTGGAGATCATGAAGTGGTTGTTGAAGAGCAAGTGGACCAGTATTTCTTCCCCATGGTACGTTCGTCCTGCGTACTTCATGCTCATGATCACCCATTCTATTCTTTTTTCTAGCCTTCTGTTTTGCTAAGGCTACTTCTGTTGTTTCTCTTTCTTCTGCTTCAATTTTGAGTCTTAATATTTCTTCAAGTTGAGCCCTTATCTCCTCTTCAGCTCTTGCCTCTCTTTCAAGATCTTCAAATGTGGGATCAACTTGTCCTCCTTGTCTTAGTTGTCGGGTGTATCTTCTATCAGCTAGCTTGAAATTTTATGCACTTCTCTGGGGTACTGGAATTTGTCTCTGCGTTTCTAATTCGACAACATGTTCCTCTTCTAGGTCCACAATCCTTATGGAAATGAAGTATTGATTTACACTTTGTCTATTATGCCAAATAGCTTCTCTCATATAAGAAGCAATGCATTCTTGGATGTAAAAGAATAAATAAGGTCTCTCAATAGGATGATTTCTCAAAATAGCCATGATTTACGTCTATGTAGTTAATGTGATTATTCAATCTAGGGAAACTTTTCTCTAGAGTTTTTTTTTGTATTTTATGACCCTGAGGTCGTTTTTAGGTGCATATTACAAAATCTACCCCACGATGGGCACCAAAATCCATTCGCAAGAAAATTTGTCTTGTGGACAAATTTTTGGGTTTCAAGCCAATGCCATGGGGAATCTAAGTCCCTCTACTTGAATAGTGCAGCTTCTGTAGGTGCATGTAAAAAGGTAGATTTCAATGGTGGCCTTTTAGCAAGAGATCCAACAGGGGCACTCCACTGACCTTGTGGCAAAGCTAGCAATATCTCACTAGAGAAGAAACTTTGTCTTGAAAAGGGAAAGGGGAGTGGAAATAGAGGTAGCAGAAAACTAATGTTGTAAGTAGAATATCATATGCCTGCACATATTAATTATAAATATCATTTACATGCATTTATAGTTAGAAGAAAAAAAAATCCGAAGGAGAAGCTACAAGACCGAATAGAATTAATTGGTCACAAGGTACCAATCAATCCCTCAATCAAAAAGGAAAAAATTCCTTCTTTTATTATTGAAGCTAAAGTAGAGTTTGTACAGATCTTTGAGAATAGAGGAAATTCTAAGGAGAAGAGAAAATAGAAGTATGGCATTTTCTATCTTTCTAGGTACAGAGCACTCTGGTATTTTTGAAATCAATCGCCAGCCCTTGGAATGGATTTGGGGAGCCATTATATCTCATGCCAAAATGGTTACAACTTTACAAATAATTTATGCCTCTTCAAATTCCTCCATTACAAAGAAAATGATCATGGTGGGTTAAAAACCAGATCTTGCAACGTGAACGTTACATTTGGTTTTCTAGTTTGAATACAGACCATTTGATTTTCTCTTATAACTTTGAAATTGGGTTTTCTACATGGTACGAAGTGATTGGAGTGGGTACGGGGGAAATCCCATTACGTTTTGTGATTTTTTCAAAATTTGGAAATTTGGAACAAATTGGCTCGTACCCCCGCTTCAAATTTTTAACTTAGGCACATGGCACATTTTCATTCGAAATGGGGTGGTGGCCCTTTTCTCAACATTTTAACCTTTTTTGGAAAAAAGGCCAAAAAACTCGAAGTTCTTTGCTGTTCCACTCTCCTACTTTAACTTTTCAACTTAGGTACGTGGCATGTTTTCATTGGAAATGGGGTTGCGGCCCTTTTCTCAACATTCTAACCTTTTTTGGAAAAAGACTAAAAACCTCAATGTTCTCCACTGTTCCGCTCTCCCACTTTGACTTTTAAACTTAGGCACATGGCAAATTTTCATTGGAAATGGGGTTGTACACCTTTTCTCAACATTTTAACCTTTTCTGGAAAAAGGCTAAAAAACTCAAAGTTCTCTGCTATTCCATTCTACCGCTTTGAATTTTCAACAGCGGGCCCGAGACCTTTGTGTTGCTGCGGAGCATTCTAGAACTTTTAATTCACTTTTGGGAATTTATTTAAATTTCCAAAAGTCCCCTCGATAGCCAGCTCTCCTGCTTTGAATTTTCAACGGAGGGCTTCAACTTTGACTTTTTCCCTTTATAGCCTGATTGGGGCTACGGATCACTTTTTAACTTTTCACATTTTTTACAAAGAGGCTAAAAAAAAATTCTCCCTTGACCCGCTTCAATTAGGTATGTCCATGTACTCACGGATGATGGGGCCAAAATTTGACGAGGAAGAAAATGCCCATCATTCTTGACTATGGGAAAAATACACAAGGGAAGAGAACTTCATCATTTTGAGTTCAATTTTTGAATTTTCTTCGTGAGCCGGAGGCATGGAGGAAAAAAAATAATTTGATAACCTAGGCCATAGAAAAAGTGGACAATTTTGATCAAAAAAGGAGATTGTAAAGAGAATATTACGTGCATAGACTGGGAGATGGAGAATTTCTCAAAACGAGAAAAAATAGAAATTTAAACAGCACTAGAGCATGGATTTTGCTATTGCTTTCAATTTTCAACTTGGATTAAATACTCTAGGAGGGCAAGAGCTCAAAATTTCAAATTTAACTTGGAAAACAAAAATCTTTTTTTTGGAGACAACAATACATAAGTAGGATCATCCGGATCAAGGCCTAAGAGGTATAGGATCAAAAGTATCTCAAACATAGGAAAAGACTAACTTAAGATAAAGCCACCATAATCCAAGATATGAGATGCTTGTCATAATTTTCACCATAGGTATTTTCCAAAGTGCCACAATTGTGTGGTTCTCACACTTCGATGCATTGATTTTTCTTTATATATATGTGCATCAAATGTAATAGTCTGTGTATACTTTGAAGCAATAAAAATTGTGTTTTGTGGCGTTTCTTCAAACATAGCTCATTTTTTTTGTATTTTCTTGCATCTCAATTATTATTGCTATAGTTTTTGAATGTTCTTTCACTTGAAGGTTTATGATGTTGTGTTCCATGGATTTTTTACGGTGGATTAGGATCTGGGTCTATGTCACATTTGTCTGCCCTCCATTGGCCCCTTTTTCCTTGTTTCATCCTCCCTCAACAGAGTATCTTGCCTCTTTTCTTGGTGCAACCACCCCTCTTAGTTTAGGATTTTATTTTTGTGCATCTCTTTCTTCCCTAGTCCCTTGGAAAATCTAGGTTGGTGTTAGGATAGTAGTATTTCCCTTTCTAGGAGTATTTTAGCATTAGGATTAGGTAGAGGAAGTTGACCTTCTCTAAAGGGTTATCTCATGTTTGCAAGTCCCACAACTTGACTTATAACCCCATGTTAGCATAATTACACTGATTGCCCCAAACATACAAAAAATTGGGGGATGTTGTAATTTTGACATAATAGTTTTGGCACACCCAATGGGACATCATAGGAGTTATATTTTTTCTCATATTTTAGAGGTGTCTCATTATAAAAATACAAATCTTAAGCCACAGTGTGACCACACTTAACAATTTTGGTAGACCCGGTGGGATAAGCAAGTGAAAGATTTACATTTCACAAGTGTTCCACTGTAGGTCTTTGTCAAAAAATATTTTGTAGGTGTGAAGTTAAACATATAGAGTAGACTTCATTTCAGAAAGCTGGTGTGTTCTTGTCAAAATTTTAGCCTTTGGAGGTGCATGCTCAAACACATCTAAAAGATCCATGTATTCAACAACCCCTTATCTGAGTTGTAGACCTTCCTCCATTCCATCCACTTTCATTTTCTTTCCAACCCTCTCATTTTTTTCCATTCCCTGAAATTATGCAATCACAACTTCATTCCCTACATGGAATAAACACTTACAACTGTAGTAGTGTATCCCACCTCCAATATATTTCTCAAGTCCTCCATATCAGTGTTATGAGAAAATCATTAATCATTATGCCTACCCCTATAAGTAGTACCAAGATCATTTTGGCTATGGAACCTATCAAGAAAATGGATATGCATGTAGTGACATCAATTACATGGAGAATGTCTATTTGTAGGAGAAGATTCAAAAAATGGAGGCAGGCATAGTGTAGTCAAGGGCCACAGCTCAGATGAAAGCATTCGAAATTGGCTATAGGTAACCTTGTCCATGGGTTGGCCCAATGCCAAGACATTTTAGCACTATGTCATCACCAATCTGGCACTATGATAATTCTTCACCGGGAACTCCTCGTGCTATGATTATTTACTAATGCACAGCTTTTAGTTTGGTGGATGGAATCTGGAAACACAACAACAAACATAACACAAGAATACCATAGACTATGATAAGAAGGAATGACGATAAATCTGAAATATACGTGTAAATTATAATATTAACATGAAATTGTTACAATCTCACCCATGAGGTACTTCAAGTGTTACTGACTTCACTTGCCTTCCAACAATAACTATGGGAGAAACTTCACAATTACACTTCTTAATGGCTTCTTTAACACACCTTCAAAATGATGGCTTCATTTACACACATACAATATTTCTCAATACTTCCTTCTATATGCTAAATGAGGGGGGTGGCCTCTTTATTTATAGGAATTTAGGATTATCCATCTTATCTCTAAGATAGGATAGGAAATCTCTTCCAGCCAATCATATTGCATGCCTAAACTCTTGCCTTTACATGTAGGCTTATCTTCTAAGATAATATAAACCTTATCATCTCACATGGGTTCCACCTTTTTAGACTTTTCCACAAATAAAATACACAAAATATTTATGACATCACTCTTTGTCCTTATTACAAATATAATATTTGTAATTCCTAATCATGTACACCCTACTTCTCTACTTATCCCAACTTTGACATTTTAACATTACCGAACCACTTACAACAAATATTTGCTTTTTACAACATTCCTATTGTACTTTGACTATTACCGTACTCTACATTATTGGTGGCATCGTAGTGACGGCGCCGTTATCTTCCATCAGACGATACTACTAATTACACTTAACAACGTTCTATTCCTAATACATACATTAATGAAATAGAAATTACAGAGGAAAATTTTACTGTCGACATCTTCCCCCTTCCTAGCTTCTACTCCGTCCTCGGAGTAGACTATTCTGGTGCTTGGAAAATCTTCAACTTGTCGTGGTTAACCCATTTTGTAATGGCAGTTCTATCCAATTCCTCCAGTCGGTACGTACCATTTTCATGCACAGCTGCTATTTTGTAGGGCCCAATCCATTTCGGAAGAAATTTTCTCTATCTTCTTTTTTTGTATCTGGAATCATATACTAGAACCAAGTCATTCACATGAAATGGAGACCAACGGATCTTTTGATCAAAGTATTCCTTCTGCTTCATTTTCTTCTTATAGCTTGTATCCTTTGCTATTTCCCTCATTTCCTCTAGCAAATGAAGATGTACCAACCTTTCTTTTACTGAATCACTTTCATCCATCCTTTCATTTTTCATAACTCTCACAGTGGGAATATCAAACTCAATAGGAAGAACTGGATCAATGCCATAAGCCAACTGAAATGGGGAGTATCCTGTTTCTGACTTTGATGTTGCCCTATATGCCCACACTACTGCATAAATCCTTTTATCCCACTTATGTACCTGCAAGGCTGCATCTTTTGCTAGAATTTGACACAACACAAAATTTGTTCGTTTCACCTATCCATTTATGCTTGGCTTGTATGTTGTTGCCTTCCTATGCTTAATAAAAAACTTATTGAATAGGGCTTCTACTACCTCATTAATGAAGTGGCTTCCTTGATCTATTACAATTTCTAATGGGCAACCAAAGCTGGTGACAATGCGTTTATATATGAACCTTGCCACTTTATCCATAGAAGCTGTTTTCAATGGCCTAACTTCAACCCACTTAGTTAAATAATCTGTGGAAACTAAAATATACTTATTTTGGCATGGAGTAGTTGGAAGTGGACCTACAATATCTATTCCTCACTTTTCAAAGGGACCAAGTGGAAGAATAGGGCATAATGGAGCTGATGAAGTCTTACGGTTACCATGTGTTTAACAAATATCACATGTCTTACAATAATTATAACAACCTCTAAAAAGAGTGGGCCAGTGATAACCTGCATCCAAGATCCTTCTTGTTGTAAGTTGTCCAGAGAAGTGTCCTCCACATGTACCATTGTGGAGTTCTTCTATCATCTCCTTCCCTTAATCACGTCCAACTGCCCTCTTGTACTGTCCATCAAGTCCTATTCGAAATAATACTCCATGAAGAATAGAATATGGACGATTGGCTTGAGTAATCTTCCTCTTAGTCTTTACATTGGAACCATCAGGAAACTTGAATTCATTTAGATAATTCCAAATATCTATGTATTCACTAGGGATTGTGTCAAGGGATAACAATGCTGCATCTGGAAAATCATCATCATCACAAGATGAACCTAAACCATCATAGGCTTGAGAGAGTGCATCTGCATTGACATGCTTCTTTCCTGGCCTATCTATAATATCAAATTCAAATTCTTGTAGCAAAATTATCCATCTTGCTATCCTCCCTAATGGTTTAGGCTTATTTACAATATATTTTAGAGCCTGATGATCTGTTATAACTAGGAATTTTTTCCCTAGCAAGTAATTCCTAAACTTTTTTACAGCAAAAATGATAGCCAGAGCCTCTTTTTCAGTTACAGTATAATTTACCTCAGCACTGCTCATTTGTCTACTCCCAAAGTAAACTGGATGATCATTCCCATTTTCATCCTTTTGGCTCAGAGTACTTCCTAGTGCTGCATCTGAGGCATCATTATACACAATGAATGGCTTTCTCCAATCTGGATTCTTTAAACTAGGTGAAGACACCAGGGCTTCCTTCAGTTGTTCAAAAGCTTCATGCGCCTTATTTCCTAGTTCATAAGTAACATCCTTCTTCAAGAACTGGGTTAGTGACTGTGCAATCTTTGAGAAATTCTTGATGAACCTTCTATAGTAACCCACATGGCCTAAAAATGATCTCAACTTACTTCTATTCATAGGAAATGGTAACTCTTTGATTTTTGAAACTTTATCAGGATCAGTACCAATACCATCTCTGGATACAACATGCCCTAAAAAAACACCTTTAAAACATCCAAAGACACACTTTGTAGGGTTTAGTGAGGCTTGTGCTTCATCTAACCTTTGAAATGTTGTCTCCATCTGGTGCAGGTGGTCCAACTTGCTCCCATAGATGCAAAAATCATCCAAAAATACTCTAATGAAGTTCCCAAAGTAGGGTTCAAACACCCTATTCATCAAGCACTGGAACATTGCCGGAGCATTACACAACCAAAAAGGCATAACTCTATAAGTAAACGTTCCCCAAGGAGTGGTGAATGTGGTCTTCAGCTGATCTTTCTCCGCTATACGAACTTGGTTGTATCCACTATATCCATCAGCAAAACTATAACACTCCTTGCCAGCTACTTCATCCAAGATCTGATCTGAGAATGGAAGAGGGTAATGATCCTTCTTTGTTGCCTTATTGAGCTTCCTGTAGTCAACAAAAATGCATAGCTTCCCATTTTTTATTGAGATCACAATGGGAGAAACCCATTTTGAATTCTCCACAGCAAATATGAATCCTGCATCAAGCAACTTATCTATTTCTTCTTTTACAGTCTTGGAAAAATTAGGATTCATTCTATATGGCATTTTTTTTATGGGATTAGCACCATCTACCATCTCAATAGAATGTTCTACCCAACTTCCTTGATGGAGTTCCTTGTAATCAAAACTGAATATGTGTATGTACCTTCGAAAGAGCTAGAGGTAGGATTCCTTCTCACTCTCCATCACAGCATCACCAATATTTATTTGCTGGAGATGATCATCAATTTCTTCTTCAGATAATTTTATGGGGTCATGAGTCGGTGTGACTGGAAGGATATCCATGACTGAAACATCAACCTCACTTTCTTCATCTTTTGTGTCCACTTCACTAGTACTAGAGTAATTAGAGGATGTCCAATCATCAGTTGCATCACTTGAATCGACAGGTTCTACCTTATGATGTCGAGGGATCACATTTATTTTCACCCTCTCTCTACCACGTCCAAGTGTCATGAAGCCTTCATTCCAGTAGTTTCTTGCATGAACTCTCCTTAGCCATGGTCTTCCTAACAACATTGGGTACGCAACACTACCATTTTTCATCACCTGAAAGTCTACCACACATACAACACCCATAATAGATATTACCACATTTGAAACTACACCTTCTGGTTTAGTTTTTCCCTTATTTAATGACCTTAACATAAGTGTTGAGGGGCGATCAATTTTTAAACCCAACATATTCATTACAAACTCGGTCACTACATTAACCATAGCACCTCCATCAACTAAGACATCATGAATTGAAATACCATTACATAGTACCTTAGCTTGTGGAGCGTAGGGATCCACCTCTGCCTCCAAAATAGGGACCTCAACCTCCTTCCTTCGTCGAGCATTGAGTCCAATTCGCAGCTCCCGCCTCTTCTCAGAAGACATAGCCAAGAGTTGACCATATGTAATATTTGCAGGCCTTTTGGATAGATCTTCTAAGATGGAGTATCATCCTTGTCCCTGTGAAATCAGAAAATCCTGCACACCCAACTTTCTTCTCCTATGTTTCTTACTAGTTTCTCCTTTCATCTTCTTAGGATCATTTCCATCTTGATTATCTTTTTCTTTCTTTCTTTTTGTTACAAACACATCTACTTCATTATTTATGCTCTTATCTACTACATCAAAAGAATTCATAGGTGCTTTTCCTTTATCATTATCTCTTATACCAGATGTAGAAGCTCTATCTGGACAATTATACTTATAATGACCCTTTTTATAACAACCATAACAAACAACTTCAAAAATATTTCTTTTTGGACCTCTATCTCCTCCTTGAGAACTAAATTCTTTTCCTTGAAGAAGATTAATAGTTAACTATCCCATCTTCTTGAGCTGATCTTTATACTCAGTAAATGTACTAGGAGAAAGACTTGTGCTCACCGAGAGTGGTTGTGGATTCTGAACCAAAGGTGTTGGTGTAGGCTCTACTTTAGCAACAATTTATTTGGGCTCCTCTTCCATGCTTTCTTCTTGCCTTCTTGCAATCTCCTTTGCTTGTTCAATGGTAGCTGGGCGGTCATACTTCACTCGTTGTTTGATCTCTGGCTTCATCTCAAGAATGAAGTGCTTACAGAGGAGATTATTCATGCCATTCATCAACCCATCCGCTAATCCTTCCTTCCATATCTGGGCATCGAGCTTCCTCCTTAGCTCTAGAACATGAGCATGATAGTCTCTTATCTTCTCCTTCTCTCCTTGGACTAGCTTTGTGATCTCGATCATGAGATCTGCATATTTCTGTTGTTCACCAAATTCTTCAAGAAAACTTTCAGTTAATAAATCCCATGAGTTTTTTACATTTTCACCTAGTGTTTCAAACCACCTAAGTGCTGAACCATCCAAAAAGGTAGGAAAAAATTTAGTCCATTGTTCCCTTCTTATAAGGCCATTAAAAATACAAGATCGTTTAAACTCTTGAATGAAAGAGGAAGCATTTTCATTAGATTGAGCTGAAAAAACATGAATCTTCCCCATTTTCAAAAGTAACCATAGTCAAATACCAACCCACAAGTACAATCAACAAGACTTATGTGCAGAAATAATTGGAATCACTATAATAGAAAGTGACTTTACACTTTTCTACAGTAAAATAGAAATGACCACGGTAAACTATGGTAAAACTTGACTTACTGCGATAAAAATTGACTTTACTATGGTAAACACTATTCACGGTAAAAAGTGAAGTTACTGCGATAAATACTATTCACGATAAAAAATGAAGTTACTGTGGTAAATACTATTCACGGTAAAAATGACTTTACCATGGTAACTCCTATGCACAGTAAAAACAAGGTTACCCTCCAAATGATTTTTGGACTAAGTGGGAATATCTCTCTAGAAAATCCACCAACGAGGAATGGTCCTGGCAACGGAACCAAAATGTCGTCACCAATCTGGCGCTATGATAATTCTTCACCAGGAACTCCTCGTGCTATGATTATTTACTAATGCACAACTTTTAGTTTGGTGGATGGTATCTGGAAACACAACAACAAACATAACACAAGAATGCCATAGACTATGATAAGAAGGAATGCCGATAAATCTGAAATATAAGTGTAAATTATAATATTAACATGAAATTGTTACAATCTCACCCATGAGGTACTTCAAGTGTTACTAACTTCAATTTCCTTCCAACAATAACTATGGGAGAAACTTCACAATTACACTTCTTAATGGCTTCTTTAACACACCTTCAAAATGATGGCTTCATTTACACACTTACAATATTTCTCACTACTTCCTTCTATATGCTAAATGAGGAGGGTGGCCTCTTTATTTATAGGAATTTAGGATTATCCATCTTATCTCTAAGATAGGATAGGAAATATCTTCCGGCCAATCATATTTCATGCCTAAACTCTTGCCTTTACATGTAGGCTTATCTTCTAAGATAAGATAAACCTTATCATCTCACATGGGTTCCACCTTTTTAGACTTTTCCACAAATAAAATACACAAAATATTTAAGACATCACTCTTTTTCCTTATTAAAAATATAATATTTCTAATTCCTAATCATGTAGACCCTACTTCTCTACTTATCCCAACTTTGACATTTTAACATTACCGGACCACTTACAACAAATATTTACTTTTTACAACATTCCTATTGTACTTTGACTGTTACCGTACTCTACATTATTGGCGGCACCATACTGACGGTGCTGTTATCTTCCATCGGACGCTACTACTAATTACACTTAACAACATCCTATTCCTAATACATACATTAATGAAATAGAAATTACGGAGGAAAATTTTAGTGTCGACAATACCTTCCCTCTCACCACCTCAAGCAATGCAGACAACATTTTTTTTATCAAAACCACCCCTCCTCATGCATTCTAAAGCCCATGTTGAGAAGAAACCCAAAATACCAGTCAAGAAGAACAACATAGAAAAGAGGAACGTAAAAGAGAAGAAATGATAGAAAATACGAAGAGTTGGGCTGTCAGGTTTGGAATAAAGAATATCCCCTTAATAGTCAAGCCTTTAGAGAAGGTTACGGTTGAAGTACTAGTGGTGGAAGCTGACGTTATATCAAAAGAAGTAGCTTCTCAAAATCCAAAATAAGAGGAGCACATTCTGGATATAAAGGAGAACCATACAGTTTCAAAGGCTTCAAGCACAAAATAGGCCACATAATAACCTTCATTTCTTCATCCCACTTCATCCCCTTCAATCTCTAATGTTGAATAAAAGTTGGAGCCTTCAAATTTCATGTTCAAGTATTAAGGGAACCATGGCGAGAAAAATTTAGATCTTGAGGACACCATAGAGGAGGCCAAGCCAATGTAGCAGGACAATGAGGAGGTAAATTATCTGTCAGACTTGGAAGATTACTTCGACGGAGAGGATCTTGTGGAGATCACATCAGTTACTCCTCCATCATCCAAGTTACAAGCACAATGGTCAACTACCATGGGAGAGAGCATTCAATTTCAATAGCTTGCACTTCATAACAACCCTCTGGAACCAAGGTTAGAGGATCCAAATCTTCCATTTTCTTCATAGGAGGAGGAAGGGAATAATGATGACACACATTGAATATCAGTCATCAAGATAGAATTTTAGTTGTCTATATATGAGAAACAATGGTAAAAGCATCCCACATATAATCACTTCTTCCAGGAAGGTCAAAAGGATGACTTCACTTGTCAATTTGGGATTGAGATTGTTGGGAACATGTACTAGATCAGAGGATGCCCAATCAGGTACTTGGCTTCATTAGAGCCAAGGGAGAAGAAAAAATTGGTCATGTCCATTTAAGGGCATGAGGATGAGTATCAAAGAACCATGGGTTACCATCAAAACCTCTAGGAGTCTAATGCCAATCAACTTGAGGAGGTATTTTTGATTAATGTTTGTACTTTGGTGATTTGGGTAGATGATCAACCTATTGTCGGTTTTCACTCATAATAATAGCCATGTTCAATGTAAAATCATATAAATGGATACCTAATTTGAGAAAGGGATGTTACTTCTCCTTGCCACTTGTAGGATTTTTTTGAGTTCCCTTACTTCTGGTTAGCGTAGACTAGGTAGGTTTAATTTCAGCAGAAGTGATTTCGCACACTCTACATATCCCACTTAGGGTGTGTATGATTTTCAGTTTTGTACATAATATGTGTTGTGGTGTGTGGTTTCTTGTGCAAAATCCATTCATTGGAATAAACAGTGCTGATGACATAAATCATATTTTTTACGGAAATTTCACAGTGCATACATTCAGCCTAGTTCATACAACTGATCTATTTGAAGAAACTGATCTTTCAAGGTTAGGCTTGACTACATGCCCAATGGATGCTTCAAGATAACTGGTGACACATCTAGTAGGTATATGTCCCCGAGAGGTCACCGATTACTATCCCAAATTCACCCCTAGGTCAATTTGGATAACTCATAAATGAAATTAGCCATTTAAATTCTTGGATGTGCAGGAGGCCATCAACTTCAGCCCCAAGATATCAGAAAAAAAGATAGCTCAGGATGGGTTACAAGTCAGAAATGAGAATATATGAGTTATCTAGTAGGCCAAGTATTGCAGCGAGATGACTCTTTGTGGATAAGGTTTGGATCCATCTCATGTCATGCATCAATCACTTGTTAGTTGTTCCCCCTATCAGGGCCAAGCATCCCTCCCTGTTGCACATCAATATCCCTTTACTGTTACATTTCATCCATTCCCCCAGTCGCATGTCAGTCTACCTGCTTGTCGTATGTTAGTGTTCCTCCCTATCACCTATTAGCTTCCCTCCATGTATTCTTATTACACGTCACCTCCATCTTCTTAATGCACATCATCCACCTTCATCTTTTTATGCATCACTGCCATGTTGTCACACGTCAACCATGTATTAGAATTCCTTCTTTTTCATGTGTCATCATTCATCCTTGTTGCATGTTAGCGTTCCTCCCTGTCAAGCATAAAAATTTCATCCCTTGTCGACAGAGAAACTCCCCATTATTTTCAGGCATCAACTGGTGGTTCCTGTTGGGTGATAATAAGGAGTTTCAAATAGAGCCATGAATTAATGGCATAGTACAAGGTAGATCAACAACCAGTTTAATTATGGCACCCATGTCTTTTTAGATAGGAAAGTACCATTGAAAAATAGACCGATATGGCTGCCCATACCTCTGTACAGGAAATTAATGAATGTTTTCAATAGCTAAGACATTCTTGGATCTGGGAAACTCTTGCAAAATTTTCCCTTAACTCTATTTGAGCTACGAGCCTTTTCTTGGGCCTAAAAATGTAATTATGCCTTTGTGCATCAAATGTAATGGTCTGTGGATACTTTGAAGCAATAAAAATTATGTTTTTTGGTGTTTCTTACACCCTAGATCATTTTTTGTTATATTTTCTTTCCTCTCCATTATTATTTTTGTATATTGTGCATGTTCTTTCACTTGCAGGTTTATGATGCTATATTCCATGGATTTTTGATGGTAGATTAGGATCTGGGTTTGTGTCCCATTTGTCTTACCTCCATCAACCCCTTTTTCCCTATTTCATCCTCCCTCAAAAGAGTATCTCACCCCTTTTCTTGCTGCTATCACCCCCCTTAGTTTAGGAATTTCCTTTTATGCATCTCTTTCTTCCCTAGTCCCTTGGAAAATATAGGTTGGTATTAGGATAATTACATTTCCCTTTCTAGGATTAGTTTAACATTATAATTAGGTAGAGGAATCCGACCTTCTCCAGAGGGTTATCTCAAGTTTGCAAGTCCCATAGCTTGAGGGAGAACCCCATGTTAGCATAATTACACAGATTTCCCCAAATATAGAGCACATCAGGGGGTGTGGTAATTTTGACATTACAGTACATTGTCGAATCATCTAGAAATTATAGAAACAATGGTTTAGTAACTGGAAAAAGGGCTTCATCTAGTTGATCTTCCAACACCTTAATTTGAAATGACATATGATCAATGTACTCAATATAAAATTCACTAATTAGGATGATCTAATTAGCCATCATTACTGTAAGTGCATGTTTTGATAAAAACTATTTAAAAGGGTCAACTTTTGATATGAGTTTGGTCTTATTATTTTGCAAATAATGACGAAGTTTTTTAAAATAAAAAATGACGTCGAAGAAAACCTTCTCAATCTGTGGATAGTTGAGCTTGAAATAAATCAATGCATGACTAAGGTAGTACACATATTTTTCTTTCTTATCTATATCATATTTGGCCAACACTGCACCAATTACAAATTGAGTAGTAGAAATGTATAGTAGCAGTGGTTCTCCTATGGCAGACAACATTAGCATAGAGGGTGGGTTTTGTGTGAGAGACGCTATTAGAAAAGGATTTGGAGGTTTAATAGGTTAAGTGAACTTTTTGGTAGGTAGTGTGGTTTTGGGTTTAGGTTATACCTTCTTGGGTAAAGGTATTGGGGTAGTGCATGAAGTATTCGGGAATACGGAAGATGAAATTGGATAGGTCAACCAAGGTGACAGTGGAGGTGTGGTGAAGATAGTAATAGGATGCAATACGAAAAGTGTAGGTTGAAGGGAAGATAAAGTCATGGGTAGTGGAGTAGGCATATGTAATATAGATGGCTTGGGTGAAATGGGAGATTACGATAAGGATGTAGGTTTCTTCGTTATAGTTTTACCTATGGTAGGAGGATGTTTGACAAAGGTTGATGGATGGGGGCCTAAGATAGATGGAAGTGGCGAAGGTGGAAGATGAGAAGTGGGAGAAATTGGGGTATGAGGTCTAAGATATTGGGTCTTCCTCTTAGGGTGGGGGCATAGGTTTGGTGATATTTTGGGAAGAGGTGACTAAACCGATCTTCATGGGAGGATGGAGTAGACTCGATGTCGGTACAACCCCCACTGTAGTGATAGATTTCAGTGCAAGGGAAGGTATGGGTGAAGGTGGTTTTTGGGGTAACTGTAAACATTTGGGTGTAGGTGAGGATGATGTAGAAGAGGCTATTATAACTGACTTAGATGCGACATATTTATTTTTCTTGAAAACTTTAGGATATGTCATTGAAGTTTCTGTGGGTAACATTTTCATTTGAATTAATACAAAAAGTTGAAGGTGTCCCCAAAGAGTGGATTAGTTGACATACTCCAAGCAATTGGCCAAATGGGAGAATGGTGTAGAATTGGAGGGGGTTGAAGATGATTGGGTAGTAATCCTTTTAAAAAACAATTATTTCTTTCAGACAAGGAAATGGTTGGCTTTAGACTTTGTGGGTAGAAGAGATGATAGAAAATTGACAGGATCTTTAAAATCTAATGGGGAGTTATCGCCAATAGGGAGATATGGTATGAGTTGATCCTCTATGGATATATGAGGGGGAAAGGAGGATGGTGTAGACTCTTTGATTGGTGAAGAAAGGGGTAACCTAATCTCCTCCATGGGTAAAAGAGTGAGTAATGTGGGTTGCTCAACATGTAGGAAGACAACTGTGGTAGATGCCTATGTAGATGAAGGAATTGATAAAGTGGGATTATCGGTAGATGAAATGGTAGATAAGGTCAACTCCTCCATGAGTAGATGAGAGAATTAGGTGGAATCCTTGAAATGATGGAATGGGAGGAAATCAAGTAGAAGGGGTTGGTATGGTATAAAAAATGACATGAACCGCACAAATGTTGGTATTATTGGTTGAGGTTTATCTAGATTGGGTTGATGATGGAGTCTTATTTGGAAAGGACTTCTTAAATATGTGGAGGTTATTATTAGCTAGTGCATTGGGGTTATCCAAGACAATATCTCCTTTATCTAACATTTCCTAGATAATATTTTTAAAAATCTAGTAATTATCGTCACTATGACCTCTGACATGGTGATAGTTGCAGTAATCGTTCTCCTTGTACCATGCATGCACATGATGGGAAGGGTAAAAAAAGTATGCATTTTTATGGGTGGACAACTTATGGCTGCTGCATTTAGAATATTTTCCAAAACCAAGGAGTAAGTTTCTCCTATGGGAGTATATCGTTGTTGTTCATGCTTGTATCGAAAATTATGAACATCAGATAGAGTGTTAGATTGTTTTAGTTGGTTTGATGGATGAGATGGACTATATTTTAGAACCACCACATTTGAGAATCCATTGGGTTTTGAATGATTAGTTTTTTTGGTTTGGAAGAAGAAGAAGAGTCATTTGATTTGAATTGAGCACTCTTATTGTGAAATTATAGCTTGTTTTCTTCGATAGCATGAATTTCTAACTTCTGAGCCATGGTAAAAGCCTCATCAAAAATTTGGAAAGTTTGAACTTTGAGATTTGGAGACATATGTCTGGCACAATATCTAGTGAACAATTATATCATCTTTGTTTGTGGAAGTTGAAAGGTGAGATAATTTGTAATACTCTGCCAACCTAAGAAAAAATATGCAATAGATTCATGTTCGTATTGGCACATCAAATAAAAATTAACCATGGTGACCTTATTGGTTATGTTGATGGAGAAATTATCGAGAAATTCCTAGGCTAATTGATTGAATGAAAAGATAGGGTTGCAAGGTAAAGCACTATACTAGTCTAAGGAAGGTCCTATCAAGGACATTGGAAAATTCTAAAGAAGCAAGGCATCATCGTGGGCAATCAAATAACATACGTGTTTAAAAGATCACAAATGATGTTACGGATCCTACTTTCTATTAAATTGGTTAAAATTTGGCATCTCCTACTGTGGGGAATAAGAATGAATTAGAATAGAAGGGTGAATAGGATCATTACAAATTTTTTCATAAGTCAAAGCTTTATAGGAGCCAAAAAATAGATGTTTCTGGGGTTTTCATCTTGTCCATCATTATCTTGATCAAATATGTGATTGAATTAGATTGACATGAACCTCCAGTGGTATAAGGAGGTGGATATGATAAGTAGGATGTAGAAGGTACACCAGTATAAGGAGGTGCCAAGTAAGCAAACTATGAACGGGGGATATGAGTAACAATAGATAATGACAACATATACCCTAAATGGGAAATGTAGGTGACAGGTGGTGGCTGAGACAAGGTATAGGTGGTCGAGACCTATGTAGAGACCCTCATAGAAATAGTTGGAAGATTAGCATGTATAGACATGACCAAACTTTGAAAAAGGGTCAACAAAACTAGAGGTTGTGAGGTAATAACGACTGATGATGTGAGAATCGCTACACTAAGATTCATAAATGATGGTGACGTAGAAGTTGAAGATGTGATAGATGTTGTAGGTTGATAAATATTGAAGATGTGGAGATGAAATGAAAAATGACAGGTGGTAAGGTGGACGTAGGTAATGCTACACTAGTGGTGGCCAATACGTAAGTGGGGGTAAGGGTAGGAGGAATAAGAAAGATAATACTACAAGGATATGGGATTATGATAAAGGATATTTTTGAACTCCTCGTCACCTACAGATATAACAATAGAAGAAGTGGGGTTCATGGGTGAAGAAATAGAAGGTGGTGAAGGACTAGGAGGTAGTGGTTGATGGTTGACATGAAAGACCAGGGTGTTTATTTGTCTATGAGTCAAAACCATGTGAATAGTTATAGGAAAAGTTGTCTAAGCTCTACAAATAGTGTAGAAACACAAGAAAAGAAGATAGAAGAAATATGGAAACTGAAAATGGGACATTTTTTGACAGAAAATTCAAAACATAGAGATCGACGTTGGTAGGGTAAACGGATCCGATAGGATAGAGTAACTAATGCCGACCGCTAGAATGATGCCAGTTACTAAGAATAAATTATAGATTGAAAAATATGAAGATGCAGTGTGTAAAATGGATAAAACTGAACTCTGGTGATGGTAACAGAGATTCAAAAATGTATAAAATAACAAAATGAAGTCACAGAAAATGAATGGATATGAATTGAACACTATTTTGGGAAAAATAACCAAAACAATAGGGAAACAATGTTGGTTAGTCAACCGATGGCAGTATGAAGAGGGAGCCGATGTTGGTCACTGGACCGATGCCAATTACTGTGAAATCTTAGAAGATGATGACAATTTGAATTTTTAAGTGATTAATTCCAAATAAAACACCAACCCAGAAAATGAATATGGCAATGATGAGTCCTAACACACTGAGAATGAACTGAAATACACAATTTATGATGGTGGGGCTTGAAGAAAAATAAAAATAAGAATAAATTACCTCACTCCTCAAAACCCAATTGAACAATCAAAACATAACAAAACATGTCAATCTTATTCTTCAAATTTTAATGTTATGTGGCTTATGTCTTTTAAAACTAACTATGCATAGATTTGAGTTTTTGGTCAATGAGGGTGCCCTATAAAATTCTATGGTTGGTATCAGTTGTGTTTTGGTTAAAGTGTCCCCAATATAAACTTCACAATATGCGAGGCCTAAGTCTGATATGATAAGTGGCCGGAACACTAGCTGGACCCACCATCAATTTGATTATTAATCGTTGACGGGAATTAACAGGAAGAAATATGTTTAAGAAATGAGTAAATTATTAAAGTGATGTTGATATGGGTGTGTGTGTACAAAGTGTGAAATACACTTAATTCCCTCCAATCATCAACTAGTCATGACCTCTAGTATATAGATTGTAAATAAATTCAGGTGATCTAATGTAACAATCACAAAGATGAAATGCATAGATTTTTAAAACCCAAATTGACAATAAAATGTTATGTAGAGAATAGGGAATAGGAAAAGAGAATGCTCTTTCACTAAAATGCAGGTGCAAAAGAAAGGAAGAAGGATTATTTTTAAACACCAAATGACGAATTTAGTGTAGATAAATAGAAGAAGAGAATATTTACTAGAGATAAATTTAATGTGAACTTTTCCAAAAAATAAAGAAACACACAAATAACATATATTTTACAATGCAAAGAACCCACAAAAATGTCCAACCGGGCATGCCAAAATGTTTCACCTCAAATTATGTGATAAAATAGATAAAAGTAATGGACATAGGAGGAATACCTATGAATAATCGAGAGAAGGTTGTGAGCGTTGTAGAACTTGATCAGACTAAATGTGAGAGCTTCCCTTTTTCTATGACAAACAACCTGTATAAGAAGTAAAAAAATACCAAAAAATAGAATTATCAATGTAGGTTAGTGGACTTCTTAGTGAGAGCTAGATCTAGGAAGCGAGGTGCTTCCTAAAATGTTGTCAATCCACTTTCAAATACAATTTAATGCAGCAAATAACTTGAAATAAGGAACTCCTACTATAGTCGATAATATTTAGGAATATCATACAACATATAGTAAGTAAATTTAATATAACATGTGAGATTATAATTAAATCTGGATGGCTGGTAGGATAGTTTTGGTCTTCAGGTATGACAGAGGATGTAGGCAAGGTCTGGGAAAAGCTGGTTATGATTTTGGATTGTTTGGAGGAAGTTATAAGATTGCTGATTTAGAATATATTGACACTCACAAAGACCAATATCGGTTATAGAATTGGTTTTGGTACTGTCAAATTACTGACACCGGTTGGGTGACTGGTGTTGGTAGGGGTAGTATGGTCAAAATATTAAAAGTAGGTGTTTTGGATCTCTCTATGATTACATAGAGAGTTGAGGGGGTTCAGGAAGGATGATATGATTTATAAAATGACTCAAAAAGGGTGATAAATGTGTTAAGATAGGAAAAATGGTTTAGTTTGGTAGAATAGATGGTGGATAGGTGAAGGGTGATATTCAAGATAGAGGAGAGTCAGATAATAGAAATGAATAAAATACTTAAGATTAAAAACCATAACTAACAAAAAAGAGTGAGTTAATTATCTACGAACTTGTGATCCTAAGGTGGTGGTGGTTTATGAGCATTCAGATATGACACGAAGTTATGTCTACTATTGCGGCAACGAAGCCTATATGCTCTACTATGGGTGATCCATGACTATGGAGGAAGAGATTGGATGTGGATGAAGACCTATGTGCTCTGGTTCTTCGTCTAGTAGCTTGAATGCTCAAGAGTTAGAATACCAAATATTGAGTGAATTAATGAAATGAAGAACCTATGCAAAGAGTTAGAAACTATTACTTAAGGTAACTGATGGCGGTTAGGGAACTGATGCCGATTAAGGGATAACCAACATCAGTTAAGGAGAATTGGTCTAATATACCAAAACTAGGGTATTTCTCCCAATTTTTATGTGGTATTTCGCTTAGTCTAGGTCTGGAGTGTTGAATGACATAAATTAGAGTGTGGAATTAGTTAGAGGATTAATAGGTCATGAATAGTTAGGGATCGAAAGAGTCCCAGTTGGTTAGGATAAGTGGGACTTGGTCTAGGCTCATTAATAGGCTAGGAATTAGTCTAGGATGAGGTGGAAAGGTGAGGTGGCTTAGTGAGATGGATATTAGTTTAATTAAGGTAATTAAAATAAATAATTGTGTGAGGATGATGATTAATTTAATTAAGGGTAATAAAATTAAAACTAGTGTGTAGAAGGGGTCATGGCTAGGTGTATGTGTCTAATTACTTAATTCAAAGGGGCTAAATGGATTATGACCTAAATTTTGTTTCTACACTTATTTTGATTTAGCTCAATATCTAATATCACACTTAATGTTATTTACTATCGAATCAATACTATGAGAAAATAATGCCTTGGCTAACTCCTTGGTCATATCCACAACACAATTCTAGCCACATTCTAATTCTCATGATACCACTCCCTTAGTAAACACTTTTCAAACTCCTACTGCCTTGCATCATGAATGTTTCCAAGACATCTACCAAATTGAATCATACACCCCTGTAATTGATCTTTGGTATGTAAAAATTCACCAATTTATCCAATGTCAAACTTATCCTGATGGTACAAACTCAAAAACACACTTGAGAATATAGATAAAGGCTCTTAAAAATGTACTTAAAAATGTTGCATTCTATTATAAAAAATTCAAAGGTACCCTATTGTGATGCATTAATAAAAATGAGGTTTTCCTTGTATTAGAGAAGTACATGAGGGCACTTACAGTGACCATTGTGGTGGTCACACTACTACTCTAAAATTCCTACATATGGATTATTTTTGGCTGACCCTAGAAACCGATACTCATGCATTTTCTAAAAAGTGAATACCTTTCTAATTTCATGATGACTTGATTAATTCCCATTTGGCTGAGCTACATTCCATTTCCGATCCCTTTCCATTTAGTATATGGGGATTGGATTACATTAGGAAGATTCTTCTCTCTCGAGACAGTCACGTCTTCATCCTTATAGCCAAAAAATACTTTACCAAGTCAGTTGAAGCCATGCACCTGACTTACATGTTGGGACTTACTACCTCTAAATTTTTCCTTAACCAAATCATTTTCCACTTTAGAATTATCCATGGAATCATATATTTCAATGGTGGGAGTTTCAAATGAAAATAAATGAGGTAAATATGTGCTAAGTTCAAGATCCATCATTGATTATCAACCTGTTATCATCCCCAATGTAATGGAAAAGAAAAATCTACAAACAAAATCACGAATAAAATCCTTAAAAATTTGGTTCATAAATCACCTATTGATTGGAATACAAAATTATATCCTACATTATGGGAATCTCAAACAAGTGTCCATATAGTAACTGGGGCAATGCCTTTTTTCTCTTACTTATGGAGCCAAGGATGTCCTTCAACTTGAGGTGGAACTTCATTTTCTCCATATATCCCTTAGCAAAATCATTCCAGATGAGGAAATATGTGAGGCGCATCTCCATGACCTTAACATCCTATAAGAGCAACGTGATTGTGCTTATAATCATACTAAAAAGAAAAAAGAGAATATGGGGAGATAACATAATAGGCTTGTTCATCCACGTACTTTCGATGTGGGTGACCTTTTCCTTAAGATTGACTATACCCATGATGAAGAAGGAAGATATACTCAGAAATGGTGGGGTCATTATCTCATCAAGGATATCATTGGTTGTAATACATATTGCCTTCAAACCAATGAAGATTACATCTTAAAAGAACCAACAAATTCCCAATTTCTCAAAAAATTATATGAATGATGGATTTCGGGAATTTCAGAACTTAGCTACCATCTCTCGTCTTTTCCTTCTCAAATTTACTACTTCAAAAATCATCACTAACAATATTATCAACTCTTTTTCCTTGGCCTTTTCTATGGAATCGTCATGGTTTTGTCCATCCTCACTTAGGATTATAGTATTACTTGGATTTATTTTTTCTCTCTCTTATTCTTATAACATGTACCTCATGGTTATTTACAATTTTCAATGTTTCTATCCAACCTTTGGGATAATAATATATGTTATATTTATTTGTGTATTTTCCACTATGACAATTTACCCCTATACATCCAATTTCTTAATCATGACATCCATCCCATGGGATCCTAACTATGTGATTTATGTCTTATTTTAATGATGATCATCTAGTTTTAACATTAATTTTTTCTTCTCTAGGGTTTTGGAAACATGGATTACACCGGTATGTGGTAGGACAACCGATGCTATCAGGTATGCATTGGTCAGTATATTTCATTTCATCTAGTCTTTAATTTACTTTCATAATGTACTTTCAAGTTTAGTGTTATGTATCATTCTTTCTACTGACTACCCCATGTTTTTCTATTATGACATGTGGTAATCAACGAATGGGGCATATGTACAAACCTATTTATTTACGCTTCCTATTTTCATACCTATTACTAACTATTTATGATTTTATGTTAGAGATCACTAATATATCTTTTTCTAGGAACAATTTTGTTAAAGGTATTTTTTTGGGATATGGGTATGGTTATGCACATAACCATTTGGTTAAGGATAGTACATGGATAAAATAGCTTTGGATCCCATTCATGTTATTCTTTTTTTCTCTTACCTTTATTATTTTCCTCCATTCTTTTGAAAAATTACTTTCTCATGACCATATTTATTTTTTCTTCCATTATATTTGTTTCTCGTGACACATTACAAAAACCTTTTTGTATTTCACTCCCTAGCCAACACTATCATCCGCAGGTGATTGCATTGGTGTTATTTGAAATCCCTGGTCAAAGCCTTCACCTATGGGTGATGGTTTTAGAATAAATACCAAAAATACACCCTTACCACTTATGGATCATTAAAAATTTCAAATAAAATCACCATTAACATTTTGTCTTGCACCAACTTGCATCTACTCGCTCACCTCTTCGATTTATTTCATATTGAATCTTGACTTGGAGATTATTTTTGGTCATATTTGTTTTCTTTTAATTTTGGGTCACCTATAGTGAGCTAGGAATGGTTTGTTTCCCCTTCTCTACCCGAGAACTACTCTCACTTAGTGTATAGTCCATTGCGAGATAAATACATCAACGACCGCCTCCAATAGGTAAGTGCTCTAACCTGACTTGTCATTTTGTATAGAGTAGTCTCCTATATTTTTTATTTAATGTATGTTATCTTAGTATTATTATGCACATGCTATGTTAGCTAGTTGTATTTAAGTTCTTTATTTCATGTTATATGATTTACTTAGGCTAGCATAGACTTTACATGCTTATTTTATCTTTCATTACCCCCATAATGTCGATACCTCAATAGGATTCCTTCCTCTTCTTTGAACTAGGTCCTTGGAAACCTTAGATTTTCCGAGTGTAAGTGTTACTTCCCTCTGGGTATGCGATCTTAGTGGTCCCTATACCCCCTTTGAAATCTATCTATTATGTGTCGGTCTTAGTGTGTCCCTTACTCGTTGCCTCAATACCCTAGTTGAATGGATGATAAGAGTGCATGGTGTTTAAATACATTTTTTTCCTACCATATAACTTACATTGTGGAATTGAAGGAGAAAAACTAATCTATTAAATTTTTGTGCAAGTCTTTTTTTCAGTGAAAATCCTCGTAAGTATGCTTTTCACCATTCCATTGTTCTGTGGACTTGAGGATTTCATAGAAAACTGAGTTCGTGAAATACATGGTACAACAAGAAGTAGTGTTGCATATATTTTTTCCACAAAATTTCTCTAATTCCAAAAATTAAAATACAAGTTACCAAATTAGCCTGGGGGTTGTTTTGGATAACAGTTACAAAAAATGATATAAATTCATACTATACTACTATCTTGGGTGATCAATGAGTTACATGATAAGTTAGGTAGAATGAATATTTTGATGGATATTCAAGTTATTCATTGGATTATAATTTTCTTGATTTGGGAAAGGCTCAGTGTGATTGATATATTTATTCAAATTTTAAGAAAGATGATCCTTAATACACTTGCATAACATTTCAGGTGACTCTCCTACATATTTAGAAAATTGTTGTACATTTTTTGGATATTATGGGTATAATCATATTCAAATACATCTTCATGTCCCCCTTCTTCAATTTTTAAGACAAGGTTTCATATTACATGTATTTGGTTTATATATTCAAAGGATGAGGGTTTGACTTTCTAGCATTATCTTCTATATGAAGATAGTTAGGTAATAAAGAACTAACTTAGGAAGGTCATAATTTTAAGCATTGAGAAGGTCACATAGAAATGGATTAGAAGAGTAAGTATTGGAATTATTGAGTAAATAATCAATATTAAAGTAGAGGTATCTAAAAGAGGTTTACTATAAATATTTTTCTAATGGGAGTGGACACACAAGAAGGTTGCATAAGGACTAAGGGAATTATAAGGGATCAACTACAAAATTTAATAGATTCAAAATGGTATCAACCATGCATAATATCTACACCTGATCTAATGGCATCTAGAAGGAGGAATTTTAGATAAGATCAATCATATAGTAGGATTAGACATAGGGTTTAATGGTGTAGAGAAAGCAGGATAAACAAGAAAATAGGGATTTTGACCTAAATAGAAGTAAAGGAATATTAAAATTGGGTCTACATGAGTGTATGATGGGAAAGATAAACATTATAATATGATTTAAAATCTAGGGATCAATTATAATTATAGATACAAAGGTTCTTAAGGAGTGTTAGATTCATAATCATAGAGGATAGTGACTCTAACCCCAGAATAGCTATATGTTTCCAAGATCTAAAACTAAGATAAAGATATGCAGCTTACTAGGATTAAAAATAGGAGTAACCAAGGGGTGGATAATTCCAAAAGGTGTAATATAATAAGAAAATGTAATAAATTTAAGAAAAGATACATATTTTATAAATGAATGACCAACATATAACATATATGTGAAAGATAAAATAATAAAGAAAGTTATAAATACTTACCTATCACATGTATGTGACCATTGATGCATAATCATCCCTAGAGATAAAATCACTATGAGTGGAGAAGAGGAAATCTCAACAAAAATATCTCCATTCTTAACTCACTATGGTAGCCCAAAATTCACAAAGATAAGCTCATATACTTCAATTCAACAAATAAGTGTAAAGTAGTGAAAAAATGTGCAAGATAAAAGAAGATTTATGTATTAAAAAGTAATTTTTTTGTGATGGTTTTATACAAGAAATTTCAAGTATAAATACCCAACACCATCACCCATGGGTCATGGCATAAACTATTGAAAATCCAAAATAGACACCATCGTTGATGGGCGATGACATCATTCTTGGGGTAACCCTAAGGTCAAAATGTGTACAAAATGATGAATGGAGGCTAGAAGGTAAATCAAGGTGAATGAAGAAGGTCCATGGTTACAAAAATTAGGGATAATAATATGCAACAAGCATGAAAAAATAGAGATAATGAGACAAGTGGACTCAATGGATGTAATGTGTGAACAAAGGGAAGACATAAGGTAATTGTAGGGTAATTAAGGCATAATACTGAAATACCTAAAAATATTTGGTCTACCCTACATGACCAAGTCTAATCACACCCCAATCTCTGAAGGCCCCTTAAGGAATTTGTAAAAACTCAAATTTGGTAGTTTACCCTTTTGATATTGTTAGTTGGGGCTATACTCCTTCATAAAGACCAATTTCAACATTTTAGCCCCACACAATTTATCTTACTATCTCTTTCCCAACTTATATCCATATTCTATCCCCATATGTTTCATCTTACTATCTCTCTCCCATATTTCTTATTCCTACATAATGATGTGACATAATTTTTTTAATATAAATGCATAAAATCATCAATTAACATCTACTTAACATGATACAAATTTCATATTGCACTCACTATCATCCTGTCTAACACTATGTAGTACGGTTAGGATGTAATTTATAGTCCTAGCATACCTATACGGTCTTGTAATGACACATCATATAACATTTATTTCAATTTAATTATCTTTACTATGTCTTTTTATCCTTATAGGTTGGCCTTTTCATTATGATTTACATGAAATACCCTATATGAGAAAGTTTATATAATCTCATTTGTACACCTAGTAATCACTTGGAACTCTTAGGATCTCTCTTCGCAAATACTAATACGAGAAGCACTCAAGGCTACCTAAAAATTCCTAAATTTGATGCACATCCATTAGGGTAGTCACTTTTATAGTTTTGAAGAACTAAACTATGTCTAGGAATTTATCTTCCCTCATTCCCAAACATGTAAAGATTTCAAATCAACATATTAACAAGAGAAAAATAATCTCAATCATGGTCAAAGCTATTCAATTTTCCAACTAACTGCATTCATATAAATATTACATGTTATGTGGTGAGTTACATTTTGTTTAAGGATTATTTATAGTAATTCTAACATAGGAGGTGCACAAATTATAGTTTAACCCAAGAACTAACCTTCTTATAGGGTCTTCCACCCATGGCTAAGGTTTGAGTTTAATTCATCTGATTTCATATGGTTTTAGGATAGTGTGATACTGAGGGTTTGACAACGACATAAATTTATATACCACCAAAATTCATAAGATATTATAGAACCCCATTCCTATCAGGTCAATATCGTATAATCAGTCTAAGGTTGTATACATCATCCTAACATATTTGTATATTTCTAAACCTATGTATTTCCCAGTTACAATATAGGAACAAATAATCTTTTAGTTCAACACTCCCCACCCAGATGTATCATATATCATGTTGTAATATAATTCCATGTATCCTCTTATTTTTTTGATCTTATAACATATCCTTATTAATAATTGCAAGTATCAATGTGTTTTTATGATATTGCATGATTAATGTTGAAATTTAAATGATAAAAATAACCCCCATAAAAAACATTACATCATTATGTTTTTTGTATTAACCATAACATTATAAAATAATTTTGGGTGTAAAAATTTGGTAAAATCAATGCGTGAATCAACTATTTTGGTTCAATCCCTAATAATCGCAGGGTTTCTCCTACCCTCTTGGTGCATATTTCCTTTTATTTTTCTAGGTTTCCTTCTTCTAGTTTTTGGGAAAATTAATGGTTTCTTCTAGTGGTTCCACCATATCCTTTCATGAATTCATTCAAATAAATTGCATATGTAAGGATATCATATATGAGGCCTTTAACATTACTTGGATTCATCCTAACACATCTTTTAACTATGTTATGTATGTCCTTCATGAATATTTTTACTTTTATACAGGTAATGTTTTTGTCGTAACTCCTCTCCAAGATATTATTGATAATAGAATTTACTTGTTTGTTGAAGTCATGGTACATATTACATTAGTAAAACATGTTCTTATTGACAATGGATTGAGACCTAATATTTACAACATTTCTTTTTTTCATCCTTTAGGTATCCCTATTAACTGTCTCTCCGCTTCTTCTATGATTCTTCATTAATTTTCAAATGCACATCCGCAAGTAATTAGCCAAAATGACAGTACCAAGTACAATAAATCATAATAATATTGATACATTATGCTATGTTATCCTAGATAAGCATAGTTACAATATTCTTCTAGGAAAACATTCCTATTTTACAATCTTATGTTTGCTAGTTTACTAATGAACGTTCTACTTATGTTTGATCAAGAGATCCTATAGATTTTAAAATTTGTGTTCCATCTGGATGAAAGTTTACATGGTTACCTTATGCTCCACACATCATGCTTAAGAAAATACTTGATTCGAATATTTTGTTTCTCCATCCACTACTTGAGGTTGAAGTGAGAAAGCCTCATGGTAAGAGTTTTAATTCTAATCCTTATTGCAACTATCATAGATGTACTATTCACTTCACTAATTTATTTCTCTATATTTGAAAAGTTATACAACATCTTATTGATACAAATGCAATTGAATGAGGTGCGTCAGTAAATCCTCTATGCCTACTAATGATAATGCAAATATGAAAATTGTAAATGACCCATTTCCTAATATTAACATCAATATATTTACTTTAGAAGAGCACAATACTCATCACATGGTAGCACCAAAAAATCATTATGATCAATCATCTGATTTTATTTCTCCTATTTTCCCATGCACTATGACTCCCATTGCTACTTTTACCATACCTATGATTATGCGGGAATTTCACATTCACCTTCAAAATGTTACAATGTCCATGGATTTCAATTTTTTTTCTTGTAATACATATTGATACACGTCTAATGATATTATGATTACTAATCCATATGATTTTTTCATTACTTCACTTGATGCTACTACTTCACCATGATTGGAAAAACTATCTAGAATAGCTCATAGTAATTTCTCTTCAAGCACTTTAGCAGTGATTTTCTCTTCTCTTGTGACTACACCTACTATTATGTCCCATACTATATCAATATCTTTAGGGACATCCCCTTCTTCCTATTCTATTGAAAATGAAAATATCACAATATTCGATTTCCCACTTGTTAATCATGACACTTAAAAATGTACTTTGGAAGTGCACATTTAACAACAGGTAGTATCACCTATCAGATTCATTGATTGATGTAATCATTACTACATAGGTTTTGTTTATAGTGACTTCCACTCTTAGCTCAAGTGACACACATCTAGGTATTTCTTAGTTATGCGCTCTTAGGGATGTTATATCCATATGACAGAAATGTTTCCAAATTATTTGGGGTATTCTTATGCCTCCAGATAAGCCTTATACTTCACATGTTATCTTTAATGGATCTTTCCACCTAATATTCCTCATAGGTCTTTTAGTGCGCATGTTATCTCTAGTAGATCTCAATTTTTTAGTACTCCTTATAGGCATATTATAGTACACATTTCTCCTTTTACATCTACTCCACCTATCTCTCTTATCGATACATCTATGCAATATTTGGAACATATTATCAATTATATACTACTCATACATGACCATCATTCTTTAACACAATTTATGCTTAAGACTCCCATTTCTTTTGGATTTTATTTTCTACTTTACATTACATGTGTTATTTGCCATTATGGTTTGATAGATACATATATTTTTTGTATAGTATTTACACACTTGAATTCATGAGGTATATTGAGTTTGATTGGTAAAACACATAACATTACAAAATTACATATGTTGGATACTATGATCATTTGGGGGTATATCCTATACATTCTATATAGGTTATATTGTTTCATTATAAATTGTTCTTACTTACTCATTATGCTTAATTAAATATATTATGTATATGTTATATTTTGAGATAACATGACTAATAGATGTGTCTTGTGTAACACTAAAATATCTTTCTTTGTGTGCTTATTTCCTATTTTTTATGATGTTTTTTTCACTAATGGACATCACTATTTTATATAAATGTTTGATAATTATTAGTTTCTTCTTCATTATACGCAACTTGAGTTCCTTGTTTGTCTTATCACATTATGGGTTTCCCATGCTTGTTTCTTTATTCCTCTATTGCATGACATTTCTTCTCTTGTGAGTGGAATACATTCCTTGATTATCTTATGATAGTATGGGTGATTCATGTTTACATCTCTATTCATTGATATGAATCTTCTTTGCATATAATTACTTTTGTCTTCTCACATGAATATTGTATATATCTATCAGGTTGTACTATTACACATGACTTATTACAACTTGTGTTTATGTTATTTCTATCATTTCTATTTATTGAAAATTAAATTTGTAAATTTACTCTTTGAAACTACTCATTTTGACAATGCACTCCGAGTAGAAACAAAACATTTATACCCCCACTCAGTACATCCCAAAGTGTCTTTTTTGAATTTATTAGTATTACACACTAATATGTCCATAAAATATCAGAATTAAATTCATAAAATCTATAGAAAAACTCAATTTACCTCAATTATCATGTTTCACGTCCATGTGTAGAACTATAGAGTTTGATTGGTTGGTGATATCCAATCTTGATAGACTTGTGCATTTTTGAACTGACATGTCCTCCATCTATTCTTCAAATTCTAAATTCTTCATTAGATCATTTATTCCCTCTAGGTCAACCTTGTCATAAAATTTTACCCTTGGAATCCTATATTTAAGCAAGTTATCAGTACCTCATTTTCTAACTTGTCAATCATATGACACTGCATTTGCTTATTTGATAGACCCAATTCCTACACTTGAAAAATTCAGCCAAGGCTCCCTAAATATAATTAAATTTTATGAAAATTAATTCTTGAAGAAATCAATATAGGTATAAAGCATAATAAGAGGCCAAGGAATTAAATTACCTTATTTGTAAGCACTCAAAGATCCCCATTCCAAGTATTAGAAAGAGCCAAACTAAACTCAATCATTATCAAGGAGTTTTAAATTGCCAAATATTCTTACATTCATTCAGATATCACATATTAATTGGATAACAACGTGTGGTTTGCGACCTCTTTAGAGTAGGGATGACGTCAACACTGAAATTATTACACTATAACCCAATCAATGTTTTTAGTAGAGTCTCCCACCCATGCCTCGATTTTGAGACATCAGTCAACATATTTAGAGGGATTCATAACATGATAAAAAATGAGGGGTTTAGAATGAAAAATGTTTCTAGGAATGTGATATTTGGAGCATGTAAAATATCATACAGCAGGGTGAAATCCCTAAACAAAGTCTTGACAGAGTTGTATGGTCACGCACAAAGGAAATTTTCAATCAATTATAGGAATGAAGCATTTTCAAGTTTATATATCATAGTTCTAGTAGTCTACACATCTATAATCTCTGAGATTCATATGTAAATAATTAAGTGCACCCACCTCGTTATGTTTTCAAGTTCATATCTTATGTTATACATTATTTGTAATAATTAATACATTGTTATGATGTTACATAATTAATTCTTGAAGTTTATTAATCATAATAACCTATTGTAGATACCCTTTACATCATTTTAGTGTTTTGATCACTAGTTATAGATATCAAATCTAATAAGGGTGTATACATTTTGGTGAAATTGAATTATGAATCAATCTTTACTTTAATACTAGTCACTTTAGGGTGGCTCTATTATATCTTGTTGTATCTTTATTTTTCTGTCTACTTATTATAGTTTTTATTTCAATGTTGGCTTCCTTTCATGCTCAAAGCATATCATTCCTTGCATATCTAAAGAAAAACCCACATGTGACTATGCACTCACTAACCTCCTTCAAACTTGCCTCTATCCCAATATATTTCATAAGTATATACTGGAAGTTTTTCCACTAGATTTCTCTCTTCAAGTGGAGTTAATATATTTTACTTTTGATCCACCACACATGGTTATTGGTGATTATTGATATCTTTTGTAATATTTTTCTAACTATTAATTCTATTCTTGTCCAAGGTGAAGGATCTGATCATAAATGTGAACATCATTCTCATGATATTCTCAAATATGAGGCACACCATCTTACATATTTCTTATAAGAGAATCCTTATCATATTTATATTATCCTATATGCTTTCAGAAATCAACTTAATCATGCTTCATTATCTCATATAGATCCATCTACTATTCTTATATCTATTGTACCTACCTCGTTGAAGGAACCTAATATTTCAATGTATAATGTATGTATGTCTATTCATGTAACCACTATTATTATTAAATGACATATATGCAATCATAATAGTTCACACCCTTCTTCATCTAGCACTTATGTTCTTCACACCCTTATTCATAAACTATAAGCTCAAATATTAATATTATAATAATATGCATCCACTTATTTTCATGCTATGGATTCTATTTAGTTGTTTTATAACCCACTTTAACCAAATGTGGGTCCTTATCCTTTTCCTACCAGTTTTGTTTCTCCTAAAATCCCTAAATATGATGGTAAAGGAGACCTAAAAAGCATCTTTGATAATTTCAAGTGGATTCTCTTACCATGCCTCTCATGATATCTTACTCATAAGGATATTCCCTTGAGTTATTAAATATTTGCACCATATTGGTTCTATGATCTCCCTATACACTATTTCTACCAATTTACTATGATGACAAATCTCTTTTTGGCACAATTCTCTGTCCACATTGGGGACAAGGTTTCTTAATTACAAATTTCTAAATCATGACAAAGATATAATGAACCTATAAAAAATTATGTCTTAGGATACAACAAGAAGATCACTAAGATGAGAAATATATTGGTTTTTAGTTAATTACAAGAGATTTTCACATAAATATTTCATACCCCTTTACAAGAATCAATCATTTTTTATTTTTTTAATCTTTGAACACCCATTTAGCACACTCAAAGAGTGAAAAAAATAAAGTACATTGCTAACACTCCTAATACATCTAATGCCAAGTTTCCAAGGAAATCCAAATTTAAAGCAAAAGCTTATGATGCTAAAAATAATGTCAATGTTATTAATCAATCTAATAAGATAGAATTATAACTCACATGATGATAGTTTAATATCTTACCTTTTGATCTATACATTATGTTGAGACAATTACTTGAGTGTAACCTCATGTTTCTCCCTCCACCTATTTAACCATGAATTAAATTTTAGGTCAACTTAATTAGAATCTTAAAAACATGTTAACATAGGATTAATAGCTTATATTTGTAGTTTAAATAATATATAAGAACATAATATACACCAATCAACCTAACATGCAATAGAAAAGAAGACATATAGAGGTAATTAACCGATTATACATGAATTCTACAAAGATTTGGTACTATACAATATTTAAAATATAAGGTATGACCCTAAATGAATCTCCTAATAAAGGTAGTAAATGATCTTGGTGTAGAGCCATACAAAAGTACCAGGACTTTACCTTATGGTCCTAACCCTGTTGTATGGTTTTAGGCATGCTCTTCTTTGGTTTTTATAACTTTCTATGGTTATTATGTTAGATACCAGACATAACAACCTTATTTTTTTCATGGAAGATCAAATGCTTTGGCTAACATGGGATTGTCTTCAAAGAGTGTGACTTTTCTCCTTGAGACAAACCTATAGAGAAGGCTTGTTTTTTTCTCACCTAGCTCAACGCACACTAACCCATACTACTAAAATTATAACTAAATATAAATATAAATCTAAAACATACAAGATATATGACTGATAGAAAAAGGAAATTGTTGTAAAATGAAATAATGATGATCCACCAACACTAAGACAAGATTCAAATATGACAAAAAATCCATTTTTGGTGAAATAATTTTTTATAATGAAAATTATTAGTTTTCAAAAATGGTCATGGGGATAAGATCCTCCTTCTTGGGTATGGGTAGGATCTCTTTATACACCATGGGGTCCTAGGAACACAAGGAAGTGGCCACCGAACTTGAAACGTGACATACACCTTTTAACACTTACAACACTTGAAATTGATGATTTTAAGTGACACTTACATTAAGTTAATAATTTAATGTATACATCCTCAAACTCTATTTTGAAGTCCTCCATCATAGTGACGAAGAGTTTAAAGTGATAATCACCAGTTATTGAATTATTTCCTTGAAACTTAAGCAATCTATTTCTTACATCTAGTGGCGCAGCATTTGGATAGCTAGCCATAACTCAAGAACTGATGGGACCAAAAGTATTAACAACAAATGGATGTCTGGGTGGAGGCTGAACCATATTATTTTGAGGATGTGATCTTACAGCAGAGACATAATGGAAAGGAGTGAGGAGTCTGTGTGGTATAGGGATGTAATTTTTAGAATGACTGCCTTGTAAAGGCTCTATCTCTTGGAAAATCCTATCAGCTTTGAGAATATAGGGATAAAATGACATATAAATCTTTCAAATACAAACGAAGGACCATATCTAGTTGGAGAGTTTAGATTTACAAAGAGACTACCTAATTTAGAAGCACTTGAGGAAGTATTGCAGTATTCAATCATAGGCTGATCAGTTTCACCAATAGAGATCTCTTTTCTTGATGCTTGATCTCCAACAACCTCCAAATTCTTCTTCCTTCTGAATTGGACTTTCCCAACTCTTGAAACAACCTTCTACTAGGGTCCCTGATGAAGAAAGATCTTCTTCCTTCCAAATTTGCAAATATTAGTGACAAATCTTACTTGATATATGTGAAGACAATGATAATTATAAAGAATTTAAATAGCATAGAGTCACCACTAAATATTTTCACCTTAGCTTGTGAAAATGCACTATGAAAGACATATCAAATGTATGTCAATACTAGATTCATTCAAATATTACAAGATGTACTCCTCTTGTACCCAAATTTATCAATGATGATACACAATTTAGTGTAATAACTGTATAAGATGGAAATATTGCACTAAGAACTCATAACTTTGAACAATTCTTATAGATCTGAAAAGATAATGATGTTTTAGCAATGTATTTTCACTTTAAAATTTGTAAAAAGCATTACCAGTGTATGTACATGTACACCTTTGTTAAAATACTTCAAATATTCCTTGGAAACAATGCCATGAGTGTTGGTATCCAAATTTGTTCACCCTTTTAAGCTGAGAAACAACACAGATTGGACATGGAGCTTAGAGGTAGATAGATCATAGTGTGTGTCATTTTGTATCCAAGGATGAAATCTAACTGGCCCTTTATTACTCAAATTTGTGGAGAGATGGATAGCACCTTTAAGAGGATTTGACCTGTCCTCATTACTTTAGGCCATGCCTCTTCAACTAGGGTGAGAGGAACATTAGTTTAACCTCTTTTTGATGAAGGGGATGGAGACATCCTTCATTTGGAAAATTTTTTTGAAGAAAACTTTGGGAAAATATGGTCAATACTCCATAAATTAACTCTTAAGAGTTATCACTTCTAAATGATGAAGACACTTTCAACACAATGCTAAGGTTAATGAAGACATTAAGAAATCCTGAGTGTTCTGCATATTTTAGTAAGTAGATTTTTTTCCTTTGTTGATATACAAGGAAAAAAGGGGTAGTTCAGGATGGATCAATGGTTGTTTGAATGATTTTGGTGGGAGATGAAGTAGGATAAAGTTGATTATACTAGATCTTCGAAGGGACTTCACAATAATGAACAACTAAACACCATAATACTTCAGAATAGTTAAGATGTTCCTTCAACCAGAAGGTGTGCTTCAATGAAGGACCATATCAACATTTTTTCACCTAATCTTTGAGACTCTAACACAAAGGCTTGAATTGAAAGACTCAATTAAACACCAAAGTCTCTGATCAGTCATGCTTAAGGTACACCTAAAGACTTACAGATAATCTTTATTAACAAATGACAATGGATTGATTTTAAATTTTCTTATATCATCCAATATGAAGGCTGTTCTTGAATTGAAATTGCAAATACCATTAAACTATCATAAGTACAAGATCCTATGTGATTTCATAAATATTTCAATGTAAGATTACAATAGGAATGAAAGAAAGTATTTACAGATATTTTGAAATAAAGCAGACATAAATTACTAGAGATTAGACACAACATAATTTCAAAATTACTTAAATTCATTAGTAGGGGAAAGCTTCCAGAGAAATTTCAGTGCTTGTCAATGGATATACACCTATAACCAACTTGACATGATAGACAATCTAACATAGAATAAAATAACAGGTTATCTCAGATTCGATCTCTCACGAAGATGAATTTCTCCAATTTCCTCTTAGGAATTAAAATTTTGACCATTTGCAAGATTATTCTCATTGCATTTATACATTTTAGTCACTCAATTTTCCCCCGAAAAAGAAATAATATTGAAGGGACCTTTTCTTGTTAACCATTTACTTCAGAAAGTGAAATTTTAACAAATTGAGATCCGAAAGCTGCCAAGTGGACCTATTGTGAACTGATCAAATTTCTTGGGCCCTCGACTAATGACTGTGATGTCATGACACAACTTCTTGGTAATCCTTCTAATCATTCTGATTTATTTATGTGAGAAATCCTCCTCTTAATAATTTATTGGAGACTCTGCACAGTTGGATATGACTTGTAATCCTTTTCACTCTTGAGGCAACACCTTTTTCATCTTTTACACCTACACTTTCATCATTTCATCCCTTTTCCATCTCTTTCCTCTGTAATTCTGCCCCGCATCCATTTCATCTGGTAATTCCCATTTTTACGAGTGCCTGACAAATTCCTACTTCAAAATATCGACCATTAATATCCTTGGACTCACAATTTAAGTTTAAAATCCAATCAATGACACCATACAGATAGAAATGACAAGGAATTTCATCAAATAACGATGAAAAATAATGCGTATTCACGTCTCCAAGAGTCTTAGAGAAAAAATGGAAAAAAATGTGAAATGCACAACAATTGATTCTTCCCCTTTTCCACTTTATGTCATGTAGCTGTCCACGTGTTTCCCTGTCACATATACAAAGGAGAATCATAGAGGAAATTCCTAAATAAGCGTGAGCCTTCCATGTGCCCTTGGCCCAAGAAAAACACATTTTGGCCTTTGAAAATTCTCAGTGTAAAAAGGAGCTAGTGGAATCCTCCACGTGTCTTCATGGCAGTCTTTTGATATGGTGCCAGAAAACAGAGACCCAAAATGAGTGCAGGCTCACCACTTGTCTCAGTTAGGAAGAGTTTTTAAAAAAAATTGAAGGTTCAGCAGAAGGTGCCATGTGTCTAGGGTCCGAGACATTTTTCTTTGGCCGTTGAAAAGTGGAAGAAAGGAAAGAGTGAGTAGAAGCCTCCAAGTGTCCTCCTAGCACTTCTTTAAAATAAAACTTAGGGGCCAGTCCCCAAACCTCCACATGTCCCAGACCTTTAGAAAGTTGCTTGAAAAGTCTAAGTATGGGAAGACTTAATAGAAGCCTCCACGTGTCTTCATGGTGCAACTTCAAGATGGTGCCCAATAACAGAGACCTTGAATAAACGCGGCCTCACCACATGTCCCAAGCCTTACAAAATTTCTTTGAAAAGTTTAATTACAAAGTAGAGCCTACAGAAGCCTCCACATATCTCCCTATCATAATTGTTAAGCTGGGACTCTAAGTCAGATCCTCAAATGAGCATCAGCCCTCCATATGTCCATGGTCCACCAAAACTGTACCGACTGCATGAAATTTTTTTATAAGTCTGGGAAAAGCAACAGAAACCTCCATGTGCCCCCCCAGTACAACTCCAAGGCCAAACCAAAAGGAGAATTTTCAAATGAGTGTCAATCCTCCACGTGGACAAGTTTTGGGTTAAAGCGAGCCTTAGAATTTTTAAAGTGCCCCGCCGAGCTGCATCTAAACAAAAATGCCACGTTTTCACTAATGATGAGATGTAAATTTGACTGGGAACAATACACCCGTTAAACTGTAAAATGCAGGAAAATCACCATTTGAGCATGAAAATGAATCTTTCTTCAAGGAAAGAGAATTTGGAAATGTTATAAATCTCAAATATGATCCTCCAAGCTACATCTAATCATGTTTCCATAGATATTTTGGAAACAAATGACAAGGACAAAAAAATGTGATTGTGAAAATAGAAGGAAAGGAAATACCTGAGTTTTATGCCCAAGTTACAGAATCTTTCAGATGGATCGAGGAACGAAATTTTTTTTTTGGACCTTTAAGTTATCCTCAACCAAGGAAGGGACTGATCATGGAAACCAGATGGAGGAAAAAGTTGTTATCCATCAATACGAGAGATAGAGAAAATAAAAGAGCCCGCAAACTGGAGAACTCGATGATAAACAGGGTGAGACTAATTTGATCACCAACATCATCTCTGACTCGAGGATGGGCACTCCCTACGAGTGTCACAAGAACAAATAGCAAACCAAATGCCATAAATAGACCATTGGGAAATGGAGTAAGGGAATAAACTTGCAGAGTAGAGAAACCATAACCATCCTCCAAAAAATGAACTGGGAAAACAACAAAACCAGGTCACCAAGGACCAGAATGAACAAAAACACAAAAAAAACAAAAGAAAGGAAACTATACACTACACAATGGATTATACCTTGATTCTGAGAAATCAATCAAGGAAATGTTTCAAATTCCTGCTATTAACAGGAAATTCAAGAAGTTCTCCATCTAAGTCTTTTAGAAAGAAGGTATTTTCACCAATTCAAATATCAATGGAATAAGGGCCCATCCACAATGCATCAAATTTACCATGCTTGCCCTTATCTTCATACCTGCTATCCCATAAAAGCATAAGATCCCCAATGCTGAAATATTTGGGAGTCACCTTCTTGTCAAATAACTTCTTCAACTTTTCTTTGAACTTCACATGTCGCTGATGGGATGCCCTTCTTTCTTCATCCAACTCAATAATCTGATTGATTCAAGCATCATATGGAATAACTTCTTGATCTTTAATTTGTTGAACAAACTAAAATGAAGAAAATTAAAAATGAAGGGGAAAAAAATCTTGACTTCCATATACCAACTCAAATGGGCTCTTACAAGTAGCTCTTTTGATAGTGATTCTGTCATCCCAAACAACAAACTTCATTTTCTCACCCCACTTTTTTTTGTTTAGCTCCAAGGTTCTTCTAATGATGTTCAACACGTTTTTATTACTAGACTCTTCTTTTCCATTTCCTTGGGGATTGTAGTTAGAATCATATGTAAAATTTATTCCATACTCCTTTCACATTGCCACCAAAGGTTTGGCTCTAAAACTCATGGCATTATCAGGAACAATTTTAATCAGCACTCCAAATCTGCATATGATTTGATTCAGCATGAAGTCCATGATAACTTGGTGTGTTTCCTTCTTGGTGGGGATTTCTTCTTTCCACTTAGTGAAATAATCAGTGGCTACAAGAATCCATTTATAACCAACACTGGAAGGATAAAAAATTTCCCCAATGTAATCCATTCCCCATTGTCTTAATGCAGCTTCAACTGACACAAGATGCAAAGGAAGGGATCCTGGAGCTTTCATTCCTCCAGAAAAACATTTGTAACTTTCACATTTCCTAACCAATAGAGTTGTATCCTTGAAGAGAGTTGGCCACCAATAACCAGCCATCAAGATTTTATGTGTTGTAACTCTTCTAGTAAAATGTTCCCCATAGATTCCTCCATGGAGATCAGAAATTATTTTCGGGCCTCATCTTCAGTAATTCATCTCAAGAGCAATCCCTTTGGGTTATTCCAAGTTAATCCAAAATCAGTAATGACATACTTTTGACAAGCTAACTTAAGAGATATTTTCTAATTTTTACTCAAATATTCAAGGCAACATAGATGTCTGAGATAAAAGATTATATCTTTGTACCATTCATAACTTACCAACTTTTCATGGACATCCACCCTTTATTTGTCTACTTCATTCACCTCAATAGTTTGCAAGTTACTCTCAGCCATAAGACTAGCTAGGTCCAAACCTCTTACCAATTTTTTGGTTTGGATATCCATGTCATACTCCTACAACTTGTTCACCCATCTACATCTTTTTCTTAAGACCTCCATCTCTGATAAGATGTCTTTCACCATGGTGTGGGGAACATAAGCAACAACTTTAGAGCGCAATATGTAGGGTCTAAAAACCCTTATTTATTTCAGCATGTCAAATTATTTCTTTTCCGTGATGGTGTACTTCAACTCAGCTCCCTGCAATGCCCTACTGAAAAAGGCAATTGGTCTCTCAAACCCTTCATCATCCTTCTATAACAAAACAGATGCAATGGTGTTTTCTAAAGAAAAAGAAAACACCTGAAAAGGATTCTTGCAATTTAGGTCTGCCAAAATAGGGGCCTGCTTTAGTTCTTCTTTGATCCCATTGAAATCTCGAATGGAAACTTCTCCCCATTTGATAACCTAGTCCTTCTTTAGCATACTAGTAATGGGGATGGACAGTTTAACAAAGTTAGACACAAATCTTCTGATAAAGTTTATTTGTCCAAAGTAGGATTGAATTCCCTTCTTAGTTCTTAGAATTGGAACCTTTTTGATGGCCTCCACTCTCTCTAGATCAACCATGACCCCTTATTTTGATACAATGTGACCAAGCAACTTTTCCTTTTACACTCCAAAATGTCACTTCTTGGGATTTAATGATATGCCATATTCTCTACAAATTATAAGAATTCTCTCCAAGTGTTGCAAGTGATCATTTGTTTTTCTAGAAAACATAGTTACATCATCTTGATAAACAACGATGAAGTCACTGATATAACAAGAAAATGCTACATCCATTGCTCTTTGGAAACTTTGTCTAGCATTCATTAAGCCAAAAGGCATCTTGACATAGACATAAGTTCCCCAAGGAGTGGTAAAGGTATTCTTTATTCTTTCTCACTCCTTCACAACAACTTGATTATAGCCAAAGAAACCATCCAGAGTGTATAACAATTCAGAACTAGTTACCGATTGTAGCATATTCTCGATGTTTGGAAGAGGTTAATTATCTTTCAATGATGCTTTTTTAGGTTCGTGAAGTCTATGCACAACCTTATATCATCATTATTTTTTTTGATAGGCACTACGTTTACAACCCAAGATGAGTACCTTGTGGGCTGAATGATCCCTCCATCCGTCACCTTCTTCAGTTCTTCTCGCATATTTAAAGAAAGGAGTTGATTGATGGGCCTTTGTTTTTATGTGAAAGGCTTGGCATTAGATTCAAGAGGAATCACATGTTGGAACAAATCTTCCCTATATGCCTTTAACTGAGAGTCAGACCAAGCTAGGTAGTCTTGATATTTCCTTAGTAATTGCATATACGACTGCTTGTCTTCCTTACTAAGATTATTTCCTAACCAGATTTTACATTGTTTTTTCCTTTATGCCTAGGTCATGCTCTTGCACATATCTCAAAACTTACATAATCCTTTTAATAATGCAATCAACATTATCAAAGTTTTATTCAAGAGCCACCAAACCTCTAGGAATTATGTTTGTCTTCAGTTGGATGATGTCTTTTCCAAAAAAAGTTTCCTTTCCTTCAACAACACAAACCATTGGTTCCAAATCTATATTTTGGTAAGAAAACTCACCTTGGTTCTACAAAACCCATTTCACCTGGGCATCATCATTAAACACTTTCCAATTTTTAACGTTATCAGGGAAAAATGGCCTTGCTACTATTTAAACATCATACTCACAAAATGGAGACACTGTACAATTCCTAAATCTAGATCCTAACAATGCTAACTTGTCTGCAACAACATTAAACTTTCTATTATGGTGCACAATATTAAAAGAGTCAAACATTTCAATCAAATCCCAGACTTCATGCTTGTATTGTTTCATTCTCTTATTTTTAGCAACATACAATTTTCTAGTTTGCTTGACAATAAATTATGAATCCCCTTTAACAATGATATCCTTTATACCATATTTCCATGTAATTCTCAAGCCTAATAACAATGCTTCATATTCAGAAATGTTGTTAGTGCATTAAAAGTTAAGTTTGAAAGAAAAGAAAAACTCTTCTTGGCCTAAAGAAATTAGAACAATGCCAACACCATTTCAAGACATTTACATTGATCAATCTTATGCTCTTTGCCATCAAAAACCCAAAAAATTTATCAACATCTACATCAGCATACAACACTTCATAAGAAGCATAATTTGGATCTACAATGAGGTGCAAATGTTTCTTCTCTCCATACAACTTTACAAGGATGCCTTCAATTGGAAGGTTGGAAAAATACATATCCATTTGAATACTTCCACCAACACTTTCAGCCCACTTTCTTGATAACAACATGCCCCATTTGGCAGGGAAATCAACAATGACAACATCAAGTTTTAGGTTCTTACCTAGATAAGCTGCAAGTTGTATGACCAAACCTTTCACACACCCTACAATTGGGACCTCTCTAGAATCCATTGCATTACAATTGCCACAAGATGTTGTCACTTTAATGTTCAATTCATTCATGACTTCCAGGGGTATAACATTGCATGATGATCCAGAGTCAAACATACAATTGTGTAGTAGTCCATCTTTAATAATCAGTGTTGTAAAAAATGGATCAACATTTAACTGAGACTCAACTAAAGATGTCCCCAAGTAGACTCCAGGTGGTTCACCTATCTCCTCTAATGATGGTGGTTTTTCTAGGTCTGCAATTGTTGAAGGAGGGATGTTTACATTATTTATATTCCTACCTTGGTCACTCCTATCTTTCTCTAATCCCAAATAGTCAAAATCCCTCTTCTTGTGCTTATGAATCCTATGTAGTTCCACAATTGGGACTAAAATCTTGATATGAATCAAGACTTCTGCAATGTCATAGGGAATTTATAAGGACAAAGCAACATTTGGAGAAAGATTGACAAAATCATTAGATGGCACAAGATTTTTCACATTTTGGGATCGGGTGAGAACACTAGTTCTACTTGAGACAACAAGGCCTTTTCTAGATGCATATTTCTTTGGAGTCTCTTTTAGGACATTGGTGGGAACTGGGGTCATTGGTTTGGCTTGAGGCCCTACCCTTTTGACAACTTTACTTCTTCTGTTATACTCTTTTTCTTAGGCCACAAAAACATTCATTAGCAATTGTCTATCCTCTTCTGATGGGATTCCTCCATCATACTTCTTAATCATTAGATCTCTTAGTTAGTCAAAATAATTATTAGGAAGTTCAAATTCTTGTACGGTTGTACCATATCTATTTATAAATAATGAGAGGGAGGAAGAAGATGTACTCGGTGAATGCAGTCCCAAAAACTTGTAGTAGTTCTTGCACTTATTACCTCAGTTGAAGTTGCTCCTTGTTGTGAGCTTGTAGAGCAATCCACCATGCATGCATCATCATATGGCCTCAAAGTAACAGGAAGTCTTCTCAATGTTTTGTTAAATCTAGTATGGAAATCATGTACTGATTCATTAGGATTATTATTTATATTTTCAAACTCTGATAAAATAAATGTAGGGTCTGTTTTATCACCATACTACATTCTAAAAGAATTCTTCATCTCTGTCCAACAGTCAATGGAATTATCTGGCAAGGATTTATACAAGTCCCTTACATCTTCTTCTATAGTATGAATAAATAATTTAATGTATACCTCCTCAAAATCTATTTCGAAGTCCTCCATCATATTAACAAAGAATTTCAAGTGCTGATCACAAGTTATTACATAATTTTCTTGAAACTTAGGCAATCTGTTTCTTACATCTTGTGACACAACATTTGGATAGCTACCCATACCTTTAAAACTGTTGGTACCAAAAGTATGAACAACAAATGGAGGTCTAGGTGGAGGTTGAGTAATATTATTTTTAGGAGGGGATCTTATAGGAGAGACAAAATGATGAGGAGTGAGGAGTCTATGTGGTATAGGGATGCAATTTTTAGAATGAATGCCATATAAAGGCTCTGTCTCTTGGAAAATCCTATCAACTTTGGAAAATATAAGGACAAAATGAGATGTAAATTTTTTAAATACAAAATAAGGATCCTCTCTAGTTAGATAATTCAAATTTACAAAGAGACTATTAGATTCAGAAGAAATTTAGGAAGTATTGCAGTCTTCAATCATAAGCTGGTCCATCTCACCAATGGATATCTCTTTTCTTGATGCTTGATCTCCAAGAACCTTATAAATTCTTATTCCTTTTGAATTAGACTTTCCCAACTCTTCAAAAAACCTTCTACTAGGGTCCCTGGCGAAGAAAATTCTTCTTCCTTCTAGCTTTGTAAATATCAGTGACCAATGTTACTTGATATATGTTAAGACACTAGTATTTATAAATAATTTAAACAACACAGAGTCTCCACTAAAGATTTTAACCTTATTTTGTGCAAATGCACTATGAAAGACCTATCAAATGTCTGTCAATACTAGATTCATGCAAATCTTACAAGATCTACTCTTCTTCTACCTAAATTTATCAATGATGATACAAAATTTAGTGCAATAACTATATAAGATGGAAATATTACACTCAGAACTCACAAATTTCAATAATTCTTACAGATCTAAACAGATAATGATGTTTTAGCAATGTATTTACACTTTAAAATCTATAAAAAGCATTACTAGGGTCTGTATGTGTACACCTTTGTTCAAATACTTCAAAGAGTCCCTAGCAATGGCATCACGAGTGTTGGTATATAATTTTTTTCTCCCTTTCGAGATGAGCAACAACACATATTGGACGTGCAACTTAGAAATAGATAGATTATAGGGTGTGTTGTTTTGTAGCTAGGGATGAGATCTAATCGGGCCTTTGTTACTCAAATTTACGGAGAGATGGATAACACCTTTAAGAGGATTTGACCTGTCCTCACTAATTTAGGCCATGCCTTTTTGACCAGGGTGAAAGGACCCTTAGTGTAACCTTAGTTTGATGAAGGGGATGGAGATATCCTTCATTTGGAAAATTTTTTATGAAGAAAACCTTGGGAAAATACAGTCGATAATCCATAATTTAACTCTTAAGAGTCGTCACTTCTAAATGATGGAGACACTTTCAACACAAGGCTAAGGTTACTGAAGACATTAAGAAATCTTGAGTGTTCTGCATATTTTAGTATTTAGATTTTGTTCCTTTGGTAATTTATATGGAAAATCAAGGGTAGTTAAGGATGGATTAATGGTTTTTTGAATGATTTTTTTGGGAGATAAAGCAAGATAAAGTTGATTATACCAAATCTTCGAAGGGACTTCAGAAAAATGAACAACTCAACAACATAATACTCCAGAATAGTTAAGACGTTCTTTTGATGAGAAGGTGTGATTCAATGGAGGCCCAAATCAACATGTTCTCATATAATCTTTTAGACTCTAACATGAAGGATCAAATTGAAAGACTCAATTAAACACCAAAGTCTCTGATTAATCATGCCTAAGGTACACCTGAACATTTGCAGATAATCTTTGTCAACAAATGACATTGAATTGATTTTAAATTTGTTTATCTCATCTAAGATGATCTTCTTTAAATGAAATTTCAAATACCATTAAAGTGTTACAGGGATGAGATCCTGTGTGATTTCATGAATATTTCAGTGTAATATTGCAATAGGAACAAAAGAAAGTATTTAGAGATATTTTGAAATAAAGCATACACAAATTACTAGAGATTGGACACAAATTAATTTCAAAATTTCTCAAATTGATCAGAAAGGGAAATATTCCAGAGAAATCTCAGTGCTCTTCAATGTTTATACATATGTAACTAACTTGACATGATAGAAAACATAACATAGAAGAAAATAACAGGTTATCTCAACTTTGGTCTCTCACGAAGGTGACTTTCTCAAATTTTCTCTTAGGAATTAAAAATATTACCATTTGCAAGAGTATTCTCATTGCATTTATACATTTTAATAACTCAATTTTCCCCCCAAAAAGAAATAATATTTGAGGGGCCTTTTCTTGTTAATCGTTTTCTTCAGAAAGTGACATTTTAACAAATTCATATCTGAAAGCTGCCAAGTGGACCAATTGTGAACTGATCACATTTCTTGGGCCCTTGAATAATGATTAGGATGTCATGCCACAACTTCTTGGAAATCCTTCTAATCATTCTAATTCTGTTATGCAAGAAATCCCCCTTTTAATCATTTTCCAGAGACTCTACACAGCTAGATATGAAAGGTAATCCTTTTCTCTCTCAAGGCAACACCATTTTCATCTTTTGTGCCTACACTTTCATCATTTCATCCCTTTTCCCTCTCTTTCCTCAAAAATTATTCCTTGCATTCATTTCCTTTGGTAATTCCTTTTTTTGTGAGTGCCTGAGAAATTCCAACTTCAAAATATCGACCATTAACAATCCTTGGAATCACAATTTAAGTTTCAAATCCATTCAATGGAACCTTACAAACAGAGACGACAAGGAATTTCATCAAAGAACGATGAAAAATAGTGCATATTCACATCTCCACGAGTCTTGGAGAAAAAAATGTAGAAAAATAGGTGAAATGCAAAACAACCATTGATTCTGCCCCTTTTCCACTTTATGCCATAGTCGTCCATGTATTTTCCTGGCGTAATTCCAAAGGAGAAGCACAGAGGCAAGTCCCAAACAAGCGCAAGCCCTCCATGTGCCCTGGCCCCAAGAAAAACACATTTTCACCTTTTAAAAGTATCAGTGTAAAAAGGAGCTAGCAAAAGCCTCCACATGTCTTCATGGCACTCTTTTGCAATGTTGCCCAAAAAATGAGACCCGAAACGAGCGTGGGCTCACCACGTATCTCAGTCAAGAAGAGTTTTTTAAAAATTTTGAAGCTTTAGCAGAAGGTGCCATGTGTCTAAGGACCAAGACATTTTTATTTGGCCATTGAAAATTCCAAGCAAGGGGCACAGTGAGAAGAAGCCGCCAAGTGTCCTTTTGGTGCTTCTTCGAAATAAAAATTAGGGGACAATCCCCAAATAGGCATGGTCCCTCCCTATGTCTCAGGCCTTTAGAAAGTTTCTTGAAAAGTCTAAGTATGGGAAGACCTGACGGAAGCCTCCACATGTCTTCATGGCACAACTTCGAGATGGTTCCCAAGAGTTGAGACCTTGAACAAGCATGGGTTCACCATGTGTCTTAGGCCTTAGAAAATTGCTTTGAAATGTTTAAGTACAAAGTATATCCGGTGGAAGCCTCCACATGTCTCTGTGTCATAATTGTTAAAGTGGGAGCTTGAGGCAGATCCTCAAACGAGCGCCAACCTTCCATGTGTCCATGGTCCTCCAAAACTATACCGGCTACATGAAAAATTTGTCTAAGTCTAGGTAAAGTAGCGGAAACCTCCACGTGTCCCCCTGGTGCAACTCCAAGGCCAAACCAAAAGGTGAATTTTCAAATGACTGTCATTCCTCCATGTGGACAAGTTTTGGGTTGAAGTGAGCCTGAGAGTTTTTAAAGTGCCCCATGAGCCACATCTAACCAAAAATGGTGATGTTTCCATTGATGCTGAGATGTAAATTTGACTGGGAAAAATACACCCATCAAACCGTAAAATGTAGAAAAATCACCATTTGAGCCCGAAAATGAATCTTTCTTCAAGGAAAGAGAATCTGCAAATGTTATGAAGATCAAATATGATCCTCTGAGCTACATCCAATCATGTTTCCATAGATATTTGGGGCAAAAATGACAGGGACAACAAAATGTGACTATGAAAACAGAAGGAAAGGAAAAACCTAAGTTTTACGCCCAAGTTACAGACTCTTTTAGATGGACAGAGGAATGAAAAACAATTTCTGGACCTTTAAGTGATCCTTGACCAAAGAAGGGACTGATCATGGCAACTATATGTAGGACAAAGTTTTTATGCATCAATATGGGAGACAGAGAAAACGATAGAGCCCACAAACTGGATAACTTTAATGAAAAATGGGACAAGACTAATTTGAGCACCAACACATAGGAGTTAGTATGAGGTAACATACATGAAATAAGATGAAGGTTTATTAGTAGTGAATAAATGAGGTGTTATGGAGTGGTTATGTAGTATGGTGTCTAGTTAAGTTGTATGGTTCTTAGTGCATGGTAAAGAAAACTAGGTGTTATAGGTGATCCCAACATGTTGTTATATGATACCATGATGTATAGAATGATTATAATGTGTTAATGATTCTGTAATAGGTTAATCAAGTCAGTTCATGAGAGTCATGTTGTGAAACAATGTATTCTAGGTCTTGTTCCTAACCTAATGAAATCAAAATGAGATGGTTGCATGATGTATGAAGTAGTGCATATTGGTAAACTCCATTGTAAGGAATTATGGCATTATATAACATGTTTAGAAGGCATATAAGATCATATTTTATAGATATAATACATATACAAGTTCATTTTGAAGAAATTTAGTAAAGAATAGTCACGTAAGCATGGGAAAATTAAATGGCATGCAGAGTTTTAGGTATGGAAAATAATGAATGATTATTGGAAAACATGGAGAGAGGTTTCTACTATTTTGTGTGCAAAGTTTCAGGACAAGGCATTGAAGAAAAAGAAATAAATTTCTTTTTTATCTCTACCGAGCTCTTAGAGAGGAAAAATCAAGCTTGATAGGAAATTTATTTTTCTCACCCATGTTTTATTCATGGGTTCCTAAGCCTTTGAGGGATGATCAAGCATGGAATCAATACTATTTTGTAAAAATAATGAATCAATTTAGTTGTCACATATTAATAAACCGTTGTTAACAAGCTAAAGAGGTCTAAAACCCTAGTTAAACCCTAACAATAGAGTGATAGGTGAAATATGAAGTGTATGGGCATAAAATGATCTGGGAAAGCTAATGTGAAGGATCAGGTTGTAGAGGAATATTTAGGGCTCATGATGGTGGAATTTTCAAGTTTCATAAGTGATGGCAAGGTATTAAAAAAATTGATTTTGAGGAGATTTACAGGTACAAAGATGAGACAAAAGTTTCATGAAGAAAAGTAACTTATTATAGGAATCTTGGAATGTATTATAAGTGGATAGGAAATATATCAATAGGTTTAGTTGATAAAATTTAATAAAAAAGTCTTCCAAGGTGCCCTACCACTTGAGGGTTAGAGAGGGAAAAACCAATCTTGTGGTTTGAAGTGAGTTTGATGAATTTACATGATCGAGTAGTAGTCATAGATATCTTGTTGGTGTCTGATATGATGTGTTGAAGTGCATGGTTTTATCTAAAGAGGCTTTTTCATGTTGAAGCCCTAATTTCCTAATTAACCCTATCTAGGCTTGTCAAGAAGGTGAATATAGCATCTGTTCAAGTGAGATATTATCCAAGTAACATATGCATGTTTGTGAACGAATGTGTTTGTTAGGTTTCTTTTTGAGTGTTAAATAGAATGGTTTTTTTGGAAGTGGTCTTTGAAGTGTTTGAGCATGTTAAGTAGAAGACTAGTTCTTGAAATTTAAAACATAGTTTGAGAATTTTGAGAGATGGAGTTGTTTCAGTGTCTTGTGATATATTTTCGTGACTCCCATGAGTTGTTTCAGATATAAGACATCAAGAAATTTCTAGTGATATGTTGCATGAGTCATGAATAGGTGTTTTGATATGTCATGTCATTCACTTTTTGAGACTTATTTTTAGGTGCTTGAGACCTAGTTCAAGATGTTTTCCAAATGGGGTACGTCATGATGATGATAATGGATGTATATGTTCTTCAGCCTATTGATGATAATGAGAGGGTGTTACTTGTTGAAACATAATGATTAAGTGGTTTGGACAACCCTTAATGTATATGGGTCCATCTAATATATAGGTTATTATTTGATAACATGAAATATTTATATTTCTATTATTAAATATGCTAACCTAGGTATATACTTTAGGTTAAATATTTAATATCATGAAATGATTATGTTTCTAATATTAAATATTATAAACCTAGGTGTATGTGTCAACCATTTTAGATTGAAAATGTGGGTCGGGAGACATATCCGATCACCTTATATAAAAAGGACTTTAGGTCCTCATTTGATATAATCAGGAAATATATCAAAGGTTTGAAAATCAAGTGATTTGGTTTTACCCTTGGTAAATAGGGTTTTAAAGGAGGAGGTAATCTTACTGTATGTAAAATAAGTTCATTGAAGTAAAAGGTTATTTTTAAAGTAGTTTTTACCCTATTGGGGTTTTCCACTATAAATACTATGTCACATGTGTTATTTATTTCATGTAATTATTTCTTTATTTACTTATGTTATGATGTAATATTTATTTAAATATTTATTGTAACATTATGTAATATGTAAGTTGATTAAATCCATATTTATTAGAATCCTCAAATTCTAACATTAGTAAAGTGTGTGAATCTTGTGGATTATTGATAATGATGTATTGTTCCCTTGAAGTCCAAGAATAATTCGTTGGAGATGGAGACTTAGTTTTAGGCCTAATTGAGTAACCTTGTGCAAGTTGGTGTGCTGAGGCGTATTCTGACCTATATGGTTTTTTCATGTAATCTTATTTGATGTTGCAGATTTTTTTGAATGTTTGTATGTCTGACCTTATTGGTCTTGGACAAGCTATGTCATTTTCTAAGTAAGATTTAATTATTAAAGTGTGTTAGATACAATCATTATGAATAGTTATGATAATGGGGATGTGAGAGAGATCAAGAAGGTGAAATAAAAGATTAGAGGGGTCATGGGAAGAGCTGAGAAGAGGAATTAAGAACAAAGAAAATTATAGGTGAATGCATTAAAGGTCACTATACCTAACCAATCAATCAATTTTAAGTGAAGAGTTTATTTGACAGGTTTTTGGGTGCATGGAGTTGAACTTGTGGTCATAATAAATTGTTGGAGAAAAAAATAATCAAGTGATATTAATATTCAAGTGGATGAGTTGGTGTTTATTCATCTTAGGGGGTTTTATCCTCCTTGTGGGGTGTGTGCCTCACTAAATTAGGGTTTGATGCTCATTTTAGGATTGGTGCTCTGTGTGAAGTTGGTGCTTCACTAAATTTCCTTTTTGTTTTTTAATGTATGCAAAGGTTTAGTGGGTTTTCTTACCATTGAGTTCTTCCCACTTTATATCTTTTTTTCATGAGTTCTTTCTCGTCTCTTGTACTTACAGATGGTTATTGCACACTTAATAAGCTAACCTTGATTGTGAATGTTGAATGGTTTATTTGAATGATGAATGCATGGTATGGAAAATGGAGTAAAAACTTTTGTATGAATGATTGAACCCCTCTCTTGGTAAATGTTTTTCTAACATGTGAATTGATATAATGGCCTATCGATATATTCATAGTGATTGAGAGATATGTTTTCAAATGGTGGGCTTAGTTTTCATTATTAAAATATTGAATTTTTCATACTATAAAATTTTCATGAAAACATTTGGATCCAGCTTGGGGACATTACAACATAGGGGGTAATGAAGAACCTCATGTATCTCATAGATTAGTATCCTAGTGTCTTATCCATTGAGCCAAAGATCTACTACACTAAAAAAAAGAAAAGCTACTGACACAACCAAGAAAAACACAACACAAACACATAATGGAAAAGGGAAACAGACAACGGAAAGGGAAACCATGATACAATATCCTAAATCACCTATGGTATATGTGGGGGACAACCCGCTTCCACTGTAACATTGATTCTTCACTTAATATTTACCCATGCATAGGTAACACAAAAATACCTTTGTTATGCAAATCCATTGAATGGATCACTAAAATATGACCCCATTCTATTTTTATTAAGAAAATTTGCATGATTTTTATCATAAGTGAGTTTCCACTTAGACAAATCATTTCCTAAATTACTTTAATATCTTATTTTTTTCATCTTATCCATTTTTAAATTTATCCTAATTTCTAATCTTATATTTATACTACAAGAATGATTTTTGATCTTACTAGTATTTTCATTTTCATACAAAGGCTTATGGTGTTTGATAGATAATTTGACTTGTCTAGTTACCTACTTCATGACCATGGTATCTATGAGCTACTTCTTGGCATGTACTATGATATTTTGAACACTATCACAAGCCTCTTGATGCTCTATGTTTCTCAATTTCTCCATGAATCTATCCTTCATACAATTTTTCTCACCATCGACCCAATTCTCACTAGGATGTGATGTGTATAGGTTTTTATTCTCTAGGAAAGAAAATAAGCACAAGATCGGGTATGAAAAATGAAAATTATAATTTTCCCTCTCTCAACCGTCGCGAGTTTTAAAATTCATTTCCATGATGAAAACATACTTTCCTTTAGTGGAGACAACTTTGAAAGAATCAAGAATCTTCTTATTCATATATTCATTTTCGAGAAATTATTCATCTTGAACATAATCAATCTTGTGAGAATCAAGCATCATTTGATACATCTATTCTTTACAGAGAAGGTATTCATATTATCCTAATGAGAAAAAGAAGGTTTAAAATTGACAATCATTTTCATACTCATTAAACAAGAATTCATATCAGACCTCAATAGGATGATTGGAAATTTGAGATTAACTTGATTATAATTCATTTGATGTCACTTCTTCTTTATGATTTGCATTGTTCATCATTTCAGGATTGATTTGTTGTAAGTCAAGATATACAAATTCTTCATCCTCATCAATTAGAGAACTTACATGATTATTCAGTGGGAAGAAAACACTATGTAATTTCAGATCCATCAATTCATCATGATGATTTCCAATTGGATCCGTCACACCTAGGTAATCCTCGATAGTAATGGATAGATCAACATATTTCTCTCAAGATATGAAATAGGATATATACCCTTGGGTCATCTAGTTTTTGAACCATTTATTTCAATTTCCTGATGGGAAGGAGCTTCTTCATCTTACCATTGATGGGTATGGTGGCATATGAAAAATCCAATTCTATATCTCAACCAACATCTCGACAGAAACTCTAGCTCAATAACATACCATATGAAGCTAACATGTCTGCCACTAGTATTTTCATCATGAAATTCTTTTTATGGAAATATGAAAATGAAACTTGATCATCCTTCACTTTTTCAATGATAGCTAATTATTTGGTTTTTATGGACTAATAATGGCTAGTATCAAGAGGGAGTGCAAGACTAGGGAATTTAGAAAATTTTGTGGGCATGACATTGTTAGAGGAATTGGAGTCAATAATGTAATCATTCGGTTTATACCCATTGACCAACAAGGAAATATAAAAAGGTTATGCTCTCCTAAAAGTGGAGGATGTGTAATTAAGGAGGTTCAGATGAGTGGTGATATGATTTTTAATTAGTTCTTTGATGCTAGCATTTTTGGAACATAGATTGTAACTACTTCCTTTGATAAACTAGATAAGTCTACCAAATTGTTTGGGGCGAGTTTTCAAGTAGTTAGATTCCATAAATATAAATTTGTATTTCTTAACATGATAAATAATATCAAAAGGTGAAGAAGTTTTAGGCACATCGTGAATTATGAAAGCCTTGACAAGAGTAGGACCTTTATTTTTAAGATAAATAGAAGTAGACACTGATTCGATAAGAGGAGATGAAAGAGACTTACTAAAATAGGTTGATGGAGATATAATTGATGTAGTATCAAGATTCTTCTTGGTTGACCCCATGATAGTAGACAAAAATAATAATCTTTTTCTGTAAATTCACCATTTGAGGATTCAAATGATTTTCTTTGGTAGAAAAATAAGAGGCTTCTTTCTCCATTTTTTAGTAAGTTACCAATGCATAAGAGCAACTACTCATGGAATATTTGAAATCATAATTCAATGAGTATAAAAAATACCCAATGCTGACACATCCATATTCTTCTTCTTAATTAAATTTATGATTCAATAATTTCTTCTCCTTCATCTTCATAAGTTTGACATATTACATTCTCTAGTGGAGCTTCCAAGGCGAGCCTTGGGGTGCTCCTATAATCTGATTGTTTTTTAATTTTTAGTACAAGGAATATTGACATATTTCCTTCTTCAATGTAGTTAATTCATTGATTTTTTTTTGTAGCAATGGATCAACTCTTACATCTTTGAAACTATAAACCTTATTCTTCACCGAATAGTTCTTGATCTTTAGCCAAAGTGTTTGATTGAGATATTCCTAGAATGATCCCAAACTCAGGCATCTAATCATTTTTGAAGAACCTCTTTTGATTATCTAAAGTAGGATGAAAATTAGTAGGAATTTTATTAACTAGATTGTTAATTTGTTCCAAAAATTATCTCATGGGATCTTGCGGTTTTTTCTTAATTTGAGCTAACTAAGAAAGGAGGGAGTGGTAATATTTTTTAATCTTGAATATTTCTTCAAACCTGGTTTTCTTGTCATCCCATTCAGTGATTTAATGAGGTTCCAAGTAGTAAAACTTATTTTATTTGGTGGAGAACACAATATAAACCTATCTTATTATAAATAACGTGATAAATCACATATATAATAAACTGTTAAAAACTCTCAAATATATAGAATTACCTTGCATAAATTTGATCACTAAAATAAATAATTCCTAACATTCCCCCAAGTGTGAACATGGGGAGAAAACACATATCAAGAATTGGAAATTAAATCGTATGCCTCCGCATATTTTTAGGTCTACATACTACGATCTGGATCTTACTATCTAGTTCTTGGTACACATGACTATCCACTTCACCATAGTGAATCCATATCAGTATAATCATACTTCCACCAGCTGATCAATGAAGAAATATGATAGTCGGATAATCATATCAGTAGAGGATCACTGCAGTCATCTACCGTCATATATAACTATTCTCAGCATCCACAATACAAATTATCCTCATTTAAAAATTCACACCATAAAAGTAAAATAACCAAAATAATAAAAAAAAAGATTCCACTAGTGCTCTATGCGACACAATCATTAGTAAATGATGGGAGGTCGTTGATTGACCTCTTTCCCTTGTTTCTTCCATCCTCTAATGTGACACTATTAACTCAGCAGAATGTGATCACGAAACTCATCAATTTTTCACATTGTGTTTATTCCCCGCGCAATGTGAAACACTTTATTAGAGGATGTTGAGTAATACAAAATATATGTCTGTGAGGAAATTGTTTTTTTTTTTTCATACTTTTTGACAGTGATCAAAAATAAAATTTTGATGATGATTGGAAACAAAATATTTAAAAATTATGATCGACATCGTGATGAATTTTACAAAAAGATGACTTAAAATTTGGAAACTTTTGACATCACACTATGATTTTTTACAAGATATACATTTTTGACACAACTCTTTTAAGAAAAAAGTGTCTAAACACTATGGACAATAAAATAAATAATTAAACTGAATACATTAATTTAATTTCTATGAATTTTGTTTATAAAGACACATATGATAACATCTAAAGACATAACAAAATATAACTATGAAGAAACTTAAGATATCAAAATATACTAAACAACTAAAGTAGACTAAAATAAATGAAAATTGTCTACTTTTAATATGTTAATCTAATAAAGTAATTAAAGCACTATTGTAACAAAAATACTCTTTCTAGTGTTGGGAAATGCCTACTTATCAAAATTATGCTTCAAAACCTTGTGGTTTATAGCATGTATCTCTGATTTATTCTAGCAGCTATCACTGATAAAATAGAGAGAATTAAGAAAAAAAATCTTTGGATAGGAACTTAAGAGAAGAATAAAATACACTTGGTTATGTGCGATAAGGCCTGCAACAACAAGAAATCAAGAGGCATTGGAATAAAAAAAAATAAGAACTATGAATGCTACATTGGTCTCCAAAATGGGATAGAGACTTATTAAAGAAGAACGCCCATGAGTTTTTCAACAATGCTAGCCATTCCACTAGTTCTAACTTATGGAACAACTGACAAAGTTGAACAGACTTAACACAATAATAATCATTTTTGTATTCTATGTATTAATATTCAATACGACAAATTACAATAATAAAGGAGAAGATGCTCTAATACTCAAGGAGGTTGCTCTAACAACTCTCCCTATAATAGCTCTCTCCAAAAACAACTCAAATAATACAATACGTGAGTTGTTTCAACAACTCACCCAATATAATAATCACCCAAACTTATAAACATAAGTGTGGAGCACTAACTATATGAATTCCTAACATTCACCCCTTAGTGCAAACATGGGGAAAACTTACCTTTGTATTTGCACCTACTCATGATCTAGTGATTTTCACAGGATGATCACAAACCTGAAGGATGGTTTTGCAAATGGTTGACCAAAAACCGAAAATGGTGGTTTTGCAATTGGTTTACCACAAACCACAAAGGGATGGTTTTGTGAATGGATTACCAATAACCAAGAATGGTGGTTTTTCTATTGGTTTACCACAAACCACAAATGAAGGTTTTCTAGTGGTTTACCTACAACCACATCATGATATGCCAAGTACTATTCTTAACCCTCATCACATCTTACTGTAGGGAATAACATAGGAAATTCTGCTGAAATCTGTTGCTCATACATACATAGAAAAAAATGACATAATGGAAATGGAACATTGGATCATGTTCCCCCCCTCAATGTGAAATTTCCACTTATTGAAAACAGGATCACTGTAAACTGAAGCAAACACACAACTGAAAACAAATACCACCAAATCATCTATGTGGCCCCGTCGTTAGCGACTGACGAGAGGTAACTAAGTGACCTCCAACCTCTGATACCTCCATCCTCTAGTGTCATGCTTAGTATAAGAAGTATTTAGAGCCACTGTCTTCATGTACTTATGCTTCCTCATTCTCTGATCCTTCTTCAGTAATGAAATTGGCCTAGATTCCTTTGAGTTTTCCACTAAGTATATCTTGAGCTCGAGCTCTACAAAATGAAGCTGTATGTCCCTTTTTCTTATTGTAGAAACATTCTCTTTCCTCTTTATATTTAGAAACATTTTTGTATTTCCTTTTTACATACATTTATGTATCTTCTTCTACATCTTCTTTGGTCCGTTTTTCCTCATCTAGGAGATTTGATATCATATCTTCCAATGAGTTGGAAGGCATCTGACCAAGTGTGAAGACAACATTACTGTATTTGGGAGGAAAACTATTCAATAGAATAGCTTTTGCATCTTCATTATCTACTAGAGCTTTTACTTCTGCCAGCTGTTGGAGGAGAGACCGTAAATCATTAATATGGCTAGACATTGTAGTTCCTTCACCCATTTTTAACTTGAACAATTGTAATTGAAGAGAAAATGTTGTGTTCAGTGCTTTAGCACCAAAGGTTTGTTCAAGTTTTCCCACATTTCATGAGATGATTTCTCGAGATCAACATAGTGTAGCTTAGTATCTAAGAGAGCAAGACCAATAATGGCTTTGGCTTTATCATCTCTCGTTTCCCATTATGCCAATTTGTTCAGATCTGTAGGTGTTGGTTCTTTTCCATCTACTATCCTCCAAAGATTTGTATTCATTAATTGCATCTGTATCTTCACTTTCCAAGTATGAAAGTTGAGCCCATTGAATTTTTCTAGTGGAACTTCCATTAGATGGCCAAAAAAGAGGGTATTTTCAAAATTTATATTTTCTCCCAAAATTATAACAAATGCAACGGGAATTAAAAAATAAGCACTTTTGCAAAAAATAGCGCTCGATTTCGAGTTGCCGTGTAAAAGTTATAGAGGTTACAATTTCCCGTAAAATGGTATAATATAATTAAGATTGATACAACGATTAATTTTTTTTCTCAAAATGGTGAGAAAATTAATCATGTGACCACTTGTTGGAATCGGGAGGAAATGAGGATTCCAAAAATACCAATATTTCAGAGAACTAACACCCAAAACATATTAATTTGGTGAAACAACATTAATTACCGTCAAAATGCAATTATTAAACAAAAACTATAGGAAAAATTGTTTTTTCAAAACTATAGTCTTTATGGAAAATTAAAATAATTGCCCAATTAGAGTTGGTTGTGCAAAAAAATCACATGAATTTGGGAGAGCATAGATCTGTTCATAACTGGAGATCCAGAGCTCCGATTTGTGAACCATTTAATACGTCAGAAAGCTTATTTTGATAGCTTCGCAATTGTAGTAATTTTGTTTGATTTCATTACATAATCTAAAATATGTTCTTGAATGATTTTGATGCCCAAATCACTAAAAAATCATGCTTTATTTTCTTTGACAGTCGTATATTCATGGATCACAAATCACACAGATTTTTTTTTTCTTTTACAACTAGACAGACATCCGAACTTCTGTGCGTTTGGACATCTTCTCCTTATTAACAGCTAGCGATGGATGGCCGAATAGAGGTCAAGGATCTATTGGATGTTTGAAGATTGGTCTGATAAATCTGAGTGCAACTCTTCACAAACAGGTTCTCATACCAAAAAAATATTCATACACAGGCCACCATGGATAGCATGGCAATGGATTTACCCTATAGATTATCTCAGGACTCCATTAATCACTCTGGCACCAAATGATAAAGTTGAATAGACTTAACACAATAATAATCATTTATGTATTCTATGTATTAATATTCAATATGGAAAATTATAATTATAAAGGAGAAGATGATCCTATACTCAAGGAGGTTGCTCTAACAACTCTCCTTATAATAGCTCTCTCCACAAACAAATCAACTAATACAATACATGAGTTGTTTCAACAACTCACCCAATATAATAATCACCCAAACTTATAAACATAAATGTGGAGCACTAACTATATGAATTCCTAACAACAACGTGGTCAAGATCAGAAAAGAGCTTGCTTCAGGCTGTAAATGGATTCTAGGCCCGGGAGAAAACATCAACTTTTGGAAAGACATCTGGGATGATTTTAGCAATCTAGCCAACTATTAGCAATGGGACCAGCTTAAATACAACCTCAATATAGCCTTGGAACAACAAGTTAGCGGATATGTCTAGAGCATAGAAGGTAAAATGCAATGGAAAAATCTCAAGGTAATTATCCCTAATCAAAAGGAGCTTCTTGGGGACCTTCAAATAATTCTTAGTCATATCCCTATTAGTCAAATTTAGGCTGAGGATGAATTTACTAGGGCACTTTCCTTTGATGGAAACTATTCGGTGAGATCTAGGTATCAATTGTATGCTAATGAACCTACTAGAAAATTTCCTTGGAGAAAGATCTAGTTCAAAGAACTAACCCCTAAAATAAACCAATTCCTCTATTTTTTCCTTAATAAAGTTATTATCACCATTGATAACTTAATTAAGAGTGGCTTTACCATGCCAAATAGGAGCTACAATTGTAAAAAGGACAATGGAACCATCCAACATCTCCTGCTGCAATGTCTAGTTGCAAGTGTTCTCTAGAAGCACATATTCAACAATTCTAGTGTTATCTGGTCTTTCCCAGAGGACATTAATCAAGCCTAGATTCAATGGAAGCCTCCCTTTAAACATGCTCCACTTCAAAGATTCTGTAGGATCATTTCCCCCCATACTATTTAGATAATATGGAAGGCTTGCAACTGTCTCATGTTTAGAGGTACCAAAAAAACTATCAAAAGTATCCTGAATGAAATCATTGTTGTTGCTAAAGAAAACATTATGAAATTCAATCCCCCGAAAAATCTGTGTCCTCAAGATGAGGATATAAATTTGAAGACTTGGAATATCAGTGCTCAACATGTTTTTGTTCCCCTATCCAACATTGATAGGTATCTTGTGCAGTGGATTCCCCCTTCTGAAGATTGGCACGAGTTGAACTTTGATGGTACCTCCAAAGGTAACCCCTAATCAACATGTGGTGGGGGTCTTATCAAAAATCATAAGGGTCATCTAATTACCCACGTATGATGGCCCTATGGGTAAGAAACCTAACCATTATTCGGAGGCCCTAATAGCTCTCTGGGGAATCAAATTTTCTAGGAACCTCAAAGTTGTCAAGATCATTTTGGAAGGTGACTCTATGAACATCATTAAAAATATTTCTAAAACCCAAACCTCGAGTAGGACATAAAGATACTTTATTAATGAAACTTATAGTCTATGCAATGGTATCAACATTATGTTCCAACATGTGTATAGGGAGCGAAATAAATTAGTAGATACATTAGCCAATGTTGGGGTGTGCATTAATAATTACAACGAATGGTATGATATCTGGGACACCCCCGTGAAGTTTTCCCCATAATTATTAATGAAGCCAATGAACATCTCATCAATAATCCTAAGGTGGAACCTCCTACACATGTGGAATCCTTTTCTTGGATTTTTGAAGCAGATCAAATTAATTTGATTTTATTCTCCCCTCACCTTGAACATTGAGTTCTTTTTTCATTTCAAGCAAGATCGAGGGAAGGATTCAGGTTTCATCTCTACAACAACCAAGCTCTTACGTAGCCACATTATCGTCAAAATATCTTCTTGCTTCTATTTCCATCTCAACTCTACTCGGTTGTTATCTTTATTCACAATGAGGGGCACTCCCTACAGATTTGAGCCTATATTTGACCCACAATGGCAAGAAAATGTGGAACTCTGGGAAACCCTTAACATTGGGGTTTTTATAGATTTTATTCAAATGATTAAGGGGCATGATAAACACATATCCCTCCAATTTATGGAAAATTGGAATGATAGGAAAATTAAGTTTGAAGGAAGGGACTTCAATATCTTTGAACAGTTCATTTCCTTCATTAATGGATTAAGCAAGGAAGGTTGAGTATAGGGTATAGGGTATTCCTCGATGACGAAGAAAGCATTGAAGTAAAAAAGGAAGGCATCGTCTATGCCTCTATCCCATAACCCTTAAATTAATTATCTCGCATGATGGTTCACTACATCACTCTAGAGGGAAAGTTTTCTACTCCTTCTTTGCACCATTTGGTCCTTCTGAACCATTTTAGGCACAAGGTTAAGGTAAGTTTGTCATACTATATTTTGTACTCCTCAGATAAGTCAGTTTTGGAGGTCCAGGGACATAAGAGGGTATTACTATTACATCAAGGGGTCATTATTCTCATCCACCAGTTTATTCTTTACATTTTAGCCAAACACCCTAGCCCCTTTTAGCCCCTCTACCTCCTCAGTAACCCCGTATCCATTCTAATAATCCCCTGTTCTGTGACCCTGACATATAAAATCCTCCCAAAAGGATTCTTAGGAGAATAAAATAGGATAAAGAAAATTTTCTAGATGATACCCCCTACTGTCAATCATGTAACCCATTATGACTAGGTCACCTCCTTTGTTCTATAAAAATTCAATTTGCATGCTAAGACCCTGAAAACAATTGAAGATAATGTTGATTTTCTCCTCAATTATTGCATTAAGAAATCATATTCTAACTCCATTTATAGTCTCAAAGAGGAAATTAACACTCTTTCCACTCAATTTAAAGCTCTTAAAGAAAATCGCAACCAATTATCCATCCACATAGCAATCCTTGACCTTTTGTAAGTTCATATTCGTCAGATCTGTGATATCACTGGCATTTCAAAATTATCCTAGAAGAATGGTAGGATCACCAAGAAGTTCAAATCTTATAAATGGGATCCTAACAATAGTACAACATTGAATCTCTATCAAGCACTCAGGATTTCTCTCAAGGTTTATAATAAATATGTTAGTTAGTTCCTTTGTCTTTGTGTTTTCTTTGCAGCTATTATGGTGATGTTGTTTAGATGCATTTTTTTTGTTGTCTGTTTGTTGTAGGGATTCTTGTATGTAGTCGGCCCCTACCTATGTACTTTATATTATTTTTTCATTTTTTCTGGGGTATGGCCACCACCTATTGAAAAACTACATTGCTCTTTATTGTTCATCTCCGTTGTTGAACCTTTTGGTTGTACTCATGGGTAAGGTCCCTCCAAAACCATTTACCTTTAATAAAAAACAAACAATACTATTTATGGATTTAACTGATAGTGATGTACATCCACTAGAAATGCATGAAGATACCAAACAACATGGGATAAAAGGTGTACCGATCCTAACTAGTGTACAACATTGAAATGGTTGAAACATATATATATATATATATATATATATATGGGAAAGCTTGAAAAATATGCATATTGAGATGGATTTATGAACTGGATATTTATTTTAATGGAAAAATATGAAATCATTAAGCCTATCTTACAATGGAGTCTCACGAGCATGATCTTACCTAAATTCAAACACACTACCAAGTGAGTATAAAATGATATGGATTGAGTGAACTTGCATGTAATGTTTGTATCCCAACTTTCATAACAATTTACAATTTGGTTGGATATTAAAATATTCAAACAAAATCAGAGATGGAATTACAAATTTTGATAGTCAATGCTACCCATAATTCAGTGTAAAAAAATCAGAAAATGAACCTAGATCTGTAAGATGTTAGGAAGTATTTACGAATTTCATGCAAGGAGTATTTTGATACAAATATAAGGTGAACGAACAATTATTTCTAGATATATCTCAAATGTAACTGAAGATACAATCGGGGTTAAAATAATTGACTAGCTTCATTCCTTGAGAGAAGGTAGCATGATCGAGGTGTAAGTGATATCCAATGAACTGGGAACATAAACATGGATAGATCCAATCGTGAGCATGATCCACTAGAACAGGAAATGATCAAGACTTGTGTATGATCAACATATAAACTAGGATGTAAATTTTGAAACATGTAGGATGTGTAACATATGGGTGAGGGAGGATAAGATCAAATATTCTCAATCACAATTGATGACACCAAATTTCAAACACTGCTAAGACTGCACCATGTGAGTGTTTCGGCCTATCAAGGACCTTAATTTTTATAATACCAAATGTTTTATTTGGATGAGAACATAATATAAACATATATTATTATAAATAACGTGATGAATCATATATATACTAAACTATCAATAAATCTCAAATACCTATAATTATCTAACATAAATATGAGCACTAAATAAGATGATTCATAACAAAAACATTCCACCATAACATCTTACAATGAATCCATGAATAACTTCAGGAAAAAATAATCATGTTCCACTCCATGAGCACCACATATTATGATAAAACTTTTGATATGTTCATTTGGATATTTATTTCCATCTGCATAGAGTTTGGGAGAGTTCTTTCTTGATCCTTTTACTAATTCATGTATTGGAGGAGCCAATGCTAGTGGACTGGTGTTTTGACCCCAAGGTACAGGTGTAATCATTTCTTCTTCTTCTTCTTATTCTTGTGAAATTATATCTAATAGTTTTGCAAATGATTCTCCAATGGGATCTTCAAATGGATTTTTAGAACTTGTATTGGGATTTTTCTTTGAAAAAGTATGAAATATTCTTGATCTTGTGGCTTAAACATAAGATTATGAAAGACTACAATTCCAACTACTTGATTTTATTTAATTAATCTTATTTCTTCTAGTTTTTCTTAGAGTATTAGTAAGGAATGAAACTAGAAAAATTTATATTTTCCAATAGGATTATATCAAGGCTCTTGAACATTCATATGGGATTTTTTTTGGATTTTTTTAGTTTTTTAATTTTTTTTGTCTTTTTAGAATATGTATTTTTTATTTTCATGTGTATTTTAAGGGTGTAAAAAGTGTAAAATATTCCAAAATGGATTCACAAAAAACTATTGTTGAAATATATTTTCGTAGTGCAGATTATTGGTTTTCACCAATGGTCATGGGTCTCAGTCCCTCCTTCTTAGATATGGGGAGGATCCCATTATTGAATGAAAAATAACTAGAACTATGGGGTGGTCGTTAGGTTGGGGATCACATAGGAATAATCCAATAAACATGTGGTAAATTTCTTGTGAAATGTACAAGGGAGTAATTTACTTTGAATGGAGGTAAAGAGGAGTAGGCGAAATGGGAAAACATGGTTAATTTTTTGAGTAGGAACTAACAAATTCTAACTAACAATAACTAGAGAAGTTCAACATTCAATAGAATAACAACACAATGTAAGAAACAATAATAAAAAATAAATTAAAGACCCCAAAATTATATAGATCCATTAATCAAGGAAAAAAATATCTTTCTTGGTTATATAATATTACAATTATTGCAAAGTTGTAAAGTAGAGAGGATGAAGGAACATAAAAAAGGAGATAGAAGGAATGTTTGTTTTTATTGCTTGCAGTAGTAGTGAAATCAAACAACTTATAACAATAAATAATAACCAAATCCTTTGGAATGAATAATCCTTTCCAATTTATAACTTAAAAAAATGTATCTTCCTTTCCCCCCTATCTGACCTTTCATCTCACCACCACTTGTGAATTTTAAAATTCACTAGGAATGACATTAGGTCCTTTTCTTATTTTTAAAAAGGGAATTTTACAATAAAAAATTAAGTCACTTAAGTGAATAAGATGAAAGAGTGAAAAATTACATTCCAAATTAATAAATAGAATGTTAGAGAGAGGGAGGGGGGAGAGAAGAAGAGAGAGAAGTAAAAATATGGAGATGGAAAAGATTATGTTGATGAAGAACCTTCTTCCGATGGATCTTGAGTGAATACTCTGTGAATTTGGTTTCCTACCTTTCACCTCCGGTTAATATAGAACAATGTTATTTTAAATTACTCGTCCTATGAGATGAAGAAACACTCCAATGTATTGAATGAGTGTTTAGAAATAATTATGCGAGAATCTAACTAATATGAAAACATTATGATCCTTTTTAAACACAATGTTGGAGTTAGAATGTAGAGATAATCGCATTTCTCTTTTTGGATTTAAAATTCACCTCTGTGACACATATGATTCCCTTTTGAATGGAATCAAACCCATGATGCTCTAACACCTTCTTTATTATTTTGTACTCATAGGAAAATGTCTTCTCCTCCAAATGGAATAATTTCCCCTTCATTCAACTAAAAGTGCATAATGTGAAATCGTAAATATGTCAAGTTACTATGATGATCTACATTGATTCAAACATATCTACGTACTATTTATTCAAAATAGGAGGCTCAAAATCCTTATTTCTTGAACCATATTATTACACTTATTATGTTTAGTAATTGTTATTTTGATGAGTTCATTTTAGGTATAAGTTACTTAATATAGTAACTTTTTGGTTTCCCTAATGTGTAAGGGGGTAATCAAAACTTTGAGAATGAATAGTTTACAACACTTACTATTTATAGAAAATGAGGCTTGTGAAGGATTAATATGTTTAGAAGTGGGTTTTCCCAATGTTGGAATGGAATGAAAGTGGTCTGAATTTTTTTTTATCTCATAAGGATACTTTGCTCCAATTTTTAAGGATTTCAATTTTCAGAACTCTATAGATCTGAAAAATGAGTTCTTATTTTGAGAAAGTTTGTCTAACCAATGAAAATAATGCAGACCACTATTATATGTGTTGACATATTCAAATTACATAGTCACATGGAGAAATGTGAGGATCTTACGTCTTACTCATTTTAGGATCACTTGAAATGTTACTTAGTGCATGAGTTTTAGGGTATTGGGTATTTAGACTAATAATAAGGATGTTTTCTAGATTGTTATTCATTTTAGTGCCACTCTTACAATTTTTTTACTTTATTTATCTTTGCAAATATTATCTAAACTAAGTTTATATAATGGTGGTGCTAAAATAAATATAAAATGGAAAAAGTGGTAGAGAGAAAAGAAATATACCAAGACAATTATACTCAAGATTTTTTGTACATGATCCTACAAAATAACATGCTTTCCCTATGAAATAAGTATGATAAAACTAAACTACCACTCAAATTTTAATGTCACCGATGCATAAATTCAAAGGAATCAAAATTATAAACTAAATTTACCATGTCAAATAGTTGAATACACATTCAAAGGATAAATCTAATTTATAAAAATATGTAGTAACTGAATCTAAATTTGCAAATTCATAATTTAAATAAATATCTAAAGTAAAGATAACATGTTATACATCAAACACTGAATATTATAAATAAAAAATGTTTAAAGTATGATTTGGAAAATGTAACTTAGAAAAAATCAACTTGCATGAGATAAGTTAAAACTAGCTCACAATCATTTATCGAATAACATCCCCCATTTTTTAAATAGGAGATGCATACTTATATAATTTTAGGGCCTTCCTTTATTTCCTAGTTTTAAAAATGATTACAAAAGATCAAGGATTATTAAAAATACTTGGTCATTCCTCCTCCTAAAAGACCCCCCCTAATGCAATCCCCCATCCTCCCCCCTCTAAGAGTGCTCTATGTAGAAATAAAGCCAAACATGACCCCATAAATTCTACTACCATTTCACCTTTTCCCATTGGTGAAGGGATTACCGCTCTTAGCATTTTGGCTATGGGTGACAAAGATACTACAAAAAAAGCTAAAACTAGAAACATTCGAAATGAATTGGACCTACATAATGACATCCTTGCATGACTTAGGAAGGAATGAAAAGTCTTGATGGAAAATGTTAGACGGTGTAAGATTAATATTAAAAGTGGGAGAAATGATGGAAAATTAATGGAAGATATGGGAAAGATGATCAAGGCCGTTGAAGAGGAGAAAGAAAAATTAGAAACAAGCATTCTAACATCGTCTTTATCCTTTAGGGAAAGTTGGATATTCTCTCAAACATCACCATTATTTTCGAATCTATTAAAGGAAATAAAAAGGCCAAGGATGGTAATTCTATCAAGGACATCAAGAAAAATCTAGGTAACCTCAAACATAATTTGTCAAAGACCAAAAAAGAATGGTTGGATATGCTCTACGTTGTTTAGGTTTCTTAACTAGACTTCTACTTTTTTTGTTGTGGTTTCCCTTGGTACTGCTAGGTTTTAGCTACTCTTTTGTTATAGTAGTGCAGTTCCCTTATCTCTCTTTTGATGTGTTTTTCCTTTGTAGTGATCTATATGTCTTTTTGTATGGTACTTTATTGAATATCTGGGCATAGGCCTATTGTAACTTGGGTAGGATCATAGTCAAAAAACCTTTTTTCTTTAGTAAAAAAATACTTGGTCATTCAATAAATATCCTAACTGATTCTTGTTTGGATAATTATAATGGGTGAAGGTAACATGACAAAAAAATACAAAAATCTTAGGAATCAATGAGGCTTCTTCTTGATTATGGAACCATTTTTATCTAGGCCCACTAGTGTAGCTTCCTCTTGGGATGGGTCAGATGATGCTAGTATCCTCCATACGACAATGAAGACTTATTTTAATTTTTGATAATCATTTTCTAGCTTTAAAAGGTCAACAACATGCTTCTTAAAGAGTATAGGAGCCATATCCAGTAAGGACATTTGGGTAGTCATGACATTTCTCATGATTTATTTTAAGGTATCTATTTTTTGGAAGTTTTTGCTAGTATGAGAAATCTCAATGACTTAAGATGCTTCTTCCTCATTTTCCCCTGATTTATTATTTTGAATATTTTCTAAGAATTGATTGAGAAATCCAAAAAATTAACTCATGGACACTAACTCTTGATCTTCCTTGAAGACCCCTGTGATGGATTCCCCTAAAAATAATTAACTTCCTTTTGAAATTACATCTCAATCCAAGGAGGAATTTTCCCCATTTGATCAATACATTCCTTCAAATTTTATTTTATATAATTGTCATATGTATCTTATATACCAGTATAATCGATAGTCACTACTACACAATCCTTGCACATTCCTTCTTCAATGGCCTGAGTGATGATCCTCAACATTTTATGCATTACAATCTTAATTTTAATTATTGTGTTTTTCTTTTTTGAGTAGGCCTATTATTTCTCTCTGGCATCAATTATTATTGTGATTGCATCATACAAGATGAGTAAGGCGTCTTCTACACTTGAAATGATACCTTGAGGAATAATGTCTCTAGCCTAGGTTTCAACTTCATTATTTTTGGTCTACATTCCCCTTACGAATTATTTTGGTAATTATGTGGAGGATTTTATATAAGATGCAATATCCTCCTCATATTGTGCCACCTGAGAACCTGAATTTCTTTTTCTTAGTAAGGAAGATGAGGTCTTTGTATATTTCATTCCAAATGATGGACTTTTGTGTAAATATTCTCTTTTTTGTTACCCTTTTTAAGGTCCCTATCCTAGGATTAAACTCAATGTTTATTAATGCTTCCTCTTGAGATATCTAATACGCTTTCTCCCTATGGGAAATAATTTCTTGTTCAACCCAATATTACTGAGAATTAGTAGGAGGAATAACTATAAGATTTATTTAAACTGTCTCACTTTGTGATTTATTTGTTGGAGTCTTTACTTGTGTAGCCTCATCAGCTAAAGAAGTTAAACCATATGAAACAAAAGAAGGCAATTTAGTTGGCTCAATAAAATTATAGAGTGCAAGTGTGAGTGAAAGAAATATCTAAGTGCAAGTTCTCACAGGTATGAAGTGTGAGTACCCAAAATTTTGAAATGCAGGTGTCCTTTTTAAAATAAGTATAAACTAAGTAAAGAATTCGTTTAATTAATTCAATTAAGTATAAGCACTAACATTTATAGAGTAAGTTAACTGTACTTAAAGTCAATTCTAAATCTAAAGGGTAAATAATTCCAATTTACCAATTTGTATAAACCATAGACAATGCTTATAAGTTATCAGATAGATTTTCACACGAATATAATAATAATCATTGTATATAACTCATTATATTATTTTTTATAATATCTCATAAAATACATTAGGATATTATATAACCATCATAAAAGATAAACAACCTCCTAGAAAATAGGAAGGTGTTACAACAATTAACGCGGAATGTTATTCATGGGTATAACAAACTCTAAGAATAATATATTGTTATCTGCAACAATCTAATAATTATACTAACAAACTATATTACCGTATTTAGACATGATAACAGTAAATAATAATTTACCCATGTAAATATTAATTTCCTAACATTCCCCCCTTATTGTTTACATGGTAGTGAAAGAATTTTCACACTTTCTCTACATCCTGTCGCCCATGCTTGCTCATGATCTTAGTACACACTCAAACTAAAGATATAACAAGGAACACATCAAATTATTATTGACCATGCACTGTCGAGAACATATATGACTGAAGAAGATGGGAACATGCTCAAGAATAATCTTCTTATCAACCAATCACTCTAGGGAACACAATTGACCTAGAAGTGTTGTAACTCAGGCATAAGCACATATGAATAGCCTTCAATGGTTTTGAGGAGGCTAACCAAAAACCTAGGTATTAAAAGGAACACATCTGATTGTTCAACCTCATCAAGACTCATGATGCTACATTTCACTGTGTTTTTGTATTGGGGAATTTATGTAGGAATAACTACATACTAGTGAACATGAACATACCACATCTGTTCTTATTTTTAACACCACACGGAAATGCTGAAATCCATACTATACTGTAAAATAGTTACTATGAAAATGAAGCACTCAAGTGAAAGAAAACTCACACAAAAAAATTCCGCCACAGCTCTGTGTGGCCCTTTCCTTGGTGACTGATGAGAGGTCGATGTTTGACCTTCAGCCTCCGTTTCCCCCATCCTCCAATTTCATGTTGTTCACTTAACAAATGTGTTGATGAAGCTCAATAGTTTCCACATTGTACTTTATTTTGTCTTCCCTCCCACAATCTGAAACACCTTATTTTCCAAACCTCGAGTAACACCAATAATACGTCCATCAGGTAATACACACACAGATATATATATATATATATATATATATATATATATATATATATATATATATATATATATATATATATATATATATATATATATATTTGAATTTAACAAACTTTTTATAATGACATGAATTATGACGAAAACTCACAAATTTGAAAATGACACTTTTGACTCAGACAAGAGAACTTGACTTGAAATACATTTTTAAATGAAAATGACATATATTAAATGGATAACATAAAACTTTATAATGAATAACAAGACACCAATTGGACTAATAAAAATTTTGACGATTGAATTTTGATGACACAAAAATGACATTTGATTTCTTTTCTTTTAATGTAACATATTATTTAGCTTAATGACACTATGAACCCATAAAATAAAAGAATGCCTTTAAATGAAGACAATTACAATATTACATTAGACGGAAACTCAATAATTTAAACAATGAACCCTTCTAAAGACTTAAATTTTGTGTGGACCTAAACCCTAAATAAGATACGTGGAAATTTATATTAGATCTAAAAAACGCCTATATAAAGAAAGTGAGGAATGATTCACCAAAACCATTCAAACTAGCTAGGTTGTATGGAGATGAGTAATACTATATAGTTTTCATCACAGGAAAAGAAAAATTGTTACCTCTAAAAACCTGGTGCACATAGGATTCAAGAGCCAAGGATGATTGGCTTAAAGTGAGAACAATAATTGTGGGGAGATGTGTTGAAATATTTTGAATGCTACTCAATCCAAACTGTGATTCTCAATTGATAACCCAAGTGGCAATGCATTGACATCTTATAAAACGTCAGAGGAACATTCCAGATCATTGAAGCCAAATTGTACGCATATATTTTCACCTTTACGTGCTCTCACTGGGAGGAATTCAACTTCGTATTATCTTTAGCATGAAAATATTTTTAAATGAATATGTATTTGCAAACTTTTACAAAGACAAGTTAACAAACCTCTTTGTAATTAAAGTCAATTGTATGACTTCGGAGGTAAACTACCTTGGCTTTTGCATTCGTTCTAATGTATAGCAACTCACTCCGCAGATCGACAAATATCATACAGACGCATTGCGAATCAATCATGTAACCGAGTTGAATGGAAGATGAGTGATAGGGATTTCAACTAAATATGCATGAAGCCAATAACACATACAACTATCTAATCCATAAAATTCTGGTAGAACAAGAAATTACAGAGGATTCAAATATTTTATGCATATGAAGATACTGTTAACAAATATCTGATGCACATGGATTGAAAATAGCTATTGAGAAGAGATTGATTAGCGATTCCAAGAGTAATTCTCAACAACCGATCGTTGGTGTAAAACTTGGTGCAAATTATTCAAATAACAAGTTATCACAAATGATACATCTACAACTGATACGATGTTTAGCAGTACACCTCTCCAGATTATTATGTAATTGTTTTAAATGCTAACAATTAGATAGTGATATGAAATGGATCTACAGAAATGAAACCAAAATACAGTTACCATGCACAGGGGAAATGAATAACATAATGTTGCCCCCAATCAAATCAATTATATTTCCATTACACGGATTGGACACAACTCTGATACCAAATATAAATTATCAGATAGATTTGCACATGAATATAATAATAATCATTGTATATATATCAATATATTATTTGTCATAATATCTCATGCAATACATTAGGCTATTATATAGCCATCATAAAATCTAAAAATCCTCCTAGAAAATAGGAAGGCATTACAACAATTAACTCGGAATGTTATTCACTGTTATAAAAAACTATAAGAATAATAGTGTTATATGCAAAAATATAATAATTATACTAAAAAATTATATTACCATATTTACACATGGTAACAGTAAATAATAATTTACCCATGTAAATATTAATTTCCTAACAGTACCTTCCTATTTAAATGAAATCATTTTTCTAAGCCAGGGGGATTTATACAATAAAAAATGGTGACTTACAAAGGGAAAATACTACCAAGTATGTATAACCCAGATCTCTAGTTTTGAATGTATTTGTGAATATTTTTAATTCAAATATAAATATCTATAATTAAACAAACCCCTATTCAATTGAAATACCAAAAAAATTAATGACATACTAAGTTGAAATTCTTTGAGAGGAAAACAACTTGTGTGTGCTTATGAATTTATTAGTCTTTGTTCTTTTACAATCATGATGTTATCTCCAATCAAATAATATTATTTGATAATTTTGCTAACTGGTTTTACTACTTCATCTACTTTATTTTTAATTTGGGATTATTCAGGGAGGGGAATTTTCCTCTGCTACCACAAAGATGTCCATAGGCACGACAAAGATACCATTGGTTCCTTTCACGGTCTGTCTCCACTACCAATCATGCATCCATAGCCTTGCAGGATTTTAACAGAAGTACCCCTTTTAGATAATTTCTTTGGATTTATAATTTTGAGTTCATTTAAAATATTCTCATGGGATTTATGAACTAAAATAGCTTGTTTTGTTCACTATGTCAAGTTGACTCATCTTGGAATTTCCTTATGATATCAATCATGATTGAGTAAAACATTTTTATATTTAAGTATCACTCATTTTGCATTTGAAAGAATAGAACTATTCTTGGGTTTACCATTTACTTCAGACAATCCAAATTATAAGAGGTGGATTGAATAAGAGATATTGAGTTTTACTTTCAAATTCTCCAAGATGTTTTCTACCAGACACTGTAAGTCCTCAACAAATTATTGTTTCCTTATATATGAAAATATTTCTAATTTATTTCACTTCATTATAAATGAAAGGAAAAAAAGATGTAAAAAAAAAAAAACATAGCAAAAAATAAAAAAATAAGGAAAATGGGGAAACCTAGATTACCAAAAGTAGAAAGTGTAGGAAATGGAAAACTAATCTATTAAAGCAAGAAATTAAACTACTTTCCTATTTGGTAATTCCATTAGGACTTGCGATGGATCTGTAGAGAATTACTACTTTAGGAACTAACCATTTACTTTTAGCATTATCTGCCTTCATTGTTGATCCTACAATCTGAATGAATTATGATATAGGATTTTAGATATTTAGTAAGGCCTAATCCATAATGGTGAAAACTTTCCATGTTGCCCCCTTTTCTTGTTGGCATGTGTTTAGTGAGTTTTCATTGGTGAAAAAGGAAAATTAAGTATAAATTAGAATTGCAAATATTTAGATGCAGCTTGGAATGAGGTTGATAATACAGGAAAGGAAAAAGGCTTGAGAACAAATGATTGAGCACCAACTTCTTGAGTAGCTAGTGACCAGTATAGGCATGGTGATGATGTGAAGGAATACCATTATTAATTCATGCATGGTCCAACATGTATATGATGTGGAAACATGGTTATAACTATGAATACATGGGTACATGAGTGGAATTGGTTGGATTAGCTCAGTTTAATAGGCCTAATCCCTAGGCCTAGTTAGCGAAGTGGCCTGGAAAGGTGGAGTGAAGTAATGATGTAGTTGGTGAAACATTGGAGAGGCATGAGATAGATGATAGGAAATTTCTAAGGGGATGTATGGTGAAGAAAAACAAAGCATGATGATCTACAGTGTAAACTAACTCATTTGGGCCTATTTCAAGGATCTAGAATGAGGGCATGAAGCAAAACAAGCTATTTCAAGAAAAAAAATCATGGGAACTATGTAGTGACATTTCCAAGAGTTCTCAGATGAAGCTAAAAATCATAAATACACACTTAGAGGAATATTTAGGGTCATTTGTATGTTTGTCCTTCAGAACAAACACATTTACCATGCCCAAATGCGATGGGGTTAGAATTTAAAATGTGAACAATGGAAAATTAACCATTGGAGATCATATAAGAGGTATTAATTAAGATGAGTACAAAATTTGAGGACAATAGGATGAGTTTTGTGTAAGAAATTGTAATTTTGTACAAACCGGGCTAAACAAGGTATGCCAAAATAATGCTCTGACTTCATAGCATTTGATCTAAATTAACAATAATTGTTCTATTAAATACTAAGAGAAACTTTTTAATATAATAAATATATATAGATTATAAAAAAAATATGAATTCAAAAGGATGAAGAATAAGAAAGTTCTATCCATGTTTCTAGCACTCACTAAAACTATCCTAAACCCTAGTTATAAGTGGTATGGAGAAAATTGATTGGTTATGATTCCAAATGGTTTTTTTATGCTTGTGAAGTGATTTGAGTGTGTATATAACTCATCAGAGGTCATGTTCAATGTGGTTTGAGCTTATGAAACATGGGGTACCCTAGAAGAAAACAACTAATTTGTTAATAATTCAGTGCACAGACTAAATTTGTAAAGGAACCCATGCTCAAAGTTTTGGTGAAATATGTCGGGGATGTTCTCTTAATGTTCATTAAGTCATCTGGGTTAGTTATTTATAAAAATTTAATGATACGTGTGTGTTTTAATCCTATTAATTGAGAATGTTAAACAAGGAAATAACCCGTATTTGTGTTTGAAAGTTAAATGTGCTTCTCTCCATATAATCTTGGAAAGTGAAGAATTGTAAGTGAAGTAAAAGTAATTTGAGAAGTATTTCATGAATTTTTTGAGCATGAAAGTGAAATTTAAGTGTTTGAAGCTATACAAATTAAGACTCGTCTTTGGGTGTTTTGAAACCAATTTTAGATATCTTTAAAATGTAAGGTTACTTGGCATAAATATCTTGAGATGAGGCTTACTGTTAGTATGATGAGTTGGATACAGATGCATACCTTCAAGAAATTTTATTTATATTCCATGATTAGATGAAGTGAATGAAAGAGTTGGTGAGAATCATATCAAAAATTGTGCACCATGATAAAGTTACACTCTGAAGGAAACGTAATAGCTCCAACGTATTCACAAAGAAGAATCAATAAATCAACTGAAGAACTTGCATAATAGAACAAATATTTCACATGTAGAGAAAGACAGTGGAGTGTCTTGGTATACTCATAAATTCCAAATGAAGGGATATATATATGTTGCTGAGTAACCCTAGTGCATGACACACAAGAAACCCTAAACCTAACCCTAAACTTAACCCATGTGAGGTGACCCTCCATATGTGTGTGGAGGACATATAGGATCCCACACACCAACACCCCTACTTCATTAAAGATGGGATAGCGTCTATGATAAGTCAAATAGAAAAATAAGATACTCCTAAAGAACTAAAAAAGATGTGTCAATGCGGCCTGACAACTAAAGGCCTGATAAGGTGCTCATGTACAAACAACATCTTCCTAGAACAATAAGAATAAGAGGAGGACTATATAGCCTGAAGAAAATGAGTAGATTCATAAGACATCACCCCAAGAAGAGACCACAAGTGAAGAAACTTCACCTCAGTGAAGGGCTTGGTGAATATATCTGTAATTTGATCAGTTGTCTGAATGTATTGAATGTTGATGATACCATCATGAATAAGCTCTCATATTAAGTGTATATGGATATTAATGTGCTTCATCCACTGATGCTGAACTAGATTTCTACAAATTGAGATAGTGCTTGTGTTATCACAATAGATAATGGTGGGCCGGGAAAAGTTGATGTCAAACTCTATCAGAATAACCTATAGCCAAATAGCTTCTATAGTAGTGTTAACTGCTCCTCTGTATTCTGCCTCTATAGATGATATCACAATTTCCTTTTGCTTCTTCCTAGACCAACTTATAGGACCCAAACCAAGAGTGAAACTGTAACTAGAGGTAGATTTATGATGATCTAAGTCACCGGCCCAATTAGAATCTATGAACCCAATCAAGTCAATATCCACCCCTCCATGATAGTGAATGCCATTAGTATAGGTGCCATAAACATAATGAAGGATCCATTTAGCTGCTTTCCAATGCAGCTCATGTGGCTCCTGTATGAATCTGGACACGATCCCAAAATAATATGATAAATCCGGTCGAGTGTGAGTCAAGTAAATCAAGATGCCCACCAACTGTCGATAAAGGGTACCATCAACCAAAGAAGTAGAGCAATCAGAAACCAACTTAACCCCAAAGACAAAAGGAGTAGGAGAATACTTGCAATCAGACATCTGAAAATGAGGAAGAAAATCAAGAGCATACTTAGGTTGTGAAATCAAAATTCCTAAGTCAGATTGTGAAATCTAGATCCCAAGAAAGTAATGAAGCAGACCTAAGTCAATCATGGAAAACATATTGGCCAAGGTAGTCTTCAAAAAATTAATGATAGAGGAAGATTTTTCGGTGATCAACAAGTCATTAACATAGAGAACAAGATTGAGTACGGAGTCATCTTGCCATAAAATATAAACATTTGGATCAGAGTGACACCTAGTAAACCCTGATGTAAGTAAAAAGGAGTCCATATTGGTATACCAACGAGGGAGGGATCATGGACATAACTCGAAGGTTTTTCCCTGTAGATCTCTTCCCCTAGGTCACCATGAAGGAAGGCACCCTTAACGTCCATTTAATGGAATTTTCATCTATTTTCTGTGGTAATGGATTGGGTCAGTTGAATAGAAGTCATATTCACAACCGGAAAAATGTTTCATTATAATCAACCCTAGCTATCTCGGAGAAACCCTTAGCTACTAATCATGCTCTAAAATTTTTGACATCTCCATCTACTCCATACTTTGTTTGGAACTGTTGAAGGTGAATCACAGCACCCCTGAAAGTCTACAACTCAATGGGTTGAGACTCTTAGTGTGATTGCATAACATGGAGCTTTTCCCAAGTGTGGGACCTTTGAAACAGAAAAGCTCTCCGGATGAAGGCCAGTTCCTATTCCTCTGTTAAGATGCACACATAAAAATGTAGAGGGTTTACTCAAAAACCTAATCTAACTTTCGAGGGAGAAAGGGTAAGAAGATCCATAAAAACAAACCTAAACTAACAAAGGTGATGCACCGAGGAATGAAGAACACCTGTGTTGCCAATAAACACAAACCATTAAAATGCAATGCAAGATCATGCACATATAACTAGATTTGCAGTGAAAGATCAGGAGGATGCAAATGAACATAGAGAGGGTTGAGAATCATCCACAGACATGCATCATTTTCTCTAAAGATTGATATAATACACTACAAGATTCCAAGAGGCAAATTTACATTACATTTTTAGATGGGAGGTTTGAACTCCACAAATTCACCTGCCAAAGAGAAGAAGAGAGGGGAAAAACAAGAATTTCCAACCTTTAGAAAGAAGCCCCTCTTTACAATTTATCGGAAGAATGAGAGAGAAAAGAGAGAGGAATTCCAAATCTACCCTAACCACCTCCAAGTTGCATTTAATTCATCTCATTATGGCGGTAGGTTGGGATCTTAGTAAACCCAAAAAGTGGCCAATTAAAGATATCCAGCCATAGTTGGATAGAGGACCTTGTAAGCTTTCTGAAAAGTCTAACCTTGCGTGAATCCGAGCTCCCTGTGAAACGTTATGGCCATCTGAATGTCTACGCCAGGGTTTGCTTTCTGTCTAGGTGTCAATGCTCAAAATGTTGCGCCTCTTGAAGATGCACCTTGGCACATCCATCCTTATGTCAACATACTCTTACGTGCGCCATAGGCACTAAAAATGTGGTGTTGACACTATGTGTTGTGTGCCTCAAACCTGCGCCTTGGGCATAAATTTTGGCGTGTCGACATCTTCTTGCCTGCGCCATGGGCGTAACTTTTGTCATGTCGACACTTTGTGTTGTGTGCCTCAAACCTACACCATGGGCACAAATTTTGGCGTGTCGACATCTTCTTACCTGCACCATGGGAGTGACTTTTATCATGTCGACACTCTGTGTTGTATGCCTCAAACCTACACCATGGGCGCGAATTTCGGCGTGTCGACATCTTCTTACCTGCGCCATGGGTGCAAATTTTGTCATGTCAACACTCTGTGTTGTGCACCTCAAACTTGAGCCATGGGTGAAAATTTTGGCTTGTCGACATCTTCTTACCTGTGCCGTGGGAGTGACTTTTGTCATGTCAACACTTTGTGTTGTGCGCCTCAAACCTGCACCATGGGTGTAAATTTTGGCTTGTCAACATCTTCTTACTTGCGTCATGGGCGCAAATTTTGTCATGTCGACACTCTATGTTGTGCACCTCAAACCTGCACCATGGGTGCGAATTTTGGTATGTCGACATCTTCTTACCTACGCCATGGGCGTGACTTTTTTCATGTCGACACTCTATGTTGTGCGTCTCCAACCTGCACCTTGGCTATTGGTGAAGCAATAAATATCGGGCTTTGAGTTTCTTTGATTTCCATATTCTTCCATTGTTTGTCTATATTTACCCAGGGGGAGATATATACAACAGGAACACCCACTTACACCGAACAATTTTTCTTCCTTTCAAAAGAGGGGTGAGATCCCAAGTATCGTTCTTCATGAGAGAGGAAGACTCCTCATCCATGGAAGAATCCCACTCAGGAATACCATAAGCCTCCTGGAAAGACTGTGGATCACAGGCAGAGGAAAAGAAAGAGTGGGGTCCAAGGAAATCTGAGTGAGTACATCTTATATCCAAAGTATGTCTAGCTAAATCTTTGAAACTTTACAGAGTTTTCCTAGCCCAAAGAGGACCAGGAAGATCACCCTCTGAGTCGGAAGATTCATCACTTGAGTGAAAAGGGACACATTCCTCATCATCATTACTATAAGAATCAGAGTACTTAATGGTATGATGTTCAGGAGGATTAGGAAGAGGAGCATGTTGAACAACATCATCTGAATCAACAAGCTAAAGAACGTCAATAGGTAGAGAAGTAGAAGTCTAAGAAGACTCATCAAACTTAACACTTCTCTCAATATAAAGCTCATGAGAAGTATGATTCAACAATCAATATCCCTTCACACCATAAGGATACCCTACAAATATGGAAGGTTTGGATTGTGGTTCTAATGCCTTGCATTTATTCTTGGGAATCCGAGCCATAGCCTTTGATCTGAAGACTCAAAAGTGCTCAACATCAGGCTTGCATCCAATCCAGGCTTCAAAGGGTGTCATACCTCTTACTGCCTTGTGTGGAACATTGTTTTGAATGTAATTAGCAAAATTCACTACTTCAACCCAATACAAATGGCCATCTCTTTAAGAGTATGGTTCTTTCTTTCTGCTACTCCATTTTGCGAAGGGTTGTATGCAATTGTATGCTACAAGCAGATCCCTTTGGAAGTACATAAATCCATGAACCTATTGTTTACATATTCACCTCCATTTTTGGTTCGAAGAACCTTAATAAATCGTTCCACCGGTTTCTCAACAAGATCCTTCAAGTCCTAAAAATGTTCAAAGACTTCAAACTTAAGCTTAAGAAAATATACCCAAGTATATCGCGAATAGTCAGCAATGAAGGTCAGCGCATAAAGAGCTCTAGTAAACTAAGGAGATGGAAATGGACCAGAAATATCACTGTGAACAAGATCTAGAGGATGAGTAACTCTCCAGGTGAGTGCACCAAGTTGGGGGGCCAAAAGGGGGTCTTAAGTGGATGCATTTTTTTGAAAAAAAAACTTCAAATTTTATGAGTTTTTCAAAATAGTTACACTCAAAATTGGAAGATTTTGTACACATATGAATCATATCATTTTGAGTCTAGTTTGTAAGCTACTAAATTTTATTGGAAACGGATAAGTTTAAGTGGGTCAAATAACTAAAATACCAACAAATGCTCATATTTTTGTTAAAAAACATAATAGAGTGACTTTCGTGCCCCCCACCATTTTTTGAGCACCATTTAGTATTTTTGAAAACCCTTTTGTAGAAAGATAGCTAGGAGCATCTAGTTTGGGCTCCATTTTTTTAGATTCTTTTAGCGAATATTTTTTTACTTATGATTTTTCTACTACAAAAATTTTATGTTTTGAAAAATAACGGAGCTCTGACCGTGCCCCCCTACCTACCTCAAAAAATATTGAAATTAATTTTTTTTTAATATGTATAGAATTATGCCTAGTTTGGGCTAGTATAATTTTTTTTTAATTTCGATCACCCAAAAAAAAGATACACCATGAAAGATAGATATATTTACACTTCAAAAAATAGCTATAAAAAGGCATAGCTAGAAAATAAATAATATGGAAACCTTATATTAGTCACAAAATTTGGAAAATTATATTTTTAGAAAGAAGAGACTCTGCTCTATGTCGTGGTATAATTTTTATAAAATGGATCAATTTTTTATTTTGATTTATCATAGAGGAAGTGTCATTTTTACATTTTCTTGTAAAAACTCGTTGTTTGTTGTGTTTGTGCAGATTACATAATGCGTATGCATTTTGCTTTGTTTTATATATTGTGGCCCCCCAATGTCCCTTTCATTTCTTTCAAGGGAATTCTGCAAACATTATGTTTTGTCTGTAATATTCTCTACATTCTTGCAAAAAAATTTAGTATTTCATTTTGTCCCCTACCCCACTAGTTGATTTTTTATAATTATGGGTGATAAATGTCAAGCTAAGAACAAGAGAAAAGTCAAGAATAAGACACCGGAGAAATTTGAAGGGAAGAGAATAAAGAAATTAAAGAGAATGTAAAATCTTCAAGCAGGGCAAGGTACATTTGCTATATCAAATGTAGCTAATGTATTAGAAAAGTGGGATGAAATACATAATGAAAATGTAGAGAATAATGATTTTGCAATGAATAATGATAATGAATTGAATGATAATTTTGGTATGGATGAAGAAATTGATATGAATCCAATTGTTTAACCCTCACTTGAGAATCCAAATGTTAACCCCGAAATTTGTATGAAAACACTGAATGAAGAAAGTAATCTTGTAAACGAATCTTCACCTCTAAGAACACCTCCTTCCATTTCACGAAGAAAACTAATTCACTTAATTTAAATTGATGAAAACATTCTAAAACCAATGCCTAACAAAATGTCTAAAAGAAATGCAAGAAGAAAATCTAGTGGAATTTGGGATAATTACTTTGAGAATTTATATGACACACAAAGATGTCAATTATTTGTTTCATTGATGAAATTAATTAAGATGAGACCTATAATGAAGACCCTAGGGTTAAGAACATCTAATGTTGTTGACAAAAATGCATCAATTGTTGAAAACATACATAAAGCATAACAAATTGTAGGTGGAAAAAGATGCACCAAAGATAGAAATGCTACAGGATGTGCACTAACTAATTATATAGTAAGTGATAAAACAATTAATAAACACTTGATTAGAAAAACAAGTGGTGCTTTGAAGCTAAAAAAAAAAAACTAATGAAAGAAATAGAGAGACGTAAATGTCTTGAGTTAGTCAATAGCACTGACTATTAGGATTTCTCTAGCAGACTTCCACGAAAAGACAAGAATACATCTGATATTCTAAAATAATTAATTGTAAAATGTTTGATTGAGAACACAAAAGTGTCACTGAATAAAAGAGATATAGTAAAAAGAAGAATAGGTTATCGTAATCATGAATTGTGTGTAAAAAATTTCTTCAATATGAATCAAACAGAATTGTTCTCTAAGTTTAAAAATGAAAATCCACAAATTAAATTTAGCCAAAGATTCTTTGAAATGAGAAAACCCTTTTATGTAAAAATCGATCACTCATGTACCACTTGTTGTTATAGGCATCATGTTTAATTTTCAATGCATTATGATGTTTTTTGTCAAATACGTAGTGTTTTACATACTGACATCATGTTGCAAGAGTGTTGAATAAATGTCCCACAAAAATCTTCAAGGGAATTTATTTTGACAATATTTTGTGAAAAATCAACAAGACAATTTTTGTTATAACAAATCATGTTTGGATGGAACATGCAATGGATACGATGGCTTGCCAAATATGAAAAGTTGTATCTACGAGGAGAGTACATATTCAATAGGAAAAGAATTGGTTGATTTCACCAAACATAAATCGGTGGCATATCAATTAAAAGATGGAAAAGAATTTAAGAGGTGTGAGGTTGTTACAAAATAATTACTTGTATCAGAATATATGTTCAAATTCAAAGAGGAATTTTTTTATGAGTATGCAAGGCACACACATAGAGTTCAATGGTTGGATGAACAATTCAAGTTAAGAAAGAACACATTCCCACTTGGTACTATTGTTTCATTAGTTGACTTTGTAGAGAATTACACATTACAGCCACAAACGGAGGTTCAGTCTCAATATTATAACTTAGTGTAAGTTTCTATTTTCGTGCATATAACATTCATGCACTCTCCTGAAAGCATCGAGGAAGATCAAAAAATAAATATTAAGAGAGTATCAATTCTACATCAGTGATGATCAAACACATTCTACAGAATATGTACAAGGGTGTTTCCAAGTGTTTTATGTGAGCTTGAATGAGAGGAACATTATTTTCAATCAAAATTACATTTGGTTAGACAACTGCACATCACAGTTCAAGAATGCACAAATGTTTTATTTTGTAAGAAGGATTCAAAAAGAAACAAATGTACAACATATCTAGATTTTTACTGAGGCAAGGCATGGAAAAGGAGAGCATGATGGTGTAAGAGCATGTGTGAAAAGAGCACTCGCAAGAGAAGAGTTAAAGTTCAAGGATGGTGCTAAATTTACAGATGCAAAAAACATTGTTGATTGGTGTGTCAAGAATATGAGCCATGAATCTCAAGAGAAATCAACGGTTCGTAGATATTTTTTATTGATAGAGAAACAAAATCTAAAAAAATTTGAAGATTGTATGATAGTTGCAGGATCAAGTGATATGCACTCATTCCATAGTTTAGATGCAAATCCTTGGACTATTTATACTAGGTGCATGACATGTTTTTGTATATCATGCATTGATTTTGTGTGGATTGAATGTGAGTCATAGGAATGGGTGGATGAGTGGACTTGTAGACCTCTAATTCAACTCGACACACATCAAGTTCCACAAGCATTATAACTTGCAGGGTCTTCATATCAAATGACAACATCACCTGAATTTGACCATGTCTCTAATTTAGTGCAACAAGGTACATACATATATGTACATGCCATGTTTTAGATTTATAAATTATTAAATGGTTAACTCTTAATTTAATTATAAATTGACTGAACAATTTTACTTTGTGATACATAGAGCACGTTTTTACAGTTATTGCGATGGAATTTGACGAAGAGGGAACAAAGTACTTATCTTGTTGTGTAGAGGGGGAAAAAAATTGACTTACATAGTCGTTGATGGTGAAGACCTTGAGTATCCCACTAGATCATTGGTAGTCACTGGAACTTGGCTTCGATGATATCCTATAAAAAAATAAAGCATTTGGTTATTTTAAGACTATGAGGTACATCAGAAGATACTTAACTATTCACATTTGGTCCTTGCAAAAAATATTAAATTGATCAAATATAGAGGTTGGCCATCAAACAAAAATCCATGGAAGGTTCGTGAATCAGATCATGAAGTAATTCTTGCTACTGTCAAGAATAGAGTTGATCCTTCTGGTTCATTGGATTGAAGTTTCAAAGGTATGTTCTTCATGAATTTAATTTGAATATTTATTTAAATTATTTTGTTTAAAATTTGTATGATTACATTTTTTTATTTAATTACTTAGTAATATGTTTATGTAGGTTAGTGGTGCCAAAAAAACTTCCACCTTTACATGGCTGGAACTGTCAGTAGAGAATTTATTATTCTCGAAGCCAAGTGAAGCTAAGAAAAATTAAATATTAGAAAGGAACAACAAACAAAAATTCTCATTTCACGACCTATATTGTAAAAATATCTTATTAAAATTCTCATTTCACCACCTATATTGTATGAACCACCTATATTATTCAGGTGATTGGCAATGGACAACCTTACAGTGACTCATTCTAAATGGAGATGAAGAAAACTACGAGAGGCATTCGTAGAGGGCCCTGACATGGAGGTCTTGGATCTAACGTGACATATCTAAGTGCCACAAAGTCTGAGAATTCACTCATCAAAGATATGGCATGTTTGGGCCTCAGGGCGTTTAAGCGACTACGCCCTAACGAGGTAGCCTGAAATCACGGGCAACATAGGGAACCAAAATGAAGCCTCCACTAGCACTCACCAGGCCACTCCAATTTTTTGGAATAGTTGGTTCAGTCCCACAAACTTCCGTTTGCAAACTATAGCCTTTGACAACCCTACACTTACTCAAACTGCACTATTTCTCACGTTTACAAACAATAACACATCGAGCAAACTAGATGGAGAAAAATAAAACTATGAGAGGGTTTTTTAGAGGGCCCCAAAATGGATTTCTTAGTCTAAGAAATCACATGTAAAATATATGGCGTGATTAGGCCTTAGGGATCTTAAGGGACTACGCATGGACGGGGTAGCCCGAACGCACGGGGAGTGTAGGGAACCAAACCAAAGCCTCCACTAGCATTCACCTATCATCCTTCACATGTTCGTGTAATTGGTTTGGTCTCATGAGCTTCCATTTGCAAACTATACTGTCTGACAGCACTTCACAGACTCAGATTGCACTATTTCGTGCGTTTGCAAACAATAGCACAACAAGAAAACTATATGGAGATAGTGAAAACTGCAAGAGAATTTTGTAGAGAGTCCTGATATGGAGTTCTCAGATCTGACGAGACATCTCTAGGTGCCACGGAGTCTGAGAAATCACCCATCGAAGATATGACGTGTTTGGGCCTCAAGGGTCTTAAGTGACTACGCCCAAACTAGGTAGCCCAAAAGAACAGGGAGTGTAGGGAACAAAAACAAAGCCCCCAATAGTATTCACTAGGCCACCTCGATGTGTTGGCATAGTTTTTTATATCTTATGAACTTCCATTTGCAAACTACAACCTTTGGTAGCCCTACACTGACTCAAACTACACTATTTTACGCATTTGTAAACAATAGGACAGTGAGAGAACCAGTTGGATATGGAAAAAACCATGTGAGGATTTTTTATAGTACCCTAACATGGAGCTCTCAGATCTGATGAGATATCTCTAGGTACCACGGAGTCTGAGAAATCACCTATGGAAGATATGACATGATTGGGTCTCAGTGCTCTTATGAGACTACGCCCAAACAAGGTATCCCGAAAGCATGGGGAGCGTAGGGAACAAAAACAAATCCTCCGCTAGTGTTCACCTAGCCACCCTGACATGTTTGTGTAGTTGGTTCAGTCCCACAAGCTTCTGTTTATAAACTACAGTGTCTTACAACCCTACACTAACTTAGACTTCACTATTTCACACATTTGCAAACAATATCACAGCGAGAGAATTGGATAGAGAGGGTGAAAACTACAAGATTATTTCATAGAGGGCCCTAACATGGAGCTATTGGTTCTAATGAGATGTCTCTAGGTGCTACGGAGTCTGAGAAATCACCCGTCGAAGATATGACGTGTTTGGGTCTCAGCGCTCTTAAGATACGACAATCGAACGAGGTAGTCTGAAAGCATGGAAGCGTAGGGAACCAAAAAAAGCCTCCACTAGCATTCACCAAGAAATTTGGATGTGTTGGTCTAGTTGGTTTGTTCCCACACACTACCGTTTACAAAATACTACACATAGAATCCCTACACTGACTTAGACTACACTATTTCGCGCATTTGCAAACAATAGGACAATGAGAGAATCGGATGGAGATGGAAAAAACCACATGATTTTTTCATAGAGTAAGGCAATGTGGAGATCTCATATTTTATGTGACATCTCTAGGTGCTACGGAGTCCGAGAAATCACCTGTCGAAGATATGACATGTTTGGGTCTTAGGGCTCTTAAGAGACTACGCCCAAACGAGGTATCCCGAAAGCACGGGGAGCATAGGGAAACAAAATGAAGCCTCCAATATTGTTCACTTGGCCATCTCAATGTGTTGTCATAGTTGGTTCAGTCCCACAAGCTTTCGTTTGCAAACTACAGCCTTTGGCAGCCCTATAATGACTTAGATTGCACTATTTCTTGTGTTTGTAAATAATAACACAATGAGAGAACCAGATGGACACGGAGAAAACCACGAGAGGATTTCATATAGGTCCCCAACATGGAGTTCTTGGATCTGACAAGACATCTCTATGTGTCACGGAGTCTGAGAAATCACCTGTTGAAGATATGGATTGTTTGGCCTCAAGGCTCTTAAGGGAGTATTCCTGGATGGGGTAGCCCGAAAGCATGGGGAGCATAGGGAACCAAAATAAATTCTCCAATAGTGTTCACCTGGCCACCCAGAAATGTTGGCGTAGATGGTTCAGTCCCACTAGCTTTTGTTTGCAAACTACAACCTCTGGTAGCCCTACGTTGACTCAGACTACACTATTTTGTGCGTTTACAAACAATAGCACATTGGGACAACCAGATGGAGACGGTGAAAACCATGAGATTATTTCATAGAGGGCCTTGACATGGAGCTCTCGGATCTGAAGAGCCATCTCTAGGTGCCACGGAGTTCGAGAAAACACACATATAAGATATGATGTGTTTGGGTCTCAAGGCTCTTAAGAGACGACGACCAAATGAGGAAGCCCGGAAGCACGGGGAGCATAGGGAATAAAAAACAATCCTCCAATAGTTTTCACAAGGCCATTTGGATGTGCTGGTGTAGTTGGTTTGGTCTCACATGCTACTGTTTTTAAAATACAACATCTAGCAGCCCTATACTGACTTAGACTACACTATTTCACGTGTTTGTAAACAATAGGACAACGAAAGAACCAGATGGAGTTGGAAAAAACAGTGAGAGGTTTACGTATAGTACCTTAACATGGAGCTCTTTGATTTGAGTAGATGTCTTTAGGTGCCATAGATTCTAAGAAATCACCCGTTGAAGATATGATGTAGTGCCCACATTGTTATAGCTTCAGTTGTTTCTTGTTCTCTTTACTCATAAGCATGTTTAAGCTGGAAGTTGATATATTTTGGACATTACATTAGGATATTTGATCATATTAGACATTTATGGAGATTTAGGCATATAGCGCTAGTTTAGCTTGATTACTATGTTGTCACCTTATCTTATGATGTCATGGATACTGACTATTATGATGTTATTCGGACATCATTTATATTTGATGGATACTCAGTTTGGTTGCATGTTTGGATTCTATGGATGTATGTCACTTTATCATTATGGCTAACTCATGGTGGATTGTGTATAATTATGCATGTTGTCACATTTTCAATTCCAGAATGATGATATGCTAGAATAGAAAATCATTGACTTCTTATTGAGTAGTTGATTCACATTTTATCGGACATGTATGTTTTAATTGTGTGCAATGAGTGTGCAGGTCACAGGTCACAGGAGAACATGGGATTTAGGACCACCTACACAATTTGACACAAGCAGCCCATGGGGCTAAGCCCTAACCGTGTTTATTGTATGAGGCCTTAGTATTAGAGTTTATTGTTTTGGGCACCATGAGTGACCCTCATTTGTAATGTAATATGTCTTGTAATATTAATCTTTCTTAGGGTGTTTAGTTTGTGTTGTAAACTTGTTTTGGGGACTTAATAGCCCCACTTACATTAAGTTTTGAGTTTTTATAATGATGTGTTTAAGAAAAATGGATTAGTGTCACATGTGAACCCTTGGGTGGGCCCCACATCCTCTACCCTTGTGCCCAAATGTGCCAAACCTGAAATTGGGCTATTTTAAACATTTTTAGTGACCCCTTTTTAGTTTGGGAGTTCACTTAGCATGAAAATGGGCCCTTGGACCTTACCTAATAGGTAGGGGGGCTTAATTCTAAGGAATATATGGATTTACCCTCCCATTTTTCTCCCTTTGGTAAAATCCATGTAAGGTGGATGGGTAACTGTGCTTTGTTAAAAGTTGCACAAGTTTGTTTTGTTGTTCATTTTGAGTAATTTAGGAGAAAAGGGTTAAAAGCTATTTTATACTTTCTCCCTTTTATTTTCATAATCTTTGACCTTGAGGAAAGACAGGGGTGACACATGTCACCCCCCTCATTTGTGAGGATTTTTGTTGGCTCCTCTTCAAATTATCCCTCATGGGGAAAGAAGAGAAATTTTTTTTTGGAGCTTTTGTTTCGAGGCTTGTGGATTTTGGAGCCAGAGCTTGCCTGGAAAAAGAAAGGGAAAATTTAGAAGAGGAGATATTTTGGAGGTAGGCTCCTTGAGTTCATTTTTGTGTTTATTTCATATTAGGTATTAGTCTTGTTTGTTTAAAATGTGTGTTGTTACTTGTGTGTTACCATTTTTTGTTATATTTGTGGTTAATTTTCCTCCATCCATCATATGGTATGATGGATTTTTGGAGTTTGTGGGGGAAGAGAGAGTGATTTTTACCTCTCAATCCTCATGGCTTGATGGGAAAGCCATGTAGGATTTTAGTTACTCCCCTCAAATGGATTGAGGTGGGGAAGGTGGTTCATATGGTTTGAACCCCCTTCCCTATTCTTAGAGAGAAAATCAAAAATCCTCTTGGTGAATGGATGGAGAAATAAGGAGGGTTTGATGACTTTTGAGGGAATAAGGAGGTTGTGGAGATCTGTGCAACCAATGTTCTTCTCTTTCTTATCTCTTCCCCATCCTAGAGGTAGAACCTGGTTTCCCCTCGTTTTCATCTTTACAAATTGGTGTCTTGTCTGTAATATTTGTCTTGTCCTTATGTGAATGTAATGTTGGTTGATCTCCCTTGCTCTTGTGTAAAGTATGTTGACAGTAGGCCTCTTTCCCATAGGCTTGGGGGAGGCTAGCATGCATTCCAACCTTGGAAAGGCATGTAATGATGCCTAAAGGTTGGGTGGTTAACAAGCCTTGTTCTCTTGGAGTTGGATTCATGTAAGAGTATTTGAGTTTGGAGCTCAAGTTAGTGATAGTTGGAGTTTCCTTGTCATATTGGTTCTCTTTGTTTCCATCATCCTTTTATGGACTCTTTTGTTACTGTATCTTGCAAAGAGACTTGTAACATGTTTTTCTTGAGTAGTTTCATGTATAAAAAAAACATTGGATGGTGAGTTTGAACTCCTTGAAAAGAAATCTTGTATTAGATGTTTTCCTTTTATACATTCAAACTTGTTGTAACCCCACTTTGAGGGAGAGTAGATAATTGGAAATGGATTATTACATTAGTTCATTTCCTAAAAACAAAAAATGAATTTGTTGCAATTCCATGTTGAAGGGAAGTTTATCTATGGATATATTGTAGTTTTGATATATGTTTCTTTCTTGAAAATGTGTATAATATGACTATATGAAAATTTAAAAACATCATTCTTGAAATACATCTCTTTTTGGATTGTTTTTGAAAGTTAGTGAATGAAATGAAACTAGTTCTCTCCCCTTCTTTATTGTTAAAATGAAATGAATAATTTTGGTGAGAATAGTGAGTTTTATATCTTACAACATTGTCCAATTACTTCCTTTATGAATAACTTGGGATGACCTCTTGGACTTGTTAGAAAAGAAATTATATATAAATTGAAATTCAATAAAGAAAAAATAATAATAATAATAAAGGATGATTTAAAGTATGATAATGGTGATTGTCTTGCACTATTGGGACTATATTCAATTTACCAAGATACATATTAATCCAGGTATTAGTCTAGTTGTATATATATAATTCCTATAAATTTATTAGCATCCCATTTTAATGTAGACCATGTTCTATACTTGAGAATATGGGTTTATTATTTGATAAATTTGTTATATAAGTATATAATACTATATAATAGGTGGTAACTTATATTTATTATAATATGGGAGTATTATAATATTTAAATATATATATCATATGTTATAATGTTATTAAAAAAATAACAATAATCAAATATTCAAAAGAGAATATATATATATATATATTTAAAGCTATTTAAAAACACAAAAATAAATAAACCAAAAAAAGCATAGGTTTGGGGGAGGGCCAAACCTCCTCCCCCACTCCCTACGCTTCACCCTGTCACCACCGCTGTCCCTCCACCCTGCTGCCACTACCTCTGCTCCTCCTCCCACGCGACCTAACAACTATCCCCTCTCCGTCGCTTCCGCTTCCCCACCTGCCACGGCTCTCCCTCACCATCGCCACTCCCATCCTCCACGCAGACCCCTTCTCTTCCCCACCAACCTGTGATGTGCTATCCACCCTCCTGCTCATGGCGTACCTCTTTCCCCACGGCTTCCATTCGACCCCCCCTTCTCCATTCCTACCTCAGCCGTGGAGGTATATATCTTTGTGTGTGTGTGTGTGTGTGTGTGTGTGTGTGTGTGTGTGTGTGTGTGTGTGTGTGTGTGTGTGTATTCCAATTTATTTACATATTTATAAATATAAAACCAAAACAATAGGGAGATTTCTCCTCTTAAACTAGAAAACTCCATGAAATTATCTCTCCTTGAGCTCCTCCATAACCTGTGCATGCAAGTAACCACACAAAGCAAGTGAGAGAAGAATAGAAAAGAGAAAGAGAAACATAGAGAAAATTAGGGCAACCTTAGGGTAAAATTGAAATCAAGGGCCAAGATTAGATTTGATCCAAGGGCCCCAAATCAACCCTACATACTTTAAGTCATGAGATTTTTTAGGGGTTGAGAAATAAAAATTAAGGGAATGAGTGGGCAAAACTAATATACAAAAAGGGGAAAACTAATTAATTTAAAAAGGTTGGTGGACTTTTGTTTGGGGACCTTAGTAAGCTAAATAGAATAAATAATTAATTTGCTTTGGGCTATTATTAGGGATGGGAAAACTAAAGTTGTGTAAATTAAATTATTAACGGAAAAGGGTTTCAAGGGACTAATTTTTAATTAATCATTTTTATTAAAAAAAAAAATTACCACAAAAAAAATTTTACTCATTCTTGGTGTGTTTTTCAATGTCCCGAGGTGGGGCATTACATTTAGTATTAGAGCAGAGCTTCACACACGTGGACACTCTGGGTAATTAATTAACTAGGCGAACTATATTTTAATAACATTAAAATAAATAAATAAATAAATAAACAAATAAATAATGGATTTGAAAAATATATATATATATATATATGTATATATAATAGTCAATTGGTATAATCTAATAATCACTCTACTCACCTCATGCACAGGATGGCACCCATGAGACGACATTCAGTTAGGGGTTTGGGGCATAGTTCACCTACGCCTGAACTGAAGGCACCCTAGTTAGGGCCTCAGATCTTAGAGACTCTTCAGTAGTTGATCAGTGTTGTGCAACAGCGTCTTCCACCACCACAAGAGGTGAGAGAGGAGGAGATTCCATTAGGAGACGAGGAGCCTATAGGTGAGGACACGCACTCAAAGCCGCTAGAGTTACCTCAAGGTGGGAGAGGTCATGTAGCCCTTCCATTCACCATGAGAGGGTAGCCTCGTATCATCATAGACATTCTCATAGTCTTGAGGGACCCTTTAGGGACAGGTGACCCTACTCACCTATTGGATTGCATCGTGAGGATTGGGATACAATCAGTATGATTAGAGACCTTCTTCACTTGCAGCCACCTACTTACACTAGGTCCATAGATGGATTTGGGGCTGATTCATGGCTCCTTAGCCTGGATAGTTGCTTTGGCTTGCACTCTTATGAGAGAAATATCAAGGCTAGGTTTTCCATACACCTCCTCTGAGATGAAGCAAGCATTTGGTGGAGGAATGAGGAGCAGAAGCTCCGTTTGACTCGAGAGACAGTGATGTGGGAGTTTTTCAAGGAGCGATTCAGAGTCAGAGGTCACAGGGGACAACACCACCCCCTAGAAGAGGATTCTAGCCTCCACCAGTAGCAACGAGGTCTCCACCGCACCCACAACCAGGAGATGCAGCATCATGGCCACCAACATTAGAGGGCTAGAAAGATTCAGAGCTTACGGAGAGGTGGTACTCAACGAGGTTTTGATGGAGCTAGGAATCAGAGATAAGGCCCTCAGTAGGTATAGCCAGTCCACACGTAGTAGTCTGCTAGGGTTGGATCGGCAGGATTAGTTCACCAGAGTATAGGAGGGACCCCATCTCAGAGGGGTACAGGAGGATGTTTTATTTGTGGGTATCCTAATCACTATGTGTGTATGTCCCCACACAAACCCAATACCATGGATACACATAGATCCTCTAGATCTAAGTAGATGGTGGGCGATGTGGGACACGCCCATCATGTATATGCAGCAGTTGACAACTGTTAAGCTAAGCATCAGGCCACAATCATTAAGATGATAGGTACTATCAGGGGTATTTTTTTCTCAGTAATTTTTGGTTCAGGTGCTTCAAATTCTTTTATATCTCCTTCTATAGTGGACTAGTGTGGGCTAGTGGTGGCTAGGAAACTAGATAATTAGCTGGTTGAGTTGGCCTCTGGGGCCAAACTCACTGTGGACTCTTATGTCGAGAGTTACGTACTTGATTTGGGAGTCTTCTCCACTACACTTGACCTCCAAGTTATTCCTCTAGGATCCTATCAGGTAGTTTTGGGTATGGATTGGCTCGAGGCTCATCGGGCTAAAGTAGATTACAGAAATAAGGTCATTGAGTGTCAGGATGATCTTGGGAGTGCAGTTATGATATCAGGGATGCAGAGGCCTATCTCTTTGCTTATGATCTCAGCTAAGAAACTCAAGTGGAGCATGCGTAAAGGGTGTCAGTTGTTCACTATCACCATCAGTGATCAATCAGAGAGCACCCCAGAGCATTCACCCTTAGATGATCATGTAGTTTTGAGGGAGTATGCAGATGTGTTTCCAGGTGAGCTTCTAGGGTTACCACCCCACAGAGAGGTGGATTTCACCATCAATTTAGTGTCAGGATCCGCACCATTTTCTAGGGCACCCTATCGGATGAAGACTCCATAGCTTCATGAGCTCAAGATTCAGTTAGAGGAATTGTTGGAGAAGGGTCTCATTCATCCTAGTGTATCTCCTTGGGGAGCATCTATCATATTTGTGAAAAAGAGGGATGGTTCTCTCAGACTTTGTGTTGACTTCAGACAGCTCAACAAAGTCACAATAAAGAACCATTATCCACTCCCCAGGATTGATGACTTGTTTAATCAGATGCGGGGAGCTAGAGTGTTCTCCAAAATTGATCTCAAGTCAGGGTATCATCAGTTGTGCATTTCAGATGTAGACATTCATAAGACAACTTTTCACACATGTTATGGGCATTATGAGTTCACAGTTGTTCCATTTGGTTTGACTAATGCCCCAACTATCTTCATGAGCCTCATGAATGGAGTATTCAGGATCTTTTTGGATCGATTTGTCCTAGTGTTCTTAGATGATATATTGATATATTCTCATTCTGAGGAGGAACACGAGGATCATTTGAGACAGGTACTATAGGTTTTGAGAGAGTAGAAGTTGTACGGGAACTTGGAAAAATGCAGCTTCTTTCAGATAGAGATTTAGTACTTGGGTCATATCATATCAGGAGAGGGTATCTCAGTAGATCCCTCTAAGATACAGGCTATCATGGATTGGCCACCACCCACATCAGTCACTGAGGTGAGGATTTTTATGGGTTTAATAGGTTACTACCGCAGGTTTGTGTAGGATTTCTCTAGGATTGCTCACCCTATTACTTATCTTTAGAGAAAAGGGGAAGAAGTTTGATTGGTCAGAAAAGTGTGAGCAGGAATTTCAGTTGCATAAGGAAAGGTTAATCATGGTGCCCATCTTAGCAGTTCCAGACCCGACAAAGGATTTTGTTGTTTGCACTGATACATCAGTAGAGGTTTTGGAAGCCATTCTTATGCAGGAGCATCAGGTGATTACCTTTGAGTCACGTAAGCTCAAATACTATGAGATTAACTATCCTACCCATGATTTAGAGATTACAGTAGTCGTTCATGCACTTGTGTGTTGGCGTCATTTCCTTTTGGGTAGACCTTTCATTATGAGGATTGACCACCGTATTTTATAGCATATCTTCTCACAGCCAAACCTCAATGCTTGACAACGGCATTGGATGGAGTTCCTATGTGAGTATGACATGGAGGTATAGTATATCAAAGGGAAGGAAAATGTCATTGCAGATGCACTTAGTAGATGACGACATGTACTTACTTCATTGACATTGCAGTCAGATTTGAGAGGCATAATTCTTGAGCATCTTCCAGAGGACATGTTTTATGAGGGTGCTAGACAAATGTTGGGGTCACAAGGTTCCTTAGAGGGAAGATATTCAAGGGTGCATTTTAGAGACAGATGGTTTACTTCTGTTTCATAGAAGCATATATGTGCCTAAGGCAGGTGATCTACATAGATTCATCCTCATAGAGGCTCATCGAGCTCCATATGCAGCACATCCAGGAGTGAAGAAAATTGATGCCGATATGAGGGAGTTATATTATTGGCCAAGTCTTTGACAAGACATAGCAGATTTTTTTGCATGATGCCTTGAGTGTTAGAGGGTCAAGGAAGAGCATTCTCATACCACAGGACTTTTACATCCTCATGATATTCCAGAGCAGAAATGGGATGTGATCTCCATGGACTTCATAGTAGGACTCCCTATGTCTTCTTATCATCATGATGCCATTATGGTCACTGTGGATAAGTTGACCAAGGTTGCACATTTCTCGCCAACCAAAGTCACCTATAATGCACAGGCCATCACCAAAGTATTTATGGAGGACATTGTTAGGTTGTATGGGATTTTGAAGACCATCATCAATGATAGGGATACCATTTACACTTCAATTTTGTAGACATCATTTTAGGACGCTCTTGCTACTTAGATTAATTTCAGCTCAACCTATCATCCAGAGATAGATGGACAGATAGAGAGGGTTAATCAGGTACTAGAGGACATGTTGAGGATGTATGTGATAGACCAATAAAAGAAGTGGGATGATTACCTTCATTTAGTTGAGTTTGAATACAACAAAAACTATCGCAATTCCATTGGTATGGCTCCTTACAATGCTTTATATGGATGACCTTACAGGACACCTCTGAGTTGGGACAGACTAGATGACAAGATTATTCTAGGACCCACTTATCTACAAGGACTTTGAGCAGCAGGTTGTTATGATTAGGTAATTCTTGAGTAGGATAGAGCATGACAAAAGGTGTATCCAGACACCAAGAGGATTGATCGTCACTTCTCAATGGGTGACAAAGTCTTGTTGAGAGTCCATCCACATAAGAGCCCAATCCACTATGGGGAGGGTTTTAAGCTATCGCCTTGTTTTGTGGGGACTTTTTATATTTTAGATGTCATCAATCTAGTTGCATATTTCCTAGCTTTGCCACCATGCCTTACATGGGCCCATGATGTATTTCATGTTTCTATACTATGTAGATATGTACCAGATGTTTCTCATGTTTTGGATTGGTTAGAATTACAGGTAGAGGATGAAGGGAAGTGGAGACTGGAGCCCATACGCATACTGGAGCACCAGAGGTTGCCCCTTTGGGGCTGAGACTTAGACTAGGTTAGAGTGAAATGGGATAGATATGATGAAACATCAGCTACCTGAGAGGATGTATACCATTGAGGGCCAGATATCCCTATCTATTTCAGTGACTCCCAAGAGGAATTCTTATTTTAGCATAGGGGGGATGTAGTGCCCACATTTTTATAGATTCAATTGTTTGTTGTTCTCTTTACTTATAATCATGTTTTGGCAAGGAGTTGATATATTTTAGACATTACATTAGGATATTTGATCATATTAGACATTTATGGAGATTTAGGCATATAGCGCTAGTTTAGCTTGATTACTATGTTGTCACCTTATCTTATGATGTCATGGATACTGACTATTATGATGTTGTTTGGACCTCATTTATATTTGATGGATACTCATTTTGGTTGCATGTTTGGATTCTATGGATGTATGTCACTTTATCATTATGACTAACTCATGGTGGATTATGTATAATTATGCAAGTTGCCGCAGTTTCAATTCCAAAATGATGATATGCTAGCATAGAAATTATTGACTTCTTATTTAGTATTGATTTACATTTCATTGGACAAGTATGTTTAATGTGTGTAATGAGTGTGCAGGTGATAGGTCACAGGAGAACGTGGGATTTAGGCCATCTACACAATTTTGCACAAGCAGCCCATGGGGCAAAGCCCTAACCATGTTTATACTATATGAGGCCTTAGTATTAGAGTTTATTGTTTTGGGCACCATGAGTGACCCTCATTTGTAATGTAATATGTCTTGTAATATTAATCTTGCTTAGGGTGTTTAGTTTGTGTTGTAAACTTGTTTTGGGGACTTAATGGCCCCACTTGCATTAAGTTTTGAGTTTGTATAATGATGTGTTTAATCAAAAGGGATTAGGGTCACATGTGAACCCTTGGGTGGGCCCCACATCCTCTACCCTTGTGCCCAAATGTGCCAAACCCGAAATTGGGCTATTTTAGGCATTTTTAGTGACCCCTTTTTAGTTTGGGAGTTCACTTAGCATGAAAATGGGCCCTTGGACCCTACCTAATAGGTAGGGGGGCTTAATTACAAGGCATAGAGGGAATTTCCCTCCCATTTTTACCCTCCCTTTGGTCACATCCATGTAAGGTGGATGGGTAAGTGTGCTTTGTTAAAAGTTGCACAAGTTTGTTTTGTTGTTCATTTTGAGTAATTTGGGAGAAGAGGGTTAAAAGCTATTTTATCCTTTCTCCCTTTTATTTTGAGAATCTTTGACCTTGAGGGAAGAGAGGGGTGACACATGTCACCCCCTCATTTGTGAGGATTTTTGTTGGCTCCTCTTCAAATTCTCCCTCAATGGGGAAAGAAGGGAACTTTTTTTTTGAGGAGCTTTTTGCTTGGAGGCTTGGGGATTTTAGAGCTAAAGCTTACTTGGATAAAGAAAGGGAAAAGTTAGAAGTGGAGAGATTTTGGAGGTAGGCTCCTTGAGTTCATTTTTGTGTTTTATTTCATATTAGGTATTAGTCTTGTTTGTTTAAAATGTGTGTTGCTACTTGTGTGTTACCATTTGTTGTTATATTTGTGGTTTATTTTCCTCCATCCATCATATGGTATGATGGATTTTTGGAGTTTGTGGGGGAAGAGAGAGGGATTTTTCCCTCTCAATCCTCATGGCTTGATGGGCAAGCCATGTAGGATTTTAGTTACTCACCTCAAATGGATTGATGTGGGGAAGGTGGTTCATATGGTTTGAACCTCCTTCCCCATTTTTGGTGAGGAAACCCTTTTGGGTTTGAAAATCCTCCCAAGAAGGATTTGGTGAATGGATGGAGGAATAAGGAGGGTTTGATGACTTTGGAGTGATAATAAGGTTGTGGAGATCATTTTTTGTGCAACCAATGTTGGCTACACTCTTGGCATTTAGGAGATCTCTTTCTTCTCTTCCCCATCTTAGAGGTAGAACATGGTTTCCCCTCTTTTTCATCTTTGCAAAATTGGTGTCTTGTTGTAATATTTGTCTTGTCCTTATGTGAATGTAATGTTGGTTGTTCTCCCTTACTCTTGTGCAAAGTTGTGGATAGTAGGCATCTTTCCCATGGGCTTGGGGGAGGCTAGCATGCATTCCAACCTTGGAAAGGCATGTAATGATGCCTAAAGGTTGGGTGGTTAACAAGCCTTGTTCTCTTGGAGTTGGATTCATGTAAGAGTATTCGAATTTGGAGCTCAATTTGGTGATAGTTGGAGTTTCCTTGTCATCTTGGTTCTCTTTGTTTCCATCATCCTTTTATGGACTCTTTTGTTATTGTATCTTGCAAAGAGGCTTGTAACATGTTTTTCTTGAGTAGTTTCATGTATAAAAAAAACATTGTATGGTGAGTTTGAACTCCTTGAAAACTTAAATCTTGTATTAGATGTTTTCCTTTTATATGAACTTGTTGTAACCCCACTTCGAGGGAAAGTAGATAATTGGAAATAGATTATTACATTAGTTGATTTCATAAAAAAAAATGAATTTGTTGTAATTCCATGTTGAAGGGAAGTTTATCTATGGAAATATTGTAGTTTTGATATATGTTTCTTTCTTGTAAAATGTGTATAATATGACTATATGCAAATTAAAAACATCATTCTTGAAATACATCTCTTTTTGGATTGCTTTTGATAGTTAGTGAATGAAATGAAACTAGTTCTCTCCCGTTCTTTATTGTTAAAATGAACTAAATAAATTTCGTGAGAATAGTGAGTTTTATACCTTACAAAATTGTCCAATCACTTCCTTTATGAATAACTTGGGATGACCTCTTGGACTTGTATGAAAAGAAATTATATATAAACTGAAATTCAATAAAGAAAATAATAATAATAATAAAGGATGATTTAAAGTATGATAATGGTGATTGTCTTGCACTATTGGGACTATATTCAATTTACCAAGATACATATTAATCCAGGTATTAGTCTTGTTGTATATATACCATTCCTATAAATTTATTGGCATCTTTATTTTAATACAAACCATGTTCTATACTTGAGATATTGGGTATATTATTTTATAAATTTTCTATACAAATATATAATACTATATAATAGGTGGTAACTTATATTTATTATAATATGGGAAGTATTATAATATATATATATATATACACATATATATCATATATTATAATGTTAAAAAAACAATAATCAAATGAAAACATAAATATATATATATATATATATAATTTAAAGCTATTTGAAAATTAAACAAACAAAAACAATCAAACATAGGTTTAGGGGAGGGCCAAACGCTACCTCCCTTGCCTCTCCATGTGCTTCTATGCTCTCCACCGCTTCGCTATCCCCCCACCTTGCTGTCATTGCCACTGCCCCTCCTCCCATGCAACCTAACCACTATCCCCTCTCCACTACTTCCTCTTCCCCACCTGCCACGACTCTCCCTCACCACCACCACTCCCATCCTCCATGCGGACCCCTTCACTGTCCCACAGTCGTGCATGCCTACTTCTGTCCAAACCATCCCCCCCCTTTCCTCCATAGCTGTAGCCAATATTTTCCCAATACAGTTCATAGTATCGAAATAAAATAAACCATTCCATATGAATATGAAAATAAATCTATATGAATGTGAAAATAAAATAAATATAAATAAATATATGAATATCCGTAGTATAATATGGAGGATTTCTCCTCTTAAACTGGAAAATCTCCATGAAAGTAAACTCTCCTTGAGCTCCTCAGCCTACACCTGAATGCAATAACAAAACAAAACAAAATGAGACATTTGGAATAGGAAAAGAAAGAGAAAACATAGAGGAAATGTTAGGGCATCTTTAAGGCATAAAATTGAAATCTAGGGTCAAGATTTTAGATACATCTTAGGGTTCACATTTCAATCCTACAAATTTCTTAAGTCATGAGAAATTAAATGAGAATGTGAAATAAAAAAAACGAGGGCAATGAATGGTGTTAGATTAATATACAAAAAGGGGGTGTAATTAATTTCTAAAGGTTGGTGGAATAATAATGTTTAGTAGAGTACCTTCAATATATTGTTAAATAGAATAAATAATTAAATCAGAAATCTAGGCAAGTAGTTAAATAGGGATTGGGTAAGGAAAATTATGTCTAAATAATTAATCATTAATGGAGAAAGGGTTGAACCAACTACAGTAGTATTAATTAATTAGTTCACTTCAAAAAAAAAATTACCCCAAAATTTTTAGTGACTTCTTGGTGTGTTTTCTGGACGTCCCGAGGTGGGGAATTACAAAGGGCCTTCAAAATTAGAGATTTTTTTTTGTTGTGGGATAGCAGAAATGAGGATAAGGGGATCCCCGTTTTGAGTTCACAACGAAACGATCGGATAACCCCTACAAAATTTTTGAAGTGATTTTGCATCATGACCTCTTTTAGAGAAAATCGGGTTTTCGGGTGTTACTAACAGCTTGACATAAGTTTTAACATGCTTTATGTCTTATGACCTCCGAAACCCGAAACCCGCCTTGCAATGAGAAAATCCTTTGTAATCGGGTTTTCGGAAATTCAACTCATCGGAACATTCTTGAGTTAAAACATGCTTTGTGTCGCGTGACTTCCGAAACCCGAGACCCGCCTTGTGTTAAGACAATCCTTTGTATTCGGGTTTTCGGAACTCTAAAGCATCGGGACATTCATGTTCCAAAACATGTTTTATGCGCCATGTTCTCCGATTCCCGAAGTCCGCTCAATCCTTTGTAATCGGGTTTTCGGAAGTTCAATGCATCGGAACATTCATGATTCAAAACATGTTGGGTGCTCCATGTTTTCCGAAGCCCGAAACCCGAAATGCACTAAATCTCCTCGTGTCGGGTTTTCGGACTCCTCCAACATACTGACGTGGCATTCATGCCGAGTGGTCGGTGAGTTGGCACGTGCCGAGCTGAAGTGTATTTATTACTGATTTTCTTATAAATACGCGGATTTCCACGTCATTCTTACCGTTCATATTTTTAATTCGTGGATTTTTCGCATGCTCTTCCGCTCCCAAAACCCGCAAACTCGCGTTACCAGACTGGATCGTTTGTTTTCGATTTTACCTGTCTCGAATCGAAGGTATTCTTCTTTCCTTCTTTATTCTTGACTTTTCTGGATCGACTGCGTGTATTTTCTTTCCAATTTCTTGCCAGTTGTTGAGGGTTTTTCTTCCTTCTTCTTTCTGTGTTGTTTTGGAAAGGGTTTTGGGTTTTTAGGGTTTATTCTCTTTTTGGGATTATCAATTGGTGCTGTTCCTTCCAAATCTTAATTATATGCATGATGTATGGAATATGAATAACAAAAAAGAAAGGAAGTTGTGTATGTAGAAATTCAAAGGAAAGACTCTGTTTTTGTTTCCCGGATTTTGAAGGTTGTGTTGCAGATTCAAAAGTCCGAAGAACCTTGGAAGCTCGAAGTGACGGGGTTTCTCAACATTCCGACCTCAACACTAAGTGCCGGGCATCTCCTAAGTTCCGTCATCGAAAGTGGGTGCCGGGTTTTCTCCTGTTTCCGCCATTGAAAGCAAGTGTCGGGTTTCGCCAAGATTCCGACATATCAGACCTGTCGGGTTCTCAAAGTTTTCCGATATCTTCTTCTGCGTGTCGGGTTCTTTTCTCCTTCCGACGCATTCAGTCAATCAGGTTTTTCAGTGTGCACAGCATCTCCGGAGTTCCGAGCCTTTCTCCTTCCAATATTCTTCATGTCGGATCCTGGTTCATCACAGGAGAAGGCCGAAAAATCTAGCAGGATGAAATATAAATTTAAGAAACCAGAATCCCCGTCATATATCGACTGTAATTATGATATCAGGGATACTGAAATGGGCAACATAGATATGGACGACTTTTGGAATAGGGTGATGAGTTCTTCTCAAACCCCATGGATGGTGGCTTTAGCTAACAGTGGCTTGCCCCTTGCAGCAGGCTTCCCCATGTCTGCCCAATGTCCAGAGTTTGTTTTGGCGTGTGCATCCAGCTACGACTCAGCTTCTCGTTCCGTAAGGAATCAGGCTGGTGAAGTAGTTATCAAACTAGATGGAGCTTATTTTGATGATCTCCTGAAACTACCAAATTTTGAAGAGTATGGGGCCCTAGACATCAAGTCGGCTCAGAAGGCCTGGGACAGTAACCAGGAAAATTGCATTAGGGATGTCAATAAGAAGTTCTTGGTCAAGGCAAAACCAGTAATATCTAGATTTCCAAGAACTATCCCTAGATCGGATTTCATACAAGAAATCAACGACATTATCACCCTGCTGAGCCGGGTTTTTGGCTTGCCGGAATCAAATTTATTTCATGGATGGATGTACCAATTTATGGTCACCATCAAGAAGAACAAGCAAGGGATTGACTGGGGAACCCTTATCAGTGATGAAATTGATTCCCAGATGACGACGGTCCTGTCAACCGGGAAGTTTTATATGTTCTCATATGTGGCCTATGCAGCAGCTGGGATGAGGAGCTATCCCGGGCTGGAGACTAAAGGAAGCAGAACGTCAAATCCAGTCTATAAGTATTATCCTCAAATAACGAAGAAGGGGTCCAAGGATCATTTTAGGAGGGTAAATGACGCCTTTTTCTACGAGAACATCTGCCAGCTGAACCCAGGGCTGAGAAAGACAAGGGTCTCAGACGAGGCATGGGCTGAAGTATCTAAATGGGGATGTATCTTCTTACAGTTCAAGAAGTTTACCTACCTTCGAACAGTCATGTACTCAGGAGAGCCTTTTCGTCTGCCTCGCTATCCAGGGGATAGATTGATATTGCTAGAATTGGTCAGACAGCTATTGGATTTTCACAAATTCCAACAGAGCAAGCATAAGGCAGCTGTATCCTTCCCAATTTCTATTGGGAGATATACTTGCTCAACAGTGGCAAAGGCTAAAAATGTTGAATGTGAACTCCAGGAGAAATTAAAGAAGCATATGAAGTCTCGGGATGGTTTTGACATCCGAGGAGTACTTAGAACCTATGGAGCCCTACATCTGCACAGGCCCGACATTGAGGATATCTGGGTGGATCTGCGTAACGAAGTTGCAGTTCGCAGAAAAGATAATAGTAGGTTAACTATTAATGAGATTCAGACGCTAGAGCTTTCTGATTTGCCAGATGGCACAACTGACAATGAAAGTGTGTTGGATATGTCCTATGATGGGCTTAATGAAGATCGATACGTTTTCCCGCCTATTGATTGGTCGGCCAGCGAAAAAGCCTCTATCACCGATAGGTCAGCCCTAATTCTGGCTCGTACAAAGAAATGGCTCTCCTCTTGGGGGATGAATTTTAAGGATGACAAGTTTCCAAAATTGGCTGCTTCTGAAGCGGGGCCCTCCAAAAAGAAGAAGGACAAGGAATCTACTGGGGGGTCTATAAAAATCAAGATTCCCAAGAAGAAGAAAGAAAGACAAATCTCTTCAATTGTCTCTCCAGCTCAAACGGTGGTTGTGCCAGAATCACCAACACCACCAGAAATAGGGGAGATTAATTTAGAAGAAGGAGGAAGCCAGCTCTTGTCTTCACCATTTGCTGATTGTTCAACTGGAGAGACCTTATCTCTTGCATTCAAGGCTTTGGAAACTGAATCTGTGCCTCCCCCTCAACAACCACTTCAGCCTCCTCATTCCCCATCCACTTCTTCAAGCATGGCCAATATTTTCTCCGGGCTCTCACCCCTCTCTGCTGGAACCCAAGTGATCACCAACACTCCCCCACAACCTGTGCCTCTATTCATTGCACCTACTACCACGTTGACTGCTGTTCCCCCTCCAATAGTAGAATCTGCTCCCCTTGAGAGTAGAATACCAGTTACTACAACATTGGCAGTTTCCTCTGATACACCACAATGGCTACTCGAGCAAACTCCGAGGAAGAGGAAAGTGATTGTACCCCTACCAGCCTTTGATTTCAGCTCACTCAAGGCTTCTACTGCGAGATCAGCCAAGAAACCCAAAACAGTTTCAAGGGTTTTGGTAGATGCTTCAGGAGATAAGTTCGCAGAGATTGCCACTCCCTCAGCTGACAAAACTAGAGATGATGTAACAGCTGCTGATTACCAGGTAACCAGGGTGGCTCTAGGGAAAGTGACAGCAAAAGGGGCGCAGCAAGATGCAAAGGATTCCATAGACGTCCTGTGCCAAAAGTTGAAAGAAACAAAGGACAGCAGAAATGAGCTTAAGGAAAAAGTGGAGCAGTTGACAGAGGTTTTGATTAAACTCTCAACACCCCTGGAATCCATACCATCTGCTTCTGCTTCTGCCGGATTTGATTTCTCATCGGTGCCTACGATTGAGAAGATTACCAAAAAAGGAAGAGTGGTTGACGAATGGATCCAAAAGTTGCTCCAACAAGGGAAGGAAGTAATTCAAGACGTGGTGAAAGTTCATCAGTCCTTGGCAGAGATTCAGAAGGAAGGAGAGAAGATGGATGAGGAATTCACTGAAGAACTTGGACAGCTTGATTTGACTTGTGAAGCTCTCCAAGTGCTAAAGCAAATACCAGCACATCTCTTGGTAGAAGAAGGCGTTCTTCCACATACAGATAAACACTTTCAGCTGATCAAGGCCATCAAGTTCAGAGTAAAGATCCTCAACGAAGCCTGCAGCAAGTTGAGAGAATCAAGGGATAAATTGATCGATGGGAAAAGTGATCTGGAAGAAGAATTGCTAAAGATTTGTCCAAAGGTGTCAGTTGGGAACTCAAGTGCCCTATCAGCAGATGATCTCTTCAAACAAGTTCAAGAGACTGTTCAGCATGAACCTGTAGATGGATTCGACCTTGAAGTCATTGGTCAGTTTGTGAGGATTGAACATACGTTGGAGGCCTTAAGAAAGCTCAGCAAAAGGTTGAAAAAGCTTCCCGGCAGTGCCAGTGATATCCATGAGACCTGCGAAATGTGGAATGATCATTCCACTGCACCTGAGGAAAATGAAATGCAAGGCATTATTCGGAAGTTCCAGGAGTTCCGGAACAAACAGTCTCAGCTGGAGGAGGAGAAAGAAGAAGAAGCAAAAGATGATGATTCGGATTAATTCCCAACGTCCCATGTCATTTCTATTTTTAGATTGACATGTCTTTGTTATTTCCGTTTTATCATATTTTTAATTCATACTTTGACTTGATCTCCTGCGTGAGAATCATGCAAAGCTGAACTCTAGTTAGCATGCTACTTTTCAGGATCTGTCCTGTTTTATCTCTAGCTTCTTTTGTTATAAATAAGGGATGCTTGTGCATTCTAAATGGTCGAGAATTTTTGAAGCATTAAGAGGCTATTGGAAAGGAGAAAAACTTTGTGTTTTCTTTCAATCATTTTGAAGAATAGAAGTTGATATTGTTTTGCAGACTTTGTGTTGTGGAATATATCTTATTTAAGACAGTGTTCTTATGTTCATGATCTTAAAGCTATTCTTTGCATAGAATCTCAGTGTTTCTAATTATCTCGGACACTATATCTGTGATCTAAAACTCGTATGATTATTTCGTGCTCTGTGTTTACTCGAAAGAAAATACGTTTCTCCCATTTCTTTTCTACCGTGCTTCTTTCACTGTAACAGTTTCTAACCTATTTCACTTACGAAAGCAATATCCTTGAATCGTGTGAATGTGGATTTCGGGATTTCATCCCAACCCCCAATGGTTAGATTAGTGTGAATATTGTATATATTATTTACTGTGTTTTAGATTAGCAATAAACAGGCAGCCTCACCTGTCTTTGAGGAGGGATATTATCCCATGTACTGTGGTTGAACCTCATATTTTGGTTTGACAAAATATCCAACCAACAGTTTTTGGCGACTCCGCTGGGGAAATACGGATCAATAGTATAAAGCTTATCCTCTCGGTGTCTGGCGACTCCATATTTGCCTTATTTTTAATAAGATCTCCTTTCAGTTCAAGCTGGCCAGGAGGATCTTCACTCGGTCTCGCCGAGCTCAAGGTGAAATTGATCCACTCTTTGAGTTGCTGCAACAGCACAATTTCAGCCTTTCTCCCAACAGCGTTGTCTCTAACCGAGCCAGAAGTTCTTCACCTGTTCGGAGAAATCGGATCCCTGAAGAACGGGAAGCATCTGCAACTTGTCGTGCACTACTCTTGTCTGATACCCGGATCCCTGTACGCACTCTTTTCAGAAGGATGGCGGTTCAACCTGTGCCTTGGGGTGCAGTCATTGGTCCTCTTACTTTGACTCCTCCATTGCATGAGTTACCACGTGGATCACGTAAAAACATTCCCAAGTTCAATGGGGATGGGAAGCAGCATCCTGATGAGCATATTGCGTCTTTCTTTGTTGCATGCGGTGTCCTCGGAGTAGCCCACGAAGATGTCTCTGTTCGACTCTTCGTTGAAACATTGCAGGGAGTAGCAGCTGAATGGTTTTATCACCTCCCGAATGCATGCATTCCAGATTGGGCTACCATGCGGACCAAGTTTGAGGCACGTTTCAAACCAGCCGAAGATTCTCATGCATTGTTAGCTCAGCTTACTCATATGAAGAAGGAATCGCATGAACCTATGCGGGAATTCGTGGCTAAGTTCAATAAGCTGATCCGGAAAATTCCAGTTATAGCTGTACCAACTTTGGAAAACCAAAAGTGCTTCTTCATCAATGCTCAACCTCCTGATATAAGTTTTTTATTACGAAGGTCGGTTATCCCAGATTTGGCTACTGCTCAGTCAACGGCTACTGAAATAGAGGATGATCTCATCTTAGCCGGAAGGATCAAGAAAGATATACCCAAACTCAAAAATCAAGGTTCTTCTCAAGGTAATACTGACCCTATGTTTCAAAAAATGGCTAATGATTTGATTGCTTTAAAGAAGCAAGTGTCTCAGCAGGGGAGCAATGTTCCGTACCGGGATATCCCTAGGCGGAATTTTAATAACAATGGTGTACCTGCCAGAGATAGGCCACGGTTAGCTCCTGCTCAACCGAGATTAGCAATTGAAGCTCCGCCTATTAATGCAGCAGTGGAACTGATTGAAGAAGATGACGAACCAGAAGAGCAAGATTCTCCTGAGGATTTCGAAGCTTCAGGATATGCTGATGAGTCTTATGATGAGTCAGCTGGCGACTCCAGCATTGGTTATTTGGAATATGATGAAGATGAATGTGAGCCAGATGGTCAATCATTTGCTGTTTTCACTCGGTCCCAATCTCAGGTTCCCAGAAAGCCTCTGGAAAATACTAAGGAGAAGAATAAGGAACCTCCTGTATCCATAGTCAAAAGGGGTACCCCTATTTCGGCGCAAACTGAAAGAGAGGTTACTAAAAAGACAGCTGCTCCTTATTCTCCTTCTCCTAAGGTCAGTGCCCCAGCACAAGCTCATATAATTAGAACTGAGCCTACTATCATTCCTTCTTACACTGCTTTCGATATTATTGATCATGCAAAGAGAACCAAAATTCAAATGTCAGAAGCAGAATACCTTCAGTCGAATCCCGAACAATTTGAAAAGCTGGCCAAGTTCATCAGAAGTAAAGCGGCCGTTCCGTCACCTGCTAAAGGTCTCCTTTCAAATCCTACTCAACCCACACCTCAGAATAATCTGACTTCTGCTTCTTCCTCAGGAAAGATTGAACCATTTTATTTGTCTCTACTTATAAATGGGTTTAAACTCAGCAATTGCATCATTGATTCAGGGGCCTCTGATAATGTTATGCCCGCAAAAGTGGCCCATGCCCTTGGGCTTACTTTGACTAAATCATATGGACGGTGCTATTCCATGGAAACTAAACAAGTCCCTCTGATTGGTCAAATTAAGGACGCACAGTTCGCATTTGTTGCTTTTCCTGAGAAGAGAGTGAAAATGACTATCCTAGTTGCAGATATTCCTGCAGCTTACGGCATTCTCTTGGGTAGAGGATTTTGTAAAGATGTCGGAGGAGAGATTAGTATGGATTGGACCAAAGCTAAGATCCCAGTCAAAGGGGTTCAACAGGTTCTTCATCCTGAACCGCAGGCAAAGTATTTGGTGACTAAATCAGATGATCCTAAGGCTCAGATTCTTTTCGAAGATGCTAGCTTCGGGAATTATTTCATGGCTTCAGAGATACCCATTGTAGATGTGGAAGAGGAAGATCCCAATGCAATTTGGACGCTCGAATTTGATGGTAGCTGCTCAACTTCTGGATCAGGCGCTGGTGTTGTTCTCATATCTCCTAGCTCCGAGATTTTCCCATCAGCTTATAAGTTACAATTTGATAATACTAACAACACGGCCGAATATGAAGCCCTGTTATTAGGATTAGAATTGGCCAGACAGAAGGGAATCAGGAATCTCAAGGTGCAGGGAGATGCAGAGCTGATTGTTAATCAGGTCAGGGGTGTATATCAGGTGAAAAATGATCGGTTGAGGCATTATAGGAACAAAGTGTGGGATAGTATAGAATGCTTTGATGCATTTTCTATTAAGGCAGTTTTAAGAGATTATAATGACAAGGCTGATTCTTTGGCCGTATCTGCATCTCTTCTTCTTCCTCATCCTCAGTTCAAGCAAGACACATACTCTATCGAGATTGTGTACCGCCCTAGCATCCCTGATAATGCAACTCACTGGCAGGTATTCAATGATGATCAACAAGTGTTGGCTTTCCTGGAAAAGGCTGACAATTTCAGTGAACTGTATTTTGAAGGTTCGGAATCAGCCTTTCGTGAAACTATTTTAGATCCATATCAAGAGGTTGATGGTGAATTTATCCAGCTGAAAGGCAACAAGATACCAAAAGGTCTGGTTTCTCTGGAGGGTCTGTTTGACAAGCATGATCGCTTCATCCAAAACAAAAGGCAGGTTGAAGGAGCTTCTTCCTCTGAAGTGGATCAAATCAATCTAGGTTCATCTGATCAACCTCGGATGGTGAATATCGGTAAATGTTGTTCTCCTGAAGAGAAGGAAAGATTCACTTCGCTTTTGAAGAAATACATCGATGTGTTAGCATGGTCCTATGCAGATTTGAAATCTTTCAAGCCCAAGGATGTTCAGCACAGTATTCCTTTGAAGCCTGATGTCAAGCCGTATAGACAGAAGCAAAGACATTATAATCCGAAGATTTCAGGGACAATCCTGGCAGAAATTCAGAAGATGTTAGATGCTAGGATTATTTTCCCAATCCATCACTCCACTTGGATTGCAAACATTGTTCCTGTCAGAAAGAAGAATGGCGAGATCCGGATTTGTGTTGACTTTCGGAACTTGAATCAGTCCTCGCTGAAGGATAACTATCCCTTGCCGATCATGGATCAGGTATTACAAACTGTAACTGGATCTGAAATGTTATCCATGCTCGACGGGTTTTCAGGATATAATCAAGTCGAAGTAACCACAGAGGATCAACACAAGACAGCTTTCACGACCCCATGGGGTACCTTTGCTTACAGAAGGATGCCATTCGGCCTGATCAACGCCGGAGCTACTTTTCAGAGGGCTATGGACCTAGCATTCAGAGATCTGATGGGTAAGGTCATAGTCGTGTATTTGGATGACTTGACTGTCTTTTCTAAAAAATGAAGTGATCATTATGGTCATTTAGAACAGGTACTTCAGAGATGCAGACGTCACGGAATTTCATTGAATCCTAAGAAATCCATGTTCGGGGTAACAGAAGGAAAGCTGCTGGGTCATATTGTGACTAGAGAAGGAACTAAAATTGACCCAGAAAGGGTAAAGGCTATTCAGAGCCTTACCTTGCCCACAAGTAAAACAGGAGTTCATTCTTTCTTCGGAAAGGTTAATTTCTTGAGAAGATTTGTACCTGATTTTGCTGACAAGACCAAGGATATCCTTGGAATGATGAAAGGCAAAGTCCCATTCAGATGGAGTGCAGAAGGGAAACTTTCATTTGAAGAAATAAAAAAGGCAGTTGCTAGCGCTCCTGTTTTAGTATGTCCAGACTTCAAGAAAGATTTCATCATGTATAGCTATGCTTCTGCCCACACAGTGTCAGCGATCCTGATGCAGGAAAATGGAGAAGGCATTGAAGCTCCTATCGCATTCATGAGCTGTCCGTTGAAAGAGCATGAATTGAAGATGTCGCAGATTGAAAAACATGCTTATGCGGTGGTGCGAGCGGTGAAGCATTTCAGGTACTATGTGCTGAATTCTCATACTCGTGTTCTCGTTCCTGATACTGCTGTTAAATCCATTCTAACTCAACAAGAGCTGGGAAGCCAAAGAGGTACTTGGATAGCTAAGGTTCAGGAGTACGACTTGGACATCAAACCTACCAAGTTGGTACGAGGAAGGGGCCTGTGTCAATTGATTGCAGAGAATCATGCTGAAACAGAGTGTGAGAAGAATCAAGATACTTCTTCAGAACTGCCTACGGTGCTTTTTGTCAGTACGACCGATGAATGGTACACGGACATTTCTTTCTTCTTAACTTATGGTGAATGCCCTCCGCATTTAAATCAAAAAGAGAAGAGGACCGTCAAGTTGAGAGCTGCGAGATACCTTTTGTGGAATAATGCAATATACAAGAAAGGTATCGATGGTGTCTTCTTGCGTTGTGTTGATAAATCGCAACAGGAAAAGTTATTAGAATCCTTTCATAGCCTAGCATGCGGAGGACATTTTTCGTCTTCTGTAACAGCATATAAGATCTTACGGGCTAGGTATTATTGGCCTACTCTTTTCCGGGATTCAGCAGAATGGGTGTCTAAATGTGAAGCTTGTCAACATTTTGTTGGTCGTCCCAAGTTAGCAGCTCTTCCTCTGAAGCCTGTGGTGATTGAAGAACCTTTTCGCCAATGGGGGATTGATTTTATCGGAACATTGAATCCTGCTTCCAGTGCTGGACACAACTATGTGCTAACTGCTACAGATTATTTTACCAAGTGGGTAGAGGCTGCGCCAATCAAGCAAGCAACTTCTGAAGCTGTTTGCAAATTCCTTAAGGAAAACATAATTGTCAGATTCGGTGTACCTCATAAGATTGTAGCGGATAATGCTTCCAATTTCTCGTCACATGAGTTAACTGAGTTTTGCTATGGATTCGGCATTACTTTGGCTCATTCATCTGACTATTATCCCCAGGGTAATGGGCAAGCTGAGTCCAGCAATAAGAATCTGGTTACTATAATCAGGAAATTAGTAGACGAAAATCAGAGGAATTGGCACAAAGCATTGTATGATGCATTGTGGGCTGATCGGATCACTCCAAAGCGAGCCATAGGGATGTCCCCTTTTCAATTGCTATACGGGATTGATGCTGAAATTCCTATCTCAGTAGAATTGCCGGCCTTACAGTTGGCGAAAGCGGTTGAAGATGTAGCTTTTCAGAATTCTATCGAAAAGAGGGTTATGTACCTAACCAGGCTAGAAGAAGAGCGAATTAAGGTGGTTGATCGTATAGCAGATCATCAGAGCAGGGTGAAGAAGATTTTTGATAAAAAATCAAAGCAACGTGACTTCCAGATTGGAGACTTGGTGTTGCTTTGGGATAAAAGAAGAGAACAGAAAGGAATGCATGGAAAGTTTGATTCTTTATGGAAAGGACCTTTCAAGATCCACGAGTTGAATGGTGAAAATAGTTTCCTTCTATCATATCTTGATGGAGGGTTACTCCCTTTGCCTTTCAGTGGACAACATCTAAAGCTGTTCCACCATTAATGCAAGATGCTCTCTTGCATTGTACATATTTTGCTTTTGTTGTGTGTTTGCTTTTGGTTTTCTTTCTTTCTTTCTTCGTTTTGTTTTGTTTTGGTTTTCTCCTTGACTCCGTAGCCCAATGGATAAGGCCCTGGTCCGCGAGACCAGAGATTCTGAGTTCTCTTCCTTTGGTATTACAAAGAAAGTCCCCAACTGGAGCCAGCTGTTATCCCCGTTTTGAGTTCACAACGAAACGATCGGATAACCCCTACAAAATTTTTGAAGTGATTTTGCATCATGACCTCTTTTAGAGAAAATCGGGTTTTCGGGTGTTACTAACAGCTTGACATAAGTTTTAACATGCTTTATGTCTTATGACCTCCGAAACCCGAAACCCGCCTTGCAATGAGAAAATCCTTTGTAATCGGGTTTTCGGAAATTCAACTCATCGGAACATTCTTGAGTTAAAACATGCTTTGTGTCGCGTGACTTCCGAAACCCGAGACCCGCCTTGTGTTAAGACAATCCTTTGTATTCGGGTTTTCGGAACTCTAAAGCATCGGGACATTCATGTTCCAAAACATGTTTTATGCGCCATGTTCTCCGATTCCCGAAGTCCGCTCAATCCTTTGTAATCGGGTTTTCGGAAGTTCAATGCATCGGAACATTCATGATTCAAAACATGTTGGGTGCTCCATGTTTTCCGAAGCCCGAAACCCGAAATGCACTAAATCTCCTCGTGTCGGGTTTTCGGACTCCTCCAACATACTGACGTGGCATTCATGCCGAGTGGTCGGTGAGTTGGCACGTGCCGAGCTGAAGTGTATTTATTACTGATTTTCTTATAAATACGCGGATTTCCACGTCATTCTTACCGTTCATATTTTTAATTCGTGGATTTTTCGCATGCTCTTCCGCTCCCAAAACCCGCAAACTCGCGTTACCAGACTGGATCGTTTGTTTTCGATTTTACCTGTCTCGAATCGAAGGTATTCTTCTTTCCTTCTTTATTCTTGACTTTTCTGGATCGACTGCGTGTATTTTCTTTCCAATTTCTTGCCAGTTGTTGAGGGTTTTTCTTCCTTCTTCTTTCTGTGTTGTTTTGGAAAGGGTTTTGGGTTTTTAGGGTTTATTCTCTTTTTGGGATTATCAATTGGTGCTGTTCCTTCCAAATCTTAATTATATGCATGATGTATGGAATATGAATAACAAAAAAGAAAGGAAGTTGTGTATGTAGAAATTCAAAGGAAAGACTCTGTTTTTGTTTCCCGGATTTTGAAGGTTGTGTTGCAGATTCAAAAGTCCGAAGAACCTTGGAAGCTCGAAGTGACGGGGTTTCTCAACATTCCGACCTCAACACTAAGTGCCGGGCATCTCCTAAGTTCCGTCATCGAAAGTGGGTGCCGGGTTTTCTCCTGTTTCCGCCATTGAAAGCAAGTGTCGGGTTTCGCCAAGATTCCGACATATCAGACCTGTCGGGTTCTCAAAGTTTTCCGATATCTTCTTCTGCGTGTCGGGTTCTTTTCTCCTTCCGACGCATTCAGTCAATCAGGTTTTTCAGTGTGCACAGCATCTCCGGAGTTCCGAGCCTTTCTCCTTCCAATATTCTTCATGTCGGATCCTGGTTCATCACAGGAGAAGGCCGAAAAATCTAGCAGGATGAAATATAAATTTAAGAAACCAGAATCCCCGTCATATATCGACTGTAATTATGATATCAGGGATACTGAAATGGGCAACATAGATATGGACGACTTTTGGAATAGGGTGATGAGTTCTTCTCAAACCCCATGGATGGTGGCTTTAGCTAACAGTGGCTTGCCCCTTGCAGCAGGCTTCCCCATGTCTGCCCAATGTCCAGAGTTTGTTTTGGCGTGTGCATCCAGCTACGACTCAGCTTCTCGTTCCGTAAGGAATCAGGCTGGTGAAGTAGTTATCAAACTAGATGGAGCTTATTTTGATGATCTCCTGAAACTACCAAATTTTGAAGAGTATGGGGCCCTAGACATCAAGTCGGCTCAGAAGGCCTGGGACAGTAACCAGGAAAATTGCATTAGGGATGTCAATAAGAAGTTCTTGGTCAAGGCAAAACCAGTAATATCTAGATTTCCAAGAACTATCCCTAGATCGGATTTCATACAAGAAATCAACGACATTATCACCCTGCTGAGCCGGGTTTTTGGCTTGCCGGAATCAAATTTATTTCATGGATGGATGTACCAATTTATGGTCACCATCAAGAAGAACAAGCAAGGGATTGACTGGGGAACCCTTATCAGTGATGAAATTGATTCCCAGATGACGACGGTCCTGTCAACCGGGAAGTTTTATATGTTCTCATATGTGGCCTATGCAGCAGCTGGGATGAGGAGCTATCCCGGGCTGGAGACTAAAGGAAGCAGAACGTCAAATCCAGTCTATAAGTATTATCCTCAAATAACGAAGAAGGGGTCCAAGGATCATTTTAGGAGGGTAAATGACGCCTTTTTCTACGAGAACATCTGCCAGCTGAACCCAGGGCTGAGAAAGACAAGGGTCTCAGACGAGGCATGGGCTGAAGTATCTAAATGGGGATGTATCTTCTTACAGTTCAAGAAGTTTACCTACCTTCGAACAGTCATGTACTCAGGAGAGCCTTTTCGTCTGCCTCGCTATCCAGGGGATAGATTGATATTGCTAGAATTGGTCAGACAGCTATTGGATTTTCACAAATTCCAACAGAGCAAGCATAAGGCAGCTGTATCCTTCCCAATTTCTATTGGGAGATATACTTGCTCAACAGTGGCAAAGGCTAAAAATGTTGAATGTGAACTCCAGGAGAAATTAAAGAAGCATATGAAGTCTCGGGATGGTTTTGACATCCGAGGAGTACTTAGAACCTATGGAGCCCTACATCTGCACAGGCCCGACATTGAGGATATCTGGGTGGATCTGCGTAACGAAGTTGCAGTTCGCAGAAAAGATAATAGTAGGTTAACTATTAATGAGATTCAGACGCTAGAGCTTTCTGATTTGCCAGATGGCACAACTGACAATGAAAGTGTGTTGGATATGTCCTATGATGGGCTTAATGAAGATCGATACGTTTTCCCGCCTATTGATTGGTCGGCCAGCGAAAAAGCCTCTATCACCGATAGGTCAGCCCTAATTCTGGCTCGTACAAAGAAATGGCTCTCCTCTTGGGGGATGAATTTTAAGGATGACAAGTTTCCAAAATTGGCTGCTTCTGAAGCGGGGCCCTCCAAAAAGAAGAAGGACAAGGAATCTACTGGGGGGTCTATAAAAATCAAGATTCCCAAGAAGAAGAAAGAAAGACAAATCTCTTCAATTGTCTCTCCAGCTCAAACGGTGGTTGTGCCAGAATCACCAACACCACCAGAAATAGGGGAGATTAATTTAGAAGAAGGAGGAAGCCAGCTCTTGTCTTCACCATTTGCTGATTGTTCAACTGGAGAGACCTTATCTCTTGCATTCAAGGCTTTGGAAACTGAATCTGTGCCTCCCCCTCAACAACCACTTCAGCCTCCTCATTCCCCATCCACTTCTTCAAGCATGGCCAATATTTTCTCCGGGCTCTCACCCCTCTCTGCTGGAACCCAAGTGATCACCAACACTCCCCCACAACCTGTGCCTCTATTCATTGCACCTACTACCACGTTGACTGTTGTTCCCCCTCCAATAGTAGAATCTGCTCCCCTTGAGAGTAGAATACCAGTTACTACAACATTGGCAGTTTCCTCTGATACACCACAATGGCTACTCGAGCAAACTCCGAGGAAGAGGAAAGTGATTGTACCCCTACCAGCCTTTGATTTCAGCTCACTCAAGGCTTCTACTGCGAGATCAGCCAAGAAACCCAAAACAGTTTCAAGGGTTTTGGTGGATGCTTCAGGAGATAAGTTCGCAGAGATTGCCACTCCCTCAGCTGACAAAACTAGAGATGATGTAACAGCTGCTGATTACCAGGTAACCAGGGTGGCTCTAGGGAAAGTGACAGCAAAAGGGGCGCAGCAAGATGCAAAGGATTCCATAGACGTCCTGTGCCAAAAGTTGAAAGAAACAAAGGACAGCAGAAATGAGCTTAAGGAAAAAGTGGAGCAGTTGACAGAGGTTTTGATTAAACTCTCAACACCCCTGGAATCCATACCATCTGCTTCTGCTTCTGCCGGATTTGATTTCTCATCGGTGCCTACGATTGAGAAGATTACCAAAAAAGGAAGAGTGGTTGACGAATGGATCCAAAAGTTGCTCCAACAAGGGAAGGAAGTAATTCAAGACGTGGTGAAAGTTCATCAGTCCTTGGCAGAGATTCAGAAGGAAGGAGAGAAGATGGATGAGGAATTCACTGAAGAACTTGGACAGCTTGATTTGACTTGTGAAGCTCTCCAAGTGCTAAAGCAAATACCAGCACATCTCTTGGTAGAAGAAGGCGTTCTTCCACATACAGATAAACACTTTCAGCTGATCAAGGCCATCAAGTTCAGAGTAAAGATCCTCAACGAAGCCTGCAGCAAGTTGAGAGAATCAAGGGATAAATTGATCGATGGGAAAAGTGATCTGGAAGAAGAATTGCTAAAGATTTGTCCAAAGGTGTCAGTTGGGAACTCAAGTGCCCTATCAGCAGATGATCTCTTCAAACAAGTTCAAGAGACTGTTCAGCATGAACCTGTAGATGGATTCGACCTTGAAGTCATTGGTCAGTTTGTGAGGATTGAACATACGTTGGAGGCCTTAAGAAAGCTCAGCAAAAGGTTGAAAAAGCTTCCCGGCAGTGCCAGTGATATCCATGAGACCTGCGAAATGTGGAATGATCATTCCACTGCACCTGAGGAAAATGAAATGCAAGGCATTATTCGGAAGTTCCAGGAGTTCCGGAACAAACAGTCTCAGCTGGAGGAGGAGAAAGAAGAAGAAGCAAAAGATGATGATTCGGATTAATTCCCAACGTCCCATGTCATTTCTATTTTTAGATTGACATGTCTTTGTTATTTCCATTTTATCATATTTTTAATTCATACTTTGACTTGATCTCCTGCGTGAGAATCATGCAAAGCTGAACTCTAGTTAGCATGCTACTTTTCAGGATCTGTCCTGTTTTATCTCTAGCTTCTTTTGTTATAAATAAGGGATGCTTGTGCATTCTAAATGGTCGAGAATTTTTGAAGCATTAAGAGGCTATTGGAAAGGAGAAAAACTTTGTGTTTTCTTTCAATCATTTTGAAGAATAGAAGTTGATATTGTTTTGCAGACTTTGTGTTGTGGAATATATCTTATTTAAGACAGTGTTCTTATGTTCATGATCTTAAAGCTATTCTTTGCATAGAATCTCAGTGTTTCTAATTATCTCGGACACTATATCTGTGATCTAAAACTCGTATGATTATTTCGTGCTCTGTGTTTACTCGAAAGAAAATACGTTTCTCCCATTTCTTTTCTACCGTGCTTCTTTCACTGTAACAGTTTCTAACCTATTTCACTTACGAAAGCAATATCCTTGAATCGTGTGAATGTGGATTTCGGGATTTCATCCCAACCCCCAATGGTTAGATTAGTGTGAATATTGTATATATTATTTACTGTGTTTTAGATTAGCAATAAACAGGCAGCCTCACCTGTCTTTGAGGAGGGATATTATCCCATGTACTGTGGTTGAACCTCATATTTTGGTTTGACAAAATATTGCTATGGGTGAACACGATAATGTCGTTATGTCAGATGTCCTTTTGAGTGAGACATTTGGATTACATTCATCGACGTCACCTTCACAGGTAAATTTTTTATGTTTTGTTATGTGTGTTATAAAATGTTTGGAGTACTTTATTTACTTATATATGTTAAATTTTTGAAATAATTGTATTTGTACATGTACATGCATTGATATTACAGTGCGCAGGAGGTGCATCTTCATCATGACCACAGGCGGCAAGCACCAGGCATACAAATACATTCACAGAGGTAATTTAGAATGTTAATTATGTAAAAATTTTACATACATGTGTGTGTGTGTATATTAGTTTTGAAGTCAAATATATGTATGATCTTGTATGTCCATCTAACTCACATGATATACATGTTTGATAAATATTTTGACTTCACTAGACACCCCACCATCTCTATGACAAGTAGATAAAGGTGTTGCCGCTACGATTTCATTTACACGGAAACTCACTGAGGTATTCAAACAACACGTAAATTTTGTTAAATTTCTCGTGTAATTCATATTATGTTAAATTACATGTTAGTAATGTCTTTCATTGTAGAATTATTAAATTATGTTAATAATGTCCTTCATTGTGTATATGCAGGAGTTACCTACGACAGGTAGCAGCCCTGTTCATTTGATTCACAGGCGTGGCGGGGTAAAAACAATAGTTCTATATTGATAAAATTAGTTAATATATTGTCATTATGTAGATACATGTACTTAGCTCTATTTTCACTAATTTTGATGCTAGATTTTCTGATCTTATGTGTATGTAGGTAACTTCAACCCCCTCCATTTTGACTTCAAGGGTACAGACCCCTCCATCTTGTCATCTTCGTACCCTCGTTCATACTCCAAGAGCTTCTGATGACTCATATGAGCGTGAGATGCGAGTTCGGCGTGATCGATAACTTGCGGTAAGTTTGTGTATTTATGTAAATACTTTCATTCTAGCATGGTCTTAAATACATGTTGAAAACATATATAAATTAAGTTTTGACAAAAAAAAACATTGTTTGCATTTGCAGGCTCATCTACAGGTGAGTATTCAGTGGAAGAGGACTCGAAGCATGGGCTCGGATGATCCAAAGTCATCTCATGGATCTCCATCTTCGTCTAAGGGAGGGCCTTCTTCGAGAAAGGCCAAGAGAGGGATAGATTTTGATGAGTAGGAAATATATATGTCTTACATGACATTGTTTTTGTATGCCTATATGCATGGCATTGTACATACACCTATATGGCATTTGAACTTGATGGTATATGCTATTTGGGAATTTTTGTATTTATTATGCACATTAAAATACTATTTGGAACTTGATAATTTTGTATGAGACCTTACATTTCTAAGATTATTTTCGCATGAATCTAATATGATGTGCACTTGACAATATTTAAGACATTGTGGATTATTTTTTCATTTATTGGTGATGTACATGTACTAGCATTTTCAATGTATAATATGCATCAAACTTTGGAAATCAATATTTAACTAATGTATGTATATAAAGAGTTACCTAATCTGATTAATTATTCATTCAATTTATCAATGTGTATATGTATTTATCATTGCACTTCTTCTTTCTCATGGTCCCTTTGTATTGATTCCTATCTTATCATGCACTTACTACATTCTTTTATTCTTCGTAGTCTTCTCCCCTATTAAAACATCCGACAATCGTCATAATTTGATGCCTTTCATCTGTTAATATTTTGAGAATGTCTCTCCATATACATAACTCTAATGCTTGAGATTGTCTCCAGATGAAATGACATTCTGATTTAGACACTCAATGATTCTTGATTGTCTAATCCTATCCAATTTGTGTTATTACCTTTAAATCTGTAGGCATTTCAAGTTATTTGGAAATCACATCACACCCTTCACTAGGCTTGATGACTACTCCTATCCTTTTTAAGGCGCTTTTGAAAGCATCCATGGGTTTATCATAATATAAATTATCAATGAATGGAAGGTCACTAAGCCGTAGACCAGCTGACTCCCATCTAGAATTAAACAAGAAATATTTACTAGGTGATTGATAACTCCCATGTGTTCTTAGACATGCCCCTATCAAATTCATTCTTAAGCCAATCTAGTCATTTAGGGCTCTTAAGTGACTACGCCCGGATAGGTAACTCAAAAGCATGGGGAGCGTAGGGAACTAAAATGAATGCTCCACTAGCGTTCACCTAGCCATCCCAACATTTTTGCGTAGTTGGTTTGGTGCCACGACCTTCCGTTTGCAAACTACAATGTCTGGCAACCCTACATTGACTCGGCCTGCACTATTTCACGTGTTTTCAAACAATAGCACAACGAGAGAACTGGATGGAGACAGAGAAAACTGCAAGAGGATTTCGTAGAGGGCCTTGAAGTGGAGGTCTCAGATCTGACGAGACATCTCTAGGTGCCACGGAGTCCAAGAAATCACCCATTGAAGATATGGCGTGTTTGGGCCTCATGGCTCTTAAGGGACTATGCCCAGACGAGGAGCCTGAAAGCACGGGGAGCATAGGGAACCAAAATGAAGCCTACACTAGTGTTCACCAGGCCACCCCGATGTGTTGGCGTAGTTGGTTTGGTCCCACAAGCTTCCATTTGTAAACTACAGCATCTGGCAGCCCTACACTGACTCAGATTGCACTATTACGCGCATTTGCAAACAATAGCACAACGAGAGAACTGGATGGAGACAGAGAAAACTGCAAGAGGATTTTATACAGGGCCCTGGTGTGGAGGTCTTGGATCTAACAACACATCTCTAGGTGCCACGGAGTCTGAGAAATCACCCGTCAAAGATATGTTGTGTTTGGGCCTCAGGGCTCTTAAGCGACTACGCCCGGACGAGGTAGCCCGAAAGCACAGGGAGCATAGGGAACCAAAAAAAATCCTCCACTAGTGTTCACTAGGCCACCTCGACATGTTGGCATAGTTGGTTTGGTCCCATGAGCTTCCGTTTGCAAACTACAATGTCTGGCAGCCCTACACTGACTCAAACTACACTATTACGCGTGTTTACAAACAATAGGATAGTGAGAGAACTTGATGGAGACAGAGAAAACCATGAGATAGTTTTGTAGAGGGCCCCAACATGGAGCTTTCAGATCTAACGAGACGTCTCTAGGTGCCACGTAGTCCGATAAATCACATGTCAAAGATATGGCGTGTTTGGGCCTCAAGGCTCTTAAGCGACTACGCCCGGATAGGGTAGCCCAAAAGCACGGGGAGTGTAGGGAACCAAAATTAAGCCTCCACTAATATTCACCTAGCCACCCCAACATGTTGACGTAGTTGGTTCAGTCCCACGAGCTTCCATTTGCAAACTACATCATCTAACATCCCTACACTGACTCAGACTGCACTATTTCACACCTTTGCAAACAATAGCACAGCGAGAGAACCAAATGGAGACAGAGAAAAACCATAAGAGGATTTTGTAGAGGTCCCCAACATGGAGGTCTTTGATCTGATGAGACATTTCTCGGTGTCACGGAGTCCAAGAAATCACCCGTCAAAGATATGGCGTGTTTGGGCCTCAGGGCTCTTAAGGGACTATGCCCGGACGAGGTAGCCCAAAAGCACGGGGAGCGTAGGGAACCAAAATGAAGCCTCCAGTAGTGTTCACTAGGACACCCCGACGTGTTGGCATAGTTGGTTCGGTCCCACGAGCTTCTGTTTGCAAACTACAGCCTCTGGCAGCCCTACACTGACTCAAACTGCACTATTTCACGTGTCTGCAAATAATAGCATAGCAAGAGAACCAGATGGAGATAGAGAAAACCATAAGATAATTTCGTAGAGTTCCCCAACATGGAGCTCTCAAATTTTATGAGACGTCTCTAGGTGCCACGAATTCTGAGAAATCACCTGTCGAAATATGGTGTGATTGGACCTCAAGGCTCTTAAGCGACAACGCCCGGGTGAGGTAGCCCGAAAGCACAGGGAGCGTAGGGAACCAAAACAAAGCCTCCAATAGTGTTCACCTGGCCACCCTGATATGTTGGCATAGTTGGTTCAATCCCATGAGCTTTCATTTGCTAACTACAACGTATGGCAGCCCTACACTGACTCGGACTGCACTATTTCACGCATTTGCAAACAATAGCACAACGAGAGAACCGGATGGAGACGGAGAAAACCGTGAGATACTTTCATAGAGGTCCCCAACATGGAGGTCTTGGATCTGACGAGACATCTCTAGGTTCCACGCATTCTGAGAAATCACCCGTCAAAGATATGGCGTGTTTGGGCCTTAGGGCTCTTAAGCAACTACGCCCAGACGGGGTAGCCCAAAAGCACAAGGAGTGTAGGGAACCAAAATGAAGCCTCCACTAGTGTTCACCAGGCCACCCTGACGTGTTGGTGTAGTTGGTTCGGTCCCATGAGCTTCCATTTGTAAACTACAACGTCTGATAACCCTACACTGACTCAGACTACACTATTACGTGTATTTACAAACAATAGCACAACGAGAGAACCAGATGGAGACAAAGAAAACTATGATAGGATTTCATAGACGTTCCCAACATGGAAATCTCATATTTGACGAGACATCTCTAGGTGCCACGGAGTCTGAGAAATCGCCCATCGAAGATATGGCGTGATTGGGCCTCAGGGCTCTTAAGCGACTACGCCCGGACGAGGTAGCCTGAAAGCACGGGGAGTGTAGGGAATGAAAAAAAATCCTCCACTAGCATTTAACTATCCACTCTAACGTGTTGGCATAGTTGGTTCGGTCCCATGAGCTTCTGTTTGCAAACTACAGCGTCTGGCAGACACTGACTCAGACTGCACTATTTCACGCATTTACAAACAATAGCACAATGAGAGAACCAGATGGAGACGGAGAAAACTGCGAGAGGCTTTCATAGAGGTCCCCAACATGGAGGTCTTGGATCTAACGAGACATCTCTAGGTGCCACAGAGTCTGAGAAATCACCCGTCAAAGATATGGCATGTTTGGGCCTCAGGGATCTTAAGGGACTATGCTCAGACGAGGTAGCCCAAAAGCACGGGGATCGTAGGGAACCAAAAATAATGCTCTAGTAGCATTCACCTAGACACCCCAACATGTTGGTGTAGTTGTTTCGGTCTCACAAGCTTTTGTTTGCAAACTACAACCTGTGGCAACCCTACACTAATTCAGACTGCACTATTTTGCGCATTTGCAAACAATAGCACCGCGAGAGAACCGGATGGAGACGAAGAAAATTGTGAGATATTTTCATAGAGGTCCCCCCAATGTAGAGCTCTCAGATCTAACGAGACAGCTCTAGGTGCCATGGAGTCTGAGAAATCACCTTTCGAAGATATGACGTGTTTGGGTCTTAGGGCTCTTAAGAGACTACGCCTGAACAAGGTAGCCCGAAAGCACGGGGAGCGTAGGGAAAAAAAATTAAGCCTCCACTAGCATTCACTTGGCCACCCCGACATGTTGGCTAAGTTGGTTTGGTCCCATGAGCTTCCATTTGTAAACTGTAGCCTCTAACAGTCCTACACTGACTCAGAATGCACTATTTCTTGCGTTTGCAAATAATAGCACAACTAGAGAACCAGATGGAGACGGAGAAAATCATGAGAGGATTTTGTATAGGTCCCCAATTTGGAGCTCTTGAATCTAATGAGATATGTCTAGGTGCCATGAAACTTGAGAAATCACCAATCAAAGATATGGCATGTTTGGGCCTCAGGACTCTTAAGGGACTACGCCTAGACGGGATAGCCCGAAAGCACAAGGAGCATAGGGAATCAAAGAGAAGCCTCCAATAGCATTCACCCAGCCACCCCAATGTGTTGGCATAGTTTTTTTGGTCCCACGAGCTTCCGTTTACAAACTATAGTGTTTGACATCCCTACATTGACTTAGACTACAATATTTCACACGTTTACAAACAATAGCACATCGAGAGAACCAAATGGAGACGGTGAAAACACTGATAGGATTTCATAGAGAGCCCTGATGTGAAGCTATTAAAACTGAAAAGATGTCTCTAGGTGCCACGGAGTCTGAGAAATCACCCGTTGAGGATATGACATGTTTGGGTCTCAGGGCTCTTAAGAGACTACGCCCGAACGAGGCAGCCTAAAAGCACGTGGACTGTAGGGAACCAAAAAAAATCCTCCAATAGTGTTCACTACAACATTTGGATGTGTTGATGTAGTTGGTTTGGTCCCACACACTACTGTTTGCAAAATACAACATCTAACAGCCCTACACTGACTTAGACTACACTATTTCGTATGTTTGCAAATAATAAGACAGCGAGAGAACCGGATGGAGATGGAAAAAACCATGAGAGGCTTTCATAGAGTACCCTGACATGGAGCTCTTTGATATGAAGAGATGTCTCTAGGTGCCACGGAGTTCAGGAAATCACCCGTCAAAGATATGACGTGTTTGGGTCTCGGGGCTCTTAAGCGACTATGCCCGGACGGTGTAGCCTGAAAGCGCATGGAGCATAGGGAACCAAAACAAAGCTTCCACTAACATTCACCCAGCCACCCTGACATGTTGGCTTAGTTGGTTTGGTCCCATGAGCTTCTGTTTATAAACAACAACATCTGGTAGCCCTACACTGACTTAAACTACACTATTTCTTGCATTAGCAAACAATAACACAGCGAGAGAACTGGATGGAGACGGAGAAAACCACAAGAGGCTTTCATAGAGGGCTTCAACATGGAGATCTTGAATCTGATGAGATGTCTCTAGGTGCCATAGAGTCTAAGAAATCACATGTCAAAGATAGTTATTGATTGGGCCTCTAGGCTCTTAAGAGACTACGCTCGAACGAGGTAGCCTGAAAGCACAGGGAGTGTATGGAACAAAAACGAAGGCTCCATTAGTGTTCACCAGGCCACCCTGACATGTTGGCATAGTTGGTTCAATCCCATGAGCTTCTGCTTGCAAACTACAGCCTCTGGCAACCCTACACTGACTTAGACTACACTGTTTCTCGTGTTTGCAAACAGTAACATAGTGAGAGTACCGGATGGAGACGGGGAAAATCCATGAGATCTTCCCGTCAAATGGATTAATAAAAAATAATGAACTTGGCATGTTTTCCTTAAGATTATCCATGATTCTATTGAAAACATCACATATATCTTCCATTCCAATTAAGTTATGATCCTTCCACACTTCCCATTTTTCCTTTTCTTCCGCTCATATATTCTCTTTTAGTTCTTCCAGATGTTTTTGGGTAATCAAATTGAATCTTTATGAATTTCAGGAGGCATTCCTTCTTGAATCATAGTGACATGTTCACCTAATTTTTTTTCTCCATGATTTTAATTGTCATCTGAAGTTGAAGACTGAATATTTATATGACATTCGGCTTCTTTTTGGGCACAAAAAACCTTTTGTAATGTCCAAAAAAAATCAGGTCTTCATTCTCTGTTTGATTGAAGATATTCATTCTTTCATAATGAACAGTTGGAACATTGGTGGTCAACCCAAAAAAACTAAGTTCATAGTCTACATAGTTGCATCCTATGGAAAAATCATTGAACATTGGTGGTTTCCTCCACCCGTGCTTTTGCGCTACCCCGTCCGGATGTAGTCGCTTAAGAGCCATGAGGCCCAATCACCCCATATCTTTAATGGGTGATTTCTCATACTTCATGGCACCAAGAGATGTCTCATCAGATCTGAGAGATCCATGTTGGGGACCTCTATGAAAGCCTCTGACGGTTTTCTCCATCTCCATCTGGTTCTCTCGTTATGTTATTGTTTGCAAATGCGAGAAATAGTGCAGTCTGAGTCAGTGTAGGGCCGCCAAAGGCTATAGTTTACAAATGGAAGCTCATGGGACCAAACCAACTATGCCAAAATGTTGGTGTGGCCTCGTGAACACTAGTGGAGGATTTTTTTTTGTTCCCTATGCTCCCCATGCTTTCAGGCTATTACATTCGGGCGTAGTCGCTTAAGAGGCCTGAGGGCCAATGAATAGCTATCTTCGACATGTGATTTCTTCGAATCTGTGGCACCTAGAGATGGCTCATTAGATCCAAGAGATCCATGTTGAAGCCATATAAGAAATCCTCTCGTAGTTTTCTCTGTCTCCATCTAGTTCTCTCGTTGTGATATTATTTGCAAACGTGAGAAATAGTGCAGTTTGAGTCATTACAGGGTTGCAAGAGGCTGTAGTTTTCAAATGGAAACTCATGGGACAGAACCAACTATGCCAAAAAATTAGGGTGGTTTGGTGAATGCTATTGGAGCATTCATTTTGGTTCCCTACGATGCCTATGCTTCCGGGCTACCTCGTCTGGATGAAGTCATTTAAGAGCATTGAGGCCCAAACACGACATATCTTCGACGAGTGATTTCTTAGACTCCGTGGCACCTAGAGATGTCTCATCAGATTCGAGACCTCTAAGTTAGGGCCCTCTATGAAAGTCTCGCACAGTTTTCTCCATCTCCATCTAGTTATCTCGCTATCTTATTGTTTGTAAATGCACGAAATAGTGTAGTCTATGTTAGTGTATTGCTTCTATATTTTATATTTTGAAAACGGTAGCTTGTGGAACCGAATCATCTAGGTCAACATGTCAAGGTGGCCTGGTCAACGCTACTAGAGCATTTATTTTGATTCCCTACGCTTCCCATGCTTTCGGGCTACCTCATCCGGGTGTAGTCGCTTAAGAGCCCTGAGGCCCAAACATGCAATATCTTTGATGGGTGATTTCTCAAACTCCATAGCACCTAGACATGTCTCATTAGATCTAAGACCTCTAAGTCGCGGCCCTCTACAAAAGCCTCTCGCAGTTTTCCCTGTCTCCATCCAGTTCTCTCACTGTCATATTGTTTATAAACACGTAAAATAGTGGCACCTAGAGATGTCTCATTAGATCCGAGATCTCCACGTCGGGGTACTCTTTGAAATTCTCTTGTGGTTTTTTCCATCTCCATCAGATTCTCTCGCTGTGTTATTGTTTGCAAACGCACGAAATAGTATAGTATAAGTCAGTGTAGGGCTGCTAGATGTTGTATTTGGAAAACGGTAGCATGTGGGACCAATCCAACTACACCAACACTTCTAAATGGCTTGGTGAATGCTACTGGAGGATTTCTTTTGGTTTCCTATGATCCACGTGCTTTTGGGCTAACTTGTTCGGGCGTAGTCTCTTAAGAGCCCTGAGACTCAAACACATCATATCTTCAACATGTGATTTATCAGGCTCCGTGGCACCTAGAGACATCTCATTAGATCTGAGATCTCCATGTTGGGGTACTCTACGAAATCCTCTCGCATTTTTTTCCGTCTCCATTTGGTTCTCTCTTGTCATCCTATTGTTTGTAAATGTGTGAAATAGTGTAGTCTAAGTCAGTGTAAGGCTGCTAGATGTTGTATTTTGCAAATGGTAACATGTGGGACCAAACCAACTACACTAAGATGTTAGGGTGGTTGGGAGAATGCTAGTGGAGGGTTCATTTTGGTTCCTTACGCTCCCTGTGCGTTCGGGTTACCCCGTCTGGGCATAGTCCTTAAAGAGCCCTAAGGCCCAAACATGCCATATTTTTGACATCTGATTTCTCAGACTCTATGGCACCTAGAGATTTCTCGTCAGATCTAAGAATTCCATGTCAGGGTCCTCTACAAAATCATCTCACGGTGTTCACCTTCTCCATCTGGTTCTCTCGCGGTGCTATTTTTTGTAAACGCGTGAAATAGTGCAGTTTGAGTCAGTGTAGCGCTGACAGATGTTGTAGTTTAAAAAAAAATCTCGTGGAACCTAAATAATTATGCCAACATGTTGAGCTAGCTAGGTTAACACTAGTGGAGGCTTCATTTTTGTTCCCTACGCTCCCCATTCTTTCAGGCAACCCCGTCCAAAAATAGTCGCTTAAGAGCCTGTAGGCCCAAACACCTTATATCTTCAACATGTGATTTCTCAAACTCCACGGCACCTAGAGATGTTTTGTCAGATCTTAAACCTACATGTTGAAACCCTCTATGAAATCCTCTCATAGTTTTCTCCATCTCCATCTGGTTCTCTCGTTGTCCTATTGTCTGCAAACATGTAAAATAGTGCAGTCTAAGTCAGTGTAAGGCTACTAAATGTTGTAGTTTGCAAACAGAAGCTCAAGGGACTAAAAAAACTATGCCAACAAGTCAAGGTGTGTGGGTGAATGCTAGTGGCAACTTCATTTCTATTCCCTATGCTCCCCGTGCTTTCGGGCTACCTCGTTCAGGCATAGTCACTTAAGAGTCCTGAGACCCAAACACACCATATATTCGACGGGTGATTTCTAAGACTTCGTCCCACCTAGAGACATCTTGTCAGATTAGAGACGTCCACTTCAGGGCCCTCTACAAAATAATCTTGTGGTTTTCTTCTTCTCCATCTTGTTCTCTTGTTGTGTTATTGTTTGCAAATGTGTGAAATAGTGCATTCTAAGTTAGTGTAAGCCTGCTAGATGTTGTAGTTTACAAATGGAAGCTCATGGGACCAAACCAACTACGTCAACACATCAGGGTAGCTAGATGAATGCTAGTGGAGGCTTCGTTTTGGTTCCCTACACTTCCCGTGCTTTCTGGTTGCCTCGTCTGGGTGTAGTCACTTAAAATCCCTAAGGCCCAAACATGCCATATATTCGATGGGTGATTTCTTGGACTCCGTGGCACCTAGAGGCATCTTAACAGATTCAAGACCTCAACTTTGGGGCCCTCTACAAAATCCTCTCGCGGTTCTCTCTGTCTCAATCCGATTCTCTTGCTGTGCTATTGTTTGCAAATGCATGAAATAGTGGTCTGAGTCAGTGTAGGGTTACCTCGTTTGGGCATAGTCGGTTAAGAGCCCTGAATGACTAGATTTTCCTGAGAATGAATTTGATATGGGTATGTCTAAGAACACCTAGGAGTTATCAATCACCTAGTAAATCTTTCTTATTTAGTTCCGGATGGGAGTCAGCTGGCCTACGGCTTAGTGACCTTCCATTCATTGATAATTTATGTTATGATAAACCCATGGATGCTTTCAAAAGTGTCTTAAAAAGGATAGGGGTAGTCATCAAGCCTAGTGAATGGTGTGATGTGATTTCTAAATAACTTGAAATTCCTATGGATTTAAAGGTAGTAACATGAATTTGATAGGATTAGACAATCAAGAATCATTGAGTGTCTGAATTAGAATGTCATTGCATCTGGAGACATTCTCAATTATTGGAGTAATGTATATGGAGAGACATTCTCAAAATATCAATAGATGAAAGGCATCAAATTGTTGAAATGTTTGCTTGATGGCCATTCTTTAAAAGAGCTAAAGGACATGTAAAGAAATGACAAATATAGATTGTTTGTAATGCCTTCATGACTGCATATTAACAACAGGTTGAACACTCACCAAAATGAGTGTTTGAGCAGATAATTAAAGGAGAGAATCATGTCAAGAGTATGTGTATGACAGAACCCTTGTATAATAGTTTTTGCAATGGATGAAGAGAGTGGAATGAGAAGATATAACGGATAATTTAGTGGTCACAACTTGTTGTTTAAGACAACCAATTCAAAGTGATAAAAAAATTGTAGAAGACAAAGTGGTGGCTTAACAAATAGGAAGTTAAAGCTTTCCTCGTAAGTTTTACCTTACATAAGAATCAGGTAGAAGCTTGATTCGAGTTTTGGGAATTGTTACTTCCAAGCAAGTTGTGGCTTCCAGAAGGTAAAGTGGCAGCTTGACTAAATTTTTGAGTTATAGCCTCATGTTGAGTGGATTCTCAAAAGTGAAATCATTGTAACATTTGGAGGACATTTTGTTCAAGTTATTTAATTGGTTTAAGTGAATTTTTCTCCATGAAGAGTTTCCCAAATTAAATCCATACTATTTTTGTGTTCTCTTATTGATTTCTTATGAATAATGTTTTGGTTTTATCATAACAAAGTTAAATACATTGAATTTTCTGTCAAATTTTAAACAAGCACAGATTCAACCCCTCCCAGTGCCTATAATTTCCAACAATTTGTATTAGAGCATGGTCCTCTTCGAATAAGTTTAACAACATACAGGAGATATATGAGCACAAGCATGGAAAATTTAGCAGAAGTAGTTTTAAGAAAATAATCTTGATATTTTTCATTCCTTGATTAATGGATTGAAGAAGGAAATAAAGCTTATGGAATTTAATCATGTCCAATCCCTCAAGGTGCAGAAAAATATAGTTGAAATTTTTTCAAAAACCCTGAAGGATAAAGAAGATTCATGCCTCAGACATGAAGAAGAGTTTATAACCTTGAAGGCTAAATTAGAGAATGAAAATAGTAGAATGAAGATGTATGCAAAGATGGAGAAGAGAGAGGATGAAAAGTCTTGTACAAGCATAGAAAGATGCATAAATATGAACAAGGAGAGAAACACAAGAAATCCCAAGTCACTTAGTCAACCAAATGCATCCATGTATGAAAGGAAATTCAATTGATAATATTTCTCTTGTCACAATTTTGGACATAGAGCTAGGAGTGTACGAAGAATGTCATAGATGACCATCCATGCAAAGATAACATAGATGAGAAAGGTAGGAACATATTATGCTTCAATTGTCAAGAGAAGGGTCATACTCCTAATTATTGTCTCTATGAATATTTTAGTCAAAATTGGAAAAATGGAGGTCCTAAAGGAAAGAACTATGTTGTGTGTTTCAATTGTCACAAACAAAGGCATTTGAAAAGACATTTTTATAATTCTCCTAGACATAAAAACAAGATTCATGAATTAGAAATGAAGGGAAAAAAGGCATTCAAGATGAAGGAAAATCATAATAATGATACCAAATCAACCATATTTGAAAGAGACACTAGAAAAAAGAATGTGAAGTACATATACAAGGTCAAGGAAGTAAATTCTATATTTGTAGAAGAAAACAATAACACAAAAATAGAAGGGGTAGATGATGAAGGGACAAAGCAACCTATGAATGTCATAGGAGAAGCAAGTTCAAGACAAGCATAAAAAGGTAATGAAACCCAAGAATAATTCTTACCCCTAGTTATGATAGAAATAATACATGATATACAACATACATTCTTGTCAAGCAATCGATCAAAAGAATAAGTTATAGGAGATGATGTTATCATACATAGAAGTGTATCCAAGAATATTGATAAGGTATCCAGGGAAATAATAGAAATGATATAGTTATCTTTTTCTTTGATGAATGTCTACTATTCTAAGTTAATCCAATAAGCATGGTGTGCCTTCTCTAGGATTCTTAAAGGAAGAGTTGGTGAGTTTTGGAAGTACATTATCTTCTGGTAGCTACTAAAAAAGTCTTCTCCATGATGATTTTGAGTAAATAGTCAAAGGTATGTGTGTTAGACCACATGATAAGGTATTTATGCAAAGAAAGTGTGTACAGTAGGTTATAAGGTCTATGTTGCCTTACTAAATGCTATCAAAAATGAGTAGTGAATGAGTCATCCTTCTTAGATTGTTAAAAAATTTCAAGTATCCTCACTTGGGTTTCCTTATCAAGGCAATATCTTAGCACGTGCATTCATATTGAGTTAATTAAAATTGATAAAAATAAAGTCAATATACTGGTAGACATTAGGGGGTGAAAGGGTTTAATTTATTATCATTTGGAATTAGGTATTGGGGGTAGGTTAGCGAGGTGGGATAAAGAAGAGGTAGGTTTAATTTTAATATAGAAATAAAACAATTGAACGCTAGATTTTAATTATAACTAAATTAAAATTGTAAAATGTTCATGATCATAAAGTTATATTATAATATCATTTTGAATAAGGAAATTTGAATTAGGAGATTCTTAAGAATGAAATAATAAGTTGGTTAAAAACTAGGATTGAATATGCTTTTCAACACATGGTATTATTTCACCATATGAATTATTTGAAGAAATATTTATAAATGGTTAAAGTTTAACATTACGGTAATTGATAATAGTTTTTAAATGGCTTCAAAGTCTCTATCTAGAGAAAATACATATTGAGTGGAAAACATGATATAATTTTTGTTTGATATATTAGGGTATGAATAAAAATGGGTAAATAAAATTATAATGGAAAAATGGATATGTAAGGTACATGGAAAAAATAGGGGGTATTTTCATTATAATAATATAATGGAAGTGGGTATTATCAATTGAATAGTTGGAGGTATAAACTAACATTAACGGTATTATTTAATACCCTTCAAACGAACATGTTATACCATAGATTTACTAAGTGAACCCCCTATGAGTTTCATTATCTCATGTCCGTGTAGAAGTTGATCCCAATTAGTTCACTAATTGTGTCATGGTAAGATAAAACGACCTACCTAAAGTTTGATTTGATCTTGAATAAGTGTCCTGGTTTGAATGGGTGTACGCGTATGTATCTTGAGTGCACAAAGAGTGGGATAATATTAAAATTATAAATCATACAAGAAGTGTCAAAATTTTTTATTAATTATTTAAAAATAGATGGTTTATTATCTAATTGACATCCTAAGAATATAATATCTTATCATATGCTAGTACGATGAATAGATGCCATGATTTGATTATATTCTCCACAAGATAGTGAAGGTAAAATCCACCATGAAGAATATATATGCTCAACTGTCCTGAGCTTATTGAAGATTGTGCAAAGGATGGAAAAAGGTTCATAAGGTCTCATTGAAAACTTAAGAAATAAGTAGCAAGTCTCATACCAATTAGAAGTCCATCAAAATTCTATCAAAGGTGTAAAAGAAGCTTTGTAAAAAGGATTCAAAGCATGTAAAGTTGTTAAAAGTGTATAAATGTGTGATTTTGGTCATATATGAAGGATTACCTATCAGATTGAGTTTCATTTGCCAATCTCTAAGATTGATTCTACCAAGTATGGGTTAAATCACACTCTTCAGGTCTGTATGAAGATCTAAATGATGATATAATCAAGAGAAGTTGGGGTCACAATGTTATGTCAACCCATTAGAGTCTTATTTGACCATTGATCCTATGGTCTTAAAATTTGCATTGGTATTCATGTTTGAATACAATCATCAACCTTCCAAATTTTTTGAAAAATATGTGCTCTTTGTTATCCTTTATCATGAACATGAGTGGTACAGAGTATGGTCCATTGATTTTTGCAAGGTATATGAGACTAAAATGTAACATTCTCAGGCTCAATGTTGAAGGTGCATGATGGATAATATGATAGCCTAAGCAAAGAAGGAGCTATCACTCATATTATTCCAAGGAAATAAATATATAAATATCTAAATATTTCTCAAATCTAATTAAAGTACATGTCATGAACTAGAAAGGTGAGAAATGCATGACTAATAAGAAATAATTATCAAGCAATTAGTCAAAAAATATTGAAGTATACCAAAGGAAGTTACTGTGATCTTTAATTCATCAAAGGATGTCATGACTAGTTAAGATGAGAGTTACAGAGGTCTAAAAAAGAGAGGTGTTTGAATGATCTAAAAGGGTTGCACGAGTTAAAACATAATAAAACCATGTTCATGGTTTCATAGAGGTTTGAGTGAAAATTTGAATAATATTAATATATCTCATGTAAGGATAAGAAATATATTTGATTTTCAGTTCATCAAGGTGAGGTTTTATCCATTGAAAAATCTCTAGAGATTCAAATAATGGAAGTAAGTCAAGACCCAACAATTAGCACTATAATACCTCCAAGTGTTAGAGTTCAAAGAAGTGATCTTATTGTGATAAAAGAATACAATATATTCCCATAGTCAAATAAAAAAGAATAATAGATATACATATAAGAGTTTATTTGAAACATTAAACTATTGAAGGGTTGATCTCACACTTGTCACTGTGTAGAGTGCCTTGTGTTAGGTGAAGAATGCATGAAAATCTTAAGAATATAGTGAATTAATAACAAAAAAAAACCAAAAGAGTAATAAGAAGTGAATGTGATGAATTCATAATAATGAGGTGATAACAGTGAGAAAAGGTAAAGAGAAAAAAATCTCACAAAATGAGGAAAATAGGGTCATAAAACATTTCGTTCTTAGAAGAGAACTAGAAGGCCAAATGTGTAAAATGACAAATATGATGATTGAGGGATGTGAATACCTAACAAACCTCTTTCCCAAGTCTGAATGATGTGATTGAAATAATATGTAAGGTTGAAATCAGTAAGAATATGAAAAACCATAAAAGGTGAGCTCAAACCCTAGAAGACCTTGAGAAAGGCTAGTAAACGAGGGACTTATTGAAAAAGAAAGTTTCATTAGGAGTTGAATGATACAAATTTATATGAAGAGAGAATGCCCAAAATGGTAGCCAAAACACTTCTTAGCTTTGCAAAAAAAATTGTAATTTTCTCACAATTACATAATTTGTCTCCATGTAGGGCTAATTAGAAGACTTCACTTTGATCAGTAAGAAGAAGATTAAAATTCATGAACATATAAGTGGATTATGAAACTTTGGAATCTACCAAAAGAGAGAAAATGGTATTTAGAAAGGCTACAAGAAAAATTTTATGGTATATATTTTGTTGAATACCTCAAAAATTTTCATTTCAAAGTGCTAGAAACTATAGAAGGTAGAGTGTGAGCTAGAGAGATAATATCTTTATGCTTTCTCAATATTTGACTCAATACGAAGGCTTGTGGTACTTGAAAGGGTCAAATTTAGTATGTTGAAGGTGGGTGAAGATTATGTCAAGCAATAAAAGGTTCTTGATGGGTAAGTGATGGAGAAAGTTCATACTTAAAGAGTGTTTTAGTGCAAAGACGAAATGATGTAGAGTTCTTATAGTGTACCATAGTTCTTTAATGCATGCACAAGAGGTATCAAAATTTATCATGATTCACCAAGTTGGTATGAGGAAATACAAGGCATATACATTGCAGGATATGTCTCCTTGATCCATTCTTAAGATGGTGACTGTGTTGAAATATGTGTAAAAGTACATTAACAGTTGACATGAATGTCATGATAATGTGTTAATGGAAGCCAAACTTTAATGGTATAAATTCTAAAAATATATCAATTCTTACATGGCTACTTGAATGCAAATGTGGAAAAATCATAAAGAGTGAATGGAACTCTAAAAATACATCCTACAAACCTGAAATCTGATCCTACAGGTCAAAGAATACCAACTCAAGACAAAGGAGATTTTTATTATCTTCAAGATAGTATTTTTGATGTTGAAAAGTATAAGAGTGGAATAATGATGGGTGAATGTGTGACTATTCCAAGGGGGAGAAAGATTGACAACCTAGTAAGCCTATATATCAGGCTAATAAGACCATAGACACTGAGAAAGAGGTTAAAGATAGAGGTACAAATGAGGACCCACCTAAATGACATAAGTAAAATATATAAGATAAAATTATTACATGGGAAGATAGAGGTAAATAGAGTGATCCTATTGGGATGAACAAGGAAGAGTTTTATGCAGTGTATGATGGTCTAGAACATGACAAAATTTTCCAAAAATTCTCTTAAAGTTCAGTTTAGAGACCTAATACCTAAACGTTTCTTGCAATCAGAATGTCATAAGATCAAGCATATCACTGAGCTTCTATAGATGAGAAATACATATTCATGATTGAGGAGGATGTTATACCTCAAGGACCAGGTTGTTGGCATGTATATGTGTCATGAATGGATCTTCATAGGGAGGGCTATATTGAATTTAATGCATGATGAAGGAAAAAAAGTTAAGGAAGAAGAGACAAACTAGAGAGATTGAGTGATGATTTTGGTTGATGTTTCCAAGGAAAAAAGGGACCAAATAAGCTGATAAACATGAAGACCAGGTACTATAGATAGACACTTTGTCTTTAATGCAAAAAACAGTAAAAGAATTAGGAGGGTTTTCATCAAAGAAAAAGGGGGAGTTTATTTTGATGTGTTTAGTGAGTTGTCATTGATGAAAAAGGAACATTAATGAAAAAATAGAATCTATGAGAGCTAAAGGGAGCTTATAATGTGGTTGAAAAGGTAGGATAGGGAAAAGTCTTGAGAACACATGATTAAACACTAAGTTCTTGAATAGCTAGTGACTAATAAAGGAAGGGTGACGATGTGAGAGCATACACATATTATTTCAGGCATGGTATAACATGTATATAATGTGAAAACAAGGTATGAGTGATGAATACATGGATACTTGAGTGGAATTAGTGAGATTAGATCAGTTTAGCAGGCTTAATCCCTAGGCCTTAATAGAAAAGTGACCTCGAAAGGTGGAGTAAAGGTGTGAAGTAGCTAGTGAAGTATGGTAGAGGCATGAGACACATGATAGGACATGTCTATTGGGATACATGATGAAACACGTACATGCATAATGATTTACAATGTAAACTATCTCATTTATACCTATTTCAAGGAACAAGAATGAGGGTATGAAGAAAAACAAGATATGTCAAGAAAATTCAAGCATGGGAAGTATGTAGGAAAATTTCCAAGAGTTCTCAGATGAAGCTAAAACTCATAAATAAACACTAAGAGGTATTTTTAGGGTCATTTGTATGACTACCCTTCAGTACAACCACTTTTAACTTTCCCAAATGAGAAAAGGTTAGAATTTCCAGAGTGAACCATGAAAAATTATCCATTGGAGATAATGGAGGATGTTTTCATGAAGACGTGGAAAAAATTGAGCACCAGAGGATGAGTTTGGGCAAGAGATTTAAATTTTGTCATAACCGGGATAAACAAGTTATGAAAAAATAGTGCAGTGACTTCTTAGCATTTGATCTAAATTGAATTTTTTTTTTGAGATAAATCATAAGAGACGGTTTTGAATAGTATAAAGAGAGAGGGATTATGCAAAAAGTATGAGGTGAAAAGCATGAACAGTAAGAAATTTCTATCCATTTTTTCGGCACTGTATAAGACCCTCCAAAACCCTAGTTGGAAGCGGTATGGAGAAAATTTATTGGTTAGGCCTCCAAACATAATTGTTTTAAATGGAAAATGACTTGAGTTTTTAGAGAACTCATCAGAGGTAATTTTCATGGTGGTTTGAGCTTATGAAACATGGAGGACCACACAAGAAAACAAATATTTTGTGAATAATTCTGTGTATAGACTAGATTTACAAAGGAACCCATGCTCAAAGTTTTGGTGAAAGATGTTGGGAATGTACTATTGATCATAAATTCATCTTGCCCAGTTATTTGGAAAAAAATTATTATATAAGTGTGTTTTTCTCCTACAACTTGAGAAAGCTAAACAAGGCAAAAACTAATCTATGTGTTTGAAAGGTAAATGTGATTCTCTACACATAATATTTGCAAGTGAAGGTTTGAAAGTGAAACACATGTACTTTAAGAAGTGTTTCATGAATTTTTTCAGCATGAAATAAAATTGAAGTGTTTGAAGCCATAGAAATCAAGACTAGTCTTTAGGTGTTTTGAAACCACTTTTAGATGTCTCTGAAATGTAAGGTTACTTGGCCTATATATATGGAAATGAGGCTCACTGTTAGTATGGTGAGTTGGATAAAGATGAGTACCTTAAAGAAAAATTATTTATAATTCATGATTAGGTGAAGTGAAGAGAGAAAAAGTGCAGCATGTAAAGGTAAAATTTATGAGTTTGAAGGTCTATGAGTTACATGTTCAAATTAGCATGTTCTTGCTTAAATGAGAGTGATGAAGCTTCTATTTGCATCTAATGGCTGTATATACATCATCATATATCATCTCCATGATTTATAATTATTTGAATATGCATGCATTGAGTTTGATGAAGCACTTCTATGATTGTAATTTTTCAGTCATCCATGACTAATTTTGAAGCTCCAATGATGGTTGAAAGAGAAGTGGTGAGGAATGAAGGAGTTCAAGAAGTTTAAGAGCAAGAGGGGGATTCTTGTAACGTCCAAAAATCCTCATGAGATCAGTTACATTTCTTAGAATAGATAGAGGACAAGAAAAATTACTAAAGGAAGAGGAAAAACATGTCAGATTACTTACAAGTCAAAGTGTCATAAATGTCATAAACCGATCAACAAAAGGACAACACTATAAATTTAACATATGCAAGTGAAATGATTTTTTCGTAACATCCATAGATGATTTCATTCAACCTACTAATTTAATTGAAGGAATTAAGTTGATGATTTCTCTTTAAAGGTGAAGTGTAAGAGTCTTTTTCATATGTCTTGTTTAAACAATATATTCTTGGTTGAATAAATATAGTGCTACTATTGAGGATAGAACTCATGGTTATATGTGAGAGAAAGTTGAGGAAGGAGGTATGGAGTATGATTTTTTTTTTACGGCCATGCTTTGAAAGAGATGAAGTACATGTACAGAAAAGATAAGTATAGAGTATTTGTAATTCCTTCATGACTGCATATTAGTAGTAGGTTGACCACTTGAGAGAGTGAGTGTTTGAGAGGATAATTCAAAGAGAGATTTATGTCAAAAGTATGTGCATGAGAGAATCCTTGTATAATAGTGTTTGAAACTGATGAAGATAGTGGAATTAAAATCCATAAGGAAAACTTTAGTGGTCATAATGTATTGTGTGAGAAAACCATTTTAGAGTGATCAAAACATTGTAGAATACTAAGTGGTGGCTTAGAAAAAAGAAATTTGAAGCTTCCTGGTAAGTTATAGCTTAGAGAAGAACCAGGTAGAAGCATGATTCTTAAGAGTTGAAATACAAAGCTAATATAATTGAAATAAACGGCCCACAAGTTAAGGTGGGAGATAGAACTTCAAGTGAGCCGCATGCCTCAAAAGAAAAATATTGTCAGCGTACCATGTTGTATGATAGAAAATAAACCTATGATACAAATCATAGTAATAATTATATCTGTCAATATGTATGTAATAAATCAAATGAAATGGCCTTGTGTGAGTTTCATTGAGTGTTTATCTCTTGAAGGGTTTCTCACATGTAAACACATTAGTACTCATCATGTCCTCAAGCGGTTCGATGTAATCTATGTAATGATGTGTGTGAAATTCATCATAACAAATTGCAGTAGGATTGAATTGTGCTTAGGAGGACAAGATCCATTTAGTATAAGCATTAAAATCAGGGTAGTGCTCTTATGTGGATCATATACTAGTCCAACATGTCTCAGTAGGGGTAGTATGCCCATAGAATTACAAGGTCTAAAGATAATTGAAATAAGTCATAACCTTTGATATATGAACATGCCACCTATGTGGGTGAGCATACATGAGTGTCAATTAATTGCCCAATTTATTTCAAATAATTAATCCCTTGCATAATGAATAAGAGAGGATGTCTATGATTCTATCCTATAGGCATGTAAGGAATGCTTATTTCAAGGAAATATATGTCGAGTAGTGAGTAATACTAAATGAAATACAAAATGGATTGATAATGTTTTAAAATAGTATAATGTGATACATCATGTGATAGTGAAAACCTAAGCAAAAGTGCAAGGGTGAAATAGTTCAGTTATTTCTGGTAACATGTAAGGAATGCATTTCACACTAGAAACTATAGTGATGAGTATTGAGTAATTCTAATGAAATACAAAAGGATTGATAATGTTTTGATAATATATAATGTGGTACATCATGTGATAATCGACTAAGCCTAGGCAAAAGTGCTTAAGTATAGATGAAATAGTTGATTATGTTGGTATCAGTAGACTCATGAATTGTAAACTTATAATAGAAATAAAGGTATAAAGTGAATTATTACATTTGAGAGAAAGAGGAATACATTTTCATTCGTATTTATGATTAATTCTTACGATGAATTGAGTTTTAAGAGAGAATCATACCGATAATTATTAGTAGTTGTAACATTAGGCCAAGTCTGAATTGGGAATCATTTATCATTTACTACATCATTGTGGCATTCAAATGATTTTATTATTTAGAGCTTTATGACTTCAGATAAAATATAACACCACAATTATGCCAACTTTTCTAGTCTTAATGCATTGGTCAAACATGGCATAACAATATGTTCCTTCCTATTGGAGAAGGATTGACATTGATGGTAGCGTATTACATGGGATTTTTTATATTTCATGTAATATGGTTGGTCAATAATTTAAAAAAAAAAAATTTATGCATTAGTGAGAGATTATATTCGTGTCCCAAATAGTTTGGCCATGTATCCTAATTGGTCAAAGAACAATAGTATCCCACTGATGTGCAACAATTTAAAAATTATAAACTACACTACTAAGTAAATGCCTTAAAAATTATACTATAAACAAGACTTCTAATTTTTTATAATGAAATTGTGGACTCTTTGAGCCCAAGTGATCTTATTTGTTCTCTTTTCAAGTCATATGGGCATGTACCATACAACAAATAATGGATAACATTCATATACCATTCATTTTTTTTGCATGCTGTGCATTCATTTTGTTAGCATAAATTATATGCCTTGTATATATATCTGGGATAAGTTATGTTATATGGCATTGGGAATATGACCATGCATGGTTGAATAGATCTCCAAATCAATATATTGTTAACTGGTTCAGCTCATTATACACTTCTTAATCCATGATACATCATGTTTTTGGATCTAAAAACTATGATTATAACATTTGGATAAACATATATTCTGTGTATATATTACCTAAACGTATATCAAACATCATATGAATTATCACTGTGGTATGATTTTTATATTTTCCATCATTGGGTTTTCTTATCATTGTGCATGTTTGCAATTTGGTACTCATGAATGTGACGTGATGTTCATTGTCTCTAAATTTTTGAAAGAGTACAATTGCAATCGTGTGCTCAGAAGCACATGAAGTCATCATTACTAGTTGTATGGTGATCATTGTAAGACTGATTAGAATGAGTTGGACCCTTATGTTATTTCTTGTTTAATAGAAGTTGCAAATAATTATATGGTATCTATTTGCATCCAAACTATAGCGTCCTTCCTCAGTACTATGTCATTCATTAGCTTTCAAATTTCACACACTATCATAAGATCAATTTCCTTGCAAGTTAAATTATAGGTTTGTTCATCTCATCAAATATCTTGGGCCCAATGTATGTGGTTCAAATGATACCATAGTTTCAAATAATATGAAAATCTATCATGGTCACATACTTCTAATACCATAGCTTGGTTTAGGACACGAGAACGTAGTTGAACTTCTCTATATGTATAATACACTCATATGTGCATTTTCAAAAATAGCGTAAATGTTATATATGTTTGAAAAACTTGCTAAGTTCAACAAGTAGTATAACATTCTTTATAGAGAAGAAAGTTCGATCATCCATTTATTATTTATAGTATACATTTTCCATATAGACCTTGAAATATCACGATCCATGCATCTATATAAATGTTATATTCAACATTGAATAAAAATAGAGAGCATCCAACTTAGATGCACATGAACATTTCCCATTTGGTGAAGTGAAATTAGTCGACAAAAATATCTTAAAAACTTTACGAGAGACCCATGGTTGTATATTCAAACAAGCATACAAAGAAAAAGTGATCAAATCTCATACTTCTACAATTTAAAAAAAACTCTAGAGCATGTCAAATTTTGAAAAAAGAGAAGATAGAAGGGAAGAGAGGGAAGTGTCAAAAGCATAGAGAATGAAGCTGTCACCCAAATAAATAGGAATCTAGACACAGTCTTAACAAGACAATTCTTTGAATCGCAAAAGATAAATACATAATTAGCCAACCAATGTTGAAAGTCACATGTGAAATATTACCCCAGCAGCCAGATTAATATTCATTTAAAACTTCTTTGTAACATAAAAGGATCTAAGAGAGCGGGTTAATTTAAACTTTGCATTTTAATAAATGGTATTAATGATGTTCCATCAATATGGTAATTAACTATTCTTGTTCTAAATCTAGGATAAAAATTGTGTAAGACGTCATAAGACTCATGCTAAAACATCTGGGTACATTTTTAGGTCCATAAACACATGCTAGCATTCATTATGATTCCTAAGTAAGAAAAGCTAGTGCCTATGTTGACTAACTTGGGATGTTGGCCTTGGTGCCATTTGTTTATTTGTTGCCATAATCTGGTCTTTGCATCACCCTGATTTAGCCGAGTCAGTACTTTACTTGGAACTGACTGATTTTATGGTCATTGTTAGACACTAGTGCATCCCAACCTCTGGTCCACCTTATCTCGCTCTTTTTGGGCCTCTTTTATCTTTTGGGCATCTACATTAGTCTTATGGGTGTAGACACAAAACTTCATGCACTTTGGGTAATTATTTAGTTTTAGATTACATACTACTATTCATATGATTCATAAAGTGAGAAAAACTACTAATTAACCCATGTCTTTAACCACCTTTCTTTTCTTTCTATGTCAGAAATCTCTTGGTATGTACACCTTTACTTTCTCAATCTACCTTTTTATACCTCGACATTTATCATCTTGGACATCTATTCCTAGGGAGGATTCCAAGCGCCCTCGTGCCCTCTTCTCATGTGGGTGCCGTTGACCCCTTAGTATACTTTGTTACACATCTTTTGGGTCTTTTCTAGTCATTTGAGCATCTTATCTTTTTTGGTAGTTCAGGCCTTTTTGGGGTTAGTTAAAAAATTCAAGAAAGGGAATCATATAAATATAAATTTATGTGATCACAATAAGGGACCAAACACTAAGCATTAGCTATCACCACCTAAAGTTTCATCCATCAAGGCATCTAAAAGCTCCATTGCATTCATATAGTGACATCCAAGGGATGGTTATTCTGCATACACTCTTCATAGGAGATAATTTCATTCTATTCTGATGCACACATCTATTACATTTCTTTACATCTATCTTACTTGTCTTAGCTATCAATTTGTGCAACACACATAAGAGCCACCTAGGGAACAATTCTACACACACACAAAACTACATTGGGTTTGAGATGTAGTGTAGTGCATAGTTGTAATTTTACGATTGTGACAGACGAGGACAATATGAACGCTCATTTTTCATCTTTCCTTTTGAGGATTTGATGTTTATTTGAGGGTTTTGTAGGTCGATATTTCATTACAGGTTTTTGGCAAACCTAAAAAAATCTTGGTGTGACCTCATAGTGACCAAGGTGACTAAAGTTTGAACAACTTGGGACACCAAATTGTAGGTGTTTTTTTAATTTCCCCATACTAAGATGCCCATAAACAGGTCCAGGGTACCCACGGGCACCCCTGTCCCTCTCACAATGCCCCAGTCTAGCCTATCTCTTTATATCTACATTTTACAGGGCTTATGTGTGAGGTTTCTTCCTTCTTGTTAAACTGATAAGATCTTTGATCAAGTTCAAATTTCACTGAGAATCAACTAAGGCTTCCTACCCTCTCTTTTTACATTAGGCTTTCATTATTTATTGCTTAATTTTTTGTGTATCTTTGTTGTACTTAATATTTCATTTATTTAATGTTGCAATAACAATCAGATCATGCTCTTATATAAATTTTATCTTAATAATTTTGGTTAACCCAAAATTTATCTTCACGTTCTTAGGGTCATAATATTCTAGGGTCATTCCATGGTAAGTGCACCAAGTTGGGGGACAATTAAGTGGACATCAAATCCTAAATTTTACATTAAAAATAGCAAAACATCAAATTTAGTCTTCCGCGGGACTTGAACCATGCCAAAAAGTAAAAACTATGTCATAAAAATGGTACCATTGCGTAGGGGAGACAATTATCTTTGTAGAAATACTGATTTTAAAGTGAATAGAAGAGGATAAATATCATTGTATAATTTTTTACTAATAGTAGGTCTTTAAGACACTTTTTCCTGTGAATGTTTATGTCTACGTTTAAGACTTCAAATTTTTTTTCACTTATCAGAATGTCATAAAACTTATACCATCCCAACTGTGGTGAAATTATATACATGTTCAAAAAAAAATTTATTTGATTTCAATATTTTTTTATGAAGTTATGGTGGGCAAACGGAAAGTGCTCTGTTTTCTTATGTTTTCATACCACTTTCATGGAAAAAATCAGAAAAAATAAAATACTACTCAAAAAATTACAAATAAAATCCATCCCAAGATAGATAGTGGCATATAACTTCTCACCAAAGGAAAAATATATATATCATTTGTTGGTCATCCAAATTGTGGGCAAAACGGACTATAATCTTATCGGCATTTAAAAAAAAAAATACCAAGTCATGGAATTTTGAATGTTTAATATAGCTAATCTTGTCCACTTTTTACAAAAATTAGTATTTGGAAACTAGATTCTAGATGCTACGATTCATATTACTATAATTTTGTCTAATTTTGAGTGTATGTTTGCTAATAATCCCTATAAGTTTGATATTATGTTGGTTATTTGCAATATGATGTCCACGGATGACCCCTATATTTGTCCATCAACTTCCTGCACTTACCCCCATCATGAGTATCTCTATTAATTATTTCTTGCTCAACCCTGAATTAAGAGAAAGAGTAAAAAAATTCCTAGCTACCACTCACATTCTTGCTAATATCCATCCAAATTAAGTCTATTAAATGATTCCTTTTCTGAGCACATTGCTTTCTAATATAATCATGATGTTGATCTTACCATTTTTTACAATGACCCCACATTGCACATCATGTTTCCCATTTACAATGTGGGTGTTAAGCGTACTTTAATTTAAAATGGATCTGAAATCAATATTTATCACATTTTATTCCTCGAAAAGATTATCCTTTTAGGTATTAATGTAATTCCATCATCTCCTTCTCTTCATGCATATGATGTCTCTCTTCATCCATGATTAGGTCATATTAATATACCTATTACACTTGGACAAAAAATTATCAACAAGGTTTTCTTTGTCATTGACTTCACTGTTTCATACAACTATTTACTTTTTAGGCCATTGAATCATGACATGTAATTGGTTCCCTTTACAGTACATCGCTGTATTGAATTCCTACATGAGGGTATTAAATATACTATTTTTTGTGACCATCATCCATAAAAATATTTCATCCATGAGAAAAATACGAAACTTCCTACTCCACGAACTGATACTACTGATGAACCTCCAACCTATGGATACTCCCCCTCATTTTCGACCACTGAATGGTGATATTTGCGTGATAGATTACTACCTCATAATGCCCCATCACCTCCACTCCTACTACTACTACTTATAATTTCTTTATTAGGGGTTTTTCTAGTCTATAGACAGTTGATCATTCCATACACCCTTCCATCGATCCACTCCCTAAATGAAAATCAACGCATGGCATTCAACTGAACTCGACCTCCCGAGGTCATGCCAAGATAGACGATGCGTAAGATGTGGATGGATATGGATAGATAAATATAATGAATATGTGCTATATAGAAAAAATATGTGGGAATGGGGAAAACAAGCTATTAAGAAAAAACAAATACTCGACGTGTTGTCATTTGGGATCTGTTTTTGTCAAGGATGATAAAGCAGGCCCATCAACCCAGATGAGTTTTCATTCTAATGGATGGATGGCAAGGATGGCCACATGAAGAATCAAATTAAAGATCAAGCTCCATGGAAATTATTCAATGGTGGGAATACGAGGAAAACAATTGTTCCTCATAACTAATTTATAGATAAGGTATTGATTCAAGGAGAGAGGCATGTTCCACTGGCTCTATGGTAGTTAGCTCAGAGTGGTCCAAGTATTGAGGGCTTCTGGAACCTTCTTTCATTCATAAAATTCAAGCAAATCCTAATGATGTATGGTTTGAAGTGGGGGTGAACACAGACAAAGAGCATAATCCTGAGTAATGTCTACTTAGTCTTAAGGCCTTACAGTGTAGGAACGTTGTGGATAAAAAAGTAAAATCTTGGGTTGTGGTCCTGTATGTCATAATGAGTAAATAGTATTGCAAGGGGTAGTCCACTATTTGTAGGCTTTGTATCTGAGATTGCTTAAAAATATTTATTATTACAATTTTCTATTGTAAGTGTGTGTTTGCTCAAAGCACACAATACAAGATATTTTCTATGGTGAAATCAAGACTGATTAGAATGAGTTCTTGTGTTATTTCCTCCTTGATAACTTGGAAATAATTCTTGGTATCTATTTTCAACTACACTTTAGCGTCCTTCCTCAACATGTCATTCAGTGGCCTGAAAATTTCAACAAATCAAAAGATAAATTTCCTTTCAAAATTAATTTTTCCAAATAAATATTTTAATTCCTGTATGTTTTTTTGTGAACCAAAATTTGAAATTCTATCAACTCTATCAGGGTCAATATATATACCATCCTTTTTAGGACACGAGAAAGTAGTTGAACTTCTGTAATGTATAATACACTCATTTTTTAATTTTCAGAGATGGCGTAGATTTTACATATTTAAAAAAACTTGCTAAGTTCCTCACGTAGTATAACATATTTATAGAGAAGAAAGTTAGATCATCCATGTAAATGATAATACATTTTCCACAAAGACCTTGAAAATCACGATCCACGGATCTATGAAATGTTTCTCCAACATTAATTAAAATAGAGAGCATCCTCTTAGAGGAAAACATTTCCCATTTGGTGGTGAAATTAGTCTTTATCCTATCTTTTCTATTTGCAAGAACATGGTTGTATATTTAGAAACCATCAAGGGAAGACATCATCTCAGATCCACTTACTAAATGTATAACTTCTTCTAGAGAGGGAAGAGGATAATTGTCCTTTTTTTGAAGCTTCATTCAATTTTTACGAATCTAGACACAGTCTTATCTCACCATTCTTTTTCCAAACATGAACCATATTAGCCAACCAAGTTGAGTGTCTTATGTGAAATATTACCCCAGCAGCCAGAAATATTTTTACTTCTTTGTAAATTAAAGGATCTAGGAACGGGTTTTTTAGTGTTTGCATTTTCCTAAAAGGTTTGTGATCCTCCATCACTATTTTTGTATGGGTGCTAAATCTAGGATAAAAATTCTTTAAGTCATCATAAGACTATGCTAAAACATATGTGTAAATTTTTAGGAGAACTATTGTTTTGATTATTTCCTCATTTATTCAAGCTAGGCCTATGTTTACAAACTTGGGATGTTCCTTGGTGCCAAGGTTTATTTTTCCATAATCATTTTCATCAATGATTTAGGACTCAAAAAAATCTGAGTTATTTAGGAACTGAATGATTTTATGGTCATTGTTAAATACATAAAATTGGTCCACATTATCTGGTATCGAAGGGCTGGCAATCAATTCCAAAAACATTAGTTTTGTGGAAAAAACTTCATGCACTTTGGGTAACTATCTAGTCCTAGTTGTATACTACTGTTCATATGATTCATAAATAAGAAAAACTACTAATTAACCCATGTATTTGACAACCTTTATTTTCTTTCTATTAAGAATTTTTTTTGTGCACCCTTAATTTCTCGGTCTACATTTTTATACTTCGGCATTTATCATCCTAGACATCAATTCATAGGGAGGATTCCAACGCCAGGTGCCCTCTTCTCATGTGGGTGCCCTTGTCCCCTTCGTATATTCCTCACAATTTTTGGGTCATTTGTAGCCATTTGAGCATAGTAATTTTTTGGTAGTTGGCCTTTTTGGGGTTAATTATGAAATTCAAGAAAGGGAATCATAAAAATATAAAGTTATGTGATCATAATAAAGCACCAAGCACCAAGCATTATCTATGACCACCTAAGGTTGCATCGATCAAGGCATCTAAGAGCTCCATCATAAGGGACATAACGGATGGTTTTTTGCATCACTCTTCATACGAGGGAAGTTCATTCTATTTGATGCACACATCTATTAAATTTTACATCTAGCCACTTGTTTAGTATCCATTTGTGACACGCACAAGAAAAACCTAGCGAACAATTCTACACACACACAAAACTACATTGGGTTTGAGATGTAGTGTAGTGCATAGTTGTAATTTTACGATTGTGACAGACGAGGACAATATGAACGCTCATTTTTCATCTTTCCTTTTGAGGATTTGATGTTTATTTGAGGGTTTTGTAGGTCGATATTTCATTACAGGTTTTTGGCAACCTAAAAAATCTTGGTGTGACCTCATAGTGACCAAAGGTGACTAAATTTGAACAACTTGGGACACCAAATTGTAGGTGTTTTTTTAATTTCCCCATACTAAGATGCCCATAAACAGGTCCAGGGTACCCACGGGCACCCCTGTCCCTCTCACAATGCCCCAGTCTAGCCTATCTCTTTATATCTACATTTTACAGGGCTTATGTGTGAGGTTTCTTCCTTCTTGTTAAACTGATAAGATCTTTGATCAAGTTCAAATTTCACTGAGAATCAACTAAGGCTTCCTACCCTCTCTTTTTACATTAGGCTTTCATTATTTATTGCTTAATTTTTTGTGTATCTTTGTTGTACTTAATATTTCATTTATTTAATGTTGCAATAACAATCAGATCATGCTCTTATATAAATTTTATCTTAATAATTTTGGTTAACCCAAAATTTATCTTCACGTTCTTAGGGTCATAATATTTCTAGGGTCATTCCATGGGTAAGTGCACCAAGTTGGGGGACAATTAAGTGGACATCAAATCCTGAATTTTACATTAAAAATAGCAAAACATCAAATTTAGTCTTCCGCGGACTTGAACCATGCCAAAAAGTAAAAACTATGTCATAAAAATGGTACCATTGCGTAGGGGAGACAATTATCTTTGTAGAAATACTGATTTTAAAGTGAATAGAAGAGGATAAATATCATTGTATAATTTTTTACTAATAGTAGGTCTTTAAGACACTTTTTCCTGTGAAGTTTATGTCTACGTTTAAGACTTCAAATTTTTTTCACTTATCAGAATGTCATAAAACTTATACCATCCCAACTGTGGTGAAATTATATACATGTTCAAAAAAAAATTTATTTGATTTCAATATTTTTTTATGAAGTTATGGTGGGCAAACGGAAAGTGCTCTGTTTTCTTTATGTTTTCATACCACTTTCATGGAAAAAATCATAAAAAATAAAATACTACTCAAAAAATTACAAAATAAAATCCATCCCAAGATAGATAGTGGCATATAACTTCTCACCAAAGGAAAAATATATATATCATTTTTTGGTCATCCAAATTGTGGGCAAACGGACTATAATCTTATCGGCATTTAAAAAAAAAAATACCAAGTCATGGAATTTTGAATGTTTAATATAGCTAATCTTGTCCACTTTTTACAAAAATTAGTATTTTGGAAACTAGATTCTAGATGCTACGATTCATATTACTATAATTTTGTCTAATTTTGAGTGTATGTATTGCTAATAATCCCTATAAGTTGATATTATGTTGTTATTTGCAATATGATGTCCACGGATGACCCTATATTTGTCCATCAACTTCCTGCACTTACCCCCATCATGAGTATCTCTATTAATTATTTCTTGCTCAACCCTGAATTAAGAGAAAGAGTAAAAAAATTCCTAGCTACCACTCACATTCTTGCTAATATCCATCCAAATTAAGTCTATTAAATGATTCCTTTTCTGAGCACATTGCTTTCTAATATAATCATGATGTTGATCTTACCATTTTTTACAATGACCCCACATTGCACATCATGTTTCCCATTTACAATGTGGGTGTTAAGCGTACTTTAATTTAAAATGGATCTGAAATCAATATTTATCACATTTTATTCCTCGAAAAGATTATCCTTTTAGGTATTAATGTAATTCCATCATCTCCTTCTCTTCATGCATATGATGTCTCTCTTCATCCATGATTAGGTCATATTAATATACCTATTACACTTGGACAAAAAATTATCAACAAGGTTTTCTTTGTCATTGACTTCACTGTTTCATACAACTATTTACTTTTTAGGCCATTGAATCATGACATGTAATTGGTTCCCTTTACAGTACATCGCTGTATTGAATTCCTACATGAGGGTATTAAATATACTATTTTTTGTGACCATCATCCATAAAAATATTTCATCCATGAGAAAAATACGAAACTTCCTACTCCACGAACTGATACTACTGATGAACCTCCAACCTATGGATACTCCACCTCATTTTCGACCACTTGAAGGTGATATTTGCGTGATAGATACTACCTCATATATGCCATCACCTCCACCTACTACTACTACTACTATAATTCTTTATTAGGGGTTTTTCCAGTCTATAGACGTTGATCTATCCCCTACACCTTCACATGATCCACTCCCTAAATGAAAATCAACGCATGGCATTCAACTGAACTCGACCTCCCGAGGTCATGCCAAGATAGACGATGCGTAAGATGTGGATGGATATGGATAGATAAATATAATGAATATGTGCTATATAGAAAAAATATGTGGGAATGGGACAAACAAGCTATTAAGACAAAACAATATCCTCGACGTGTAATATTGGGATCTGTTTGTCAAGGATAAAGAAGGCCCTTCTAACCCAAATGAGTATAATGGATGGATGAGAAAGGATGGCCACATGAAGAATCAAATTAATATCAAGCTCCATGGAAATTCATTCCAATGGTTGTGGAATACGAGGAAAACCAATTGGTTCCTCATAACAATTTATAGATAAGGTATTTGATTCAATGAGGGAGAGGCATTGTTCCACTGGCTCTATGGTTAGTTAGCTAGAGTGGTCCAAGCTATGAGGGCTTTCTGACCTTCTTCATTCATAAAATTCAGCTATCTAATGATGTCTGGTTGAAGTGGGGTGAACATAAAGACTAAAGAGCATAATCCTGAGTCAATGTCTACTTAGTCTTAAGGCCCTTACAGTGTACGAACGTGTGGATCAAAAAAGTAAAATCTTGGTGGTTGTGGTCCTTGTATGGTCATACTTGTTTAAATAGTATTGCAAGGGGTAGTCCACTATTTGTAGGCTTTGTCATCTGCGATGCTTAAAATATTTAATTATTCAATTTTCTCATTGTATCATGTTTGTGTTCTGATGACATGCACAGGGAATCCCGTATCTATGTCTGTAACTAGTTTAGCCCTGTTTTGTTTTGGAAGCAATGGATCAATAGCATATGTTTTCTCTTGTTGTGCTTCATTTATGGTCATGTATGCATTCAAAGTGTTTTAATCTAATCAAGGTAAAAATAATCTAATCTAAATAAGAAAATTCTACACTATCTTTTTGTGTTTTGGAATGCAATGGAAATAAACAATTCAAAAATACTAATCTAAAAAAAGGAAATAATTTGTGCTTTTATAGAATTTAGAAGAAGCGAAGAAATGAAAAGATTTTAATCTAACAAAAGGAAATATTTTTGTGCTTTTTTGGAATTTAGAAGAAATGAAGAAATGAAAATATTCTAATCTAACAAATAAATAATCGGATGTAGTTATTTACCTTTGCAATGGAGTAATTAAACCTATACTAATAGATTAAAGCCTCCCTAGTTAAAAAAATTTCCTTGCCTCAAAGGCATGGGAAGAAATCAGAGCTTCTCAAAGAAGATTTTCTTCCCCTCCAACTTCCTTGAAAAGAGAAAATAAATCTTTTATGGAGGATCTTATAAATTAAATAATTCTTCGATTGATTTCTAAATTAATCAAGGAAGCTTTCTTCTAGAATCACCTCTTTGCAAATCTACAAAGATAGAAAAGAAAGGCTATCTATCCTAAGAAATATTTTGTTGAAAGAAGTGATCTATTGTAACTACTCAATGATTATAAAAATGAAATTGAAAAACCATTTCTAATGTAGTGAATAATATGAATAATATTTTCAAATAAAGAATTAAGGAAACCTAATTACAACCCCAACCTATTATTTGTAGTATAGTGGAAATCCAATTATGGTGTGATTTTGTGTCCCCTCAATTTTTCTTTTCAATCTCTTGTGTTCACATGAGTCCAGGACGCTAGGAATGTAGTAGAAGCAGCAAGGAAAAAGTGTTGGAGCAATGAAAAGTTGATGACAGTCTGGTAGTAATGTGGGAAGAAGAAAGATTGTGCAAGAGAATAGATCTTGGATATGTAATTTCTAGCAAGATTGTTACATCTCAACTAAGTAAGATAAACAAATAATTTTCAAAATTTTTCTTTAGAACATAATGTTTTTACAGAAGGTTGATTGGGTTGTGCACTATCACACTTAGAAGCCATGGGGTGCCACATCAACACATGAATGGGAAGTTAAACAATCAATTACAAATTACAAGTGGAAGAGGAAATTTCCACAAGTCAGTCAAGCTTGAAGTCAGCTAAAATGATTGAGAAACGTGCTCTAAAATTGAACTAAACTGAAGTAATCATGTGTCAATTCTCAGGTAAAGATGTGAATCATCATTGGGGACCTTTTGTAACCTTTTTCCGAAAATGTAGCATGTGTAAATTTGGGTGTGTACAACCACCCTTATTAGCATGCTCATGCTTTATGTGCACACTTTTCATGAATGAAAATTATTAGGAACATGTTCCATTTGATCCTGCTTTATTTAAATCTATATACAAACATGATGGGTTAACTCAGATAGGCATTACAGTTGACAACATAATCCCTTAACCTTATGATCATCATATATAACATGGGTTTTTTCGCATCACCACTGCTTATTGTCTTTGATACTTTTATCTCACTGTATTTCTTTCATGTGATCCCATCCTTCTCCATTCATGCTAGGATATTATTGGCTCAATTACAGCAGGGGAACCTTAGACCTTGATGATATTGATATCTCATCTCCGATGTCCTTTGGTTGTGTGTTAATTTGTAAAAATTATTTTCTTGGCTATATACAAAATCTCACTCGTTGGTATGCACATGGCTTCCCATTAGCTCCTTTAACTAATGAGGAATATGCTACGTGCATGTAAAAATTACGCTTAGACATTTCTTTATGTGACTAACCTAATACTATTGATTATCAAGTTTTGGATCCAACACCTACTAGCTTTGACTATGACAATGACGATCTTTTTTATGACTGTACTTGATCATTTTCACCCTTAAAAAACTAGGGGACATCATGCTTATTTTACCCCTATCATCAACACATGTCTTGCATTCACATCATTTCACACCTTGATTGGAGGATATACATCTTCAAACATGCTCGTATCATCATTTCCCTATGACAAACTCTTTTGAGTTTGTTCAAACTTTACTGTTGACGGAATCCCATATCCATTAACCTCATGTACTACAATATTATATATGTTTATAGCACACACACTTTTCACTTCTGAATCTTATCAGTTACACATCCAACATTGGACACTACACATCATATTAGACACAACACTTGACCCACTTTTAGCATATCCTCATTACCATAATTCATCACTAGAAAATCAAAATATTTGTGACTTATCCTTCCTATTAAATGTATTCAACACCCTAAAAATACATAGTGCTCATGCTTACTCATTAAAATCAACTCAAAAAAACAACAAGCACAATACTCTCTCAACATACCCATCACACGGTGCACTACACAGGACATACCTTTCACATGTTTTCATCACTATACAACCCACACACATCCAGCATATCTCACGAGACCCACACGACACATTACCCTATGATGCACTCTAGTCCCATGGTTCGTTATTGACTGCTGAGTTTCTAATTTTGAATTTAACCTCACTTCCTCAACATGCCTGCAACATTGTCTTCACTTCATCTTCACTAAATCAATCAATAAATCCTTCTATAAGACTATGTGAGATTTTATCCATCAAATTATTCACACATTCCATGTATACACTCTTGTCTTCATCACCACACTTTCTAACATCCTATTCATATATTTTGTGATATACTCTTTATGTTAAAGCATCACGCTTATTAGCATATTACTTAGACGTCTCGTGGTATATGCTTTAGGATAAATCTTCACACATCCTAGCACATCATTATAAAACTTTAAGATCAAATCATCCCTATGTTGCATTCATTATCATCTATATGTCATCATTATACAATCAAACCTCTACACTTAATTCACTAAATCTTCCTACATACGACACATCATTGACACCATTTCCCAATGATACACTCCTGTTTATGGTTCATTGTTGACTACTGAAGGGGCATAAATAAATTGACCTCATTGCATACATACGCATCCACTCAGGGGGCACGTTACTCCTATAATTCACTCTACATTCCATTCTACCTCATTCACATCATACTACATATATCAGTTGCATTTACTCTTACTTAGTTAGGATTTTACATTTTCATCCTATTACACATACTAGACAGATATTTTTTATGTCATTATCCTTATCATACACACATACACGTTCACTTACATTTTTATTTATGCTCATAGACTTTGCAAATCTATCCACACAACATGGCTGCCTAGCATAGTACCTAGTAACAGTCCCAAAGAGGTTCTCAGGGGCATCCACTTTCGTACATCAGAGGTGATATGGTATCATTTTTTTTCATAGCACATTAATTTATCATATTATACACACTTTCAAATACTTTTTTATATTTCTAAAATTCTAATGAGTGCTTCATGTGTAGCATTTTTGAAGCATATATATTTACCACCATGGTTTTTTGTTACATTACTTCTTCTTGTTTTACTTTTCTTGTCATTGATTGCGGTCATTTCCCTATGTATTGATTGTTCTATGATTGCTAACAGTCGTACCTACCTTGATTTTCTTGTGACATCGTGAGTGGTGTCTAATGTTTGTAACCCACTTTTCATGGGCTGAATTGTCTTCTCTTATGTTTACTTGCATTGTAGCTTACACAATTTTTTCTTAGCTTACATTTTATGCATGCATATTTTTCTTTTCTTGCATTAACACTTGTTTCTTACCTATTTTTTACATGTGTCTTAGTTTGTAATGAGCACATTTTGTTCCCCTTACAGGGCACAGTTTCAACACAACAATCAATCCTCTTTTGGGCCGCATAATCCTTCAAAAAATTTGTATGCAACCTAAAAGAGGGGGGAATTAATTACCCCATAAAGCGTTGTACATAGTATGGTACCAATACAAAACAATTTTTAATTTCAGATAGGAATTAGAATCAGATTTTGGTCCTTAACACAGTGGCCTTTCTTGGATGCCTAAAACCATGCAATTACACAATGATTCGTAGTTTAGTATAGTCTACAGAACTCCACATAATATATTTTAAAGGGAATATAGTCCTTAGCACATGATTTTATACACACAATTTGCACGGGTTGTCTACATTGTGGGAATCAGTTAAAGGTTGGAGGATGACACTATACTATTCTCCTTGCACTTATTCCATTTAATTGGCATGAGATCACTTGAAGAATGCATGCATCAACATATTCTACATAATAATTTTCTACACCCTTTCCTCATCACATATCAGGTGCACATTTTCCTTTTTCACACTTTCAACATTTTTACATACTTTCTTTACACATTTTTTTTTACATATTTTGATCATATACATGTGTATTTGACTACTTGTTCATATTCTCTTTTGTAGGTCCATCCATATGGCATGCGGTAGTCATTGTCAACAATGACAACATCAACAACATGTACATGACGACATCCACACATGCGTTTCTATCCTAGGTTCATTCTCATCACTTTTTGTAATTTCTCGTTCTTAGCATCAACTCGTAACATTTTTCTATCACTCCATGCTTTGTCTTATCCCTCAACATGCTTTCATCATCGATCTATAATGGTTATAAGGTATCTACCTCTATCTACTTTATGTTACCAATATATCTTCTCACCAACATAAAGTGGGGGAAAAGGTAGATACAAAATCACACTCTATTTGGGTAATTATCGAGTCTTGGTTACATACTACTATTCTGATGATTCCTAAGTAATAAAATTTCTAACTAACCCATGTCTTTGGAAATATTTCTCTATTATCTGTTACTATTATTGGTCTTGCACACTTAATTTCTCAATTTTCATTCTTATAATTAAACATTTATCATCTTGGAAACCAACTCCCATCTAGAATGCCAATGTTAGGCACCCTTGTCCCCTTTGGGTACCCTTGTCCCCTTTGAAATTACTCACACTTTTGTGGTTATTTCTATCCAATTGACCATCTTATCTTTTTGGTATTTCTCCTTTTCAGGTTTAATCATGAAACTCAAGCCATGGAATCATATAAATATAAAGTTATGTGATGATAATAAAGGACCAAACACTAACCACTATCTATCACAACCTAAGGTTGCATCCATCTAGCTACATCACAAGGGAAAATAGGGCTGATTTTATGTATAAAACTTCATAGGAGGGAATTTCATTCTATTCCATGGGAAATATTATTACATTATAAATCTAGATACTTTCTTGTTATCCAAGTGCGGCACAAACAAGATAAACCTAGGGAACAATTCCGCACACACACACACAAAAATACTTTGGGTTTGAAAAGTAGTGTAATACTCAATCATAAGTTCACCATTGTGACAAATGAGGATGGTGTGACCCCTAATTTGGAATCTTTCTTATTTAGAATTTGATGTCTATTTAAGGGTTTTTCAAGTCTATATTTCATTTCATGTTTCTGGAAACCTCAGACATTTTTGTGACACCACAGAGTGATAGAAGGTGAACACCTTGCGAAACCTTAAAGGAGGTTTTTTGAAAATTTCTAAAGACCTACCACACCCAAAAATAGGTCTAAGGTGCCCACGGATGCCATTGTCCCTCTCGTAGTGCCCTAGTACATCCTATCTCTCTAGATCTACATTTTCCAAGGCTTCTTTGCAACATTTATTCCTTTCTGTTCAACCAGTCAAAGTTTGAATCTAGCTAATATTTCACTACGAATCACCTAAGGCTTCCTACCCTCTATTTGTACATTAAGGTTTCATTATTTATTAATTAGTTACTTGTGTATCATTGTTGTACTTAATTGTTCATTTATTTACTACGCCATTAACAATCATGTTAGGATCTTATTTACATTGTATTTAATCAATTTCTTCCTTCACCTCCCGAGTGGGTGAAAGAGAAATGGAAGACATGGATAATACATCCACTTATTTATTTTATTTCACGGGAGTGTACAGAATGTTAAATGCATCAAAATATTCAATAATCTCCCATACTCTATTCTTGTACCTACTAAGATATGATTTTTTACATTGATATTTTCTCCTAACTTGATTGAATACAACCTAAGAGTCCAAAAACAAAATTAGTTTCTTGATCTTGTGCTTAATGGAAAATTATAATCCTAATACCAAGGCTTCATACTCGACCAGGTTGTTGGTGTAAGGGAACTCTAGTTTATAGGAGGTTTAATACTATTGTTTTTTTGGAATGGTTAAGAAAATTCTTACCCCAGAGCCTTTTTTAGAGCAAGGATTATCGATGTGCAATGACCATATCCTCAGGGCATGTTAGTTATCATATTATTTATTTTTGTTCTTTATGGCCACAACATACACAACAATGTCCATTGAACAAAAATTGGCTTCTTCATTCTTGGTATTGTATTTTGTGATCATATGTCTCATCCTAGTATCTCTTTCCATTCTAATTTGATTTTAGATACCTATCCAAGGAAACGACATAACGGAATAGTCAGTAGAAAAGTAACCATTCAACACTTATGACCAATCTATGATAAATAACATGTCATAAGATTATTATTTTTCTACAACTTGTATGCATATGAATTTTACGATCCTAGGCTTAGAGGTTATTTGCATGTGCAAACTTAAGTGTTTTCTGTGATGAAATCTATTGAAATGAAGGGGGTCAAACTTTGGTTTCCCCTTTGTCCCTTTTTAACCTCAGGGACAATCTAAGTGGACAAAAAGGGAGAAAAAGTGTGACCAAGCCATTTTCAAATATTGATGTGATCTGCCAAGTGCAAATTAAGACACTGGGAATAATTTTTAGGCCCTTAGAGAATGGAATGGTGTTTTGGAGTCAAAAACTATATCATTTTGACTCCAAATCACTTGTGGAGAACATAGAAACCAAGATTAGGAGATAATTATTATTTCAACTTGAATATTTTTAAAATTCAACTTTTTAACATGAGCAACATCAATGACTTTACCTATTAAAAAAATTGTGAAGACATAGGAAAAAAATTATGTTTCCATCATGTGGAAAATTCCAAGAAATTTGCTTTGAGTAGTTGATGAGATTCTAACTCCTCCTAGAATTTCCATAATCATGTTGAAATTTTTTTCATAAATGGCAGAGAATAAATAATTTATTATTATATTAATTTTATTAAATTATTCATCCAATTTAATAATTGTACAATCCAATAATTGTAGTTTCAAATATAGTGTATATATTTGCAATAATTAATAATTAAATGCTATAATGTAGAGTAAATTTATAGAATAAAATTTAAATCAACAGAAGTAAAAAACATAACATAAACACAAGATATATAGTGGCCTGAAAACCCGAAGGTAAAAACCCCACTTCAAAAGCATTTTCATTTTATCATAATTTTTACATAAAATTTCCCCAGCACCTCCACTTCTACCTCAATCCCACAATGATGCTTTGCACAATAAAAATAATGTGAAAATGATTTTTAGGTAAAATTTACTTTATCTTGGTTAATTGTGCATTTACCTTAGTTAATTATTAATTAATGGTAAGTTGTTATTAATCATTTATTATTTGTAATTTGGAATAGCATTTCCATACATGTCTTTTGCTTTTATTAAATTTGTTATATGGTTATACTATTCAAAACCATATATTTGGAATTTATATGTGCACGAGACTATTTATTGTTGCACTGTTACAACATCATGTTTTTTTGTACCTAGATGTACAATTCATATAAGAATTAAAGCACTTTATTGTAATGGTTGATTTATTTCACATTAATATAATTATAAAGGATTTTATCCCTGTTTGTGAACTTACATTTGGTACCAAAGCTGGTTGAAGCTCCTGGCAAGGTTGGAGAAAGAATGCAGAGGAAGGAAAAGTTTTGGAGAAGAAAATTGCTACATCAGAGAGACAGTGTTACCTCTTCTAGCTTCTTAGAACTCCCTATAGTCTAACAACCTCCTATGTGATCTCCAGGTAGATGGAAATTAAAAAAAAAATTGTACTCTTTGCACTAGGAATTTTTTTTCTGGAGCTAATCATATTCAGGATATTAAAAAATAATAATAATTTTTTAGAGGTCTGCCCACCCACTACTGAGCTACCTATTTGCATTGTTGACCAGTTTTGTGTTAAAACCATCATTTTATTTACCAAGCTGAGCTATTATGTTGGACTTGGGTTACACATCAAGCTGCATACTGAGCCAATTAATGAGTTTTTCACATTGGAGACCGAGCTGCGTAAACCACTTACCCAGTTACATTAGCTTTTAAGCAAGATGAATTCATTAGACCAAGAATCAACCCCTTCCATGGCCAAGTTTTGTTTGAAGTGAATCAAGATCTCCATAGACCCCCCTGCCGAGTTGAAGAGTTTATGTGTTGAATCTGTAGACCCTAACCAAGTTGGGGCGAGCAATTACAAATGAAGATTTTTTTTAGCGTTTGAGACATTCTTATCAAAACGACTGAGTGAGCCACATCGTAAGTGGCCACAATGAGTTACCTGTCTCCTCTCACCCAAAAACCGTGGCATCTCCTCCCGAGATGATCCACAACACCTACAAAACAATAAATAGCATAGGATAACAATGCAAAATGTGTTTTAAAAAAAAAGGAGAAATGACAAACAATGGTCGAGGCATCATATTCAAAATAATGAACCTCTATATAAACCAAAATCATGGAGGAAATCCAAACAACGAGATCAAAATAACAATTATGAAACAATGGCGACAAAAAATACAAAGCATTAGATCCATTTTTTACGGTTGGAGAAACCCTAATCCAAATTCAAGCTCTCCTCCATGCATGTAGTGCCACTGAGAGCCTTAGCCACGTCACATTTTTCAAACGTTATCCTTTTTAACATTAATCTAAATTGCTTTTTCTTCATTTTATACCACAAGTGCTCCATGCGCCAAAGTAGATACTGCAAAGGATTTTAGTGTGAGAAGTTTGGGGTTCAATTCCCACCACCTACTCAATTTTTAAACCAATTTCAATTTGGAGGAAAAACTAGTGAAATTACCAACTTTGGAAGTCCTTTTAGCAAATAACCTCAGCTAAACTACTTAGTTAAAACTAAAGCCATCACTAAAATTTTAGTGAGAAAAACCCTACTTTAGGAGGGGAAAATTCTCCTAAACCTCGTATTTTTTCATTCTAAGAAACTTTTGCTAAAGGAGATATACTCAAAAATTGTATTTTCAGCTATTTTTTTGTAATTTTTTGCATTGAGGGTGGTATTGGGCTCCTGAGGCCACCAATGCCCATAAATAATTATTTTTTGCTTGTCATTCAATTTTTCCAAATTTTTTGAATGTAATTTGTATACTTTAGTATATTTTACTAATTTTCAGGTTGCCATAGTCAACTGTAAACTTTGTAACTGCTCAGAAACTACTAGAGTATTGTACCTAAAAATAATTAAATTTGGTTCAAAAACATGAGATCCTAGATTTCGTTCATAGCATTCGGTATATACAGTGCCTTTGGGAAATGGTTACGGGTAAAGCCGTCATGACTACTACTGCACTTAACACCTAATATAGCTGCAACAAGGTCATCTTAGCATTGACCCTTTAAATCGATGGGGATTAATAAGGTCACAGTGCACACACTATGAGCCATCCCATGTGTCTGTGAACAATTTCACTACATAAATCTAGACAGAGAAATTATATGAATATATAGAAAAGTTACACACGTGTATGAGGATATTTATTTGAGTCAGTGTCAATAATCACATAGACCCTTTTCAATATTGTCTTGGTACCACATATCAAATTTTTTCACGTATGTTAACGCCTCTTTCACATACCACCAGGTATGTAGAAAGGGTGATCTTCTTCCACATACCGCCGATTATATTAAAAGGGTACGTATATAGAAAGGTTCTGTATATTAGATTGATAGTATATTGATTGGCATACCTTATACCTAAAGTGATAAGAGTGTAACCCTGTCAGCGATTTCTATGAAATGGGCACCAATGCCCCCAAATGTTTTCTTCCAGATTCACAACTACTCAAAGCAAACAACTATGCTACAAGAAAGACTAAAATAAAGACACAACTTGAGTTTTAAGAGATCTTGATTGTTGTGAATCATACTCTGACCATATCAACTACTGATAAAACATAAGAATGACAGTTTGATAAAGTAGATCAAAAGGCCAAACTCATAATCTTGTTTGGAGTTTCCGATAATGTGTAACCCCACATTCGAGATGCCAAAACTTATAAAGAAGCATGGGATAAGTTGAGTGTGGTATACGAGGACAAAAATAGAATGTTATTATCAATTTGTAGAGTCAGTTACACACACTAAAGTTCAAGAAGAATGAAAAAATTGAAGCTTTCTTGAGAAGAGTTACAGAGTTAAGGGATTTAATTCTAGCCCTAGGTAAAATGGTCAAAGATGAAGCTCTTGTTGTCATTGTCTTGAGAGATCTCCCTTTTTCTTACCAAATTTTTGTAACAACACTAATTTTTTTTAAATACGACAGGTAGTTTTGACAAACTGATAAACCTATTGTAGCAAGAGTAATCTATGCATAATAAGAATGATAAAGAGGATCAAGAAATTTCTTCACATTAAAAATGAAAATTAAAAGGTAAGGGAAAACCTAATTCCTATCAAAATTCTAGAAATTAGTATTAAAATTAAGGGGACAATCATCAAAAGAAGAAATGTCCAATTTGTTAAAGAGGACATGAATTGAAAGGTTTTTGGTATAATACTCACAAGAAAGGTTCATCAAGACACTCTAGACCTCCACAACAACAATCTCATCAAGGAAATTCTTACCACAATCAAGGGCAGAAAAAGGGGAACTAGAAAAGAAAACCCCATCAGGAAGAAAATATTGCTGAGCAATAAGAACAGTGAGACAATGAATACTAATTATATATTGCTTAATGAAGTGAACCTTCCATGTCATCTAGTGGTGTCTGGTATGTTGATTAAGGAGCCACTCAACACATGAGCAGCCACAGATACTGGTTTACCTCAATGAAGGACACGCCTTCAAAAAACCATGTTTTATTGGGTTATGATTCTTCATATATAGTTCAGAGGATTGGGAACATTTCTCTACCCCTTGGTTAATGCAAGTGTAGAATATCAAATGTCCTATATGTCCCTGGGTTGACTAAAAATTTGTTTTCAGTCCATCAACTCTTAGATCACAACTTAAAAATTGACTTTGATAGTAATTTTGGCAAGAAAAAGTGTTTAACTTGAGAAAAGTCACGAGGCTCGAAAATAGTTGAAAAAGCCTCCAATGTGGGACACATGTTCTAGTTTGATTTTTTCCATAGAGATGATTAGGCACATTTAGCTAAGAACTCTACCTTAGCACAATTATGGCATCAGAGACTTGGTAATGTTAGTTTCAAGTATCTCGAGACACTTCACCGATGCAATATGGTACATTGATTACCATCTCTTTATAAGGATATAGACAAGTGTCCTCACTACCTACTAGGAAAACAACATAGAGCTTCATTCTAGAAGAGTACTTTTTGAGCTCATGAAAATATTGACCTAGTTCATACTGATATTTGTAGTCCAATGCAACCGAGTCATTCTGTATTTCATTACTTCATGCTTTTTGTTGATGACTATTCAAGAAAAATGTGGATTTTTTGTATTTTTAAGAAAAGTGAAGATTTTGAAAACTTCAAAAAGTTCAGAGTAGTTATTGAGAACGAAATTGGTTGTCACATAAAAACTCTCCACTTAGATTGAGGAGGGGAATTCACCAGTAATGAGTTCAAATACTACCTACAATCTCACGAGATTCTTCAAGAAATTCCTCCATCACATACACCACATTAGAATGGTGTTATTGAGAGAAGAAACATTACTATCATGGAAATGGTGTGATGTATGATCAATGATTCTCGACTTACAAAGACAACTATGTATTTGTTGAATAGAGTGCCCACAATTTCTCTTGAATGAGTAATTCCACATGAAGCATGGTCAAAGTGGAAACCATCTATTGCACATCTCATAGTATTCGGGTGTAAGGAAATTATGCACATACCTAAGAAGAACATAAATAAATTGGACATGAAGTCACATAAACTCATTTTTGTTTTGTACAGTGAAGAAAATCTTGGGTACAAATTGATGGATTCAAAGAACAGGATAGTCTATGCCAGCAGAGATGTTGAGTTCTTTGAGAAGAAGGAAGTAGAGTCTCCTCCTCCAGAGTCACCTAATGTAGATTCTTCACCACTTGTAAAAATGAAGCTGATTTTCCCACAAATTATGAAAGTGATGATTGAGATGATGTTGATGATCGAATAGAACCATGACCCACGGGAATAGTTCAATGTATGCCCAAGTGGTGTACTAGCATGTTACAAGATGCAAGAATGGTTGATCCACCAAATACATCCACCCTTAGACCACATACTCACAGTAAAGAAAGATAAGAAGTTAACTTTGCTTTGATGAGTAGAGTTATTGAATCTGATGAGTCCTCTATAGTCAAGGAAGCCCTACACTAAAAAACTTGGAAATATGCCATGGATTCTTAACATCAATTAGTAATGAAAAAAAACACTTGGCAGCTTTTCAATATTCCACCAGAGAAGAAACCCATTGGATGTAGATGGATATTCAAAATGAATTACAAAGCATAATGGACAATGGACAAGTATAAAGAAATACTAGTAGCAATGGGGTATGAACAAAAAGAAGGTATTAACTATGAGGATACATTTGCTCCCACAACTAAGATCAAAATGATCACGATGATCTTTGCTCTAGCTGCACAGTTTGGTTGGAAAGTCCATCAGATGGACATAAAAATTTCCTTCTTGAATGAATATTTACAAGAAAAATTCTACATGACTCAACCAGAGGGATATGTTGTACCTTGTCAAGAAGAAAAGGTATGCAGACTCCAAAAATCTCTATATGGCCTCCAATAGGCACCCTGGGCATGCTACATCAAAATTGATGAGAATATCGTACATCATGGATTTGTTAGAAATCCATACTATCCCAATCTTTACCTCAAAAAGTAAGGGGGGACATTGTGTTTTTCGCTGTCTATGTTGATGATTTAGTCATCACTGGCAGTTCAGTGAGGATGATAGATGAAATGAAGAAATATCTTAATCAATCGTTCGACATGACAGATCTCGAGCTAATGCACTATTGTCTTCGATTGGAAGTATGGAAGAAAGAGAATCACATATTTGTTTCTTAGATGAAATATACCAAGATGATGCTTGAGAAATTTAGGATGATGGATTGCACACCGATTGCTACACCTATGGAGAACATATTGTAGTTATCTCATTCACATCCATCTCTTGAGGTAAATGCCACTCTCTATCGATAGTTGATTGGGAGTCTCATTTACTTGACCTGCACTAGACCAGATATCATATTTGCAGTAAGCTATCTATACAGGTTCATGCAAGAACCTAAATTATTTCATTGAAAAGTAGTAAGGTGCATCTTGAGATATCTCAAAGGATCAATGGATCTTGGTCTAGAATACAAGAAGAACAAAAACTTCTTCTTGTCAAAATATTCATATGCAAATCATAATGGAAATATTGATGACAGAAAATCCACTTCAGTGTTTGTTTTCTTTATGGGATCAGGACCAATATCATGGGGAAGCAAGAAAAAACACTTTGTTTCTCATTCTTCTAGAGAAGCTGAGTATCGTTCTGCAAGAGAAGATGTGTGTGAAGCGATTTGGCTACATCGCATACCCGAAGGTCTTGGAATACCACAAGACAAACTGACCACCATTTATGTTGATAATGAAGGTGTTCTAAAACTTGTTCACAATCCGTTTTTTCATTAAAGAACAAACAAAACACATTGAGGTACAAGTACATTTCATACACGAGCATGTCTTGAAGCGCAATATACAACTTCAATTTTTTCCAACACCTAAACAATGAGTAGATATCTTCACGAATTAACTTGCATGTGAAAATTTGAAGTTGTTTAGAGAGTTCCTCTCCTTATCCCTTGAGGCAATTCAAAATTAAGGGGGGGAGTGTTAGGTAAAATTTAGTTTACCTTGGTTAAGTAGGCATTTATCTTAGCTAATTATTAATTAATGGTAAGTTGTTATAAATAATTTATTATTTATAATTTGGAATAGTATTCCCATACATGTCTTTTGTCTTTATTATAATTGTTATTTAGTTATACTATTCAAAACAATATATTTACAATTTATATGTGCACGGGATTATTTATTGTTGCACTGTTGCAACATCTAGTTTGTATGTGCCTGGTTGTACAATTCCTATAAGAATTGCAGCACTCCATTGTAATGGTTGATTTATTTCACATTAATATAAATATGCAGGCTTATGTCCTTGTTTTTGAAATTACAATAATATTTGACATACACAAACATGAAAATATCGAATACACAATATACAATATAAAATATACATTCCTATATGGCAACACCATATTAAATAGGGTTGGTGAATTGGTTGCACATGGGTACACCATTTCACTCATTTAATTAAATCAATGATTTAATTAAGTGTGGAGACCGATATATATTAAATTACATAAATAAAATTTAAACAAGGGGTATAAAGTTGTGGACCACATAAATGGTGTCTTTACTTGACATTATTACCCCAATACTCCCCCTTAATGTTAAGTAGTCAAAAATATGCAAAATCATAATTTTCTACAAAAGGATTTACCATCCATAAATCACGAATGAAAATGTAGGCTAGCATATAAACAAGGGAAATCATACAGAAATTCTCACAAACAATTCTTAATACATATGAAGACTTAACTAAATTATGCATCCTTTTATATAACAAGAAACTAATATAATTAATGCATCACTAATATTTAAAAGTAAACTCATATGTTGTGATCATTTACTTAAGAATCTTATACAATCATATTTTAGAAAATGGAGGAAGCACAAGAATTTTACAATAGTCCGTGAAGAGGTGGCATTTTCATGAACAATCCCCCTCAATGAAACCTCGAAAATGCCTAAAAAGGATCAAAACTTACATAGCTTCGTACTACTCAATGGCTTTGTGAAAACATATGCAACTTGATTTTTTTGGAACAAAAATTGAGATCAATATCACCATTTAGGAGTTTCTCTCGAATGAAGTGGATATAAATCTCTATATGCTTCATTCTTTACTATTGAATTGGATTTCTTGCAAAAATAATGAAAATCTTGTTGTCACATAGAAGAGTAATGCTTCCTTTAACACCCATATGGATTTCATCAATTGTCCTTTTTAGCCACATGGATTCCTCTACTACTTCCATAGCAATTCTATACTCTTCTTGAATAGAAGAGATAAAATCTATTGGTTTCTTCTTGCTACTCGAAGTAATGACACCTCTAAAAGACCCTGAAAAATATCCAGAAGTAGATTTATATTTATAATATCACCATCATAGTTAGAATCACAATATCCAAATAATCATTATCATAATAGGAATAATATACACCATTATTGAGTTCACTTTTATCCATATATGAATCCTACATTAATAGGTGGAAAATATAATTTTATACCAGATTTAATGACAATATGTTTACAATTAACCATGTCATATTACCAATATGTTGTATTTTTGAATAAATACTTTAACATTTCAATCTTAAAAAAATATTAGATGCAATTAGTATTGGACATCTCCAACACAGACACAAATGCATCCCCAAGTGTCATTTTATGTACATATAATACTATTTTTAGTAAGCACATTCTAATTTAGAATTCATAAATTTTTTCTTCACATATATATCTACATCATCTGTATAAAGCCATTTGATTTTCTAATAAGACTTATTTTCACCTAAGGTTTTAAACTTTAGGAATTTGGGCAAGGCATTACACTTTTTCTTAATGAAGTATGACCTAGTCATCATGTAGAAATCATCAATAAAGAATATAACTTACAAGGCTCTATTGAGTGAAGGAAATTCAAGTGGACCTCTCACATCACTGTGAATCAACTCCAACATGTGAGATGAATTCTAGTTATGATATTTGTGAAACGACTCAACGTTTTTCTTACCATGCAAGTAACTTTCGCATGTTTTATGATTAGATTTCATCTTAGGGAGAACTATTATAATGTTTAGGAAAGACATTTTGTACACTCTAAAATTCACATGTCCTAGTATTTTATGCCGAATTTGAATATCATTTCTTGAAAGAGAAGAAAATCAAGATTCAAAAACACATCCATGAAAAATATATAAACCATTTTTCTATATACCAAATGCAATAACATTACTGAGTTCACTTTTCACATACCATTTATTTTAAAATAATATTTATTATAATTTTCTATAGCTAATTGAGAGAAAGGTAAAACTTTATTTTTCAACTGAGGAATGAATAACCCACTCATAATTATTCCATTGTTTAATTTAACATTACCACAAATTTAAGATTGAATTCTCGAATTTTTCCCTAGATATATATTTTCATCACAATCTACAACATCTATTAGGATATCATGAATGTAGGTCATGTGCATAGAGGCACCACTATCTAGGATCCGATCATTATTATTCAAAATTGAGAGTATCATATACTGGGAAATAGATTACTCAATGCTATTTGCATGGTTTTGATTTTGGTTCTGGTTCAAAATCTTCTTCTAATTGTTAAATTTCTTATTTTTTAGCAGTTTTAAAAAAATTGTTAGTTATCACACGACATTCAAACTCCGTATGAAAAAAATCATCCACATTTGTTACACGTGTCATTCAATTTCACTTTTTAAATTTTGACTTTTCGTGAATGAATTAGACTTGAGATTAGATTTAAATTTAAATTTGAAGTTTATTTTCTACTTAGGATTGTTATTATTCCTATTTTGAGAGAGTTTGCATTTTTGATAGAGTAATTCCTAAGAGGCTTTCTCTTTTGAATCAAAATTTTCCTAAAATTGTTATTCTTCAAGTAGGAGAGAAGAAATAGTGTCCAAGTAAGGTAAATTAATTTTATTTTGTTACTTAGAGTTTAAGGTTGAGATGAAGTTTTAGAAAAATTCTTGGATCTTATACGAATAATAAAATATGGTTTTTTAGCTTGAAGTAATTGACAATTACATCCATATAACTATGATTTAATGTTTTTAATTTTAGCCAAATAATTAACTATTTTTTCATCCCACTTCAAGGGAGGTGTAATAGTTCATGGACAAGTTTGATTATCTTTGAGAGGTGATTTCCATCATGCATTGTTTCCAATTGTTCCCAAGCATTGACATGATAGTCCATGTGTCCTATATGCAACATAAACTCATATTTTATGATCTTAAATATAATCGATAAGGATTCCTAGGATCTTTCAGAAAAGGAGCTTAGGTTTTCGGGGTTACCTTACCTTCTGATTAGTCATTTATCCACAATGGTGACAAGATAACACATTTTATTTTCCATAAAAAAGGATTTTAACTAAAATCGCCAGATATTATCATTTTTTTCATTTAACAATTGTGACTTATCCATTGAACAAGTGAACGTTCAAACCATTTTTCAATGATAAATACAAGCAAACATATATTTTTAAAGAAAAATAAAAAACAAAAATTTCACTAAACAACTAAATTTAGTAATGTTTTCAAACCGAAAAAAAAGTAAATTAAAATAAAAAAAGATTTTTGAAATATACTTAGATAAATAAGAAATCTAAATGTACCTTTTTCTATTTTTATCAAATCTTTTAGAAAATTAAATAAACTAGTTTTGAATTTTTTGCTAAATAACTAAATTTAATGATTTTTTCAAAAAAAATTAAAATGGTTTAATTTTAAAATAAAAATCTAATGTCTTGAAATACACCAAGTTAATAACTAAATGTATTTTTTAATTTTTCTAAAATTAACTTCAAAAGAAAGAATTACTATTGATTTAAAGTTTTACAAAAATTTTAATAAAAATAAAAAATTTAAATACTTAACTAAAAATTAAATTCACTTGCAATGGTCGAGTCAAAATCCTCACCTATAGAACTTTTACAAGTAATTTACACACCCTTAATCTAGCCACAAGAGCTATTTAGCTCTTTTGAACTTGTCAAGAAAAGATAAATTTTAATAACTATTTTTTATGATTTAAAACAAAAAAACTTTTTCCACTCCCCGTAAAATATTATTTACTTGTGTTTTACTATATGAAATAAAAATAAATAAAGATTATCAAAATGGAGTCCCTAATATAATCACACCCAAGTGAATAAATTCTATTATTTTTATTATGAGCATAAAACAAAGAAAAAAAAGACAAGAATCCCTAAAATTTTTAGGGTTACCGAGGTTTAATTTATAAATTATTAACTACATCTTTCATCTATATTATTTTATTTGTTTTTGTGGGTAGGAGAAGGGATGCACCAAGAGGGAATATGAGAGAATGCATCCCTAATACTAGATTGACTATCTTTTGTGCAGGTTGTCTAGCTTCTACAAGGAAGGTTTTTTTTATAGAGGGGCATTTTTTGTTTATAATGTTATTTTTAATTAAAAATATTATTATGTACAAGTAGTGTGCAAAACATCAGGCACCCATGGCTCCATAGGGAGACATTTACTTTAAAATAGGGAATTTTTCAAATATATGGGTTTATTTCATAATATATTGCTATTTATTTGCATTTTCAGTCATAAATGGAGGCACCCAAAGATCTACTGGGAGATATATGAAAAAGTTTGATGTTAAATTGTTTTTAATAACAATATCAAACCAGGTACAAGAGCTTGGGGTTTGAATGATATACAATGATGTGCATTTTCCTTTTTGTAGGTATATCAGATTATTTGGATGTTTGTATGGGGGTAAATGAGAAGAAATTTTATCCTCTAATACACATAGTTTGTGCTTTGCCAGTGTCAGATAGGGAATTTACCAACAAAATGAATGTTTCAATTTTAGTATAAGTTCTGTAAACTTATTTCTATAGTTTTGAAGCCCATATTTGGGATGATAAATTAATATCAATTCTTAGTTTTGTTCCCACAATAGATTTGAACAAGAAAACACAAATTTTATACATTTGAGTTTCAAGTTTGTTTACACTTTGTATCAATGGTTTTTTTACACTCTCCAAATTCCATAATACAATTGCATTCAAAGTTTCCTTGTACACACTCAAAACTATGGATTTGATACCATGTCATAAATTTTGGAGAATAAATAATTTCTTAATTATATTAATTTAATTAAATTTTTCATCCAATTTAATAATTGCATAGTCCAAGAATTATAGTTTCAAATGTACTGTAAATATATTCAAGAATTAATTATTAAATACCAGAATGTACAATGAAATTATATCATAAAATTTAATACAACAAAAGGAAAAAACAAAAGATAAACACATGATATATAGTGGGGAAAACCTAAACGTAAAAAATTCCACTTCAAAAGCATTGTCTTTTTATTATAATTTTAACAAATATTTAACCCAACACCTCCACTTCCTCCTTGGTCCCACAATGGTGTTTTGCATTTAAAAAATGTGAAATTAACATTTCACATAAACATACATGAAATTGTCAAATACACAATATACAATATATAATCCTGAGAGGGATCGCCATATTAAATAACGTAGGTGAATTGGTTGCACACGAGTACACCATTCTACTCTTCTAATTAAATCAAATGAGTTAACTAAGTGTGGAGACCTACATATATCAATTTTATAAACATAATTTAAACAAGGGGTATGAAGTAATTCCCCACCTAAATGTTGTCTGTATTTGACATTATTACACCAAAATATTTAGCTTTCCCATTGGAGCCTTCATTCCCTGTGTCCAAAATGACTCAGTTTTACTTAACTTGTTCCCAACATCAATTATCTCCATAGATTTTCCCTAATCTTCCTTAGATAACTTCATTTATGTCTTAAAAAACTTCCATATGGTTGAAGTATTCCATGCCAACTACTAGATGATGTCAACATGATACAGTATGGATAAAAATAATCAATTTAGTGCTTTGAAGAACACTTTTCCATCTCAGAGCTTAGTATTATCATGAAATCAAACTTTATTTATTCCCCTACACATGAAACAAACTTGAAAACTACATTATCCCTTTGCTCTCATTTAGAATGAGGGTAATTAGAAACTGGAGGGGTTACATGAGATGATAGGATGGCTGAAGGACGTATTCATAATGATCAGGAGATAGGTTTTCAAATTGTGGGCTTATTTTTCATTGTTAAAAAAATTAATATTGCATGCTAGAAATTCTCTAAGATAAAAAAACAAAAAATAATTGCATATGTAGAAATTTAATGGAAACATAGAGTTCTAAAAGAGGTGAATGAAAACAAGACGGTAAACATTCATATTCAATATAGATAATTCAAAGGGAAAACAACCAGATATGTATTTCCATTTAGAGAGTATTCATCACATTTTCAGAGTAGAGATTAGGAAATTCCTGAGAAAATGTTAATTGTAGAGGTGTTGTGTTCAACGAAAATTTGTAAAAGCCATGAAAATGGGGTAAGAATCACTAGAGAAACCTTAAAGGCTCTTTACAAACTAATCAGTTGAGCATTAGATAATAAAGAAACAAGGATTCATCACTTTTCATTACTTAAACTTGAAACAGACAAGCAACCTAACATATTTAGTAATCCTCTATTCTTGAAATATTTAACAAATGAACCAAGTAAGGATTCTAAGAAATTTGTTTCTGATTCTGAGAATGGGAACTCACCATTAATGGCTTCAAGGCCAATGGTTCTTCCCATTTGCTCAATGCTTGTGTGTGTGGTGCAATGTAAATAAAATAACTCAATAAAGAAATGAAATAATATCCAAACCCTAAGAAAAATGATATAGTTTATGTTAGGAAGAAGGAGAGTTCTTAGAAATGATCTAGGGGAAGTGGGCTATTTATAGTTTTCCATTTGGGAAATTGCGGGAATTTTGGTGCATCATGAACTAAAAAATAGTCAACAAGTTTATTAGGGAGTCAAAGTAATATTTGAATAGGTTTAGAAGAGGTTAATCATGGTTTAGGGTAATTGACCTAGGTCTAGGCTAGTTAATCATGTTTATAGAGGAATTAGGGTTTTGAGAGGTCTAATCAATCCAATGAAATGGATTGATAGTCTAGGAAGTTAGTAAAAGTGGTATAGAAGAGGATGAAAAGATGGTTTATCTAATAAGGGACTATATTAACCCCATTAGTTGGTTTATAGGAGAAATATGACCAAAAGAATGTCATAAACGATGAGTTAGAGGAGTAAAGTTGATGAGGTATTTTCAATTTGTGAGAAGGAGAATAGTTAACGAAATATTAGGAGTAATAGTGCTTTGACCAAACTACAGGTGTCTACATTTTCCCCTCTTTGGGGTGATGTAAGCTACGTTACTTCAATGAAATTTGACAAACATAAGTAAATGAACTTGTTTTAAGGGGTAGAAGAAAAATTAGTTAGCTAAAGGGATGCCCCCTCGAGTGTCGATGGGGTGATGGAAGAACTCGATCGATGATCAAAAAGAGAACAAAAGAAACAAAAGTGTGAAGGGATGATGAGAAAACAACAAGAAAATGGTATATTGAGCTATCCACAAACCATTTCTTACATAAACAATTTGTAATTATTATTTTGCTTAGAATCCTCATCATCAGTCCTTATTAAAATGTGAGCATACTACAAAAGCGTAAAATGACATGAAAATCCAAGATATAAACAATTATCCATTAATAAAATAAAAACTCCATGTAATACACAAACATGAAATCCAATACAAGAAGTAAAAAAACTCACTTAACAGGGAAATAAGTACAATCACACACACTTAAACCAACAACACTTAAGACGGTTGTAAAAACATTTTTTTTCAAGTTACAATCCTAAATGTTTTGATAAATGAAAAGGGTTTAAAATAATGCCCCAAGAAATTTTTATATGCAAGGGAAAGGATGGAGGACACTTGGGCCTAATCGAAAAGCAATGTGCATAATGAAAATAGTACCAGGCAACTAATAGTGCCCCAGAGTACAAACAAAGTAAGTAGCATAGATTTTGTAAAGGATTGTAGAGTTAGGTGATCTATGAGTCATTGTTTCAAAACATATGAAAATGTCAGCAAGATACGATATTAGTGCCATTGGAGAGACACAAATTTCAGTTGCTAATGAGATTTTTACCAATTTAAGTCCATTTTCAAAGTTTTTTATGATGTTTTTGGATTTTTGAATGATTTTATAATTTTTAAATATTTGATCAGTCAAAGGAATTTAGGAAATGGAAGGTCACCTAAAATCATACAAAAAATTCCTGAAGGAAAAGAGAATGGGCGTCAGGTGGCAATAAAATGCCCCGACGAGAAGAAAAATGGGCCGACAATAGTTATTTAAAAATAATCACGGCATTAGATAAAAATAGAAGACAAGAAGCACCTCAAAATATTTAAAAATACCCCAAGGTGAAAAGATAAGCGCTAGGTGGAAAATAGTGCCCAAGGGTGATTTAGATGATATTAGTGCGGGGGGATAGATTTTTTATCATGCGCAACCCCTCATGCCCCAATTAATGATACGATATATGATGATTAGCCTAGTATACATGCATGATATAAAACTTAGCATTTTTTTATATATGATGTACCAGATGATGCTATATGTGATGAATGTACACGGTAGATGTGATAACAAACAAATGTGTACTAAATAAACACACAAGAAAAAGTTAACAAAACTAAACAAATATACAACCAAAACTATACAAACTAACAACCAAAAGTAATTTAATCATTACCTTGTTTTTGCAGGACAAAATTGATATATTTTCCAATGTTCTTGGGTTATCTTGAAAGATAATTTTTCAAGGCTATTGTTCACATTGTTTTCAAGGTTTCCCTAAGACAATGTTGTGAAGGTGGTGTAGCTTCATTCTAAGGGGGGTTTTCTGAATGTTTACATTTTTTTTGTATCTTTTTTTGAATGTTTTTTTATTTCCTAAGGTCATGTTTTTAGAAAGAAATGTAGAAGGAAAAAGAAGCATGGATTTCCTCAACATGGTGTGGGAATATACAAAGGGCAGAAGGCCATGTGTATATGTACAAGATATTGGAATTTGAAGGTTCCCCAACATTAGATGGGAACATACAAAGGCACATCATTCACATAGATATAAGAGAAAATAATCTAGATCACGGCTTTGCAAGATAGATTCGGTAGGGTTCCTAAACGTAGAAAAGGGAACCAACCCTAGAAAGAGGTGAGAATTACCCATCTTGATGAAAGAGTAACTTGTGACCGGTGAATCCTCCTTAAGCACTGGAAACTGGTTTTCACCTAAAAACTTTCCCACTGTGCCACAATTGTGTGTTTTTCACACGTGGATGACCTATTTTTTCTTTACTATTTTCTCAAATTTTCCATGTTTTTCTTGTTTTTTCTTTGTTCTTCTAATTTTTAGTTCTTATCTAATATGTATGCCATAGTTAAGCATAAAAGTGATTCATATGCATGGTGTTCATAGGTTCTGGAAGTTATTCATCATTTTAATATGCTATTTTATAAGTTCCTAACCCATACTTAGCAATCACCACATAAGGCCCTAGACAGTTGGCCTCAAACTTTCATTTATTTTCTCTTTCTTTGAAGGTGTTATTATTTTTTTCTTTTAGTAGTAGATCACCTACATCAAATTCACGATGAATGATTCATTTATTATATCCTTTTGATACAAAATTTTGGTAAACCTTGAGGTGATTTACCACTCTTATATGCCTTTCATCCAATAGCTCTAGCTCTACTGGTTCAGATACTCTATAGTCTTCATCCTTATCAAGATAATATCAGAGAAGGAAGCTCCACTTCTAATGGTATGATGAATTCTATGCCATAGAAAAGTTAATATAAGTTTGCACAGTAGGATTTTGGATGGAGGTTTGATACACCCAAAGGGCGGGATGTATTTGTAAGTGCCAATTATGTCTAGTCTTACTTACCATTTTCTCCATGATTCATATAAGTTTTTTTATTGGTAGCTTTGGCTTGTCCATTACCTTCGGGGTAATAAGGGGTAGACTATTTGAGTTGAATATTGAAGCGTTGACATAATGTCTTAACTGTTTTATTCTAAAAGGATTTACCATTATCTGTGACTATGGAGGAGGGGATACTGTAATGACATATTAGATGATTCATGATAAATATGAAAATTTATGCACTAGTGACATAAGTAAGAGGCACAACCTATACCCATTTAGTAAAATAATTAGTGGTGGTTATAATCTTGGTATGCCCATATGAAGAAGAAGGATGGAGATTCCATATGATATTCAGGCCCTATTTAGAAATTGGGAAAGGTTTTGCAATAGGTTATAACTCCTGTGATGGCGCAGGTATCAAGATTCTATACTTTTTTCATAGCTCACATTTCTTGACGAAATTACAACATTTTGCTTCCATGGTGGGCCAATAATAACCTACCCTTAAGATATTATTATCCAAGACAATACTACTTGTGTGTGCTCCACAAATACCACCGTACACTTTGTTAATAGCGTGGATTGAGTCATTAATATCCAACCAATGAATAGGATTTCTGTCATAGCCACGATGATAAAGGGTTCCTCCTAGGAGGGTATAATGGGCTATATAGGGGATAAGGGTTTTCTTCTTAGAATGGGTAATGTCCTATGGAAATTTTCCATCTTAAAGGTATTTAAATATAGGTTCATACCAAGGAGAGGATTGACCAAAAATTTCAGATGCCAAACAAGATTGTGGCATGTCGTATGTGGGTATTTGTAAATTCTCTACAAAGAAAGGCATTTTTCTCTCCTGAGGTAGAATGCATAAGAGAGAACCAATTATATCCATAACATCTACTGATCTATTATGTGACCTCGATGTTTCATCAAAGATACTCTGTGTAAAATACTCCTTCAAGGATTCAACCAATTTCTTATATGGAATAAGTTTCTCATCTTTAACATTATACTCATCATTAACTTGCTTAATAATGAGTTGGGAGTCCCAAATGACTCATAGCTGTCTGATATTCCAAGTGATAGCCAACTTGAGGCCAAGAATGAGAGCCTCATACTCTGTAATGTTATTAGTGCAAAGGAATCCAAAACAAAATGCTCTTGGAATAACCTCACATGTGGGAGGCATGAGCATAACTCCTACTCTTGATCTATGGAAGGTGAATGAGCCATCAAAATGGACTTTCCACTCCACAGAATATTCAACATACATCATGGATGCATCTATAAAATATAGAAATAAAGGTTCCATTCCCTGTAGAGGAGGTTCTGCCAACTGATCCGCCAACACTTGTCCTTTCAATGATTTCTGGTTTACAAATTCAATGTCAAACTTAATTAGGAGAATGATCCAATTAGCCATTCATCCCATAAGAGTGGGCTTGGATAGGAGGTATTTGAGAGGATAATATTTGAATATTAGCTTGGTTTTTTTGTTAAGGAGATAATGGTGAAGTTTATGAAAGGTGTAGATGAATGCAAAGCAAGATTTTTCAATTTGTGGCTAATTCAGTTTGTAGGCAATAAAGGTTTGACTAAGATAATAAAATTCCCTTTCTCTATGGTATAGGTTATACGAGGAAGGTAGTTAACCAATATAAATTTGGGTAATTGAGATGTACAAGAGGATTTCTTCACTTGGTGTCGGAGGCATGAGTAGTGACGGGTTGACAAGGTATTGTTTAAGCAGTTTAAATTCCTTTTGACAGTCTGGTCCCTAGTTGAATGCAACATCCATTTTGAGGAGATGTGTAAATGGGTGGCACTTATCCGCAAGCTCTAGAACTAGATTGCAGATTTCCTGAATCTTTACTTGTAAAATTCTCAGTTGTTTGAGATTTGTAGGTGGAGGCATTTCTATGATAGATTTAACCTTGGTATATATACCTCTATCCCTCTCTAGGAACTAATGAAACTGAGGATTTTTCTTCAAAAAACTAAAAAAAACACTTCTTAGGATTCAAAATTACTTTATAATCTCAGAGACATTGAAAAATACATTTTAGCACTTTCAGGATTCTCTCCTCTACTTTTGGACATTTAAAAAATATCATCAATGTAATCCTCTATGATTTCATTCATCATGTCATGAAATATGACTTTCATTGCATGCTAATAGGTGGCCCCAACATTCTTGAGTCTAAAAGGCTTGACCTTGTAAAAAAAATTTCACCAAGGGGTGATGAATTTTTTTTTATGTTTATCCTGCTCTACAATATTGATTTGGTTATAACTTGAAAAACCATCCATTAAGGACAGCATTTCATAACCAGCAGTGGAATTCATGATCATGTTAATATTAGGCAAGGGGAAGTCATCTTTGGGATATGCCTTATTGATGTTGTGGAAGTTGGTATAGACCCTTATGCCAACAGGTTTCTTTTGAACTGGGAATATGTTAAATATCCAATCTGAATAGTCAATAGCTTTAATAAAATCTGCTACTAATAACTTTTCAAGTTCTTCTTTAATAAAGGGTGAAATTTTAGGGTGCATATTTCTCAACTTTTATTTCATGGGTTTGGCGTATAGGTGAACAACAAGGTTGTGCACGACCAAGTCTGGGTCCAAACCAAGCATATTAGTGTATGAGAATGCAAATATATATACATATTATGTTATTAGCTCTACAAAAACCTTCTTCCTTGAGTTAAGAGCAAAGATCCTAACTTTATCATTCTAGATTCCTCTTTTGAGCCAATTTTCACACTGATGGTTTCTTCCACAAACATCTTAGAGGTATCTTCTATCCACGTTGGATCAGCGGGAAGAGTAAGGTGGATCTCCTTAGGTACCTCATCTTCATCCTTGAATGGATAAATTATTTTTTCCATAGGTTCTTAATTTTGTTTGTCTACACGTACTTCAAAAAGTTTCTTTCTACGAGACTCACATTTATTCTTTGCACAAGGTTTCTCTAAAGTTATTTTGCTCTTATTTATGACTTTCCCATTTAAGCGTCCACACATCTATTCTTCTTTTCCAAAGTATGCACAGGTGTCTAGTTTAATTGAAAATCCTTTCTTGTGATCCCTAGATAGAATAGAATCCCTGAGTCCCATGAATTATGAAAATGCCTCATCATTTTCAAAGAAATTGATTGACACATTAAATTGTTGATCCCAATGTATATGTTCAAGATATACAAGGGTTACTTGGTAATTTGTTTGAGGATTGCATCTAGATAAGGTACGGGAAACACAATTAGGGGAAAAGGTTAGTAGAGGCAAGATCCTCATAGAGTCTACATTATGAATCTATGTCGCTATCGGAACGAGATGAGTCATCCTCATGTTTGGAAGAGGTGGCATCAATCTCAGAGGGTGGATCGTCATGTGGTATTATTCCAAGACCATGCTTATTTGATTTGAAGCGAGGGATATGAATGCATTCTAATTGCCCTTGCACATTGATTCCACATCCAAACCCATTATAACCCATGATGTACATCATAGGGTGGATTTTGACATATAACAGAGCATGATGGCATGAAGCCATAGTACCTTCAGGTACTCTATTGGTGGAATCTTCTAACATCTTTTCCTCATATAAGAAACCACTAGGAATAAACTTCTCCAATGGTTTAGGGAATTGATCCAGAGTCCTTTAGAACTAAAAATAGGGTTTACCATGTGTCCTGGGAAACATAGATAGATCTAATATTAATAACACCTATTTAAGAGTGAACAGATCACCTGGGCCATCTTTTTCTGAAATAGCCTCCCATGATGTGAAAGGGTTGACTAAAAAAGGAAAGTCTTGACTGCAAGGACTGAGTGAATCTGGATCAACACATTCCCTTATAGCCTTAGTTTGTAAAGGAACAACAATTTCTACAAAGTGGCATTTATAAGCTGTATGAGAAAAACCATGCAAGGCTCTGTAATGTTTGAATGATTCTAGATCACCCTGAATGGTGATTATCTGTCCTTTGTGGAACATTTTGATACATTGATGGAAAGGTGAAGGAATGGCCTACATGGCATGGATTCATGGGTGTCCTATGAGCGTGTTGTATGGTAGATCCAAGTCAAGGACATGGAATGTTGTGTCATGAATTGGGACCAATTTCCATTAGAACTACTATAGTGCTTACTAAATCTCACTCCACATTATCATAGGCCATGAGTGTAATAGTGTTGGCACCTACATCCATTTTTGAGTGGCCTAGTTGATTAACCAGCTTTAACGTACAAATGTTTAGACCAGAACCACCATCCACAAGTACTATGTTGATCTTGTAATGAGTAACAACTACTTCTAGATATAAGGGTAAGTTGTGTTCTAGGTCATTACGCAGGATTGTAATGTGATCAAAAGTGATATGATCATTGAATTCAAGGTTTGTAATCATGGATTAGAGGTGCGCGGGATCTACATCGATGGAGATTCCTGAACTCTGTAGTATTTTGTACAATATATTCTTATGGGGAGTAGAAATTTTAAGGAGATCTAAGTTTGATATCCTTGTGGGAATTTTCTCTAACCGTTCTATTAGATTGTACTAACCTTCCTATTGGATAGGTAGGGGATCTGGTATGATTAAATGAGTGCATCACCTCCCCGCTATAAAACACTTTTCAAAGATCCTAATAGTATTGACCTATTCATCAGACAGATGGATACATCCTATAAAGGAATCAAAGGGACTATCATTGGTGGGGTAAATATAGGAAGCAGTCCTATAGTCATTGGAAGTTTTTCTGTGATCTAGCTTCCTTTTATTTTTATCTGCATGGGTTACAAAGGGCTCTTTAAAGATACCCATTTTCTCATTGGGACTTTGTCCTGAGCCAGGGGAAGAATCTATAATGATTTTACCCTCTTTAATGAGGTCTTGTATGTAGTGACGTAGTCTCAAACATCTATCTATTTTTGGCCCTTTAACATGGTAGAAGTCACAGTACTCATGCTCTTTGAACCAAATGGGTTTTGGAGCATTTTCTGGGTATGTTCCCATCGCAGTTGGATATTCCACCATGTTTATGTTATCTAATTATTTAAGTATGGAAGATAGGGATTTTGTTAATGACATGAACATACATTTCGTGGGTACCTTGGGATGAGGTCCTTATGAGATATTTAAAAGTTGACCAGTCTGCACGGTTTGGAATCTTTTGGAGTACATAATGCCGTCACCAACGACATGTTTGTTTTTGTTGAAGAACTTCATTTTTTTTAATGATTTTTCTTCATGTTTGTCTTTGACAACCGGTTTAAGTATTCCCTTTGCAATGAGGTCTTTTTCAATTTGACTACCCTTCTCTATAGCTTCTTCTAAGTTAGAGTCGTAGTTCATTTGCAAATGGAAGGCTATCTCTGGGTTCAAGTTAGGTGCACATATGTTTACTAGCCTTTTTTATTTAAAGGAATAAGGGAAACAAATTTCTAACCCTCGCCATCATTGTAAAAATATAGCAAAGGTTTCGTTGGGCTTCTGCTTTGCATTGTAGAGGTCATTCATTGTGAGATCATTTTCCATGTTGTAGGAATAATGTCCTATATTTTTTTCTACTAATGCGAAACATGTTATAATGGAGCCCTTGGGTATGCTAAAGAACCAATCCAATCCTAGTGCTCTTAGGATGTGAGGGAAGATTTGTATTAAGAAATTATCGTTGTATGTGAACTCTTGGCAAGCCATATAAAAGTCTTTTATGTGATCATGAGGATCACCTGTACTTTTATATTTATTGAATTTAGGAATGATAAAATTCTTTGGGAAGGGTTGTCATAACATGTCCTTATCGAATGGGTAAGGCCATAGTTCTTCATACAAATATTTCCTACTATGTCTTACATTTCCTTCTTGTAGCATAGTAAGTGTGTATTTCATTAATTGTAATTATCATTCAATGAGTTTTTCTTTGGTAGATGACATTGGTATTTGTGCCTAAGCCACTTTAAAGGTCATGTCACTATACATATCAAAGTGGAAATCTCTAGATTTTGTTTTGAGTTTGTCTTTGTATTTAAAGTGGTACTGACGCAATCTCTCGATGAGGTATACTAAAACTAGTTTGAATTCCGATGAAAGGTAAGTTTTCAAAAAAAATGGAAGTTGTGAGTATGTATAGTGTAACAACACTATCCTAATACACTAACTGAGTAAGCAAGGTGTTAGTATCAAGATGAAATTATTTTGGTATATATAAGGTAATATAGACAACTTCAAAAATACTTAGATGACTTTGGAACTGAAACGAATTATGAGTATAGCAAGAAGTTGTTAGTTACATGAGTAGAGTAACCGCACAATAAAGTGACTTATATCTAATTCTCAAGAAATTGAAAAAATGATGTAAGTCCCAAAATTGTGTGATTAAAATGCAAAAATAAATATCAATCTAAGGAGAGATAAATGATGAACCAAAATCGCAATGTTGAAGACAATCTTGAAATCAAGATAAAAGAACTATCAAAGACATGGAAATGTACTTGCAAACTTTAGATGTTTAACAACCTAGCCGCAAACATGGATGGGCGTAAACAGAAAAGAAAGTGGTGAGTACTATCTTTGATATGATGTGCGAGGTATGCTTCCTTCTAATCCCAAAAATGAGTTTCAAGAACGCAACGGTATAGATCAAAAGGTGAAACTAAATGAAGTTCCACTTGGGCATACTTTCACCTAGTCCAAAGGACAGAAAGAAACTGAGCTAAATGAAACATCATGTAACTCCATGATAAAATACACTTAGTTTTAAATTACATGGGCTCTTTTCCTTTTTTGAGAAAGAAGGTTTAGACTCCAAGTGAATCGTCACTTCTTAATGGCTTGACGTGACAATGGTCTAGCAAAGTGGGCGCCAAGACAGAATGGATTCCCTAATGAGATCTCTCAACTAGGTGTCACAAGTTATCTAGAAGTGAGCTCAATTTACCCAAAGAGTCACAATGACTAATTTGGGAGTATCTCAGCTTTACTTTACCCCAGTCAAATATGATGAGAAAGTAGTGCATTCATGTGTATTCTCATTAAGGTCTCGATACACACAACTTTGAATCTAAGTTACAATGTAAAATCTAGTCAAGTGGGTAAGCGAAGAAATTCTTGTTTCATCCATGAGGTTACTCAGTGTTGGATTACTGTAGGGTTCCTATAATCACCCCCATTATTGTATCTTAAGGCATTATGCCAAAGGGGTTATGTTCTAGTTGAGTGGATAAGGATGTACCCTTTTCTAAAACATGCAATATAATGTAATGAAAGTGGTGTGTTTTTTCTTTCTTAACTTAATGTGATTTTAAGTAGCACACCGTTTGACAACCTGTATGAAAACACGTTTATTAGAGGGTTTTTTTTGTCTTGAATTCCCCTTTCTTTGACAAGTTTTAGGCCCTACATGCAAAGAGTTAGTAATTTTCCATCAAATAAGAAATATATTTTGCACATTGTTTTTTATTCCTAAGATCACCAAAAAGGCATCAAGAAAGAGCATACACAACGCAAAAACTCTAATAAAACAAGTTTTTATGAAAAAATACTATATGTGTTTTTCAAAAGGAAATTTGTTTTAGCCAACTTTGAACTGTAATCCACTTTAAAGCTTAAATTTTTAAGTATTTTAGAAGCAAAATAGAAGGTTTTTTGAAACTGTTTTTATTCCCCAGATCACGTAAAAGGCATGAGGGAAGAGCATATGCATTTCAAAGGACCCCTACAAACGAAAAATGTGAACACTCAACTAAGTTAGCATAAAAATATGAAGGAAAAGAAACCTACAATCTACTGCCAGAACACCGTGAGAAATGTAGGAAACCAAGAATATTAGAAAATTCCATAAATATATTTTTAGCAGTTTTTCAACAGTTTTTAGTATTTTGCATTTTCAGAGGTCTCCAGGGAACTTTGGGAGTTTTATGAAAAAATTAATGATACTAAATATATATTACTTTTGGAAATTCCCTTACAAATTTTTCTTCATTCTCTTTTCGATGCCTATTCAAACTCCTAAAACGGGTCAACGGGTAAAGAGATATGACCCAAACTATGAGCATTAAAAATTATATGAACAAATACGGATAAAAAAAAGATACTTGTGCCCCATTCAAGTTGTATGTGTGTCGTTTTGGGTATGTGTGTGTGAGTTATGGTTTCTATGCCCCTCTAAGTAAACCTACTGGGTTTGGAACGTGCTTGTGCCTCTCGAGAGATGCCTACACTAGCATAAGTGTGTTTGCATCAGAGAATAGGTGCTTGCACTAGCGAAGACATAAATGGTAAAAACTATAACAGTGCGTGTGCACTGGAAGAGGGGTGATTTTCCCAGAAAAATGTTGTATGTGCCACGGTTTGATCATGTGTGCACCTGCTAATTTTTTTACAAAGGGTAGAGAATACACAAGGTGCTTGCGTATGGGTTTTGATACCCGCGTTCCTAGGAAAAATGACAGGTTATAGAATGTTTACATTGGCAGAAGGGCATATGCGCCATTATTTCAGTGTGTGTGCCTTCTTTCATGTACTTGTGTGTGGTTTTGTGTGCCTGTGCACCTCTACTAAAAATGACAGTTTGAAGGCACTTGTGTTGGCAGAAAGATGTATGCGGGCCTTCCTAAAAACCAAAAAAAACATGGAAAATGAAATTTTAAAAGTGTCGACAAGTTGTAATTTAGCCTTTAAATATAGTTTCTAACATAAACTTAACAAGGAAGCATGAAAATGAGGGTTAACTACATAAAACATAGCTAAAAAGCTCAAGGCAAAATATTTAACCCTACAAAAACATGTAAAAAGTTATAAAATGAAATAAAAGCTTCAAAATGACCCAATTAATGGAGGATGGACTAAGTGTCCCACCTGGCATGACAAATGTGTTCAATGAAAAGTTGCAAAAGCCATGGACATGGGATAAGAATGTCTAAGGAAAACCCAAAGGATCTTAACAAACCAGTCAGTTGACTATCAGATAAGAAATAAGCAAGCATTTATCATCTTGCATGCCTTAAACTTGAAAGAAACAAGCAACCTAACATATTTAGTAATCCTCTATTCTTGAAAGCTTTAACAAATGAACCTAGTAAGGATTATAAGCAATCAATTTGCGATTATGAGAATGGGAGCTCACCAGTAATGGCTTCAAGGCCAATGGTTCTTCCCATTTACTCAATGTTTATGTGTGTGGTGCAATGGAAAACCAATAGCTCAATAAATAAATTAAATAAGCTCCAAACTCTAATAAAAATGTTATAGATTATGTTAGGAAGAAGGAGGGTTATTAGAAATGGTATAGGGATAGTGGGATATTTATAGTTTTCCATGTACGAAACAGGGGGAGTTTTGGAGCATGTGGGACTAAAAATGTGTCAATAACTTAATTAGGGAGTTAGATTAAGATCTGACTAGGTTTAGAAGAGGTTAATCATGGTTTAGGGTAATTAACCTAGGTCTAGGCTAGTTAATCATGTTTAGAGATGAATTAGGGTTTTGAGAATGTTTTGAGAGGTCTAATCAGTCCAATGAAATGGATTGATAGTCTAGGAAATTAGTAAAAGTGGTATAGAAGTGGATGAGAAGATGGTTTAGCTAATAAGGGACTATATGAACCCGATTAGTTGGTTTATAGGAGAAATATTACCAATATAATGCTGTAAATGATGAGTTAGAGGAGTCAAGTTGACGAGGTATTGTCAATTTTTTAGAAGGAGAATAGTTAGTGCAATATTATGAATAATAGTGCTTTGACCAAACTACATGTGTCTATAGGTGTGAAGGTAACAAATTGTGTTGTTCTAAAGAAGAGTGTGTAAATTCGGTAGAAAATGATTCCTTACAAAATGCCTTTGCACATACATTTATAGAACATGACAATGGAAGAGAGAGAGAGAGACAGAGAGAGACAGAGAGAGACAGAGAGAGAGAGAGAGAGAGAGATGAAAGGGAAATTCATATTTGTAATTTTCAATGAATGAAGGAAAATATACCATCCATAGATCTTATCACCATAAATCTACCCGAGAGATTGTCATTTTCCTTTCTAATACGCCATAAGAATTTGAAGGAGAGAGAATGGGTGCTATTTAGGAATTAATTCAGGTATGTGGGGTGGTTGGGCACTTGAAATGATAAAATTATGTTGTATTTTTTTCCATATTATTTAATGGGGTTTCCTTCAAAATAATTCAATCCTATAATTTTATATCCTAATGTGAAGCCCTCAAAGAGATAAAGTGAATGTAAAAAATCTCAACCAAAATCGAGCTCCATGTCAAAAGTTACAGTGAAACCCTGTCTCTTTTTACGGTATGTAAATGTCTTGAACTTTCTTATGCCGTGTCTTTTCATTTGGTGCAGATTTTAAAATTCCCACACTCCTGTGGATTTTATAACATTCCATAGCCCTTTGAATTTAAAGGCCTTTACAGATTTAGAAAGCTACAAGATAATGACTCTCGCATATCTGCGAGACTCTTTACTCACACTGCTACAAATTTCCAAGTCTTTGCACTCAGGTTCCTGCACGTACATCCTCACATCTAAATTTGTGAAGGGTTTTCTACTTATTCTCTCAATTCACTTGTCCCATGGAATGACAGATTCCACATAATAGTGTGTTAGGAGAACCGATGGACCACTCAGATAATGTTTCATGGTTTTTCAACCTAGTCCAGTGGTGCTTTCATCATGCATAAAATTATTTTCACCTTATTACAAATGAAGTACTATTAATTTTCATACCATAGAAACCCACATTTTTGTTGCACGACGCTTTCATCATTAGCCAAAATTTTTACCTTTTACGAATGTGAACAATTTGCTTCCTCCAAAACTTATTTTATAGATGTGGAAAACTTATTTTTACATTTGTAGATGGTCTAAAATGTTATTGATTTGTTCTAAATATGCTAAGAATCCATAGAAAACAAAAAAATTCTACAACATTCTGCAAATAATTAGCATTTGTTTTACATCGGTGCCAACAAAGAAGTCACATTAGTCTGGAACTTGATGAATCATAAAAACCAAAAAGAGGGGTGTTGTTTTGGATAACATTTTGGAGACTCAATGGGGTTATTTGGCTATAGATTGGTGATAAGTTTCCTTGAGCTATCGATTGGGTAAAGAGTTCAGTGTATATCTTTGGAATTATGACCTTTGATTTATATCTCCCTTGAACTTTGCACCATTCAACATCTGATGAATCCATGGAATGTTAAAACCTCTTCAAAAATTTGAGAATGTAGATGCCACCCGAGGTAACCAAAAGAATACGCAAACAACTTAGCGAAATTGAAGATACACTACCAAAATAACAATGTATTGAACAACACTTAAAGGATAGTAAATCTAATATAGTTTGTACATGGTGAAACCTTGACTTCCAAAGTAACTCTTGAAATATATCTCATCCTCTAGGATCATTAGCTCTTCTCCATCTAATATTTTTAATTGGAAAGAATTGTGCAGATTTCATCCTAAGATAACATATGGGCCACTCCATATGACATCATATTTTGAGTTCCTTATTAGTTTGGCCCTATCTTGGTCCCACTTGATGATAAGATATCCTTTCTTAAAGCTTCTAGCCATTTCCTTATGTCAAAACACTTCTTAATCTATGTATGATTATTCTTTAATATTTGCATTACTTATTCTTTTAACTCCTCTACCATTATGAACTATACATACCTAACTTCAATGGATTCAACATCAAACATCTATAGCTTATTTATGAGCTCCAATATTAGAAAAAATATATATATTTGTAATTTATCTTCCTTACCATAGACAAGATTTAAGGGTGAGGTATTTTTTGATCTCTTAGGGGTAATTGTATCAGCCCATAATATCATTTTAAATTTGTATTCCAAGCTCTTTGATTCTCGTCAAAAATTATTCTAATTATCCTTAGGAGAATCTTGTTTGTTGACTCAACCTGTCCATTACCTTGGGATTAGTACTTTGATGATGTGATCAAATATATTCCATTCTTGAAATCTGAATCAGATATATTTATGCCAAGTAATAAAAGAGAATTATCAAAAATTATTATGGAAGGAACACCAAATCTAGTCACAACACTTTCATAAAAATATAGATTGTTAGCTTCATTTACTTCCTTCAAAGAAACTTCCTTTGTCTATGTGGTGAAGTAATCCATGGTAAGTTTGTTTCTAAACTCATAGGCTATGACTATTGATCACGTATAAGTAAGGGAAGGAAAATATGGTTGTACATGACCTATCTTGTACCTTCAAGGATCAAGTCTCCATTTGTGTAGTATCCATGTCCATACGAAAATGGTTGCAAAAACTCTAATAAGAATAGGACAAGGATCCATATATGAAACATATAATATAAGAATTGGTGTCTGATCCTAACTCCTCCCCACACTACCCTTGAGACGGAACTTATTTACGATATAATGGATGTTTGGTGTCAATGTATAAAACTAAGCTTTCTCAAACAATTATTCTCAAACATAATGCTTCTCCATATGCATGTCAATCAAGCTTCATAACACCTATGAGAGGATTAATAGGATTTTATTTTTGTAGAGAATGATGGTATATATCAAATATTTTGTGGTGAATTGTGATACATGTCAATGAAATAGGGGTGAAACAATGGAAAACCCAAGATTGTTGTCACCATTTCCATTTCCAACAGAGATCTGGATCGATATTTCCATGAACTTCATTTAAGGCCACCCTAAAAAAGGTGGGAATTCAATAATCCTATAAGTGGTGGAGCATCTCTCTAAATATTCATATATATATTCCTTATCCCAACAATATACTACCTTAACCATCACTAAAACTTTTATCAACCAAATCTTTTGTCTCCAAGGCATAACAAATTTAATTTTCTCAAACCATGATGTCACTTTCACTTGCCACTTTTGGAAATAATTATTCCATAAGACATGCAATCAATTGTATATGATCTCTGGATATCACCCACAAATAGATGGCCAAACTAATATTGTTATAAAATGTTAGGAAATATTCCTTCAACATTTTATGTTTGAACACTGGAAATAGTTGCTCAAGTGGCTACCTCTTGTTGAATGGTGGTACAACACATTGTATAACACCTCTATGAAAATTACTACATATGAAGTAGTATATTTCTAGCCTTCAGCACGTCTCATCCCTTATACTCCTAGAATTTCTCAAATTTAGGCCATTAACATTGCTCTTAGCCAATTAGACAAAATTATATACACTTTTTTAGAAAATATCCATATAAAATAAATTGTATAAAATAATAGGTAGATTGGCACCACTAATACTGTATCTTGTAGCAAGGGGATATGGTTTTTTTACTCTTATAACTATATAAACATTATTCATTTAAACTATAAGGATGTCAAAATATTTCCCCTAAGTTGTATACACCCTACAAAGTTCTCTAAAAGATTTTTGCAGTTGTCCACAAGCTTGAGCTTCCACCTCATTCAAGAATACATCATATATTTCATGGCTCTTTCTTGAAGAAAACACATCACTACATAGATAGTGGTAATTGAGCTTGATAATGAAAGATCCATACTTCTTGGACTTGTAATAATTTTCCATAGGAATTCCCAAAAACTTCACAACCACTTTATCATGAAGGTATTGACCAAGTGGCATGACATGAAACCAGAAGATGAAACTTAGGAACCCATTATCCACATTCAATAGTAGCTACCATACTTTAAACTTTGAGAACAAATATTTTTTAATGGGGAGAAGATGTTAAGACCCTTCATCTTATAGTTATTTTATCCTTATTATTGCAATATATGTTATTGATGTGTATGCTTTGTAAGTGTTCACTTGAGCTATTATGAATAATATCGCATGCATGGGTAGTATTGATTTCTAGAATAAAAATATTATAATAAGGAGTTCTTAGGCCAAGAAAGGCATCCACAAATATTATTGTATCTAGCTTTCTCAAAGGAGGTTAGTTCTCGAAGTGTCCTACAATCTAGTAAAGGGATTTAAATATTTTCATTTAATAACTCATATATATCACATGGTGTTGTTAATATTAATATGTCACAAGATGTTCATTACACCATTTGAAAAAGTTTTGAAGAATTTCTTAGATTTCCACCTATGCATACAAATTTAATTCAAATTTCCACATCGAGAATACTAAATTTAGATTAGTACAGAGTGAATGTATTTTTTCTATCCTTTACATCAAAATTTAGTTTTAAGATATTTGTCACTTATCTTAGGGTCGCATATCTCCTTTCTAATTCAACATTGTTAGAAAATTTATAACATATTTCTACATTGATTCAACTCACACTTAGTTGTGTGGCATATGGGGATAGTTTGGGAGAACCTATTATCTTTTGTATTTTATGTCCTTGTTTGTAAAATAAATTATAGAACCATTTTCATCAGTGTGATCCATGTGGTTATGGAAGGTAGTGAAGAGGTTAAGGGATTTGTGTACAATATTTTATCTCCTATTATAATCAAAGGTGAAGATGTCATAGATGCTAAATAAATTTGGTACACAATATTATTCCTTTGTATGGGTGCATTTATGCCTTTTATTATCTCTCTCTAGCCAATCCTCATGTTGGGTTGCATGCACATAATACTCTCATTTATCCTCAACAAAAATTGGGGACTGATCACCCCAATCCTTTAACAAAGTTCAATAAATATGAATCTTAAAGCAAAGAAAAAGCATGAGAAACTGGTGTTTGTTTCCCTTGATTACATATTTTCACTTTACATATATACAAATACAAATTTAAGTTTACATGTTTTATGTGAGCTAAGGTCAATTCTATATCATGGAAATTGAGAACACTCTATTTTTAACATTTCATCACGAAGCATGCCAAAACCAACCAAAACGACACAACTGTAAAACAAACATTCATGTAAAGGCAAAGTATGTTTACACACTTAGGTACTGTTTCCTTTAAACATGTAATTTTTAATTCATACTTAAATGGGGGGAAAATGTAGACACTCAAATTTGGTAATTTATACTTTGGAAACCCTTGATTTTACTATTGACTCTTGCTATGATAAATACAACTTATCCATTCTAGCTTAGAACTTTCTGAGGGCCATTGTTTAGCTTTACTTTTCTTTCATACTGACATGTTGACACATTTTGAGAATGTAATACACAAAATCAATTGAAAAACATCATTTGAAAGGTCATAAACATCACTTTACATATTTTCTACTACCAGTTAGGGCCATACAATTTGGTCAATAATTTATATCTTGTCCTTACCCATTTGTATGGTATTGGACCAACATGTCGTCAAAGTCTGCTTTCAAATTTATATCTATATTAGGTATTATACATTATTTGGTATTTCCTTTCTTAGATAAATCATCTATATAGCCCTATATAGGCTAAATACTACCTCACTTACTAACATAGAAATCCTAAGGAAATGCACTACAGAAATCACTTTGTACACTTTCAAATGGGACCAAAATCTCCCCAAATCTCATCCTAGCACATTTGAAGTCATTTAGGCATCACCCACATTAAGTATGAAGTAAAAAAGTAGGCCAAAGAAACCATATACATTGGAATGTCGATGATGAGTTGTCATTTATTTCAAAGACACATTAATTACAAATAAGGATGTAAGAGATCTAGAGGGAGCTTTGAATGAGGTTGACAAGGTCTAGAAAAGGCATGGTCATGAGAAAACAATATCAAGTACTGACTTCTTGAATGTCTAGTGATTGGTACATGTGAGAGCATGCCATGAAGATTTCATACCTAGTATATCATGTATATGATGTGGAATCAAGGTTAGAAGGATGAATACATGGGTACATGAGTGGAATTGGTCAAAATAGGTAAATATAACATGCCTAATCCCTAAGACTAGTCAACAAATGGACCTAGAAATGTGGAGTCAAGACGTGAATAAATTGTAAAATAATTGTAAAGGTATGCAACACATAATAGGACATGTTTAAGGGGTTACATGGTGAATAATAATACATACATGAATAGTTACAGTGTAAACTAACTCAATTTGGACTATTTAAAGGACCTATAATGAGGTTATGAAGAAAAAAATATATGTCAAGAAATTTCAAGCATGGGAAGTTTGTAAGGACATTTCCAAGAGTCCTCAAATGAAATTAGATGTCATAAATCATCAATTAGAGACATATTTAGGGTCATTGGTATGTCTTCCCTTCATGACAATTAGGATTAGTATGCACAAATGAGATTGTTCAAGAAGATACTGGTGAATTTACGAAAAATTAGACATTGGAGATAATGGAGGAGGTATTCATGAACATGTGGATAACATTTTAGGATCATAGGATGAGTTTTGTGCAATAAACTACAATTGTCGAAACTAGGCTAAGTAAGGTATGATAAAATATTTCCCTAACCTCTTAGCATTCAATCTATATTGACAGGAATTCTTCAAATAAATCATAAGAGAAATTTTTGAATATCATAGAGATAAATATATTTTTCAAAAAGTATGAAGTCAAAAGGATGAATGACAAGAAAGTTCTAATCATTTTTCTGGCATTGTCTGAAATGGGCTCCTAAACCCCAATTGAAATTAATATGGAGAAAATTTCTTGGTTATGCCTCTAAATAGAATTGTTTTTCTTGTAAAATGACTTGAGAATGTACATAAATCATCAGAATTCATGTTATTTTTTGTTTGAGCTTATGAAACATGGTGGGCCCTACAAGAAATTAATTATTTTGTGAAAAATTCATTGTACAGAAACATTTTACAAAGGAACCCATGCTCAAATTTTTGGTGAAGGATGTTAGGGATGTGATCTTTATTTTCATGAAGTCATTTTATTTATTTAGTTAGAAATAATTTATGATACAAGTGTTTTTTTCTCCTATCTTTTGAGAATGCTAAAAAAGGAAAAAATATTGTTTATGTTTGAAAGGTAAAAGTGCCTCTCACCATGTAATATTTGCAAGTGAAGGTCTTCGATAGCTATTACAGGTCCCACACAAAATTTTTGAGCCCAAAACATGATGAGATGAAGTTATTTAAAGATCTAAATGAAATGGTTCAAAACTGTCATTTTGGGCCAGTCAAGAAAGCTTGTAGTTTTGGCATTCAAACCCATGTTTTCTTCATTCAAACTATGCAAGAGTATCCCCAAATATTTTATTCCCAAACCTCCAAAAATAACTCACTTCATCCTTTTTCAGCTCACCCACCATAAGAGATTCTTCTCTGTGATCCTGGATGAGTCGGATCCCTCTTATAATCTATCATGGCTAGTTGAATCGGCCCCTGGATGATTCATTCAACTCATCCTGCCATGTGTTCAAATCATCCATCTATGCCACTTCACTATGTATGCACGAATTCTCTCATGTTCAATCTCTAGGAACATGCCATTCACCATGCCAACATTGTTTTTTCATTATCTCCTAGTCATACTTCATTGCTCGGATCGAGCTAGGTGACTTCAGCTCCCATAAAGTACTATGAAAAGTTCACCTGATCCATCAGGCCACTCAATACTTCATAAGGATGCTCTAACCACCTCAAACCTGGCTAGGACTTGATCCTTTGACCACTTGGTAAAACCTGAGTTCCTATCATTGCAATGAGCTCCTTCCTTTGGATCACCTCTACCTTGAACTTTCTAAAGACATCCCGGCTAACTCTCTTCATCAGCATTCCCGACAACATTGGAGAGATCTCCCTATTATTTCCATGGCCTATGCCATTGGCTGATTTCATCTATTGTATTAAAACAAGCCCTATCTTGGGCTATCTCTCCTACCTCAGCTCCTCGCCACCCACCTTGACTCACCCAAGTGAGCTTCATCTGTATTTGATCCCTCACTAGAAAGCTTCCACCATTTTACCTAGCTCACTAAACCTCACCTTAACATGGGTAATTGAGATACTTGGCGATTAATTCCCATATCGTCCCAACAATGTAACCTTATTTCTCGTCAAACTCCCCTTTTAGCTGGGTGGGCCTCAAGGCCAAATAATGCAAATTTGACCCTAGGGCCCTATTTCTTGATTTTTTTGAATTTCTTCATGTTGGAGACCTTACTGAGACTAAATAAAATGTCTTTTAGGGCTTGAAATAATTTTTTTACTATTTTGTGGTATTTTGGCCAGATGTGGTCCCAGGGGGCCTGCATTTCAACATTTTTTAAGATGACCTTAAGGGTCAAAACCCAGAAGAGGAAAAAATTCCTCAATTATGATTTTCACCTCGGACTCTATTGAAAGTGCTACCAAGACCCCGAGAACCACCTGTACCATGTTTTTCCTTATGGATTCCACTTAGGTTCTTGTTGCCTGATTTGACCTAAGGGAAAAAATTGGATAGAAATTTGGTGACATGTAGGTACATCTACCTGTTAGATGTTCATGAACTAGTAGCTTGTTATGTCCATTGGGCAAAAAGTCACAACTAATAGGCTACAATTGTTTTGTACACTGTTGAAATCACCCTAAAAATTACCTTCTGACCATAGACCTATTTTGTCTTCTTATACTCTCAATATTTATAAGAAAATATTGAGGTTAAGATTTGTGAGAGTGGAAAATTGTTTTAACCTGAGATTTCCACATGTTCCTCTCTACAGCCCCAATTTGCCAAGTATGAAGCATAAACAAACAAATGATGATTGGCATGCATTACATGCTGCAAAGTTTTTGAATAAGGCATCCTTCAAGTTTTTACTTCATGGAACTTTATTAAGACTTTAATTCTTTCTTTTTCCTGAAATTTCCAGTCACAGTGTGCTACTAAGGGATGTAGTTGTTTGAATTTTTGATCTTGTGAGGACACCTAGAAGTTCATTGTTGATTGATCTTGAAGGACTCAAATAATGAAAAATTAGTAAACTTGTCCTTGATCCCAATTTTATTTTCTCTAAAAAAAATTTCTTTTGAAATCTACAAAATTTTCCCATAGGTATGAACATCATTTGCATGTAGGAGGTCTACTAGAACACCATGTACTACACTGGAGCAACACGAATCAAAAACTATGTAAAAATATCAAATCATACATGCCTAATTAGGCATGTAGAGTGTGTGAGAGAAATTTTTATCTTGAAAACAACCTACACCTACCTTACACTAACCAGAAGCAAGGAGACCTCAAAAAACAATCCTGCAATATTTGGATCTGAGAAATAGCTTCCCTTACTTGAAACTTGCAACCATGCATGTGATTTGGCATTGATTATGGCTCCTAACAACATTGAAAATTTGTCTCGAAGTCGGCTTTCCATTTTATAAACCAAGGTACAAACAAAAATTAAGAGACACACCCCCTTTAATATATAATTGATTAACAAATCACCACTTATTAATGGTTAAATATGTTTAGATATTTGAATTTATTAGACCCATTTAAATGTTTTAAATAGCTATGTGAATAATGAAACATATATGTAAAAATATATGTTTTATAATAATGAACTTTAAATTAGTTTTACTTTTTACGTACATTTAATGCTTTAATTTCCTAATATCCAAATGTTTAAAAAAATTAAAATGTTTTTAAAAGATATTAGAATAATGAAAAATATGTAGTAGTATTTTTGTATAGACATTCGAAATTTGAATATATAATACATTGACAAATCACCTTCTTTTAATGCTTTAATATTTCAAATATATAATGCATTAACAAATCACCACCTATTAATATAATTTAATATGATTAGATATTTAAATTTATTGGACCCATTTAAATGTCTTAAATAGCTATGTTAGTAATGAAACGTATATGTAAAAATATATGTTTTATAATAATGAAATTTAAATACATTGTACTTTTTACTTATTTACTGTATTTTTATAATGGGTATGCTTAGATATTTGAGTTTCTTGGACCCATTTAAATGTTTTAAATAGCTATGTGAGTAATGAAACATATATGTAAAAATATATGTTTGATAATAATTAAATTTAAATACATTGTACTTTTTACGTATTTACTGTGTTTTTAAAATGGGCAGCCACTCTCACGTCATATATAAAGTTATAAAAAAATTGAAACTATCCTACAATAATAAATAATAATGAAATCATGAAATTTTAAATAGTGGAATTTATTGTCAGTCCTATTTATTGTGTTTTATAATTGGGAACCCATTCTAATGACTTGTATAAAGTTATGAAATTGATTGAGTGTTTTTACATTCTCTTGTATTGAATGGTAAAATGCCCATTCTCATATAGGAATCATAAAATGGCTGCATTGGTAGATAAGAATAAAAAATAATATTGTTTTTATGAGAATGTGGAGAAAATGCACTCACCCATTGTCATAAAAATTTGTATTTTCTTTCAGGGGAATGTTTAGAATGGGCACATGCCTATTCTAAAAAAAACATATTATTTGTATTACAATGTTTAGAATGTGCATATGCCCTTTTTGAAAGGAATAATCAAATTTACTTTGTTTTAGAATGTGCACCCATTCTCACATCTTGGTATAAGAGATATGAAATTGATGGAGTTTTTTGCATTGTCTTGTATTGAATGGGAAAATGTCAATTCTCAAATAGGAATCCTTAGTTTTGGTAGATAGGAATAAAAAATAATATTTCTTATATTATAATGTTCCCATTCTCATAAAACAAATATTATTCAATCATGAATGTGTAAATTCTCATTCTAAAAAAAATTACTTGTAATATAATGTTTTGTGTTTTTACAGTGTCTTGTATTGAATGGGAAAATGCCCGTTCTCATATAGGAATCATAAAATTCAGGAATGGGAAGATAGGAATACAAACACTATTTCTTTTATGAGAAGGTGTAGAAAATGCACATGCCCACTCTCATAAAAATTAGTATTGTTTTTATGACAATGTTTAGAATGGGCACATGTGCCCATTCTCAAAAAAACATACTACTTGTATTATAATGTTTAGAATGTGCATATTCTTGATTAGAATGGGAATATTCCCTTTTTGTAAGGAATAATAAAATTCACTTTGTTTTAGAATGTACACCCATTCTCACATCTTGTTATAAGAGATATGCAATTGATGGATCTTTTTTGCATTGTCTTTTATTAAATGGGGAGATGCCAATTCTCATATAGGAATCCTTAGTTTTAGTAGATAGGAACCGCATACAATATTTCTTGTATGAGAATCTTCCCATTCTCATAAAACAATTATTATTTAATGACGAATGTGCAAATACCCATTATCAAAAAAATAAATATTACTTGTATTATAATCTTTAGAATGTGCATATGCTGTTTATGATAGTAATAATCAAATTTATTTAATTTTAGACGTGCACCCATTCTCACATCTTGTTAAAAGAGTAATGAAAATGATGTAACCTTTTTGCATTATCTTTTATTGAAAGGGTAAATGCCTCTTCTCATGTAGGAATCATAGAATCAACATTACTTGTATTACAAGGTTTAGAATGGACTTATATCCATTCTCATGGAAACAAAAAAAATGTTGTTTTGTATTGAAAGGGCATCACATTTTTAATTTGTTTTAGAGGTGCACCCATTATCAGATTTACTTTGTATTACAATGTTTAGAATGGAAATATGCCCATTCTCATGCAAACAAAATTATTTTATTTTGTATTGATTGGGAATCACATTTTTACTTTGTTTTAGAGGTGCACCCATTTTCACATCTTGTTAAAAGAATTATGAAATTGATGTAACTTATTTACATTGTCTTTTATTGAATGGGAAGATTCCCCTTCTCATGTACGAATCATAGAATAATTTCTTGGGTAGATAGGAATAATAGAAGAAGACTAAGAATAGTATGGATTAAACCGTCTCATAGTTTTTAAATAGGTATAAATAGGAATAATAGGATAAATCTCATAAAATCAGCATTGTTTGTATTACAATGTTTAGAATGGACAAATGCCCATTCTTATTGAAACAAAATTGTTTCCTTTTATATAAAAAAATATTTCATTTTGTATTGAATGGGCATCACATTTTTAATCCTATATTATCATATATGATTCACATGGGTGTATGCTCATTTTAAAACAAACAATTATGTTTTGTCTTGTATTAAATGGGAAGATGCCCCCTCACAGCTATTAAATATGTATCATAGAGTTGGAAGTTTAGAATTTTTGTCTTATATTCAATATTCAAATTCTTATTCTCATATGTGTTATAATACGAATATAACATTAGAATATGAAGAATGGGAATATACCTATTCTCTTTAATACGATTAATAAGAAAAAGTCCATTATCGTTTGAATAAGTATAATAAAGAGAATAGAGAATGCTCACTTACCCGAAATATACACCTTTGAAGGTGTACCGAATCTAATGTATCACTTTGTAATGATTACTCTGATTTCTGGATACCATACAAAAATAATAAAGTATATGCATGTTTTTTCAATGAACTGACATAAATTTTCAACTCGTAATCATGTTGAATTATTAGAAAATGAATATTAAAAAATGGTTAACTATTATTTTTATCTATATAGTACATAATATCATTGAACATGTTGATTTATTAGGGAATGAAGATTAAAAAATGGTTAGCTATCTTTTTTATCTACATAGTCCATAATATCAATGAAAAAGGTAGTAATGCAATTTTTGTTGGAAAACAACATTTACTACCTAATTTTATAATCGTATAGACAACTACAAAACTGATAAGCTAGAAAAAAAGACATTCATCATGATAATAATCAATATAGAAAACAAGGTAAGAGTAGAATCTAATAATGATACAAATGTCAACATTAAATAAGATTATTTCATAGTCAATATTTTACATAAAAAAAGAACCATACATCATCACAGGAATTAATAGAGATAAAAAGTATTTTTTCAGAATGAACAATTACCCGATATCTCAGCCTTTATATAGATATATAAATGATTTACTTATATATATCTTCCTATATGTGAATGCACATATTCCCTTTCTCATATATGAATCATATAATAATAGAGATAAACTTTACTTTGTTCTACATCGGCCAATTCACTACCATGTAAGGTAAAATAACCAGATGATATTATTCATCTCTAAATAAATAACAAGAATCAATATAGATGAAATTTAATTTTCTATTGTTCTGTTATGATTCCTATCTAAGAATAGGCATATAGAATGGGAATATGATCATTCACACAAAGGGATCATAGAAGAAGAGATATGAATTTACTACATTCTAAAACTGTGATTGTTTTTCTCTATTATCATGTTATGATTCCTATGTGAGAGTGGGAATATAAAATGGGCATAGGCCCAAGCTCATATAGGAATCAGAAAATAATATTAGAGATAAAAATAACATTTTTCACAATGGGCAATTCTCCACCATGTAAGGGAAAGAAAACCTTATGATATTCTTCATCTCAGAATAATTCAATAGAAAAGAGTTAGATATAATCATGCCTATGAATAGTTTGGTGTTCCTTAAAACCTTACTTGTTAAATTTTTCTTCACAAGCCAAAAAAGTTAAATGAAAGAGAGAATCCAAAATAAAAAGTATAAACAATACACAATAAAATAAAATCAAAGATAGAATGTAGCTTGTTTTATAATGGACATGTTCTCATTCTCACAACATTCATAGATTTATTGAAAAGAATAACTTCAATATTGCCTATATAATAATGATTAGGATTGGCATACGCCCATTCTCATACAAATAATTTTTTCTCTCTTCCATTGAATGATTAGGTATCCATTTCTATAGAAGTACTACAATGTTTAAGTTCAATATTGCTTGTATTGAATGGGCGAATGCCAATTGTAATACTTATAGGAATCATATACCTGAAACATGGCTACAATAGAGTTTAATATTTTTATTTTTTTTCCCCATGGCATAGTGAGACCTTTAGTTTGCAAATAAATTGTTTAATTGAGGGTGTTTTTTTGTCAAGCATGTCTTCGACCACCCAATGGAGGGAAATTGGAAAAATTATTAACAATTAATTCACACCACTCTATGGCACCGTAGAGAGATTGTCAGCAGTTAACATGGTTACATTCAATATTTCCTTTACAAACACAATTCCAATTCTTAGAATCCATTCTAAATTTTTTTACAATCATCTAAATATATTTTTCGATGAGAACTACAAAAGCCTTGATCCCTCTCGAGGGTGTGTAGTGCATCACTTAGCTATGTTATGGATAGTCCAGCTAGCATAATAAAATTATTAATAATGAAAAACACAAAAAAATTGTATGTTTGTATTAGAATGGCATTTTTCACATTGTAAAGATTCTTTCACTAGTAATATTTTCTATTATAAGGGTTGTAAGAATGCACAACTTCCCATTTTAAAATAAAGTAAGTCTGTGAGAATGCACATATTTTTATTCTAAGATATAGTAAATCATGTCTTTATTATCCTTATATGATTCTTATATGAGAATCGGCATATGCCTCTTTTAATCATCTAGTCTCATTATATGTTTCCTATACTAAGAAACATCTTCTTCTTCCTATATTTTAATATTAGAATATTTTTATCATTTTCATATATTAAGAAAAATATTCTTCCTCCGTATTTTCTATATGGAAAAGGACATACTCATGTCTATACAAAATACAAATATAACATATATTATATACAAAAATGAAATGTAAGCTCTTTTCAATACCAAATGCAAATGTAACATCTATTCAGTCGTATTTCTACATGATGGACACCCAAATCAATCAAGAATGGTACTTCATTATTATAATTTTTTATCTCATATTCACTCATACTATAATACTACTTGAATAACCTAGGTCTTATATTAATATATAATTTTCACTTATATAGCAACTTAAAGGACACCCATAAGATTTCAATATTATCATTTTATAAGAGTCTAAATTTTTGCATAAGAATGTGGTATCGAAATTATAATTTTTATATAAATTTCTTATTCCATAGTTTTTTGTTCCTTGTTAATAACGTCCCTTATATCATCGTTCACAATTTCGTCCTACTCTAAGCTGCTGAAGTAAAGCTTAAGCCTGCGCTTTTTGCTTCCCTTCTCTAGTTCAACTAGCCTCCTCTAAAAATCCATAACAATATTTTAAATCCCAGACAGTTCCTCTATGATGGAACTTTGATAAGTACAAATTTTCTTTGAGGCTTAAATATACTTCATACAAGTACATACCATGTCCACCCAAGAATCATCAAGGGAAACAACATTCTTTTCTAGTTGCAGAAACATGAGGTAAATTATATCCAATGTCATACTCCAATCAAACTCCATATTATATTTTCCTTTGGAAGGTTCCCCTTTGATATCAGACATAAAAATATCGGCTACAATATTAATACCCTTCATTTTCCTTAATTTATTCATTCATTCATCTAGAGTAAAAAAGTCATCTAGGTCCTCCAAATCCTTCCTCTCCATATTACCAACAACATCCACAACATTTATCAATGACATAAATGAATCTTTTATGTCATCTGAGTCTAAAGAGGAGGATTCGTCAAAATCCTCCTAATCCATATACTTCTAATCCTCATCATGATTTACATCATCATTCAACAAGCCCCTAAACTTCTCAAATTTGGTGAAATCTATAGAACCCAAATGGAATAAAGCCATCAAAAATCCCTGATGAAGAGAGATTTTAAAATTTCCTTTTTGAAAATTCTTGATTTATTTATGTTGGGAATGACTGAGAAAAAATGGGAAATTATAATGCATACCAACATGGTGGATATGAGTTAACATAGGGATATTGTGGGCATAAACTACCTTGTATCTACCCTCAAAGGTGATAAATTTCATCAATTTTAGGGTGATTTCATTGAAAGGATCAATTAAAGAATCTCTCTACAAACTTCCACAGTGATGTCTTAGTTTCTCTTTACCACCCAAAAAAATTCCCATCTCCTCATCACATTTTTTCTTTGGATTGTAAATCTCCCTCATTGTTCATCCCAACCACTCTAGCAATAAAATCCATAGATGTTTTTATAGAAATTCCCCTGATACTAGCACGACCATCCTTCCAATGAGTTGTAAAATCCTTGGTCAGGGATTCTTTGTGGCCTTTAAAACTTTTAAATAGAGATGAAATACGTTCCTTTTACAGCATCATCCAAACTCTTCTACTAATCCCATTGGTGGATTCAGGTTCGAGACGAACCAATTCACCACCCATTTTTTTGTTTCTCTATTAAAATGGCAATATAACCAACCTAGTTCAAAATGTTCTTGTCCATCATAAAAAAAATGATCGTACGGCATCAAGCCCTTGTCTAACTAAAATGTACTTTCTAAACCCAACACAAGCACTTATATCATCCAACCTTTAACATGTCTCCTCATTACTTCTTACTCTTCATTCATACCCAATATTGACAGCGAATAGTTTTCAATCATTACAATGACAGATAAAATATCAACCTCTATTTGCAAGGTAAACATATTCCTTTTTACCTTTCCTTTAGACATGATTATAGGAAATCATTTAAAGGATATATCCATGGCATTCTCCAATTATTTTTCTTGTTATTATTAGAAGTGGTTTTTTTAGAATCAAAAACTTTTTTTTACAAGGAAATGGTCTTGTTCAGACTTTGAAACATGTAAGAAATGGTTATATTTATAGGCGTCCTTTTTTAACTATGGAGGATATTAATATTATGCAAGTATTTCAAAAGATTGAAGTGATATTCTTAAAACACATATCAATAAAACAAAATATCAAAAATATGTCATTATATTTATACCCAAATAAGAATACAAGAGAAATAAAGTGAGATGATATTCTTCATCTCATAGTAATTCAACATATAAGATTTATAAGTATCTTTGAAACTTACCTTCAATTAAAAAAATAAGTACAAATTTTCTTCACTATAAAAAGAAATCTTCATCTAATAATCAATCATTTTAGGAAGGAAATCACCCACAAATATTGGCAAAAAAGAAATGCCACCCATGTGGTAAAACCACTCGCTACTTAGGTAAAATCATAACAAAAAACTCCTTGTATTATCAAATACTCATGTCTTTCAAAACATTAAAGTGATATTCATAATACCCAGATCAAAAAGTATAGAAGATAAAAAAAAGAATTATATTTAAACCCAAAATGGAATATACATGAAATAAAACCAAATGACACTCTTCATCTCATAATAATTACAAAAAGAAGAGTTAGAATAATTCATGCTTAAAAATTTCTTCAAATCTTGTGCATCATATGCTGAAATGGTCTCAAGAAACTGAAGGAGCCCGGTAAGGGTCAAAAACATTTAGTAGAGAGGAAGAACAATATCTTAGAAATATTCTTCAAATCTTCTACTTCATAGGGAAAAATATTCTAATGAAATGTGTAGCCTAAAGTAGAAAGAAAAATGAAAAAATAAAAAAAACTAGATGAAAAATAAATTGGAAATGATGAACAAGAAATAGATTTCTTTTCCGACCCATGGTAAACCTTGAAATTCCCAAGACCTATCCCATCTTCGAAAACAGTAACTCTCATCATCCTCTCTACAGTGCCATGGACTGGCATGAATTAATTTCCATTATTTTTTCCAATTTCCTTCCAACAGGCGGTCAAATACGTGTTTGAAAAACAAGTACCTTGAATAAATAAATAAAAATTACTTTCAATTAATAAAAAATCAATGGTGGAAAACAATTTATTTGTAAATTAATGGTTTCTCTATTCTATGGTCAAAAACAATATAAATATTAAAATATGTGGTAGCCATGATTTATGTCTAATAATTACGATTAAAATAAATTTTAATTTTTTTTTAAAAATCATAGCCATGGTTTAGGTTTATTGCATATAACACACACACACACACACACACACACACACACACACACACACACACACAACATTATCATAGTCATAATTTTGGTTATTTACATTTAAAATAAAATATAATTTTTACACATTATTATAGCCATGGTTTATGATTTTTTTTGCATTTAAATTTAGTTTATACTAATTTATACTAGACAGGGGATAGTTAGGGAAACTATATATGACACGTGGTTTTCATGAAATCACTCAAATGTTTAATCACTTACTTGCTTCAATCACTCCCTGAACTCTAGATGGGAATTTTGACTCAAATATAAAAAGTGTATGGGGTGAATCGATAAAATAAATAAATTATTATTTCTTTATTGATTACAAAGCACAATCCTACTATTTGGTATAAAAACCATATTTTATGATATCTACATTTTTTGCTTGTTTGAATTTTTCATCACATTTATAATTGACTTGATTTTTTTAGTATATTTTTATAGGTATCTTCAATATTTATCAAGTTTCATTATAAACATCTTGAATGTACTTGAAAATAATTAAATCTCCCATACATGTTTATGTTAAAAGCACTGTTACTATAACATGGTTGTGAAATTGATAAAAACTATATAACTTATAGTAATCAAATCAAATTTTAATATTAGATGTTCTAAATAATGAGATAGTACATTGGAAGAACATTTACAGGAATTATTTTTTATACCTTTTTTAGAAAAAAAAAATTATTGTCTTGAGGTAATTCACATTTAGACAGAATGGGAATATGTCCATTCTCGTACAAATAACCATTTTTATCTTATATTGAATCGGCATATGCCCATTCTCATATATTAAGAATCATAGAAGAAAAATAGAGATATTGTCTTAAGGCAATACACATAGACAGAATGGGAATATGTCTATTCTCATGCAAAAAATAAAATTGTAACACCTACTAAAAACAACCCACTTGAGACCCAAGAACAACCTAGGATTAGTTAGGAAAATTATGGAATAAGTTTTTTTGTTTAAAAGAGTCTACAACTAGATTACAAGGCAACAACTGTCACTAACAAGTTCCAAAACAATTATAATTCACTAGAACATATTTTACCTTTATTAACAATTATTAGAAGTCATAAGGTCAAAAATTTAGGGTTAGAAAGTACAATAAAGTTCAGAGGGTAATTCCTCACCATACCCACTCTCTAACATGCTTAAAGGTTTAACTTGATTTTTTTAAAACTTAACACATTAAAAATTTCCCTAAATGATTCCCATTGGATAGGAAATTTCCTCACCTTTCCATTGATATAAAGAAGTCCTCCTAACTCCTCATATTTTTTGGGTTATGGGCCAGTGGGCCTTGGGGTGAAAATTTTCCCCAAGAGCGGGCCTACGGACCTAGGGGTGAAAATTTGCCCCAAGGGCAAGTCAGCGGGCCACGGGGAGACCTTTGGAAATTTTCTTACGTATGAAAAAAAAAAAACTTTGCGCCCGCACACCCGCTAGTCCGCAAGTCCACTAGGGACACGTGGCGCTTCCCAAGTCAACGCGGGGAGAGCGGGCAGTGGGAGACATTTTGAAAAATCTTCCCGTGTGGGGTGAAAGCCAAATTTTCATCCGTTCTCCCACAAGTCTGCAAGGGAAACATGGTGTCTTCTAAGCCAATGTGGGAAAGGCGAGGTGGTGGGGAGAAAATTATTTTAATGCCCTGAAGGGCTAAGAGGGTAGCATTCACCCACGCCTCCACCGGCACTTCGCAATGCCACGTGGCGTCTCTTGGTTGGCTGCGAGCCAACGGGCAGCGGGGAAAATTTTGAAAATTTTCCCAAAATTACAAAAATGTAGAAAGGAAAAAAGGGACCCACTCCTCTGTTGATGCCTCATGACACCATGTGGTATCACCTGATTGGTTGCGGCCCGACATGGCAGAGGGGAAAATTTAGAAAATTTTCCATAAATTTTCTAGGAGTGCTAAGTTTAAAAAGATGTCCACCCCTCCACCGACGCCTCGTGGTTCCATGTGGCAGATTTTGATTGGCTACGAGTCAGGAGGGCTATGAGGAAAATTAGTAAAAAATTCCCAAAAATTATCCTAAGAGCTAAGGGAAAAATTCAGGCCTGCGGGCTTGCCAAGGAAATTTTCTCCCATTTTTTTTACACCAAGGAAGAAAAACTTTAAAAGGCCATAAATTTTGATATAGAACTTGTTTTTGGAAGAACGAGGACTTTATGGAAATATCTCAATGTCATCTTTACTCAAGGATCATTAATTTTAGATTTTGATAAAGTTTAAGGGGTCAATTTCAAGAAAACAACCTGCAGGATTTTATAGTGCAAACTGGTAAATTTTAACTTGTTCAATTTGTTCTTGTCCCTCTCTTGACATGTCAAATAGACATGTAAAAATTTTCTTAGGTGTATTTAAGAGAGATTTCAAGATTCGATTTGTCTGATTGATTTGCAATTTGAACATTTACATTTTTGGATAGCAGCATGACTGCAAAATGGTTTGAGCCCAATTTTGCTAAGTTTTATAAGAATTTCCTTAAGTGTTAATGTCTAGATGGATTCAGTTAGATCTTATTATGCCCAAATTAATGTTTCATTTTTTATTCCTTTATTGCAGATTCAGTATGAGCATTAGGGATTAAATAAATGTCAACTGGAAAAAACAGGACCGAGTTCAAATTTTAAAAAGGTCTAGTTGTCATTTTCTTCTTCCAAGTATTATAATGTGTTCCAAACCTAATCTAATGCATTCAATTGATTTAATTCAACTTATTCAAAAACTATAATACATCTCTGATTTCCAATTTTTACATATTTCAAAGGACGGAGTATTACATTTCCTTTATACACATTTCTTTCTTTCAAACAGAGATTTCAATTACATTTAAAAGATCAGATTCAATGCCACTTTGTAATTTGAGAAATGTGATACATCATTTATTTTTTCCAAAAGAAAACTTTGTAACATCCTTATTTTATTCCTTTTAAAATCGTATATATAAAAACAGGGTAGAATATTACATTTTCTTCTCAAGTGTTTCACTTTTCCTCTCTTCCAAATAGGGATTTCATAGAACATGTTCAATATAAATTTCCAACGGAAGAATATCATATGAACAAGGCAAAAACTTCCATTAATTCAAATGAAACTCTTACAACCTTCTTTCCATTTGATTTCAAAATACAACATACAAAACACGTGTCATTCTTTCACATTCTTTCCAAAATAGAATACAAAGGATAACTCTTTTACATTTCAATTTTCCACCTCATTTTCCAATACAAAGTATCTTTCCATTATAATGAATACACAGATCATCCAACTAAAGTGGGAAAGGGGCTATAATAAGATTTCATTTCACAAGGGATTTTCAAACTTTATTTATCTCAGCTCAAGAATAGCAACATGTAGATTTCTCATTCTTCTAATTTGATCACAAAAAAGGTAGGGGAAAGGAAACGCTCTCCATCTAACTAAGACATCCAATGAAGAGGAGAATCCATCCTTCTTCATTGGCCCCGAGCCCCAACCACAGAGCAATAAAAGATGTGATCCAACTCATGGCAACAATAGGCTTTCACTAACACTCAAGCAACATAATCACAATAAAACATAGTCCAAAATAGAATGTAGTTTTCAACTATATTAAAACATGAAAAACATTACTCAGGCTTCATCAAGCAATCCAAAGGAGCAAGAAACTATGGGGGATGTTTCCTATGCCTCCCAAAGTGGAAATGGGTAACACCACCTGAGAATAAACCACCAACATATGTATATATATATATATATATATATATATATATATATAATTTAAATTCCCTGTCAAGAACTTATGCCTCCCCCAAGTACCCCTTATTCCTAACATTTCCTTATGCCTCTCCAACCTCTTATGACACCCCAAAAGGAGTAAACAAATGCAAGCTATTTCTTTGTAAGGTGGAACCCAAATCTGAACTCCCTCCACGCTTATACCTCCCTAAAACACACTTGTGCCTCCCACAAAATATAACCCCATAGTCTTCTCCTACACCATTCCTACGCCATCTACCCAATAGCCCACAAACATACCAAAACATTCATACATAAACACTTACATTCATAAAAGAAGATCATTTCAAGAGTCAAGCTCCTACCTCTCCATGATGGAGTTGTTCCAAGTTCAAAAACAACAAGTTTTATCCCAATGCAAGTAATCTAAAATAGCTAAGCACAAGCATGCAACAATATTTCAAAAAAAAAACTTCTTTGAAGCAAGAGCTCCAAAAACAACAATGAATTCAGCCAAGAATAAAGTCTCCAAAATGAAGCAACCCCAAAAGAAGGCAAGGCATTCAAATTTTATAGAAGAGGGAAGGGAATAGGATGAGGAAGATCCACATACGATGCCATATCACACATCTTCAACCCCAACCTAAAATTCAACTTCATTCTCTAATGCATAATAAATAGGTGGTTGAATAATATGATAGTTTAATTACACACTCGAACCCAACCCACACCCCAAAGGAATGAGATTAAATCATGTAAGAAAAATGCAATTAAAACCTACAATTAGCCTTCTCAAAAGCATTATAAAATTCTAATCTCAACTCTCCAACCATAGGTATGGTTAGTAATTAAATTTAAGAGTTATGGGACAAGTTTAACTTGTCCCACAAGCCTCCAAGGATAATTTCGAATTTCCAAGAGGGTGGAGTGTTTCACACTCAAAATTCAATTCACACATCACTTACATATGTCTTACACATACTTATATCACTTTAAATCATTGCCAACAAATCTCATTATTTACCTTCTAATGACATATTGGATTTATTTATTTTAACAATATGATTACTCATAAAATTTACACATCATTTAATAATTAATGAAATGGGTAAAAACATCACAAAATAAACACATGCAAACATAAACAAAGGGACCAAAATAAAATAAAATACATAAAACCCCTTGATCACAATTAAAGGTGATCCCCCCCATGGGAATCCCTAACACACATAAACACACACAAACAAATACTAGTTCCTATGGTGACCTTGTTCAATTCATCTAGAATTCTAATGTGGTTAGTCTCCAATCCCCCGATGTTTGTTGTGATATTTTAAACATGCAAAACAAAAATACCTCCTTCAGCCTCATGGCCATATTATAACATCCAAACTAATATAAATATAATTACCAAAATCATCTAGATATATGAATCACAACAACATCAAAGCAATCTAGCAATGTCATTTGCAATTTTACTCAACACTTATATCATCATCCAATAATTTCTATTTCTAGGTCTACTCACAATATCCAAATATCACAAATCCACACAACTTCCATAATATAACCATGTCAAAGAGTATACCATCTTGAATATCCAAAGTTTCTTTAATAATAATAATCATAACTGAATCAAGTCAACAATAACCCATGATCTAGCATCCATCATCATACTATAGTAAGGTCCATAATCATGTCTATAATATAATTAGTAGTATGATTATTAGTAACAAAAGGTGTCAAAGGAAAATGGGCACTACAAAAATTATGTTGTATTGAATGGGCATATTCCCATTCTCGTATAATAATCATAAAACAAAATAGAGGTAATATTTATTTTTTTCTGGAGTGGAAAGTTGCCCATTCTCACATACTTTATAGTGATATTAAATTGAATAAGTTTACTATTTCTTCAATAAGTTAAAAATATTAGAATAGGCATCTGCCCAATTGCTTCATACAAACAAAGAATTTTATTATTGTGATGAGAATGGGTATATTCCATTTCTCATACAAACAAATATTTTTATCATTTTGATGACAATAGGAATATGCCATTTCTCATACAAACAATGATTTTTATCATCGTGATGATAATGGGTATATGCCAATTCTCTTAAACTAAATATAGATAAAAAGAAAATTTCTCCTACGCCAATTCTCATAGTAAGTGAATATGGGAAGTATAAGCAATTCTTGTAAAAGTCATTTATGCTATGTTAATAATATGATGAATATATTTGGATGAAGATGTTAGAAATCATTTTTCTATTTAACTTATATTTAACCTATATTTATTTATTTCTCATCATTTAAATTCAACCTCATCTATTTATTTCTCATCAATTAAATTAAAATGAGTCAAGTTCAATCATAGTTTGGAAATCATTTTATAAATATATTCATGTCAATTTTAATTATATGTATAATTTGTAAGTATTTACAAACCTTACTTAATTATAGAAGTTCACAACTCATGTGCTATGTGTATTAAATATACTTAAAATTATACATACATGATAATTCTTCATTTATTTTATGCAATGGTTAAATAGATTTTCCATTGTCTCGTAAAATTTGTAATGTATGTTTTTATAGTAGTAGGGGTTTTTTCATTTATAGAGGATGATCATAAGGATTTGTTTTCAAATGGAACGAAAGTTATAGAGGGAAGAGTATATCAAAGCAGGATGATACTACATTGTAAAGATGTGGGAAGAGGATTTGTTGTTACCAATGTTAATATAGTATTGGATGGGATAGTAAAATTTCCTTTCTTAGATGATGAATTTCAAACCTTGGCAAATGTCAGGAATTAAGGATACTTCATTTCTTGGGAAAAGAGTGAATTTTCAAATTATGTAGATTCATCGATTCCCCCCAACATGGGAAGTGAAAACATTTGTAGTGGTTCAGAGGATTACAATGTAGAGAGTGAAAAATATTGTAGTGATGACAGTGAAAGCACCATCAATACATGTCATAAATATAGAAAAGATTTTGTTACATATAATTTCATCCTCAAACACAAATCTTATAGTAGAGACAATGACATAGCCATTGGCTATATAAATCATGTGTTATAAGTTCATGAAATTGATGGAGAGAGGTTGGGTCCTTTTAATTTTGGTGTACACATAGAGAATGTGATAAATATGTGTTCAGAATGCTCAGACTCGTTAGAACGTACTAAATAAATTGTGTGACCTATAAAACATTTGATTTTAAATGAAACAATAAGTTCCCTTATGGTTAAGCAAGGGAGTACTCAAATGGTGGGTCTACACCTTGTACACAGTGATCAACACAATTTGAATTTCAATGGAGTTGTTACAAAATAAATCCATTATTTCTCAATTGAGTGTAAATTTGTAGCAGAGGGAACAATTTAAAATGTAGTTGAAGGAGACATGGTACATTTTAATAGATTGGATACCAATAGATTTGGTGTGTATACTAATAGAGTATTCAACCCTCCTTACAAAGGATGCTTCCTATCTGAAGGATCGCTCATACAATGTCTTGTTAGGCAATTGGCTAACATAAATGGTTCGTATATGGATATTAGATTTTAAAAAGTTCCAAAGGAGGTTGAGGTCATTACGTGGGATGCATCAGAATAGCAACAACCTCAGTCTCTTTATCCAATTTCATATAATGCCACTAATCACAATCAATCCAACAGAGTGATAACAATATGTTATAATGCTACAAAATGTTTGAATATGGATACCACTCAAGCCAATCCATCTAATCTAAATTCTAATGAGGCTAGAAAATGGTCAATATTTTTAGAAGAATTTGAAAATACACATTTTAGTTGTTGCAAATATAATTGTCTCAAAAAACTACCTATTGCTTCATTTATAATTCAAAATTAATGGCTCACAACTATAGACTTGAATGAAATTGACAGAAAAAATTTGTGTTTGATGCATTAACAACAAATGCCATCTTCAATGTTGGTAATAAAACTATGGAGATACGACAAATGAGATTTGATGTGATTGATGTTTTTCAAAATGAATGGCACAAAGTATATGGGTACCCAAGGAGTTCCTTCTATAAACATAAACTTGAATGGATAAACAGAAATAGGCTTATAGTGAATAGAAACATTGGAAAAGAGAAACAAAGGTTAAATAATGCCACAACAATTGCCTACATATCCAGATTTGTTGAGAGAAATTCAAATATCTCTCCACATCTAACTCAGTCTTTAGGACAGGATGAATTAAAAGTTCCCCAAAGGTTTCTTCCTTCATTCTATATCCAAAATATACTGCGAAAAAAATGCAATGATGAGCTTGAAATATTGAAACATCCTCAAGTGTCGTAGTCAAGCTTCAATAACATAATGAACAAAAGTTTTCGACATGTTTCCATTGCAAATAATAATTTCTTTTCCAAGTGTGATGAGTGCACAAATTTATTCAACAAAGGTAGAGCAACCACATGCCCAAAATAACTCACAAAGATTAAGGAGGAACAGACATGACACAATGAAGATATTCAAATTTTTCGTGCAACTTACTATTCCCTCAGATTCTAGTCGGAAGAATAGCATAATGGATTCTTGAGCATTTTGCATCATCAAATGGATAAAATTAAAATTCTATACCAAGGATGGGTAAAAAATAAAATTCAATAATTAATGTTATGAACCTACCAGTTACTTTGACTTATATGATCACACATGAACACAAGATCACGGGTTTCGGCCATTTTGGCCTGTCATTTGTTGAATTTGGAGAAAAATATAAAGTCACATCATTAGTTTTGTGTCTCAAGAAGCTTGAAGAACCTATAAATCATGAGTATGGATATTTTTGTATCATTTTGGATCATCTAAATAACCATTGCAAGATGCATTATTACAAATTGATTTGCATGAAAAATGTAAAAGGTACAAGGAAATATTTGAACATTCAAAAACAGTTAGTGATTGTAGCACAAATAATTCTTTCATAAAGAAACTACCGATCCTCTACTTGTAGTTCGATAATGCTTCAAGTGATAACAAGAATCATACATTATTTTCATTTGTATCAATGTTGACAACAAAAAGTGTATTCAACATTGTGTATGTAAACTTCCTTCCAATGGGACAGACCCATGAGGATATAGATGGGAATTTTTGAAGATTAGCAACATATTTACATAAAGTAGACACATTTTATTTACCACATATCATGGAATCTTGCAAAACATGCTAACAAGGGTCAACTACATTCACTCGTTATCTTATTGAGGAAGTGTAATCATTCAAGGGCTTTTTGGATCCATTCTTATTCGACGAAAACCATAATATAGTGGGTAAAAACAAACCAAAATTGTTCATATTCCATGTTGTCGATGGCATACCAGTGATTGAGTACAAAGCAACATTAAAGGATAAAAAATGGTCTCACTCCATACAAATATGTCATTAAAAGGATAATGTTGAACCAATATTTCTAGAAGGGAAACCTCTGTTGGCACCTTTCAAGGAGCTCAAAGAAATGGAAGATCTAAAAAAGGGAATCAAAGCATATATTTAACATTTGGGAAACGTGAAATAGGATAAGGTAGTGACTATTGGTTTCCAAAGATAGTGGATTGGGAAAAAAATTTACATGCTTTGGATAGACCATTTGTAAATTATAGCAGAATGTCAGATGTTTGTATTTTGCCAAAAACAGTACAGGAGAAAGACATATATGATCAAATAACATGAGACACACATAGTCATAAAGAAGACTACATTAGTCAACATATCCCAATTGATAATGATATTTATGATGGGCCTATTTTTGAAAGATCTAAACAAGAATTCAGTCTATTGAAGGATGCATTCAAGGGATAAATGCTACTTATATGGCCAAGAAATGATAATGAAAAGATATGGATGGGGAGAGAATACGGGGATATTTTCCTTCAACAAGAAGGTAATGATGTAAGTAAAAAGGTGAGAGTTCGATATTTGAAACTTGTAGGGAGAGGATAATGTACAACATTGTATTGGGATTGTTTAAATCCAAATAAAAGTTGCACCATCTCAAATGAACCTAAAACAAATATCGATGTGGATAACATCATCTAGGCGTGGACACCAAAAAATTTTTGCAACGTGGATCCATAAAGATACCTGATAAAAGACATGTGGCCATTAAATTATACCTTAAACTACTTAAACAAGATAAGGAATGTTGACTTGGAGAAACTATTCAATTTCATAAATTTGTACGTGAAATCATCTTGGCTCAGGATGTGGGTTTTTTTTTTTAATTATTCCAAACCTTGGTCCTATAAAACATTACAATTATACAATTATTTGATAATTAAATGAAATACTAGGTATAATATTACTTTGGAATATTTTTCCATAATATTATTGTATAAAACATTTTGATGCCTATGGAACTCTTGAATCTTATTAATGTATTATTACTAATATGATTTCCACCATGCAATTTATTTAATTTGAAATTTTTTTAATTATGCTCTAAGTAAGTTTACAGGGAGCTTGATCTTGTGATTTAAAGGGAGCCGGATGTGATTTACAAGGAATTCATTTAAAAAGATTAATGATTTAGATTTTTATAGGGATTAGTATTGATTTATGCATTCATTACAACCACAAAATTATTTGGTATTTTTGTAAAGCTATGTGCATAGGTCAAAATCCCTCATCTATGAATTATAGAAGAAGAATAAATATAAAGTTGATACACATAAAAATAATTAGGAACATACTTGTACCATGAGTGTGATGAGAATGGGAATATGTCCATTTTCATGGACTCAATAGTTGATTAATATTTCATAAAACATATACCCATATCACATTATTTTATTTTTTAAAAGGGATCAAAATGCCTCATATAGGAATCATAGAAAAAAAAAAGAGATAAAACATATACACATAAAAATAATTAGGAACATAGTTGTATTATGAGTGTCTTCAAAATGGAAATATTCCCATTCTCATAAAATCAATATAGAATTAGGAAGTTAGTTGTATGGCATAGTGTAAATATTGGAATATCATATTACATTAATTAAATTCCCATAATAAACATATTTGAATCTGATATCACTCTAGATAAAAACCAATAATGGTAATTTAGGAATCCAATTTAAATAATTATACAAATAAAAATGATAATACGATAAATCTAGATTCTTGGTAAAATGTCCACATTTAACGAAACGATAGTTTCTTGCAAGTTGATCATCAGTCTTTCCTTTCTTCAGCTTTATCTATCTCTTTCACAATCATCATCGACCCTAATAGGTCGGCATCGACTCAACCTTAGTAGACCTTTCTTTTCATTTCAAAGCCATCATGATTCCCTGCACATGTTTAGCCTATGTTCTAGTTTTCTATAATCTCACCCAATGTCTCTGTCATAGAAAAATCAACTTGTTTATACCCTAGTTATCATCAGCTAGTGTCCTAGTTTCAATCCATCTCTATCACTTTTTTTGTTTTTCTCCTAGTTTCTAATCATTCATATCTCCTGTGTAGGTTGACTCCAACATCTCCAGACTTCTGCAACTTCAAGATCGCATTAAGATCCTACTCAGTCTGCATATTTTTCTAGTTTTCCTTATCTAGTATCCTAGGTCATTGTTGACCTACCCTTACATAGTCTGGGTCATTTCTGACCCAGACCAAGTAATACTTATTTTATAGTTATTTCAATCAAATCATATTAAAATCCATCTTAATCAGTTCTACATTCAATATGGTTGTTATTTTTGCATGTTATCTATATTACTTTATTTTTTTCATCCTTTTGAAAAAAACTGGGGTTGACATCCATCAAGGAAGTTAACACTTCTTGGGTCCACTTTTTCAGGAAACCTGTGCCTAAATCATCTAACAAAAATAGTTTTTAGTCTTGCTTTCAGATTTTATCTGATTGTCAACATAGAGTATCCAACATCTATCCTGCGCCCATATCATCATATATTTTAGGTAACATAAACCCTCCATCATTTTTGAGTTGTGTAGCTTTTCTAGTAGTTAGTGTGTTAATTTCATTACGAATGAGAAATTACATCAACATGATCATTGTAAGTACAATTAGGATTATGATTAGAATTTTGGCATTCCTTTATGTTAACTCCTCATCAATGATATGAATTTTTATTGAAATATTTTCCCCAAAAGGCATAGTAAGCCTTCATTCCTATCACAATGGATTTTGAATGATGGCCGATGAAATTTGGATAAGATTAATTGAATTATTGTATGGAAAGAGTATATACATATTAAATATTTTCTTCTCCCTCCTTCTTAGGATCTAGAGCTAGTATTATACTATTATTAGTTGTTGGGTTTTGCCTCTATTTTTTTTCCTTTGTGGGCTATTTCTTTTGCATTGATGCTAGTAATATTTCTATCATAATGAAATATTTTAATCTTAAATGAAAATTATAAATCTTGGGAATCATATTTATATACATAAATATAGTTTTATGATTCATTTTATAATTATTAAGGAAATAAATGAAAATATTTTGAAAATTAGATAAAATTTTAATAGGTCTCAAATCAAAAGAGTGGGTAAGATTCACATTGGGTTCACCAAAGTGTATGTAAATAGAGATTTTCCAATCAAAATTCCTTTCCTCTGTATTGTGGTGGTATTTGAGAATAGAATAAATAATAGGGTAAAACAGAATATGTCCATTACAATTTTTTTTAGATAAGGTAATAAGATTTGGATTTGAATGGACCTAAAAAACCCTTTACTTAAAATAGAGCATATGACACAAAGGCCAACAAAAAGAAACAAAAAACATGAAGTCAAATTATATCTTGATTTGTATTTATAAATAGGAAGGCATAACTTCACACTCTATATGAGGTATGGGGTTTTAAATCCAAGACCCAAAACATGATATTTATTACTAAATAGCTCACAATTGTTATATAATGGAAATATTGTTAACAATGGAATTATAAACTACACAATATTAAAGTATGTGATTGAAGAGGTTTATAGGAAATACTCCTAAGGATTATAAGAGAGGTCCAAGAGATGGAAGAAAGAGATCAAAATGTTGTGCAAGGGTGTAATTTAAGGTTTAATCAATAATGAAATGGAAAATAAATATGTTACCCTATCATAATATATTTATAATGCTTATTTCACTAAATCTAGACTTATTCCAGTCCAAGAAGATAAAAAATATATTCAATATTGGAATCCAATATTACTAATTTTTTATTCCAAAATGTTAAATATTGGGATTATCTTCATTCCAAAATTGCACATATTGGATTCCAAAATCACACATGTTGGATTCCAAAATCGCATATATTGGAATCTAGAATCACATATATTGGAATCCAAAATCACCTATATTGGAATTAAATGTACTCCAAAATCACATGTATTTGAATATGAAAATCAAAATATTGAAATCCTTTAATTCTCCTTTTGGTGTTGTCTAAAATTGTTATTCGTTATGAAGGTTAATGCACTAGCTACTAAAGAAATTTGTAACTCAAAAATGATAGAGGTTTTATCTAACCTAGGGTGCGTGATGCTTGATACGAGAATTGAATGATGGATTGATGTTACTAATAAGCCTACAAATAAGACTAAAATAATATTTGATTAGATAGATAAGGGCAAGGGCTTCTCGATAAAGAGGACCTGAGAAGCGTTAACTTCATCGGGGGATGTCAGTCCTTGTTTATTAGATAAAAGGATGTAAAATCAAAAGCATACAAAAACAAAGCTATCATTAAATCTAAAAAATGATATAAATTGGTCTAAAGAGTTTTAGATGATAGTAACTATAAATTATGTGTTACTTGGTCAGGGTTGAAGGTTACCCAGACTTTTTATAGGTAGGTCGATGGCGATTTGGTAGGATGGATCTAGAATTATAGATTAAATATGCAGACTTGCAAGGTCTAAGAGTGATGTAATGTTGATGAAGACATGTAGTTCTTATAGAATATTATACAGGAGTGAACCAGAAGCAGATAAATAGGATAAATTACTTAAAAGAGGATATAGATGGATTTTTTGGTAGACGCAACACTGGTCGATGGTGATCAGGGAAAATCAGTGGTAGATTTATCAGAAGAGTGCAAAGCCAAGGATGGCAGAATGAAAATGGTAACCTACAAGAAAAAAAAGCTATGGGAAAAGGCTGTTGAGTGTTTCTAAATTTGCTTTGTACCTGCAATATTTTAGATGTTAAGCATATATGATAATAGGATTAAGATAATGTGATAATGATTAGAAGATCTCACGAAAAATGAATGTGAGTGATATAAGCCAGATGAAGGGATGTCAAAGAGGTATGTGGGTGTCTGAAAAATTATCAGACATAAGGAGGGTTGCATGCATCTGAATGCTAGCTTAATTGATTGATTTCTAATTTCATGGTGCCTATAATGGAAAGAAAACACTCATTTTATCAGGATCGATGGCGACTGGGTTGGGTCGCTATCGACTACAGGGAAAATTTTCCCAATGGGCATATTTTTTTTATTTAAGGTGGGATTTTTCTACTTTCAAGGCTTGGGTGAGTGCTTAAAAATATATGAGAAGGATTAGGTTACTTGGGGATAAATCCAAGGTAGTTAGAAGATATGATTGGGTAGAAGAAGCATAGGGATTTGTAGGCAGGATAAAATCATCCTAATTAGAATGTTGATTTGGGCCATGACGATTCAAATGACTAATTAGTTAATTAATGGGGGTTAATTAATTAATAGGATTTGGATGGGAATTTAATTAGATAAGGAGATAAATATGCACATGTAAGTGAATGAAGGAGTAGATACCAATTTTAGTTGTCTACATTTTCCCCCTTTTTGTTGAGTGGTTTACAAGGGAAAACCATGAGACAAAAAAAGGGTTGGATGAGGATAAAGTATTGATGGTAAGATATCCCTTAAATGGTGGATCGATGAAACCATGAGGAATCGATGACGTGTTTGAAAAAGGATAGGTGAAAAAGTGCGAGTGGGAAAAGGATGGGTAAAAATCACAACTAAGGCAAGATGCCCCAGGAAAAAAGGATCACAATAAGGATGGAAAACTATGGTGGTGATTCAAATATCACCTTGGATTGGACAATTTTTGTCTCAACAGAGACATACACCAATTTTCTATAGGCCCATGAGTGGGTGGAAACCACTGTAGTATGGATGCAAGCCAGGATGACCAACGGGTTATGAGCAAGTCACTGAAACGTACACAACTATATGCAAAAATTATGAAAAATACTTCATACACAAATAATCCAATGAAAACATTATGTGTTCAGCACAAACGAGGATAAAAATTATAATGCCAAATTGGACATGAAAAAGGCCAAGAAGGAAGAGAATTAAAAATATGGATGATCAAATGATATGCCCCAAGAGAGGAAAGTATGGCCAAAAAGGCAAAAAGGAAAAAGTAAAATATGCCACATGTGGGGAAAAGGTATGGCCACAAAGGTAAGAAAAAGGTTAAAGTATGTCCTGAGATGGGAAGAGTATGACCACAAGGGTCGACTTGATATGATGAATGTAATGCCCAAATGGGAAGATGAGTATGGCCTCAAAGAAGGACTTCGTGCGCAGATTGTATATGATTATAAAATAAAATGCCTAATATCGGGTTGATTATGGCCATGGATTTGAACTTATGGAATGAATATGATTAACATTCCAGAAGAAAAAAAGGATGGAAATGAATGTGCTTGATGATTATGTATGCCTAAAGGAAAATTAGCTATGGCCATGGGTGTGGACTTAACAAATATGTATTCCTGGAGGAAGAAATAGTTCAAAATGTTGTATGAAAATGCCCAAGGGGGAAAAATATAAATGACCATAAATGTGAAATTAATGTCAGAAATTGATGATGCCCTAGAAATGGATATAAGGAAGAGAGGAAAAGGAAATACCCTAAATGGTTGGTGTTAAGGTCAGGAAATGATGAATAAGGCCAATCAACAACGACTAAGTGTAGATCAGCTACATAATTCTAATGGTCGCTTGAAAAATCTCATTCTCATGTGTGGAGTTAACAAGAAAGAGCAGAGCAATAAAAGAGACATTATGAAAATGGATGCCATTGGAGCTATGAGGAAACATTAGAGGGTGAGGAGGCTGGTGAGTAGAATAAATCATACTGTTTATTAATTGAATTTAACATTTTATTTAATTTTTAGAATTTTTTAATAAAACGTTGATGACAGGAGGGGCAGTTAGTAGCGACCTAGATGGGTAAATGTTGATTGGGCCCTAGGGTGCATCGATTTGACTATAAATGCATCGACCTGACCTAGGTCAGTGTTGATTAGGGTAAAATTGGATAAATTAGGGTCTAATTTAATTTTGGATGAAAATTAATACCTTTTAAATGTATTTTTAGATTATAGATCTGATGTGTGTATGTTCTACTTGTTATTACAGGTTAGAGAGACCTTGTATCTGATAAATCAAGTGCCTAGTCTATATAAGAATATTCGAGGGGATGTGAAAAATGTTGAGTGGGACGATCTATCTGCAATTGGATTAGGTGGATTTAGACACTATCAAAGGATCCAATGGGATGTGGGGTTTATGATTGCTTTGGTCGAGAGGTGGGACTGAGAGAGTGTTACATTCTTGTTTATGATAGGGGAGATAACTATCAGCGTAGAGGATTTGTGTCATACTCTCAAACTGCTTATAAAGGGGAGAAAATAGTTCCCATCACTAGTGTTGACAGATTGGTAGTTTTTATGTGGATGTTTGGATCCAGCATGACCCTTACCAGATTCTCTTTAGGGGAATTCTCCAATGAGAAGAAATATGAGGCTAGGGTGGCATGCAGATGATTGATTTATATGGTTGTGGTTGTAGTGTCCTCCTATGATTTTTCAAAATCAAGAGGAGCTTGGTTTATGTGGGCATTGACTAGTGTAGCAGCTGATGTTGTTGACCATGAGACAATGTTTTCATTTGGGACCACACTATTAGCTCAGGTTAACAATGACCTATCTGGGTACCGGGAAGGTAGGAGGTCAAGGTTGGATGTAGGATTCTTACTACATTGTTGGGCCTACGAGCATATTATTGTGTTTAGGATACCATGGCTTCCATGGGTCATAGGCAACAACATTCAGTTCGAGGTTGGATTTCTTTGATTGAGGACTAATATGGAATTTGGACATTGGGGTGAGAGAGGGTTGGATTGGTATATATCTTTGCTTAAAGAGGTATATATTGATTAGGTTAGATAGTGGCCATATCAATGTTTCATCGCCTAGACTGGTGTGGATGTGGAGCTAGTAGGGATGATGAGGATGATATGGGTGTAGGGGAGATGAACGAAGATGGTTTAGGTCCTTAAGTTTGACAGGGTACGATGACAACTTTGAGTTGTTCAGTCAGTACCACATGATTTGATTTTGTACATAAAGGATGAGCTAGATAGAGAGTTATCGAGTCCTACTATAATAGACCCACTAAAGGAGGTTGTCCCATGGGATGATGATAATGATGTGGGAGTACAAGAAGGATACTCCAATTGGAACACTCCATCATGGGTATTTGGGGTGACCAAGGAGGGAGGAGAGGAGGAGGTAGAGGAGATGGAGGTAGATTTTGAAGTGGCTCCTAGAGAAGGTAGAGATGATGGAGTAGAATAGTCCATTGAGGTTTTACATTTGAATTTTTAGCTAGATCATAAGAGGGATGAGAGAGATACAATTTTTTAGTAGAGGGATGCAGTCTATCAGGAGAGAGACAATTTTTTTAGGATAAATACCGCTATTGCCAGCAGAGGGATGCCTACAGGGGCCATTTTGGAGATTTGGCTACTATCATGGCAACAAATTTTACTGGTGATGTTGACACATAATTTCATAGATCAAGACAAATGGAACCCCTTGGTATGATTTTGATGGACAGATATAGAGCGCTATCCGTAGAGGAAAGATATTATGAGGGGATTTCTTTTAAGAAGTTCCCGAAGACCTTGTGCTATTGGGAATAACTTCTGAGGATGGCGGTCAGAGGAGGTTGGCCATCTAGGAGTATGACTAGTGTGGCTCAGCCATTGTGAGTAGAGGGAGGCCACAATGGTGGTAAAGATGGGTAGGGATGAGGTGTTTTTCCTGCTGCAAGAGATGAATACTTGAGACCCTCAAATATTCATTTTATAGATTTTGATAGTATTTCTACTTTGAGAGAGCCCCCTAGAGTGTCTTGATGTATTGATAAACATTTTTAAATACGATTTTTTTGTGAATTATCATGTGTTCATTATATCATGTCATGGATTTTAATATGATGTGATGATTTTAGATTATATGTAATGATGATGGCTTCTAGATTAGATGTGATATTGGTGGTTGTTTTTGAGTTGCATGTTTGATTTACATTTGATAATGATGGTGAAATAAATGTATGATTATAATTTTTTTATAAACTGATATGTGTATGAATAGAACAATGACATATATGTGTTGTTTTATGATTATGAATTATATGTTTCATATTTAAATTTGATCATGATGATTAGAATGTATATGGATAATATGTGATGATAATAGATTAAGAATGAAGTTGATGAACGATGGATGCGTTGTAATATAGATAGATAGCATATAGGTGAGTGAGATGAAGAAAGATGCACTTGAATACAAATGCGATAGGATTTAGGAAAAGTACTTCTTGTAACAATGGTGACCTATAGGTGTGAATGACACTACGTTATAACAAGGAATGTATGAGGAAAATATGCCTCCAACCACATTAGAGGTAAATGAAAAGGGGATGCAAGTAATGCAAGAAAAAAACGGATGAGATGATCTCATAAACCTAATGTTGACATGAAAAATGGGTTTTAGCTGATACTTGTACAAAGGAAAGAGGGTTCTCCAAAATTTTTGATCCCTAAAATTACGCCCCAACTCTGGGAAGTAGAAAGACAAAGCTAATTAATGTGGGAATCTTTCTTAGGATGTTGATAAAATGGAAGGTTGATCAAATGTGGGAAGCCTTTAAATTCCATAAGGAGTATCCATTCTTTGAGGTATTGGTCTACTTTTTACAATTTATAGATGGCAATAACTAATGATAGTCATCCTTCGAGGGATCAATTTATTTATTTGATTTTGATTTCATTCTTTTGATTATTTTTCCTTTTTTTTACATGAATAGTTATCCTTCAAGGGATCAGTCTTTTTTTAATAACTTTGATTTTAATTTGAGCCTCCATGATTTTTTATTTTACATTGTGGAGAACTGGGACTAGCTAAGTAGACCACTTAGGAGTGGATAAATATGTACAAAAGATACCTCTAGCCCCTTTGCATGGCTCAAATAGGAAAATTAGAAGGATATGGATGTGATGATAACAAAGTTTTAGTGAAAAGGAGAAACTATTCATAAGGAAAATGATATGGGAAGAGTCGTGGTGCATATATTTAAGGTCAATTTAAGGAAGTGATGAAAGACCACATAGTTCCAAATCATCACAATGATATACGAAAAGGGGTTGAGATGGAGGAATCATCCAAGAATGGGACTAAGGGTACATTAGTAAATTTGCTAACAATACAATGGTTGTAACTACAATACATTAAGTGGCTCCACTTCTAGTTTACCGTATGGTCCTATCCATTTAGGGGAAAAACTTCTACGTTGTCTCCTTTCTATAGTAGTGGCATTCTGATAAATTTAAGAGATCACCAATGTTAACGATGCATTACGAATATGGGACAAAAAAAAAAGAGAAAGTGTTTCCTTTTAGGAAAGAAAATGACGTGTTTGATATGAACAAATGGTCCCCCTAGAGAAACAAGATAAATCAAGATCAGAGGAGATGAGTTAAATAAAGATTATGAAATAGGCTCCACAATGGAGGGTTTTAGAGAAATCCATTGTGCTTCGGAAGGGAAGCTTATATATGGCCACAAAGTTGGTCATAGGAGGATAATATAGAAGGTGTGATCAGATAAACTTAGGTAGATAAGATAGGATGATGCCGGATATTGAAAGGAACTAATTTATGAACAAAAAGGTCCTAGAAAGAAGTCCCCCTAGTGTGGGAGGATGAACTAATGGAGATGACAAAAATATTGTTAAAAGATCAATAATGGCAAGGGGGATGTTTCCCTAGTGAAAGGTATGTGGATAAGATAGTGGATATCAAAGGATATGGATATCACAAAGATGATGTATCAAGGTGTATAGTATTGATGAACAAGGGAGGACCCTCATCAGTACGAATGATAGGAGATGGTGTGGATGATCGAGATGACCCAAGAGGGTGAAAGGATGGAGAGGGAGAAATTGAAGATGGGTGATCTACGGATGAATCGGTAGACGAATATGCTAACTCATTGAGGAGGACCTACTTCTCGATAAGATCATGAACAATATCTTGAAGGGCCCTATAGTTCTCCATGTCATGACCCAAAGTGCATTGAAAGTAAAAAATATGATGTTAATTTAACCGTGATGGCTTCAGTTCACTCAGATCAAAGGATTTGATATGAATAAGTGTAATGGTAGAAGTCTGTAGTAAGTGTTATAGCAGCTCATCATAAGATTTAGTGTCTACACCAGGATGGGTTCTGGTTGATGATACACATGGAGAGGATGAAGGTGGATTACATCAAGGTCTAATCATTTTAGAAGAAAAATTAGTTGTGGATAATTTAGGCATGGATTAATAGGTGGATAAAGGTCCTCTATAGGAAGGAGTTGATCCTAGTAAAGAATCAAATGTTTTGAATCATGGTTAAGGATGGGGGCCTAAGATGGAGGATGGATATTCTTGTGAGGATGCTCAAGGGATTGTCATGGAAGGATGCCAAGTTCTTTAGATTTTGATTTTTGAGGAGTACCCTTAGTGGGGATGACAATAATATCTACTAGGGGATCTTATGATGGCGTGGTTTCTGATGGCAGAAGAAACTTCTGTATGATGGATTCTAGAAAGGGTAAATATTGCATAGATGTGGGAATGTTTCGTTATGTGGATGAGATAGGAGGGTCACCTATAGCTACTGCAAGTTTAATTGCCCTCTAATATTATTCAAATTATGAAGGAAGTTTGTAGGAAGAGAGAGATAACAGGGATATGGTGATAATATTCGATGTGATAGGTATAGGTATAAGTATGGAAAAAGGGACAAGTATTCAATCTACGAAAGGTAGGACAAGTAAGGGTGGAATGGATGTGTACATAGGAATAGGATCTGCTAGAGTACATGTGGATGGAGGTATAGAATAGGCTAAAGTAGATAAGATAGATGTACGTATGGGATCTGCAATAGATGGGGTGTGGAACTGATGAGAGGCATCTAGATGATGTGGGGAAGATGGTGGATGAGCCAGAATTGGAGTGGAGGAGGTATGAGTGTCAAAATGCACGTGAGTAGATTGGGGAGGTGTGACAGGTGTGGAAATAGATGCATATATGGACGATGAAGTAAGTGGGGTGGTCATAAGTGAAGAGATAAGTGGTAGAGATGTTGGGATATACATAGTATCAGATGATGTGGCCATAGGAAAATAAATATGTGATAATTATGTCAATGCAACAATCGGTGCAAATGAGGAGATAGGTGCAGTCAAAGCTGATGTAGATGTAGTGAGAGTAGGATTGGATGGGGTTGTAAGAAAACTGGTAGAAGGGAGGTAGGTAATCTGAATATAGATTTGATAGATGTATGAATAATGTTATAAGGGGCCAAGGGACTAATACTTAGGATGGACGTAGATGAGGAAATGGGTGAAACAGATGTGGAAAGATTTGTCTGATGTATGCTATTGATTGAGAATGGGCCAAATAGGTGTGATGTAGAAGGTGAAGATGAATTAACAATTGGAGAATTAGGAATTGGTTGGATAAAGATGTAATGTGATAAGGATTGGATTTCCTAGGGGGTGTAGGAGCATGGTGATAAGTGGGGTCATAGCAAGATGATGGACATGGGGCAAGGACGGGGAGATCTAATACGATAGGAACATAGGAGGCATCCTTCGATGTGGCAGGGGGAGATATGTCTTAAGATAGACTAGGATTTGTTTATTCATACCTATAGAGAGGGAAGTCACAAATGGGATTATCATGAGGAATATCCATAACAGAAGTGGGTATGGTGATATCGAGTGACATAGGAAGGACATGAGGTAATGAGGTCAAAGATGATGGGGCAAAAGTAGGAATGGTGCATGGGGATGAGGATAAATTTGATGATATATAATTTAATTGACTATAAGGTGATGTAGATAAAGGGGATGATGCATATGAAAATGATGATTAAGCATGGTCTACAAATCAATATGGGTGAGAGGTTGGAGTGCTATGTAAAATATAGTCATAGATATGGCTAGAGGAAGCCCTAAAAGCAACTGATGGTGTGGATGGGGTCATAAAGGACTGCTAAGAACTTCTCAAGGAACATTTTGGTTCTATTTGTAAACATGCAAGAAAGAAAACAATTCATTTTTATGTTTTGATTTCGAAAGTGTGAATAGGATGGATTTGAACGGACTTAGGAGATGGAAAACTATGGTTGGTATTAAGTAAGTTGTGGCTGGAAAATATATGAATTGGTCTCGTATTGGGTGATAAAATCCCAATATGTGCACCAGGTGAAAGGAATGTTTTGATGTGTTATTTGATTTCTGAGGTATTTATGCTATGTGTGATAATACATGTGATGCAAAATATTAAACCCCCTACTTAAACTATATGCGAAAACAAGATGCACAAGGAAAGGTTCTTTTTATTCCCAAAATAAAATGTGACATTCGATGAGTATATAGACAATAAAGGTAAGGTACGATGTAAAAGGATAAAGTAAGCAAAAAATAATACCTAGATAGTGCTTTTCATATTTTTCTGCACTCTCGAGTGATGATAGATTGAAGCCATGAACCCAACATGAACAACAATGAAGTGAAGCCTAATGCTGCAATGTTGGTGTGAAATAGGAAAAATAAATATATAGAGAAGAAAGGGATCACCTAAAGGTTTGTCCCACTATGCGTGCCAAGAATGTTGTCCAAATTTCTCCTTAGTTATGAAGGCTAAAGCACTAGCTAATAAATAAATCAGCAACTCATAAATGATGGAAGGTTTATGTTACCTCAGATGCGTGATGCTTGATACTGGCATTGAATGATTGATTTAAATTAGATGAGTACCTATAGCCACTGTATAATATCTTACAGGAGTGAAAAAGAAGCAAAAAAATAGGATAAATGACATAAAGGTGGATTCAAATGGATTTTTGGATAGCCAAAACCCTAGACGATGATGATCAAGGAGGATTGGATGCGACTATATCAAAAGAGTGTAATTTGAGGATGGAAGGATGAAAATGAAAACTTGCAAGGAAAGGGAGCTATGGGAGAGCACTATTGATTGTTTCTCAAGCTTATCTTTACTTGTAATATGTTTTTTTTGAAGCATATATGATAATATGATTAAGAGAATGGGATAATGATAAGAAGATATCACGAACAATTACCATGACCAATACAAAAAAACTAACGGGATGTCAAAGAGGTTTTTGGATGTCTTATAACTTATCAGATAAGAGGAGTGTTGCATGCATCTCATTATGTTCTTGATTGATTGAATTTTTATTTCCTTATTCCTATAATGGAAAGAAAACACTTGTTTTATAAGGTTCAACAATGACTGCTTTGGGTCATCACCAACTATGGGGAAAGTTTCTCTAAAGGGAATGATTTTAGATTTAAGGTAGGATTTATATGTTTCTAAGGCTTGGGTGAGTGCTTTAAATCATATGAGTGGGATTAGGTTACTTTTGGATGAATCCAAGGTAGTTAGAAGATAGGATTGGGAAGAAAAAGCATAGGGATTTAAGGGTGGGATAAAAGCATCCTAATCAGAAGGTTGATTAGGGCCATGAGGATGTAAATGATTAATTAATTAATTAATGGGCGTTAATTAATTAATAGGAGTTATATGGGAATTTAATTAAATAAGGAGATAAATATGTGCATGTAAGTGAATGAAAGAGTAGATAGAGATTTTAGGTGTCTACATTTTCTCCCTTTTTGAGTGGTTTGTGAAAAGAGTTTGTGAGAATCGAATCAGAAATAAGGCACCAAAAAGTAGTTACACTCTAATGAAATCATGAAAGCTCCAGTGATAGCAAGGAAAAAAAGATCAGCAGTGGAAGAACTTTCTCAACAGAAACAAAGCTTGCATAGAGGAAAGACAACAAAGTGTCTTGGCATGTTAATAAATGAATAGAAAAGGGGTACATATAGGGTACTTGAGTAACCCTATTGCAAGACACATATGAAACCCTAAACCTAACCCATGTGAGATGAGCCTCCAACATGAGAGGAGGACACATAGGATAACTCACACTAACACCCCACCTTCATTGAAGCTGGGTTAGCGGCTGTGATGAGTCAGACAGAAGAGGAAGAAACTCCTAAAAAACTAAGAAAGATGTGTCAATGGGGTGCATCAACTAAAGGCCTAATAAGGTGCCCATATACAAACACAATCTTCCTAGAAGAAGAAGAAGAAAAGAAGGACTACATAGCCCTAAGAAGATGAGCAGATGTAGAAGGCCTCACCCCAAGAAGAGACCGTAAGTGAAGAAACTTCATCTCAGTGAAAGGCTTGGTGAATAAGTCTACAATCTAATCAGCTGTCTAAATGTACTAAATGTCGATGATACTATCATGAATAAGCTCCCGCACAAAGTGCATATGGATCTCAATGTGCTTCATCTGCTGATGCTAAACTGGATTTCTAAAAATATAGATTGTGCTTGTGTTATCATAGTAGATAATGGTAGGCCACCGAAAGTGGATGCCAAACTCTGTCAAAATATCCTGTAGCCAAATAGCTTCTGTGGCAGCATTAAATGCTCCTCTATATACTACCTCTGTAGATGATATCGTAATTACATTTTACTTCTTACTAGACCAAATAATAGGACCCAAACCAAGAGAGAAAATGTACCCGAAGTAGATTTCTAATGATCTAAGTCACTAGCCCGATCAAAATATGTGAATCCAATCAAGTCAATATCAACCCCTCCATGATAGTGTATGCCATCAGCATAAGTGCCATGAACATAATGAGGGATCTGTTTAGCTACTTTCCAATGCAGCTCATGTGGCTCCTGCATGAATCTGGACACGATCCCAATAGCATATGATAAATCCGGTTGAGTGTGAGTCAGGTAGATCAAGATCCCAACTAACTGTCGGTAAAGAGTACCATCAACCAAGGGAGTAGGGTAATCTGAAACCAACTTAACCCTAGAAAGAAAAGGAGTAGGAGAAGACTTGCAATCGGACATCTAAAACTGAGCTAGAAAATCAAGAGCATACTTACGTTGTGAAAACAAGATTCCCGAGTCAGATTGTGAAATCTAGATCCCAAGGAAGTAATGAAGCAGACCTAAGTCAGTCATGGAAAACTTGTTGGCTAAGGTGATATTCACAGAATCAATAATAGAGGAAGATCTTCCTGTGATCAACAAGTCATCAACATAAAGAACAAGAATGAGTATGGAGTCATCTTGCCATAGAATATAAACATTTGGATCAGAGTGACACCTAGTAAACCCTGATGTAAGTAAGAAGGAGTCCATCTTGGCATACCAAGACTGAGGGGCTTGTTTAAGGCCATAAAGAGACTTATTTAACTTACAAATGAGGGAGGAATCTTGGACATAACCTGGAGGTTGTTCTATATAGATCTCTTCCTCTAGGTCACCATGAAGGAAGGCACTCTTAACATCCATTTGATGGACTTTCCATCTATTTTTCTGCGGCAATGGCTAGGTTCAGTCGAATAGAAGTCATCTTCGCAACTGGAGCAAAGGTTTCTGTATAATCAACCCCAACTATTTGGGAGAAACACTTAGCTACTAATTGCGCTTTAAAATTTTTGACGTCTTCATTTACTCCATACTTTGTTCACAACAGCCACTTACACTGAACGATTTTTCTTCCTTTCAGAAGAGTGGTGAGATCCCAAGTATCGTTCTTCATGAGAGAGGAATACTCCTCATCCATGGTAGAATACCACTCAAGAATACTAGAAGCCTCCTAGAAAGACTGTGGATCAGAAGAAGAGGCAAAGAAAGAGTGGGGTCCAACAAAATCTGAGTGAGTATGTCTCATATCCGAAGTATCTCTAACTAAATCTCTAGCACTTTGCAAAGTTTTCCTAGCCCAAAGGGGACCAGGAGGATCAGGCTCAGAGCAGAAGATTATTCACTTGAGTGAGAAGGGATATAGTCCTCGTCATCACTACTGTCAGAATTAAAAGACTCAAAGGTCTGATGGTCAGGAGGATCTGGAAGAGGAGCACGCTCAACAGTATCATCATCTAATGATTCAGATTGCAAATTAGCGAGCTGAAGAACCTCAATAGGTGGAGAAGTAGAAGTCAAAGAAGACTCATCAAAATTAACACCTCTCTTAATATATAGCTCATGAGAAGTAGAATTCATCAATCGATATCCCTTCACGCCATCAAGATACCTTACAAAGATACAAGGTTTGGATTGTGGTTCTAAGGCCTTACATTTCTTCTTGGGAATCCAAGCCATATCCTTGGATCTGAAGACTCGAAAGTGCTCAACATCAGGCTTACATCCAAACTAGGCTTCAAAGAGTGTTATCCCTCTTACTGCCTTATGTGGAACATGGTTCTAAATGTAATTTGAACAATTCACTACTTCGGCCCAATACAGCGGAGGAAGAGACTTCGAGTGAATCATACAAGTGTCCATCTCCTTCAGAGTACGGTTCTTTCTTTATATGACTCCATTCTATGAAGGACTATAAGAAAATGTATGTTGTAGAGAGATCCCTTCAAAAGTATAGAAATCCATGAACCTATTGTTTACATATTCACCTCCATTGTCAATTCGAAGAACCTTGATAGACTGTTTCACCTGTTTCTTAGCAAGAGCCTTAAAGTTCTGAAAATATTCAAAGACTTCAGACTTAAGCTTAAGAAAATATACCCAAGTATATCACAAATAGTCATCAATGAAGGTTAGCACATAAAGAGCTCTAGTAAATGAAGGAGAAGGAAATGGACAAAAAACATCGTTGTGAACAAGATCCAAGGGATGAGTGGCTCTCTAGGCTTTTCCTTTGTCAAAGTTATTTTTAGGATGCTTTCCAAGGGTACAACCCTCATAAAGACCCTTAGAAAACTTGACGCGAGGCAACCCGTTGACCATTTCATTTTGATTCAATTGTTCAAGGTAGCGATAATTTAGATGTCCAAAACGCTCATGCCATAGCCTACTAACCTCATTTGCATGAGTGAGCAAGGAAGTGGGCGTAGACTCATAAGTAAAGTGGGAGAAGTTGTACAACCATGAACAGTGATCTACCTTTCCCTCAGCCACTGTAGTGTCATTGTTAAGCTCATGAATGATCACTGAGTTAGGACCAAATTCCACTCGTATTCCTTCACCAAGGTGAGTAATTTGGTAAACTGATAGGAGATTGGGAGAGAGATCAGGAACACTCAAAACTTGGTTAAATGTTCCCCCATCCATCTCTACCAATCCACTACCAGAAACCGACACTGTTGTGTCATTACCCATCGTGATTCGGGACATTCCACAAGGTTCGATGTTGGAAAACTCAACATGTGAATAACCCATGTGGTGTGAGGCACCAGAATCTATAATATATGTCAATGAAGGAGAAACTTTGGCTATAAGGGCCTTTCCTTTCTTCTTATCATTTTTAGCACCTTTTGTAGCAGAAGAGTCGGCCTTCGGAGCACTTTATTTTATTGATTCAGGAACACTTATTTTATTTTTCTCAAGTAAATGAGATAAGTGATCAATCTGTTTCTTAAAATAGTGTTTCTCATTGTGACCAGTCTTCTTGCAATAGGAACACAAATACTTGCTTTTTTACACCCTAGGATAGGAAGTCGAAGTGTTTGTGTCATTTTTAGGTTTTATCTTGGTTTCTTTCTTAGGTTGATCCTTAGTTTCTTTCTTCTTTTCAGTATTCTTTCCCTTGCTATTACTTGCTACAAGGGCATGTGACTTGGACTTGAGAGACCCCATTTGAATGAGTTTGTCTTATTCTCGAATGAGTTGGGACAAAAAATAGTCAAAGCAAGGCATCGTCCAAGTATCGCCCAAAGTAGCTTTTGTAGCGTAGAAAGTTGACACGAAGATAGAATATTTGGGACCTAGCTTAGAGAGAATTGACAAGATCAGTTGAGAATCTTTCTTTTCTACTTGACATCCTTTTAACAATAATCTAATGTGGAAATTTTTTGAGAAGAAGACTTGTAGGTTTTCAAAGTCACTAGGATTTAACCCTAGTAGTTCGTTTTCCAACTCATGCGCTCTCATGTCATCTAGTTGTCCAAACATCACATCCATCATTTTCCACACAGATGTAGGTGTTTCAAACACCTCAATGTGGAATAGGAAGTCAAGAGAAATGAACATGCAAAGAATACCTAAAGCTCCATCACTACGGTTTAACCACTTATATTTTTCAGGTTCGTTGTCTAGTTCATTATTATTTTCGATCTCCATTCAAAAAATTTGAATGGCGTAAGCAAAGGAATTGAAACTACATCCATAGTGAGAGAGAGAGAAAGAAATGCAGAAAAGAAACACAACCACCCAGGACAATAACAACCCCCTACTTTTGGCACTTTATAGGCTAGTGCGTTGATTACAATCAGGTCCATGCATGTGGTTTGAAACACTTGGTAACTCGTCTTGCAATTAGCGTAATAACGCACAAGAGAGGAGACCACAACAGTGTTTCGTGTAGCGCAACAAAAAAGGACACCATAAACAAGCACAAGCAAAAAATAGAAAGGAGGTGAAAGCCAACCCTGGTGGTGAGAAAAATCATCTTACGTCACATGAAAGAATCCCTTTGTCGTAATACTGTGGCGGATGCACTCACAAGTCCACGAAAAAAAGGAAAAGAACAAAGCTCAATAGAATGAGCTGAATTAAGCAATACAAAGACACCCCCCCCAGAATGCAGTACTTTATAAAATTAGTGCATTTACAAAGATAATTATCCCATCATCTAGAGTACAAAAAAACATGCTACTTTGACTAAAGAAGTGCTCAAAACCGAGTAATGAGTCAAAAGTTATAGCAAAAACCAATTCCGGCAATTGATGAGAAAAAAGCCAATAAGCCTGCAAACGGATTAAAAAAGTTCCCTAAACACATGCAAAAGGTGTCATATGTGTGCCCATTAGAAATGACACAGAAGTTGAGATAGGGTTTGTTTGTATTGCAAGGGGGGATTAGCCACCTACCTATCCCAGACCTTGCCCTTCGTCTTCAGCACTCGACAAAAGGTTAAAAATACACAAAGCCAATAGACCAAATTTTAGAATGCCAAAGAAATATAGTGTTTAAATAATGTTAATGAAATAAAATTAGATCTGATTTAATTAAATCTAATTTGATCTAATCTAATGAAGATTCTTAGATGAAGATTTTTAAACAAATAAATATCTAATCTAATCTAAGGGATCTCTCTGCATTTTTAAAAAGTACTTTTAAATAAAGAAGGATTTGTTGATTTTGTGTTTTAAAAGGAAAGCTTTTAATCAAAAACCAAGAAAAAATAGCTGTGTGTTTTAAAAAACTAAGGATTTTAGAGAGTTTAAAGAAGGAAAGTAATTCAAAAAAACTTACCAAAATCTACAGGCCACGCATAAAAGTTTACAGCCTTTTGTTACCTTTCTCTCACCAAAAAACTTTGTTGACCAGGCCACGCAGTAGTGATAAGAGGAACAGCCACACAAGAGAAGTAAAAAAACTCATAGGGAAATACCAGGTTACACCATGTATAAAAAAATGCAGAGATGAGGGTTTTCAACCATTTTTAGATGCGTGGGCGCTAGGGGGAGGAGACTACAGGTGCACAAAGTCTCCAGAAGAAAAAAAAACGTGGCTGAGTAATTGAAAATGCCCTGCAAGCAAAAAAAATGTCGTTGGTAAAAAATGCATGAATAGTAAACAAACATCAGAACAGTCCAAAAAAAGTCTGGAATGAAGAAAAAATACACACAGGCCGTGCCCAATGAAAAAAGCTATATTTTATTGTATTTGGAATAGTTTGAGTAGTTTGAACAGTCCAAAAATGGTCAGAGGCACAGCACTTTGTTGATGAGCAACCACGACAGAAGAACTCAAAGATCCTGCAACCACAGACAACATGCATAGACAAATATCCTGCAAAAACCAGAGATCTTAAAAAAAATTCACTTCCATTTTAATAAATGAAAGGAATCTCTATCTTGGATTTGGTTACATCCAACTAAAAAAAGCAGTTAAAAAACCTAATTTCTCAAGGTATTTTGAAAAACTTGCACATGCACAAGAAAAAAACATAAATAAACTTTCCGAGAAAGCTTGTTAGAGATATTAGCAAGATAATTTCTAGAAAATAGTGATCAAAAGACTTGCATGTAGAGTAAAATAACAAAACCAAGTAAGAGCAATCGCAACAAAAAAAAATCAACTGCTTGTTTACCTGATCTCAGCTCTGATACCATAAAAAGAGTTTGTGAGAATTGAATCAGAAACGAGGCACCATGAAGTAGTTGCACTCCAACGGAATCATGAAAGCTCCAGCGATAGCAAGGAAAAAAATGATCAGCAATGGAAGAACTTTCTCAATAGAAACAAAGCTTGCATAGAGGAAAGATAGTGGAGTGTCTTAGCATTCTCATAAATGAATAGAAAAGGGATACATATAGGGTGCTAAGTAAGCCTAGTGCAGGACACATATGAAACCCTAAACCTAACCCATGTGAAATGACCCTCCAACATGAGAGGAGGAAACATAAGATAACTCACACTAATAGTTTGGAGGATAAAACCATGAGAAAAAAACAAAAAGGGTTGGATGAGGATAAAGAATTGAAGGTAAGCTCCACCTCAAATGGGGGATCGATTACGTGATGAGGAATTGATGATGCGTTTGAAAAAATATAGGTAAAAGAGGTCAGGTGGGAAAAGGATGGGTACGAAGCACAACTAAGGAGAGATTACCCAGGAAGAAAGGATCGCAATTAGGATGGAAAACTATGGTGGCGATTACAATATCACATCATTAGGGGACAATTACTATCTCAATGGAGGAGGACAACAATGTTCTATGGGCTCGTGAGTGGGTGGAAACCAATGTAGTATGGATTCATTCTTGGATGACTAATCGGTGATGGGAAATTCATCAAAATATGTGAAACTATATGTGAAAAGTATGTGAAATCTTTCATACATGAGGAATCAAATGAAAAACATTATGTGTTCACCATAATGAAAGGTAGAAAGTATGGTTCCCAATGGGACATGAAAAATGCCAAGAAGGCGGAGTATGAAACACATGCATGATGAGATAATATTACCCCTAGAGGAGAAAGTATGGCCATGAAGGTAAAAAGGAAAAAATAAAATATGCCCCATGTGGGGAAAAGGTTTGGCCAAATAGGTAGGAAAAATGGAAAACTATGTCTTGAGATGGGAAGAGTATGGCCACAAGGGTGGACTTGATATTATGAATGTAATGCCCAAATGGTAAGATGAGTATGGCCTCAAAGGATAACTTTGTGCATAGATTGGATATTATTATAAAATAAAATACCAAATAGAGGGGTGATTATGGCCACATGTTTGGACTTATGGAATGAATATGATTAACATGATCGAAGAAAAAAAGGATTGCCAAAAATGTGGGATTGAGGAGTATGTATGCCTGAAGGAAGATTTATTATGGCCACAGGTGTAGACTTTAAGAATATGTATGCCCCAAGGAAAAAATAGTTGAAAATGTTGTCTTAAAATCCCCAAGGTGGAAAAATCTAAATGTGCATAAATGTGTAATTAATGTTAATAAGATATGATGCCCTAGAAACAAATGTAAGGAAGAAGGGAAAAAGAAATCTGTAAAATGGTTGGTGGTAAGGCCAGTGGATGATGATTGAGGCCAATCGACGATGGCCAGGTGTCGATGGGCTACATAAGCCTAATGGTCGGCTGAAAAATCTCATTTTCATGTGTGGAGTTGACGAGAAAGGCTAGAATGATATAATAGAGATTGAGAAAATGGAGGTGATTAGAGATGCGAGGAAACTCCATAGAGTGCAAAGGATGGTGAGTAGCAAAACTCACATTGGTTTTCAATTAAATTAAATTTTTTATTTAATTTTTATCACTTTTTATAAAAATTTGATGATGCCAGAGGAAGTTAGCAGTGACCTAGATGGGTCGACATCTATTGGGCCCTAAGGCACGTCTATTTGACTAGATATGCATCAACCCAACCTGGGTCAGCATCGACTAGGGTTAAATTGGATAAATTAGGGTCTGATTTGATATTGAAGAAAAATTAAGACATTTAAAATGTATTTTTCAATTACAGATCTGATGTGTGTATGTTTTTCTTATGATTACAGGCTAAGGATAACTTGTATCTTAGAGATCAAGTTCATACTATATATGAGTATATTAGAGGGCATGTGACAGATGTTTTGTGGGACCATTTATCTATAATTAGATTAGGATGATTTAGACACTATCAAAGGATCCAACGAGATGTGGTGTTTATGATTGCTTTGGTCAAGAAGTGGAACCGACAGACTAGTACATTCTTGTTTAGGATAGGGGAGATGACTATCACCCTAGAGGATGTGTATCATATTCTCAAGCTACCAATACAGGGTGGAAAAATAGACCCCATCAGTAGTGATGAAAAATTAGTAGTTTTGACATGGCCGTTTAGAGCCGATGCACCCATTATAATATTCTCTTCAAGGGAATTTTCCTATAACTAGATATATAAGGCTAGGGTCACATGTAACAAATTGATTTTCATTGTTATGATGGTAGTTTCCTGCTATTATTTACTGGAATCGGGAGGAGCTTGATTTCCATCGGCATTGATGGTGTAGTGGCCGATAGTGTTGGCCACTAGATAGTTTTTTGTTTGGGACCATACTATTATCTCAGGTTTACCATAAATTATATGGATACAGGGTTGGTAGGGTGTCAGTGTCGGAGGTATGCTTCTTGATAGACTATAGGGAATACAAGAATATTGTTATGATTAGGCCACAAAGGATTTCATGGGTTAGAGGTGACTATATTCAGTTTGAGGTTGGATTTCTGAGATGGAGGGCAAATTAGGCCTTCAGAGATAGGGCGAGAGGGGTGGATTGGTCTGTGGATTGGCTTACAGAGTTAGATATTGATCAAGTTAGATGGTGGCCATATTGGGAATTCCCCAGCTCGCATGGTGTGGATGTGGAGCTAGTAGTGATGAGGAGGATGAGATCGGTGTAGGGGAGATGATCGGAGATGATTGAGGCCATTCAATTTTATAGGGTATGACAATTATTTAGATTTGTTTAGTGACTTCAACATGATCTGATTTTGTATAAGAGGGATGAGATGGATAGAGAGCTTATGAGTCCTACTATGACAAACCCACTAGAGGAGGAGGTTGTGCCTGTTTCGCACAGAATGGTTTCGGCTCTGCAGAATAGACTTGCTTCTATCCTATCATTCCTTTGAGAAACAGATAAGGGTTAGGGCTAGGAGGAATACCTGTTAAATGTTGAGATGGTGTGCGCATACCGTAGAGAAAGATCAGATCAACTGTGAAGAACTCCTTTTTGTCTTGGAAGGACTACCTGCAAGTAAGAATACAAGACCACCAGATTTTAATCAGACAATAAATGAGGGATCTGCCTTAGGCCCAGGAAATATAAAAATTCCTTTCAAAGGTGGTCAGTTCCCTTTTTAATACGATTTAACACAAATGATAAAAAAGAAAGATATTGCAAAATCATGCTTTAGGTATCTCGCTACAAAGCAATAGAAACTAAATTATCAATAATAAAGCATGACATTTTTTGTTCGGTTACTTGTCGTTGGTACGTTCAGGTTGAGTTATAGGGATAAACCAGACTGGATCTGAGGTTGTTAGGTGCCAAATAGGTGAGAAAAGGGTTTTGGGGTATAAGTCATAGTGACCGACGCTGGTACTGGGTAACCGACCGCGGTTAGAGAACCACTACCGGTAGGGGATAAACGATACCGGTAGGGTCAGCAATCTAAGTGCTTCTGGATAGAGGTGGGTTGCAAGGTGATTGGGGGATGGCTTAGGGGAATGACGGGAGGATAAGGAAGACTCAGAGTGTGGTAAAATGGCCTTCTGGGCAATATTAGGATGTATGGGTGAAGGTGAAGTGCAGTATGTTACTGGTAGTAGATCTAGGAATAAACTTATGATTACTATTAATCAACAGTTCAAGAAAATGGTGCTTAGAAACATATATAAAACACTACTCACTAGTCCCTGATGCAGATGCAGGTTTTAGGACTGTGATGATGAAGACCGGACCCAAGTTGGATGATCTGACAATCCAAGATGAGTTATCTCCTCTTCTGATGTTCGGATGAGTGTTACTGGGCTCTGGTTATTCAGTTGCAATCTTGGGCTTGATGTCCTTCTCTGCAAACTCTTCCTGTTTCTTCACTTGTCTCTGCTCGGCCAAGAAAATCTGGATCTTTTCGATGATTTCTCTTTCTTCTCAATCCAATGAAAAATCCATCTTTGTTTTTGGTTGGAAGTGGTCATTTATGGGGAACCGATGGCGGTTACGCAATTGACGGCGGTCGAGTAGGAACCGGTATCGGTCAGGTCAAAGCGGGCTATTTTTAGTAAAATAGCCAGCTTTCCCTCCTTTTCTTCCGAGGGATTGGTAGCGGGCTTGGTCAAGTCATTATGAAGTTGGTTTTAGGTGCGGATGAGGAGTAATTAGTCATAGGTGTGGAATTGGACCAAGTTATAGGTCTTAATTAGGTTAGTTTAGGGTTAAGACTAGGTCATGATGAGGTGGCGACATGAGGTGGCAGGTATGGTGATGTGGATTTATTAATTATAAGGTAATTAATAAATAATTGTGTAAGGTTTAGGTGATGAGGTTAGGTTGCGAAATGAGATGCGGGGCACAGGGGGTCGTAAGACACAAATTTGGTGTCTAATTAGCCCCTTATTGTCGTGTAGTTTGTTTTGTAAAGCTGCATGAACAATAATAAGAAGTGGTTACCCCTATTAAGGGTATAGGTAATCCCCCTCAAATCTATCATAGATTGAGGTAGCGTGAAAGTGGGGATAGGGTTGATAAAGGGTAAATGGTGTTGAGATAACGGCAAGAGGGGGTGGGCAGGTCCAAGGAAGCATACGTACGTTGAAATGCAGTAGTGCGACTAGGGTATATGATTTGAAGAGAAAACAAGCAATTCATAGGCAAAGGTCGATAGTTTATCCAAACAAGGGTGATATAATCTTGGTATCCAAGGCATAGGAAGTAGCTCCAGGGGATATAACGGGTAAGGTACAGGAACGTTTAGGCATGTTCGGCAGTACCAAATGGTTGGTTTGGTTGAGATAAATGTCACGGTCTAAGTCTAGGCAAAGTTGGTCGACAGATCAAGTCAAGGACCCTAATCATGCTAAAACATGAACAGGTGAGCTCGATTGAACAAAAAGGTACATGATGGATGGATAAAATAAAACATTGATGGTGGGTATGGTATTTAATTGGTGCGGCCTTAGGTCGGGCCAAATGGTTAGGTGCGGCCTTGGGTCGGGCCAAATGGGTTGGTTGCAGCCGTGGGTCGGGTCAAATGGTAGGTTATGGCCGTGGGTCGGGCCAAAGAGGTTGGTTGTGGCCGTGGGTCGGGCCAAATGGTAGGTTATAGCCTTGGGTCGGGCCAAATAGGTTGGTTGCGGCCGTGGGTCAAGCCAAATAGGTTGGTTGCGGCTGTGGGTCGGGCCAAATAGGTTGGTTAGGGCCGTGGGTCAGGCCAAATAGGTTGGTTACGGCCTTGGGCCGGGCCGAATAGGTTGGTTGCAGCCTTGGGTCGGGCCGAATAGGTTGGTTGCGGCCTTGGGTCGGGCCAAATAGGTTGGTTGCGGCATTGGGTCGGGCCAAATAGGTTGGTTGCGGCCTTGGGTCGGGCCAAATGGTAGGTGACGGCCGTGGGTCGGGCCGCATAGGTTAACAAAGGGTTGTCAACAAAAGTGGATATAGGTGATGTTGGTAAAAGGGCTATTAGTAAATAAGGGGTGAAATTGGGGTAGAAGTTGGAATAAAACCGATGTCGATTATCTATGACCGATATCAGTTAGTGGACCGATACCGGTTCCTTAGGGCATAATAAAACCGATATCGGTTATAGGTCAAAAACGTATAAAAAGAAAAATACAGCCTGTCATTTTCACATTTACAATTTGAAAACCGATTTGGGTTGTCTGAGGTGGATTATTGAGATTGGAGCATTTGTTGGGTGAGGTGGCGCTATTTGAGTGGACGAGTGAGTGATTAGTGGGCCTGAGTGAGTAGGAGGCAGCAGTTGATTGGTGGAGGACCCAGCAGAGGAGAGGTGGAGCTATGGGAGGAACCAATGGCAGTGGCACCTTTGAGGATGGAGAGGCCCACGGAGGGGCATCGATGATCACGATCACCACCTGATTCGGGAGGAGGTGCAAGGATCTAAGTGATTTCAAAGGAATATAAGAATAAATAAAGATGTCGACCTGCGAGTCGATGATAGAGAAGATGTATTTGTTTAACGTCTAAAATAAAATGAAAGATGTATGTTCTTTTGAGTGATGATAATAATAAGAATGGTTGTGTTTGAATGTTATTTTTGTTTTTTTTGAAAAAGGATAAAGATGAAAGTTGGCAAATAGAAATACACAAAAAATATTTATATTGACAACATATGATAGGGTAAGGTAGGGGATGGTTGAGCTAACCTTGGGAGACCCCATGTCTCCTAAGTGCTGCCTACATAGCCCATTTGCACAAAGCAAGGAAGGGCCTCAGACCGATGTAGTTCTCCCTTAGGATCAGGGAGAGGTGAATTCAGGCAATTGGGTTGTGGTTAGGCAATTTTGTTGGTTGGTAAAAATTTGATGTTGGTAGGGTAATGTTGTTGGTGTTGGTAGGGTAAAGTGAAAGTTAGCATTCCCAAGGAGTAGGGAATCGTTTCCTGATTAAGGTCAACACACAATCTTAGAGCCGAGCAAAAGATAAAAGAGTGTCCCGTAATTGAGAAGAGCTAAACAAACCACCTATTAATGTAGGATGAGCTTGAATCCCTAGGTACCTTGCATAGGTGAGAATTCGATAGGTGAAAAGAGTGGTATAATCACAATATATCGGATATACGTCATATCCCTTGAGTTTTGTTATTGTGAAGAATGGTGAGGTGAGGTGGATGGTATGGCTGGGGCGCAGAGAACTTATTATAAGATGATTATTCTGAAAAAAAGAAAACCAAACCTAAATAGACAAGTCCATGACTCAAAAGTGCTTTGAAGTACTGCTTTTATTTTTATTTTATTTTGTTGGATATAGACTGATCGATGCAAGAAGTCTACATGGGATATCTATTTTTTTGTTCTTGAGGTCGTCACGAAGCTGATCAATGCGAGAAGCTTTTGATAAAGGCTGACTGTGTATAGCTGTCCTTCAAGGGAGAAGTCTATTGTATAATTTAGAGGTCTAGGTGTCCGTTGGGCATAAAGCATCTAATTTTTGTAGGAAGTTTGACTCAAGAAAATCCCATAAGTGTTTTAATTAAGAATGTGTCATTTTGATACTTTGAAGTCATGGACTACACTAAAAAGGGGAAGGAATCTTTTAAGGGGAGGTGATAATCAAACCATATGAGCTTGATTGGATTTTGAAATGTAAGAAACAAAGTGTATGCAGTGGTAAATGAGCTCAAGGGACGAGTGTAAGGTAGATAAGAAGTGATATAACACTAATTTCAATAGTAGAATGGTTGAAGATGCAAGGCATTAAGGGGCTCAAGCTCAGGTTTACCATCAAGTGAAGCTAAACGATAAGTGCCTGATCCATAAGTGTGAGTGATAATGTAAGGCCCAATCCAATTAGGAGCAAATTTTCCATGTTTGCTCTTTTCTAGTTTAGTTACATGTTGATTCTCTTTGAGGACAAGATCACCAACCTTAAAGGTACACTCATGAAGTCTCTTATCATAAGCATGCTTGATGTGTTTTTGGTAGATTTGAAGGTGATCAAGAGCCGTAAGACGACACTCGTCAAAAAGCTCTAATTGGGCTAACCGCTCTTGGCGGAAATCATCATTGGTAAGAATATCCTGAAGAGATATTCAGAGGGAGGGTCTTTGTATTTCGAGAGGCAAGACAGCCTCGGTACCATATACCAAAGAAAATGGTGTGGCATTAGTGGAGGTACGAATGCTAGTACGATAAGCCTAAAGGGCAAAGGGAATGTGATCATGCCAGTTTCTTCCGGACTCATTGACAACTTTCATGAGGATTTTGGTTAGGGTTTTATTAGAAGATTCAGCTTGACCATTGGCCTGCGGATAGTAAGGTGATGAGAAACTAATTTTGATACCAAAGTTGTCACAAAGGTCTTGTAACAACTTATTTTTAAAAGATTTACCATTATCTGTTATTAGGCGATGAGGAATACCAAAACGACAGATAATGTGATGGTTAACGAATTCGACAATTTTTTCTTTTTGATTGAAATGAGTGGAATGGCCTCCACCCATTTTGTGTAATATTCGGTTGCTGTGATTATCCAACGGTGACGTTGTGAAGAAGGCGGGTGAATCTCACCAATAAGGTCTAAACCCCATTGTGAGAAAGGCCAAAGATCTCGTGCAACCTGTAGCGGATGGCTAGGAGTATGTTGAAGGTTGGCATGTTGTTGACACATAACACAACGCTTAACATATTCGTAGCAGTCGTTATTAAGAGTAGGCCAATAATAACCTAGGCAAAGGATTTGTTTGGCCACGGCAAGGCCACTAAAAATGTCCCACCACAAATGCCATCATGGACTTGTTGGATGGTATAGGTGACCTCCGCGCTGGGTTAGACATCGAAGAAGGATGCCATCAAAGCCACGTTTATAGAGGAGTCCCCCCCATGACGACATAATGAGAAACACTTTTAAGAAAAGCATGTTTGCCGTTACTAGTAAGGTCAGGTGGGAGAACATAGGTTGTAAGGTAGTCGTGAAATTGGTGTGGTACCAGGTATCCTATGAATTATTTGACACATTATTTATCATATAAACAACCAGGGCTGAGTAGGATGGGGTAAAAAAGTTGTTGGACCAAGACGAATATGTCAGAGTCAGTTGGTGAGGCAAGAATTTGCGAGGCCAAGCAAGCCATAGTATCCGCAAATTTTTTAGTGGAGCGGGGGAATGGTCTGGATAGAATAACGAGTAAATGAGGTCAAAAGTGAATCCACATAATGTTTGTACTTTTGAAGTTCCTCATTCTTACATTGGTAGATGTCCCATAACTTGATTGAATACCAATTGAGAGTTGCCAAAAATATTAATGGATTTGACACCTAAGTGTAACGCAACCTGGAGACCTAAAACAAGGGCCTCGTATTCTGCTGTATTATTAATGCAGGGGAAATCGAGCCAGAATGAAAGAGGCATAGGTTCAGCGTCAAGAGGAATGAGAACCACGCTGGATCCTCTGCCACGCATTGGCATTTAGATCCATCGAAGAAGAGTGGTCATTTGATGCGACTCTTCCCTGAGTGAAAGAGTGGCGATGAGTTTGTCGGGGAATTTAAAATTGGTGAATTAATCCCCAGGTAAAGGGGCCTCCGCAAGTTGGTTCGCCATAGTTTCTCCTTTGATTGACTTCTGTTGTACAAACTCGAGGTCAAGGTCAGCGAGGAGCATAATCCATCGGGCGATGCATGGGTTTAGATTGTGGTTTTGGCATACATATAATGAATGGGGGTCCGTGTTGGTGATGACAAAAGTTTTGTGATTCAGGAGGTAATGTTGGAGTTTGGTGGCTCATGAATGATAGGGCTAGGCACAATTTTTCTACATGTGTATACCTAGTCTCGTAATCCACGAGAGTACAACTTATATAATAAATGGCTGTTCTCGATGTGCCAAGTCCCGATGTGCGAGCATGGCTCCTATAGCATGGTCAGTGGCAGAAAGGTAAAGGTAGAAAGGGCGATCATCCTGTAGTGGAATAAGCACAGGTGGCTGCAACAGATAGGATTTGAGAGCTTCAAAGGCTTGGTGACACTCTTCACTCCATTGAAAGGCAATATCCTTTTTAAGAAGGTGATGAAAAGGTTGACATCGATTCGAGAGTTGGGAGATGAAACGCCGGATGGATTGAAGTTTACCCTGCAAACTACGCAATTGTTTGAGGTTTTTGGGTGGGGGCATTTCTAGGATAGCTTTGAATTTAGATGGATCGACCTCAATGCCACGTAAAGAGATGATAAAGCCAAGAAGTTTTCCCGAAAGAACACTAAAGACACATTTCTTTGGTTGAAGCCGGACTGAATATTGCAACAGGCGATCGAAAATAATGGTTAAAACATCGAGATGTTCACTGCGATGTTTAGATTTACCAAGAAGATCATCGACATAATCCTCAAGGATAGTGTGCATAATGTCATGAAAAATGTAAGTCATAGCCCGCTGATAGGTCGCACCAGCATTCTTAAGGCCAAATTGCATGACACGATAACAAAAGGTTCCCCAAGGAGTTATGAAGGCAGTTTTATGTTGATCGGCCGGGGCTACCAAAATTTGATTGTATCCCGAAAAGCCATCCATGAGAGAAAGCATTTCATGGCCCGCAGTGAGATCAACAAGTTGATCAATACTTGGGAGGGGGAAGTCATCCTTGGGGCAAGCGAGGTTAAGGTCTCAGAAATCCATGCATATCCAAAGTCCCCCCGTCGCTTTAGTGACAGGTACGATGTTAGAAATCCATTGAGGATAGTCAATAGGCAAGATGAAGGAAACATAAAGAAGTCGTTGAAGCTCTTCTTTGACCAAGAGGGCAATGCGTGGATGTATTTTTCTCAGTTTTTGTTTGACTGGTTTGGAATTATGGTTTAGGGTGATGTTATGGACAGCAATGGTAGGATCAATTCCTAGCATGTCAGCGTAGGACCAAGCAAAAGCTTGGTTACGGGTACGGAGAAAGGTAGTAAAGGTGGCTTGTTCTGATGTGTTAAGGGATTGTCCGATCTTCACAACGTGAGGATCCTCCTCGGTGTGGATGTTGATTTCTATAGTCGACTCATTCAACATGGCTTGTGTTTCAGACGGTAAGGCGCGTTGAATATAGGAGTCATCCGCCCCAAGGTAAGTGAGGATGGAGTCGTCATCCTGGCACTCAACAACATTAATCGAAGGCGAATCCTCTTCGATCATGTCTGGATACAAAAGGGGAAGAGAAGATGGGTCCTCATTATCATGTTGATAAGTGAGAGGACCTATGAAGATAGCATTTATGAAAAAAAAAAGTTAGGAGGGATAGATTCAGGGTCTATCGACTCTGTGGGTGATGATGGCAAAATGGGTGATGATGGTTTGGTAGGGGTGACGTCGTCATCTTCCAGGATACAACTGACACGAGGTTTCTCCGGTGTAAGTGTTTCAGGAAAACCGAGACCACTGCGATCATTGTGTTTGCGTGTAGTCACGGAATGAGTGTATGTCGGCCTTGTTCATAAAGACCAAAACCAAAGCCTTTCCAAGCACAGCGAGTCAAGAAGGTGAGGGCGAAACGACGATTTGTCAAGTATTGAAAATCAGATTGGAAGGGAACCACACCAAGAGGAGGTTCAGGGGTAACGGAGGATGCGTCAACACCCCCATACGTTAGGTTGGTGCAGCAATGGGGTGGTCCGTAAGAGATTACCTCCCCCACACGACGGTCGTAGGTGGGATGTGCATGTAACTGTCCGTACTCCTGCGGGGTATGGAAAGAGCTAATGTTATATAGGCGGTACTCCCCCAGTGTAAGGCGTTGAAAAACATCTACTAAGGGGTCGGAGGTTGGGATGTTATCTGCGGGAAAGGAAGTAATATTTGTAACGGCGGTTTCATTGGTTGAAGGTGTAGGTGCATTGGAAGTGGATGGCTGGGTTGGATGAATGGGTGCCTTGACTGGTACAAGCACATCATTAGGGCGATACAACATATTGCAAGTTTTGAAGGGGGGAGGATCAGCTTTTACGGTGTAGGACTTCCCCTCGTACTCAAATTTTATGCATCTATGTAAAGTGGAGGGAACACATCCCATAGCCCGGATCCAAGGGCGGCCTAACAACATATTGTATTGGAACTCTCCCTCAAGGACATAGAAGAGTTCAGGTAAAGTGCGTGGTCCTACACGAATGTTAAGGATCACGGTGCCTAAGGTAGAAGTAATAGCATCATTGAATGACCGCAACATGATGGGGTTGGCACACATGCAACTAGAAGGGATATTCATTTGTTGGAAGGCTTTTGAAGAGATGATGTTTAGGCTAGCGCCCCCGTCAATCATAACATGACGTACCCGAATATCCCGAACGTACGCTGAGATGAAAAGAGCAGGGTCAGGATCTTCGGCACCGAAGTCAATAATTTCATCTTCGGAGAAACTGACAGCAGCGGCTTGCTGTACAGAGATAGATGTGGTTGGGGAGATAGATTGTTTGGTGAACAAAGCAACGTGATTGGGTGTTAGAATAGAGGTAACAGGAAAGGTTTCATTAGGTAAAACTTCTATCCCTTGAAGGATTTCAACGAGAGCTTGTCGATGAGATTCAGAAGTCTGAATGAGATCATACAGTGTCATTTTTACAGGCGATTGGTGAAGCTGTTTGATCATAGTTCGGTGGGCAATGCCATTAGAGACGGGATAGGCGGGTCCGCGAATAACCACTTTAGGTGGTGGTGCAATCGGGATGGTGGACGGAGAAAGAGATGCCACAGGTGTGTTTTCTTTCACTTTCCCATTGTTTTTCTGCCCTCGAGTAGCAACACTAATCATATTGATCTCGTGAATACGAGAGGAGGAAGATGGTAGGGATAGATCATGGTTTTCGAGAGGTGGGGCTATAATAATGATAGATCTTGGTGAGGCAGGGATGGGTGGTATAGGAGAGGGAATTGAAGCTAAAGGTCTCTCTCTTCAGAAGTTGTCTTTCTTAACTTTTCTATCTAAGAGAGGTGACAGACGAAGTATGGCTTTCAACGCTTTGCATCCCTCTACGTCATGTCCTGGTGTGCGGTGGTAAGCGCAGATTTTAGACTCATCGTAACCTATAGGTCGAGGTTTAGATGGATCATAAGGTCTAAGTGGGGGTAGGGAAATGGTCGCATTCTCTACCAACATAGCAAGGATTTTGGCGTAAGACCCTTTGAGTGGGTCAAAGTCAGAGGAAAATGAGGCTATTGACTGGGTCGATTCTGGTGATGACGTGGTGTGGTTGGTTTGTATGGGGGGTGGTTTAGCCAAGGAGTTTTGATAATGGGTTTTAACTAAACGTGGCTTCTTTGACGCAGAAGCTAGGTTGGATGATGAGGCCACAGATGATGTGGTATCAGAAAACAACCACGGAGAAATAGGAGTGACAGAAAACAAATCTTTTGATGATGGAATTTGTTTAGGGTTGATAGGTGGACAGGATACGTGGGGTGACGGTGTTGCTATACCTTTGGATTTCTGTATGGGTACAGAAGGCGTAGGTCGCTTAAAAGAAAATGCAGGAGGTATGATATATTGATGTAAGGTAGAGGGATGGGGTCCCAATATGGAAGGTAGGTGTGACGACGAGGGTTTTAGTTGTGTTAACGGCCTAGATGGAGGAGATTGAGTCTGTCTCCTAATGGGATGGACGGCTTTATTTTTAGATAAATCAAGCCGCTTAGGTGGATGTGTTAGACTAGGTATGGGTGAGGTCCCAAGTGTAGGGGAAGATTTGGTTAGGTTAATAGAAGTGGATGAGGTATTTGGTAGAGATGAGGAGGGTGAAGATGAGGACATAGGCATTTTAAGCTTCTGTAAACACTTCGGGTATATGGTAGAGGCATCAGGATTGGTCATCTGCATTTGAGTAGAATATGGCGTACTCAAACGTTCCCATAGGACCTATCTATCTTCTGTAGAATGACAGTCCTCATGTGTGAATAGGAACTTTTGTATGGAAGAAAGGTGGGTTGTGATTCCGGTCCATTGTGGGTGTGATACAAGGGGTATATGAGGCACTGTATCAATGGGCGTTAAGAGGTCCACCGGTTGCTGAAAAGATTTAGGTGATGAAGGACTAATAGGTAGGAGGGCGTGTTTGAGAGGATCTGTCATGTTTAAAGAATGTGGTGATGTCGGTTCAAGAGGTTTCTCGTCTAAGGATGACAAAAGAAGTGGCGAGCCTTCCTCTTGTACAGCAAGAATGGTAGAAGGAGACGTTTGGGAAATAGATAAATTAGATAACATCCGCTCACAGTCTTGCAAGGATGTGGTGTAAGAAGGCTCATTTGTGAGAAGGGAACTCTGGGCGGTTAATTCCTTGATGGGTAAAGGAACGGCAAGGATTTCAGTTTGTCTTGATGACGAGGAAGGGGGTTCGGTTTCCTGTGTTAGTGAAGAGGTTTGATTCAGAATTTATTCAATAGGGGTCTTTGGCTGGGAATCAAAGACTGCATGGATCTCATGAACACTCTCCTCAGCTAAGATATCTTGGTTTAGATTACTTTTAGAAGAATGATTCAGGAATGGTTTGTTGAATATTTTCAAATTTCGGTTAGCAGGGGCGTTAGGATTATCGAGGGCTATATCCCCCACATCAACCATTTCCTGCACTATGTTTTTCAACATCTTGCAGTTCTCATGACTGTGTCCCTTCACGCGGTGGAAGTTACAGAAGTCATTTTCTTTGTACCAAGAAGGTATGGCACGAGTGGAATCGAACCCGGAATGAGGTTTAACCGGAGGTAAGGTAATGGCTCCTGCTTTGAGCAATTTTTCCAATATCACACCATATGTTTCTCCCAAGGGAGTGTAGTTGATGGGCTCTGCTTTATACTTATAGGTGGTTTTTGGCGGGGTATTAGATGGCGGTTGGGATTTTACCATCACCGCGTGCACGGCCCCTTTTGATTTCGAAGCAGTCGATGGGTGAGGATTGGTGATGTTAGGTTTGTTGGTGGAATCTTGGGTTCGGAAAGTGGGGTTTTTGTTGCGCAACCACAATTTCTCTTCCTCTAAGGCTCGAATCTCTAGTTTTCGAGCCATAGTAAAGGCCTCGTCAAATGTACGGAAAGTTTGAATTTGGAGGGTAGGAGAGATGTGCTTAGCGTAGGCCCGCGTAAACAGTTCGATAAGTTCGGTCTGAGGCAAGGCATACGTAAGTTGGTTGATAAGGCCCCGCCATCATCCAATGAAATCTGCGATAGATTCGTCTTCAAATTGTCGGATGGCATAGAGGTCGGTGATAGATACTTTCTTGGCAATGTTAATGGAGAAATGATCCAAGAAAGATTGGGCTAGCTGGTTAAAAGAGAAGATTGAGTGCTGGGTTAAAGCACTGTACCACTCCAAGGCGGGTCCTGATAAGGACATGGGAAAGGTGCGGAGTAGTAAAGCGTCGTCGTGAGCAATCAGATAGCAGGCATGTCTAAATGATCGCAAGTGTTGTTGAGGGTCCTCCTTACTGTTAAAGCGGGTAAACTTTGGTAATTCCCATTGAGGAGGATATGAATGAAGGGGGACTGAAGGGTGGATGGGCTCCCGACAAACTTGCTCGTATGTCAAGGCGCTACGACTTCCTGAAACAGAAGCCTCCAGATTTTGCATTTTGTCCATCATTTGTTTAATTAAATCAGTAGTTGGATGAGATGATGGTGTGGTTGTGGTAAACGGAGGCAAGTTGGGCCAAGGGCCACCGCTAGACAATGGTGGGGTTAAATGTTGATAAGGTATGGAGGACGAATGTGTTGAGGTAACCGAATAGGGATGTCCTATATAAGCTGTTGAGGTTACCGGATATGTTTGTGGAAATGAAAAGGTGGGCGGAGCTTGAGAAGGAAAGCTCGTGTGGATAGGTGGTAGAGAGCAAGTCATGAACGGAACAGTCTGCAAGAGAGACGAGGTAGGAGCAGTTGGCGGTAATGACATGTTGGGCCCAAGATTAACCAAAGGAAAGCCAATCTGTGCCGTATGGACCCCTGAAGCTGCTGAGGTAGGCGACGGGGCTAAGGATGCGGAAGGCAAAGCGGAGTTATCAGGTGGAGAAGGGGCTAAATGAGCAGCTATACTGATAGGCATGCCAACAAGGAGTTGACCATCGGGTGTACGGTCAAGGGCATGAGACAAATAGTATTGTACAGCGCTAGGATTAGCATCCAGAAATTTGGCAAATTCTTTATCTCCCACAGGAATTTTAGGAACCTCGCTGGTGTCTGTAGGATTCCCCACAGAATGTGAAGGGGGTGATTCAGGAAAAGGCACAGAGCAAGCATGTGAAACCATGGCGGCGGCTTGCTTTCGAGTGATAACAACCATGGACAGGAGTACACAGTAGGGTTTCAATCTATCAAGAACAGAAACAGACTCAGAATGGTGAAATTGGTAAGTTGCTGGTTTGTCAGGAACTGTAAAAGACAGTAACCGATATCGGTCTGGTAACCGATGTCGGTTAGACTATAGCCGACGTCGGTCAGTTAACCGATGTCGGTGTAATAAGACTGGTATAAGAAAATATAAGAAGCTGCTGATTTGATTGTTAACAACGCTCAGTGCATTTATCAAATTGTTCTAAGGTAATCACAGAAGACAGTGTATAACAGAGAAAAAAGAACTGAAAACAAGCAAGATGCACACGCAAATCCAGAGACTAACCCTAGGGTTAATTTTAATTATTGTGGGCTTATGCCTTTAGATGCGGAATGATGTCAATCCTAAACAAAAGACTTAGGGGGAATGTCAAGTTTGTTTTGGCTTATAAGGTTACCTCAATCGGGCGGAGGAATACCGCGGAAAAGGGGGGATGTTTTGAGCTGTTGTGTTAATTATGAAGTGATTCGGTATGTGTTGTGCAGTGAAAGTAAGATTAATTTCCTGTCAATACCGTGGAAATCACCCCCACGTGTACGACCTGTTACTTAGTCTATGTTCACTAGAATTGAAAACAACAAGCAAGAATGTAATGCACGTGTTTTAAACCCAAATCGAAAATGATATTCGATGAAGCAAAAGATGACTTTCACTAATGCGAAACTAGGAAAGCAAGACAAATTCTTCACTAAATATAACAAAAATAGCAACAACAAGTATGCTTCCTAAAATGAAAACAAGCAAGAGAAACAGAAACCTGAAATGGGTCCCACCGGGCGTGCCAAAATGTTTCGCACGGAATGGTTTCGGCTCTGCAGAATAGACTTGCTTCTATCCTATCATTCCTTTGAGAAATAGATAAGGGTTAGGGCTAGGAGGAATACCTGTTAAATGTTGAGATGGTGTGCACGTACCGTAGAGAAAGATCAGATCGACTGCGAAGAACTCCTTTTTGTCTTGGAAGGACTACCTGCAAGTAAGAATACAAGACCACCAGATTTTAATTAGACAATAAATGAGGGATCTGCCTTAGGCCTAGGAAATATAAAACTTCCTTTCGAAGGTGGTCAGTTCCCTTTTTAATACGATTTAACACAAATGATAACAAAGAAAGCTATTGCAAAATCATGATTTAGGTATCTCGCTACAAAGCAATAGAAACTAAATTATCAATAATAAAGCGTCACGTTGTTTGTTCGGTTACTGGTCATTGGTACGTTCAGGTTGAGTTATAGGGATAAACCAGACTGGATCTGAGGTTGTTAGGTGGCAAATAGGTGAGAAAAGGGTTTTGGGGTATAAGTCACAGTGACTGACGTCGGTCACTGGGTAACCGACCACGGTTAGAGAACCACTGCCGGTAGGGGATAAACGATACCGGTAGGGTCAGCAATCTAAGTGCTTCTGGATAGAGGTGGGTTGCAAGGTGATTGTGGGGTTATTAAGATTGGTGGATGGCTGAGGGGAATGATGGGAGGATAGGGAAGACTCAGAGTGTGGTAAAATGGCCTTCTGGGCAATATCAGGATGTATGGGTGAAGGTTAAGTGCAGTATGTTGCTGGTAGTAGATCTAGGAATAAACTTATGATTACTATTAATCAACAGTTCAAGAAAATGGTGCTTAGAAACATATATAAAACACTACTCACTAGTCCCTAATGCAGATGCAGGTTTCAGGACTGTGATGATGAAGACAGGACCCAAGTTGGATGATCTGACAATCCAAGATGAGTTATCTCCTCTTCTGATGCTCGGATGAGTGTTACTGGGCTCTGGTTATTCAGTTGCAGTCTTGGGCTTTGATGTCCTTCTCTGCAAAATCTTCCTGTTTCTTCACTTGTCTCTGCTCGGCCAAGCAAATCCGGATCCTTTCGATGATTTCTCTTTCTTCTCGATTAAATGAAAATCCATCCTTTGTTTTTGGTTGGAAGTGGTCATTTACGGGGAACCGATGGCGGTTACACAACCGACGGCAGTCGAGTAGGAACCGGTATCGGTCAGGTCAAAGCGGGCTATTTTTGGTAAAATAGCTAGCTTTCCCTCCTTTTCTTCCGAGGGATTGGTAGCGGGCTTGGTCAAGTCATTATGAAGTTGGTTTTAGGTGCGGATGAGGAGTAATTAGTCATAGGTGTGGAATTGGACCAAGTTATAGGTCTTAATTAGGTTAGTTTAGGGTTAAGACTAGGTCATGATGAGGTGGCGACATGAGGTGGCAGGTATGGTGATGTGGATTTATTAATTATAAGGTAATTGATAAATAATTGTGTAAGGTTTAGGTGATGAGGTTAGGTTGCGAAGTGAGATGCGGGGCACATACTATTTTGGTGACATAGTCCACCAACGGTGTTCATGAAACACTACAGGGATCAAGAAATATGGCACCCCTTGGTATAATTTTTATGGATGGATATAGAGTGCTAGAAGTAGAGGCTAGATATTAACAAGTGATTTCTTTTGAGAAGTTGTCAAAGAACTTTTGCTATTAAGATCACCTTCATAGGATGGAGACTAGAAGAGTTGGGCCATCGAGGAGTACGACGAGTGTGCCTCAGCCATAGCTAGTAGAGGGAGGCCATGAGGGTGGAAGAGATGCGCAGGGATCAAGAATTTTACCTACCCCATGAGATGAGGACTTGATAGCCTCGAATATTCATTTTTAAGATTTTGATAGTATTTCTTCTTTGCGGGACCCCCTAGAGGGTCATGATTTATTCATAATTTTTTTTATATATGTTGTATGGTTTTTTTGTGGATTATCATGTGTTCATTATGTGATGTGATGCATTTTAATTTGATGTGATGATTTTAGATTATATGTCATCATAATGGCTTCTAGATTAGATGTGATAGTGATGGTTGTTTTTGGGATGCATGTTTTTTTTACATTTGATAATGATGGTGAAATAAATGTATCATTAGATGGTTTTTTTAAAATGATATGTGTTTGAATATAACGATTATGTAAATTTTCTATGTGATGAATAGGACTATATGTTTTGTGTTTAAAATTTTTCATGATAATAAAAATTTATACGGATAATATGTGATCAAAAAATTAAGAATGAAGGTGATGAACGATGGATGTGTTGTAAGATAAACAGATAGCATATAGGTGTTTCAAATGAAGAATGACGTAGTGGAATACATATGCATTAGGATTTCAGAAAAACATGCCTCAAAATAGTGGAGACCTATAGGTGCGAATGACACTGCGTTATAACAAGGAATGTCCAAGGAAAATATGCCTCCAACCACATTGGAGGTAAACAAAAATAGCATCAAGGTAACAAAAGGCACACGCAACCAAAGTAGATGTTAGGAAATAACCTACGATAGTTAGCCATTTCATATATCATAAGGAAAAAAAGGATGAGATGATCTCATAAACCTAATGTTAACATGAAAAATGGGTTTGAGATTATACTTGTACAAATGAAAGAGGGTTCTCCAAAAGTGGCGATCCCTAAAACTATGCCCCATCTCTGGGAAGTAGAAATAAAAAGCTAATCAATGCGGGAAGATTTCTTAGGATGCTGATAAAATGGTAGGTTGATCAATGTGGGAAGCCTTCAAATTCCATAAGGAGTAGTCATTCTTCAACAGTGTGGTATAAATTTTACAATATATAGATGGAAATAATAAATGATAGTCGTCCTTCGAGGGATCAGTCTATTTAACTTATTTTTGATTCATACTTTTGATTTATTTTCCTTTTTTTCATAAAAAACTTTCCTTTGAGGGATTGGTCTATTTTTTATAACTTTGATTTTTATTTCAGCATCCATAATTTTTTATTTTACATGGGGGAGAGCTAAGACTAGCTCAGTAGACCACTTAGGAGGGGATAAAGATGTACAAGAGATACCCTTGGACCCTTTGCATGGCTCTAATAGGTGAATAAGAAGGATATGTATGAGATGATTGTGGAATTCTCACCCAAGGGAAAACCTATCCATAAGGAAAATATTATTGGTACAGCCATGGTGTTGATATTTAAGGTCACATCTAGGAAGTGACAAAAGACCACATAGTTCCAAATCATCACGATGGGATACATAAAGGACTTGAGATAGAGGAATGATCCAAGAATGGGACTAAAGGTACATTAGTAAATGTGCTAACAATACAATGGTTGTAAGATCAATGCGTTGATAGGTTCCACTTCTAGTTTACCATATGTTCCGATCTAGTTAGGGGTAAAATTTCTGCGTTGGCTCTTTTATAGAGTAGTGATGTTCTGATAAAGTTAAGAGATCGTCGATGTTAATGATATGTTAGGAAGATGGGACAAATGAAAATAAGAGAAAGTGTTTCATATTAGGAAAGTGAATGACATGTGTTTAAGATGAACAAATGGTCCCCCTAAAGAAGTAAGATAAATCAGGATCAAAAGAGATGAGTTAAATAAAGATTATGAAATAGGCGCCACAATGGTGGGTTTTGGATGAATCCATGGTTCTTTGGAAGGGAAGCACAGATATGACCACAACGGTGGTCGTAGGAGGAGAATATAGAAGGTTTAATTGGATAAATTGAGCTAGATGACAGAAGATGATGTTGGATATAGAAAGGAACTAATTTATGAACACAAATTTCCTAGAAAGAAGTCCCCCTAACATGGGAGGATGAATCGATGGAGACGAGAAGAAGGATACTAAAATATCAATAATGATGGGGGGATATGTTCCCCTAGAGAAAAAGATGTGGATAAGGTAGTGAATGTCAAGAAGATGATGTATCAAGCTGAATAATATCAATGAACAAGGGAGGACCCTCGTCAGGAGGAGAGATAGAAGATGGTATGGATGGACGAGATGACCAATGAGGTTGAATGGATGGAGACGAGGAAAATGAATACAAGTGAAATATATATTAATTGATAGACAAAGAAGGATAATCATCAAAGAGGTCCTCCTGCTTGACAAGATCATGAATGATAGCCTCAAGGGCCCTACGGTTCTCTATGTCGTGACCCGGAGTGGAATGAAAGTAAAAAATGTGATGAGAATTGAACCATTTTGGATTTGATTTTATCATATGAAAGGGTGTCATGAGAGGAAGTGTAATGAAAGAAGTATCTAGTAAATGTTGGAGCACTTCTTAATAGGATTCAATGTATACATTAGCATGGGTTCACCAGAATGATACAGATGGTGAGGATGAAGATGTATTACATCGGAGTCTATATTTTCTAGAAAAAGAAGCGGTGATGGATAATGTAGGCTTGGATGACTAGGTAGACAGAGGTACTCTAGAGGAAGGAGTTGATCATAGGAAATAGTCAAAAGTTTTGAATCGTTATATGAAGGAGGTGTCCTAAGATGGATGGATGTGGCCCTAAGATGGACGATGGTGATTTTCTCTTTATTGGAGGGATTTTGATCTTCTTGTGAGGATGATCAAGGGATTTTTTTTGAAGGATGCCAAGTTCTTTAGATCTAGATTTTTGAGCAGTATCCTTGGCACAAATGATAATATTCTCTACTTGCGGATCTCATGATGGTGTGGTGGCTGATGGCGGAAGTAGCTTCTACATGATGGGTTTTAGGGAGGGTAAGTATTAGATAGATGTGGGAATGTATGGTTGTGTGGATGAGACAGTAGGGTTTCCTACAGCCACTTCATGTTTAAGTGCCCTCCAATATTGTTCAAATGACGAAGGTAGTGTGGAGGAAGAGGGAGATAACAGGGATATAGTGACAATGGTCAATGTAGTAGGTGTAGGTAGAACTATGGAAAGAGGAATATGTATAGAGGAATAGGATATCATAGAGTAGATGTGGATGGAGGTGTAGAATCAACTAAATTAGATAAGATAGATGTAGGTATGGGATCTGCAATATGTGGGGGTGTGGAAATGATGAGAGGAATCTAGATGATGTGGTTAATGATATCTATGTGAGATGATGAAGATGGTGGATGAGATAAAATGCGATTCGAAGAGGTATGAGTGTCAAAAGGCACATAAGAAGATTTGGGAGGTGTGACAGGTATGGTAGTAGATACGGATATGGAAGATAAGGTAAGTGGGGTTGTCAGAAGAAATGAGATAAGTGGTAGAGATGTCATCATAGAAATAGTATTAGATGATGCAGGCATAGCAAAGAAATGTGTGATAATTATGTCAATGCATTGAAAGGTGTAGATGAGGAGATAGGTGGGGCCAGGGATGATGCAGATGTAGTGAGGGTAGGACTAGATGTGGTTGTAAGAGAAGTGGTAGAAGTAATGGAGGTAGGTAAGGTGACTATCGATGTGATATATGTAGGAATAACATTAGAAGGGGTGAAGGGTGTAATAATGAGGATGGACATAGATGATGAAATGGGTGAAACCTATGTGGAAATACATGTCTAATGTATGGTATTGATTGAGAATAGGTCAAATAGGTGTGATGTAAAAGGTGAAGATGAACTAGACAATGGAGGATTAGAAAGTGGTTGGCTAAATATTTAATGTAATGAGGATTGGATTTCCTTGGTAGACATAAGATCATGGTGATAAGTGGAGTCATATTGAGATTATGGACATGGGGAAAGAGCGGGGAGATCTAATATGCTAGGCTCATCGTAGGTATCCCACGGTGAGTCGAGAGGAGAGATGTCATAAGATAGATTAGGATTTTTTGACTGATACCTATAGAGAAGGAAGTCACGAATGAGGTTCTTGTGAGGAATATCCATAACAAAATTAGGTACGGTGATGTCAGGTGACACATGAAGGACAGGAGGTAATGAGGTCAAAGAGGATGTGAGAGAAGAAGGAATGGTGCATGGGTATGAGGCTAAAGATTATTAGAATAAAGGTAATGATATATAAGGCATTAGAATATTACGTGATGGAGATAAAGGGGATGATGAATAAGGAAATGAGGGTGAATCATGGTTTATGGATTGCTACAGGTGAGAGGTGGGAGGTATATGACAAAGGTAGTCATAGATATGGCTAGAGAAATCCCTAAAGCAACTGATGGTCCGGATGGGGTCAAAAAGGACTGGTGAGAACTTCTTGAGGAAAATTTTGGTTACATTTTTAAATAGGAAAGAAAGAAAAAATTCCTTTTTATGTTTTGATTAAGAAAGTGTGAAGAGAATGGATGTAAATGGACCTAGGATATAGAAAACCATGTTTGGTCTTAGGTAAGTTATGGATTGAAAATGTCTGAAACAATCTCCTATTGGGTGAACTAGGTGAATGAATTTTTTTGATGTGTTAATTTATTTTTCAGGTTTTTAGGATGTGTGTGATAAGATGTGTGATGTAGAATATTAAACCTCCTACTTAAATTATATGAGAAAACATGATTCATAAGTAAAGGTTATTTTTATGCACAAAACAAAATGTGACATTCGATGAGTACAAATACAAGAAATGGAGGGTACGATGCAAAAGGATTAAACAAGGAAATTAAGAATACCTGGATAGTGCTTTTCCTATTATTTGTTTGCACTCTTTAGTGATGAGTGATCCAAGGTAGGAACCCAACACAAACAAGCAATAAAGTGATATGTCATGTTGCAGTGTTAGTGTGAAATATGACAAAGTAAGATATATAAAAGAAAGGGATCACTAGCTAGTAAATAAATTCAAAACTTAGAAATGATGGAGGGTTTATGTTACCTCATATGCATGATTCTTGATATGGGTGTTGAATGATGGATTATTGTCACTGCCAAACCTGCAAACAAGACTGAAAAATGATTTTATTAGATAGATAGGGGTGGGGGCTGCTCAACAAATTGGTCCTGAGAAGTGTTATCTTTCTTGGTGGATGTCACCCCCCATTTGTTAGATAAAAGGATGTAAAATAAAAAGCATGCAGAAATAGAGCTATCATTGAATTTGAAAAACCACATTAATTGATCTAAATATTTTTATATGAAAATAAATATAAAGTATGTGTTACATGGTCTGGGTCGAAGGTAACCAAAAATGTGCACATGTAGGTCAACAACAACTTGTAAGGATGGATCTAGAGCTATTGATGAAATATATAGACCTGTAAGGTCTGATTTTGATCTGAAGTTGATGACAACATGTAGCTATTGTAGAATATTTTGTAGGAGTGAACAAGAAGTATAGAAATAGGATAAATCCCATAAAGGAGGATGCAGATGGAGTTTTGGATAGACACGACCCGCGTCGATGGTGATCAGGAAGGATTGGCGGTGACTGTATTGAAAGTGTGCAAAGTTGAGGATGGAAGGATGAAAATGAAAACCTATAAGCAAAGTAAGCTTTGGGAGAAAGTTGTTGAATGTTTTTTAAGCTTATATGTACCTGCAAGATGTTATAATTAAAGGATTTACGATAATATGATTAAGATAATGTGATAATGATAGAAAGATCTCATGAACAATGATTGTGAGTGATGTAAGCAAGTTGAACAAATTTTTAAGGGGTCTGTGTATGTCTAAGAACTTCTCACACATGAGGAGGGTTGCATGCATCTGACTGCTAGCTTGATTGATTGATTTATTATTACTTGATGCCTATAATGGAAAGAAAGCACTTGTTTTATAAGGGTCAATGATGATTGGGTTGGGTCATCGCTGACTATGGGGAAAGTTTCCCCAATGAGCATGATTTGTTATTTAAGGAGGGATTTGTTTGTTTTTAAGGCTTTGGTGAGTGATTTAAAGAATATGAGCAGGCTTAGGTTACTTTGGGATAAATCCAAGGTAGTTAGAAGGTAGGATTTGGTAGAAAAAGCATATGGATTTATGGGTAGGATAAAATAATCCTAATTAAAAGGTTGATTGGGGCCATGAGGATCTAAATTATTTATTAACTAATTAATGGGAATTAATTAATTAATAGGATTAGGATGGACATTTAATTAAATAAGGAGATAAATATACACACGTGAGTGAATGAAGGAATAGATATTGATTTTAGGTGTCTACATTTAGCCCCTATTTGTTAAGTGGTTTACAAGAGAAAACCATGAGACAAAAAAAAAAAAACATTAGATGAGGAGAAATGATTGATGGTAATCTCCTTGTCAAATGGGGGTTCAATGATGCCACAAGGAATTCATGACCCATTTCAAAAAATATAGGTGAAAAAGGGTGGGTGGGAAAAGGATGGGTAAAAGGCACAACTAAGGAAAGATGCCCTAGGAAAAAAGGATCCCAATAATGATTTAAAACTCTAGCATTAATTCCAATATCACATCGATAAGGGAAAATTTAGGTCTTAAGAAAGATGGACACCAATGTTCTATGAGCCCATGAGTGGGTGGAAACCACTGCAGTATGGATACAAGGTGGGATGACTAATGGATCGTGGAAAATTCATCAAAATATACACAACTATATGTGAAAATTATGTGAAATACTTCGTACGTGAAGAATAAAACAATAAGGTTATACGTTCACCAAAAATGAGGATGTGTATTAGATTCTTAGGCTACCAATATAGGGGGAGAAAATAGTCCCCATCACTAGTGATAACAGATTGGTAGTTTTGATGCTGTTGTTTGGAACCAATGCAACCCTTATTAGATTCTCTTCATGGGAAATTTCCAACAAGCAAAGATATAAGGCTATGGCACATAGCTGATTGATTTACATGGTTATGATGGTAGTTTCTTACTATGCTTTTCCATACTTAGGAGGAGCTTAGTTTCCATGGTCAATGACTAGTTTAGTAGCCGATATTGTTGACCACCAGACAGTGTTTTCATTTAGGACTGCACTATTATCTCAGGTTTATGATGAGCTATTTGGATATAGGGAAGGTAAGAGGTAAGGGTAGGATGTAGGATTCTTACTACACTTCTGGTCCTATGAGCATATTGTTGTGATGGAGTTGGACCTAATGGATCTTGAGTTATCAACCATTCGATCTGCACCACATGTCATCGCAAGGTGCACTGTGTAATTATATGTCTCCTTTTTCCCTTTTTCTAAAGGGAAATGGGGGATGCAAAATGGCACTCCACCCATAATTGGTCCATTTTGAAAAAGTCCCATGGTTCTTCATACAACTAGTTTCTAGCTCCTCAGTCCTTCAACGTACATTTTGGGCTTAACCCTTCATTGTTGGATCTACAAAACTTTTCATCGTGATATGCCGCATGAAACTTAATGTCCCTCACATCCCTTTAATGCTTGAGTGAAATTAGGGACATGAAAATGTGTCTCATTCCCTTCTATGTATTTTTTAAATATTTCAAATCCTTCATGTTTCTTGCTTCTAATTTCTAACCTTTACACAGTTTTAGTCTACAACTTACTCTATAAATTCTCACCACCAGTTCACCATTGTTGAACCTCAAGCCAGATCTATCACAAAAAAAATTTCCTCCACTCCATGACAACATACAAGTCTCAGAATAATTTTTTAATAAAAAGAGGAAGAAGAAGAAAAGAACGAAGAGAAGAAACAATGAAAATCTCCATTGTCGTTAAATAGAGATTCAAATAAATCTTGGGAACTAGTGGAAAAAAAAACCATTTTTTTCTATTCATTCCTCTCTCAAAAAATATCAAAACCAAACTTTCATACCCTTCTTACGTGGCATAGAACACTCACAGTGAAGAAATCCTCTTTCCGGCCAAACAAATAAAAAGATTAGTTTCCTGTCAAACTGACAACCGAATCGAAGAGAAATTTCATCAATGAGATAAGAAGAAAAAAACTATATCAATTTTTTTTTTCTCATCACGAACGGAGGATAAAAATAGAACTACAATTTTTAAGGTCCATTAATGGCTACTGTTTTTAGAAGCATAACCAGGTAAAAAATTTATAAGTTTAAAATCTCTCAAAATATTGATCAGGTAAACACAAAATTTCATAAAGATGATATTGGAAAGAAAAACCCCTATCAGAATACTTTGTTCCACATCAATTCAACCTCCAGAAGCCTGATTTCTAAAAGTAGCAGGTCTTCTGTATGGAGGATTACTATTTTGGTAAATTCATCAACCAAAGAACCTTTGAAGGAGATGTTGAACACAAAGGATGTACTAAAGTTTAGAATTCATCAATACGAGCATCTTGGTCTAACTTTGATACTTACTAAAAATAGTAAGTGGTCTCACGAGTACCTGCCAAAAATAGCTAGTTGGTCTAGAATGAAAGAGAAATATAGTAAGAAGAATAAATTCAAGCTACCATATTCAGTCGAGGTGGGAAAAGCTAGCTTGTACACTTACCAAAAATAATAAGTTACCCCATGGGTACTTTCTAAAAATAGAATATTTTGGCCTTAGTCATAGAAACTCCTCGTTACCTCCTTAACGACATATATTGCCATTTTTTTCATCTTTTTGGGATTACAAGATGATTCCATGGCTCAAACAGTGCATTCCTAACATCATAGTGGTCTTGGAAGAATTGTCCTTAATTCAAGTGTGTTAAGAAGTAATGCAAGGCATCGAAAGGCACAGGAGATGAATTCATCTTCATCACTCGGAGAGTTGTGTGATTCGAAATGAGTATTTTTGAATATTTGAAGGAATTGCAATGGCTCATCAATTAGGTATTGAGGAGGATCATTATGAATGATGCTCGTGTCCATCTCAAGATCACATTGAGAAGTCCCGAAACAGTGTTTCTCAACACTCATTTCGAGACACAAGATGCCCGAGCATCATGTAAAAGGAGGAAACAAAGAGTTTAAAATGCACTTCATTAAATATTTTTGATGAGTACAATAGTGTGATTGTGTAGCAGAATGTCATCAAATATTATTCTCCATCCTCAAACTTCTTCGGTGTGTATCTGAGTGAATTATGCCCACGGTTATCAAACTAATCATTTAATTTTGTTTTTAAACACTCATTTTGAGGGGTTTGTGCATAATATATTTTTTGACCATCATTAGAAAAGGGTTCAAATGTTTTCATAGCATTAGCCTTCATCAATGTAATGGGATCATCATGGGTGCATTGTACTGTAAACAATTGTGTCAAGCCTCTATCCATATGCAAAATTGGTCAAAGGAAGTGGAAAATTTTTGTGGACTACTCACAAAGAGTCTCCTCATAGTTCAAAGGTTAAAAAATAACATTTCACCAATTCACTAGTGGAGCAAAAATGTCATCAAAGATGGAGTGGTCTTCATTGATATTTCTTTCTCCCTTCTCCCTCTTCTCTCTCTCTCCATTTTAATTCTTCGTTGAGCATAATCATTGTATTTTATCCTTTTCACTTGAGTGAGCTATTTTAAATTTGAAAAAGTATTTTCTAAAAATTATAAGATAAATACTTAATGTTGTTGCAAATCAGCAACACCCCTAGATGTTGATCAGGCTTCTAGATTGACATCTTGAACATCCAGTGTGATTGCACAACATTGAATCCTCTCCCCAAATATGGGACTTGTTAAAATGGGAGAGGAATCTCCATATTAGAGGTTGGTTCCTCAACTCCCCTAATCAGATGTATCACTTACAAGTTGCAGAGGTTTAAATTCCTAATTCCTACTCTAAATTCCAAGGGGACAAAGACAAGGAATGCAAGAAAAATGAGACTAATGCTAATGAGGTGATGCACCAAAGGAGTGGCAGACACCTAATATTTTAATACATACACAATCCATAATAAAACATAGCACAAGCATGCAAAATCTGCTCAAGATGTAATGAAAGATCAAGAAATAATGGTAAATATATGAAAGGATTGAGGGATTTTGATCACAGAGCATACATTATCATTCTAGATCCAATAAAATGCATTACAGTGACCAATAGGCAAAAGAGGTGTCGTATTACATGGAAAGGTAAAAATTTCCACAAATTCTGCCAAGAAGGAAGAAAAGGGAAGTTACAAAGCTGAAAAGTCTCTCTTTTTGGAAAAATGAGCCCATTCTGGCTTTTATAGTGCAAGCCACAACCCCAGGAGAGATAAATGTGGGAAAACGTGGGAGAGCTTCAACCACCAACCCAAAACATAGTAAAACAACATGGGTATCCTTACAAGCCCATCCCTTGACATTTTTCGCCATGCTGGGAGAGAATGTGAGCCATTCTTCATTAAAAATGGTGGTTGAAATGTCATTTCTGTCCATGACCACGTGACAGAGGTGTTTTAAAATATTATCTCTCCAAAATCCATCAAAATGAAAAAAATACCCTAGAATCATGTAGAGAATTTCACCATCTTTCCATTGATATAAAGAACATGAAAAACCGAGCTCTGGGTCGAAAGATATGGCCGTTTGAAATTTTAGGGCAAAACAGGGCCAAATCGGATTAGCGGGCAAATTTTTTTTAAATTTTCCACTTTTTGGTCATTTGGAAAATTTTCCAAAAATTCCCCACACTCTGCCATTCTGGGTGCCACATGGCATGTTTTGATTGGGCGTGGGCCTTTAATGCTTCATTTTCCATTGTTTTGCCCTTTCGAAAATTTTCTAAAAAAAATCCACGTCGGGCCGATGATCTAAGGACACGTGGCACATGCTAATTGGGCGCGGGCCTGTCCTCCTAAATTTTCCATCATTGTTTGACCCTATTTCTTGACTTGGACATGTGGAAAAACCTCATTTGTTGCGGGCCTTTCCCTTTAAATTTTCCATGCGGGCTTGTCTTGAGTTTTTTGGCACCACCGAACACATGGCAAGATGTGATTGTTTCACGTTCGGGGGGGTGATTTTTCCTTTGAAATTTCCTTCTTTTTCCTTTGGGAAAATTTACCAAATTCTTCCTGCCTTCTGCCAATCTAGGACACGTGGCACAATTTCATTTGCTGCAGACCCTCTATAAACATTTTTCCTTTTGTGCAATCCCTTTGGGAAAAAATCCCAATCTCCTCCCGCGCTCTGCCGCTCTGGGGACTAAGGACACGTGGCCTTCTCTGAATGGTTGGTGGGCCAATAATTTTCCTTTTGAAATTTGGAAAAATACTTTGCCAAAATTCTAACTTCTCTTCCGCGCTCCGCGGGTACGATGCCATAGGACACATGGTGAAACGTGATTGGGCGCGGGCCTTTCCTCTAAAATTTTACATGGCGCCACACTTAGTCAAATTTTCAATTTCCTCCCCTATAAACACGTGGCGCCATCCAATTCGCCGGTGGGCCTGTGGGGAAAATATTCCCTTAAAAACTTCATGGGGCCATAACTTCAAAAATACATGGAGTTAGGAGGAAAACTTTACCTTTCTGGAAAGCTGAGAAAGAGCTCTTTTTAATGGTGCTATTTCAAGAAATTTTTGAGTGCCTGGAAAGCAAAAAATTATGACTAAGGCACAAGAGAGCTAATAATGAAAGGATTTAGCCATAAAATGAGCAAGGGGTCCATTTTGGATAACAATTTTGGCAACTCAGAGGGGTCATCTGCCTGCTAGATGAAGTTACCAGTTGCCTAAAGCAATCCATTGGGCATGGAGTCATCAAATTCTCTATTTGGTACCCCAACTAACTAGAACACTGCAAGGAGGAAGATGGAGGATGACACATCACCTGATTGGAGCAAGGCCTGCAAGACACATTTCCAGGAACAGCACGCTTGTGCCAAAGCACTTAGGGAAATCAATACTTATATATAGCAAAACAATGTGAATAAGCACTTGGAGAAATGCAACCTAAGCTAATATGTACAAGGTGGAGAATTCCCTTCAGTAGCAATGCTTTAGATGGATTCCATTGACTAGAATCTGTAGTTCTTCACCAGCCAATGAAGATAATTGGAAAGCATTTCTGCCCTTACACTTTGTGACCATGTATGGGCCACTACAAATGGGATCAAATTTTGAGTACCTTCCTGGTTTTTCTCTATCTGCATCCCATTTTAACACTAGATCTCCAACTTGGAAAGATCTATTCACGGCCTTCCTATCAAAGGTCTTCTTTATAAAATATTGATCCTTCTCCATTGCTTGGGATGTTTGATTTCTGATTTCTTGGAGCTCCATCAATTCTACAAATCTAACCTCCATGGGCTCAAACTCCAACAATTCTAACTATTTCATGAGTTCCAACGTTTGCAACTCAAGTGACATGGAAAATATTTCCTCTCTTCCATAAATAAGCTTGAATAGAGAGTTACCTGTAGATCTCTTAGGAGTTATCCTATCAGCCCATAAGGCTGATTTCAACTTAGTATGCCAAGACCTCTAATTTTCATCAAGGGTCCTCCTAATGATCTTCAACAAGTTGTTGTTTGTAGATTCAGCCTGGCCATTACCTTGAGGGTAATAATTTGATGAAGTGATTAGGTAGATCCCATTCTTGACAGCCCATATAGTTACCTTAGACCCAGTGAATGCCAATGCATTATCTGATATTATTTTAGCAGGTATGCCAAACCTGGTTTCTATTCCCTCATAGAAGTCTATGATGCTAGATTCATTTGCTTCCTTGAGTGCTATTGCTTTAGTCCACTTGGTGAAGTAATCTATTGTTGTTAAGATCCATTTGTGCCCTTGGCTTGAATCAGGATTAATGACTCCAATGAATTCTAAACCCCAATGTAGGAATGGTTGGTTAACTGAAATTAGATGCAATGGAAGGGCAGCTAGCCTCTCCTTACCCGTGAAGAATGCACAATTCTTGCACCTCTTGATCCATGCAAAACAATCACTGAAAGTCTTGGGCCAATAATAGCCAGCTCTCATGATCTTTAGGGTTGTCACTCTTGGTGTAAAATGACCACTAGCTGATACACCATGGAACTCTTCCAACACCCTATGAATCTAATTTGTGCTAATGCATCTCAGCAACACTCCATTCACATCCTTTTTCAACAAAACACCATCGACAAGGGCATATGGGATAGCCTGCAATATGAAGTGTATTCTTTTGGTCTTGTTCATCTCTGGAGGGAATAGACCTGTGTTTAGGAAGTGCATTATGTCTTGGGTCCAGCAAGGAGTGAGAACACCATTATTTTCCTCTTGATTGCTTCCTTGCTCATGGATGTCTTGTAACACCAAAATAACCTCCTTCTAATTGCATGCTTCCTTTTGTTTGCTCAAAATCAGCTACTCACACAATCCTTTTCCTTTGACCAACTTGGTGACTTTAATCTCAATGTCATACTCCATGATACGAGTAATCCAACCTGCTCTCTTTTCATTTAGGTCTTTGTTGAGGAGGAAGTCTTTAACTCCCGCATGAGAAACCAGCAACTGAACCTTGTTGTTTGAAACTATATGCTTGAATTTCTTCAAGCTCCTAATTACCGTAAGAACATGCTTCTCAATGAAATAATATCTCACCTCATAGTCCTCCAGGATTTGGCTGAAGAAAGTAACTGGCTACTCATCATTATTTTTGTTCTACTGTACCAAAATTGTAGAAATAGTATCATCACCCCCAAATGCATTGAGGATGAAATCCTCAGAGAAATCTGTGTTTATGAGAGTTGGGGCTTGAGAGATGGATTCTTTTATTGTTTCAAAACTTTCCTTTCCTTCTACTGTCCATTTGAAAGCCATGCTTTTCTTTAACATCTTGGTGATAGGCCTAACAAGGGCTACAAAATTTGGGACAAACCTCCAGACAAAATTTATTCTCCCCAAGAAACTCTAAAGTTCCTTCTTATGGCTTGGTAGTGGTAGTGCTCTTATGTGATTTAACTCTTTTTGGATCAATTTTTAATCCTTCTTTGGAGATAATATGGCCAAGGAGTTTTCATTCATGGGCTAGAAAGATACACTTCTTAGGATTCAAGAATACTCCAAATCTTTTGCACCTTTGGAACACTTGTCTCAAATGAAAGAGATGGTCTGCTACATTTTTTGAAAAAATAGTGATATCATCAAGATATATTAGCACAATTTTGTTAATCAAACCCTTGAACTCCATGTCCATTTCCCTTTGGAAAGTAGCTCCAGTGTTGGACAGCCCAAATAGAATTTTCCTATATGCATAAGTTCCCCATTTGGTTGTAAAGGCTGTCTTGAACTGATCTTCTTCTTTCACCATAATCTGATTGTACCCCGAATAGCCATCAAGTAATGAAAACCTCTCAGAGCTAGCAACAACTTGCAAAATTTGTTCCATGGAAGGAAGTGGGTAATGATCCTTGAGAGATGCCCTATTCAAATCTCTAAAGTTGACACACAATCTGATTTCCCCACTCTTCTTTCTAACTTGAACCAAGTTGGCTACCCAACTAGAATGCTTGATAGGGAATATGATTCTTGATTCTATCAACTTATTCAATTTCTTTCTCATGAGAGGCTCCATGTGTGGATTGACTGGCCTTTTTTTATGTCTCATGGGTTTAGTACTTGGATACAATTCAATGGTGTGTTGAACTAACTTGGGGTTGAAACCTTTCAAAACTTCATAACTCCAAGCAAACACATTAGGGAATTCTTGATAGAGTTATATGAACTCATATGTTTCTTGCCTCAGTTGTCACTTTACCAACTCAGAGTGATTTTCCTTCTTCCACTGAGATAGACACCGAATCTTCTCCCTTGACTTGGATGTTTGCTCTCTCCTTCCTAAACTGATCATTAGGATTGAAAATGGACTCCAAAGTAATAAGTACCTTTGGTAGTTTGTTAGTTCTCAGCTCTACCACTTGGTCACCATATTGCTGCTCCAACTTTTCCTTATTTTTAGCTGAGAACTGAGCTTCTTCTTGCAAGAAATGGATGATTTGCTGATAATTTTCTAACACTTGCCAACTTACATTGTTATCTAGCACTGAAAGCCTTACAATCACATGGATGTTTGGTTGTACCTTGTCTTTTTGAATGCTTTCAACAATGTCAAAGGCTGCCCCAACTACTAAAATCCTGTCAGTAGCTTGGTTCTCTTTCCTAGCAATGGATTTTATGTCAAATCCCTCAAAATATTCAATAAGGTCCCAAACACTGTTCTTGTAGCATTTGAGTAGATCATTCTTGACAGCATGCTGCCCCTTAACTTGGTTGACAATCAACTCACTATCACCAAAGACTTGCAAGTTCTTTATTCCTCTCTTGATTGACAAATGCAACCCTTATATCAAGGCTTCATATTCAACAGTGTTATTAGAGCATGCAAACTAAAATCTAACAGTTGAATAATACTTAACTCCTTGAGGGGAAACCAGCATAGCTCCCCCTCATACACCTTGTCTACTCCTTGATCCATCAAAAAACAACTTCCATACCTCATTTTCATTCTTGTGGTTTGGCTTGGTGATGCTAGGAATAGGCTGATTTTCTTAATGCATGCAATAGACTCCTAGCTCAGATTCTTCTATTTCTTGATAAGGGTCAAAATCATGCACCTTATTTGCCTATTCATCAAGAGTTAGATCCAGGATGCTCCCTACCTTGGTGTTAGTTTCATCAGTGCTTGGATAATCCTCTTAATGAAACACTGAACAATTGGTATTGATTTGGCTTGGAGTGTAAGGCTCAATGTGAAAGTTTACAATAGGCTTAGATCTGATTGTGGCTTTAGTTCCATATCTTGTTCTGAATAACATGTGTGACCAATCTACAGATAAGTAACCTCTAATCTTGGCTGTGAAATCCCTTGACAGACATAGGGCAAAGAGTGGTGGAAGGTCTATTACTGAGACATCTTGCAAAACAACAACATTGGGGCATGCATGCAAAGTAAGACTCAAGTTTTTTATCACTCCAACCATTATTACTGCTGTCCCATCCAATTGCACTACCCCATTGGATATGGCTTCATACTAAATTCCCAACTAATCAGCTATTTTCTTGGGCATTAATGAACTACTTGCCCCAAAATCAATCATGTAATTGTGTACTAATTGGTTTCTAATGATCAATGAAACATAGAATGGAGGGGGCTTCAAAATTTTACCTTTCTATCCTCCATGATTCCCCTCAGGATGGGCAGCATTTGTGAGCACCTTCTCTTGCATCTGGACTTGCTGATTTGAAATTGACCAGTCCTTCATGGCAACTTGTAGCAAATCTCTCTGGCCGAGGATAGATAGTGATTCCCACATTGATATGTTTACATTTGTCTTCTTCATCTGATCAATGATGTTGAATGGAGATGAAGCATCTCTTTGCTGTCCCTTGACCTGCACATTCATTCCTTACATATGGGCAACAACAACTAGCATTTGAGCTAGCCTAAGAGCTGTTTTAGGTAGCCCTTGTGTGTTTGAAACTGAATTTTGTTTGCCAATAATTTGTGGATTGGTAGAAGGTTTTGGATTACTTGGAGCCAATGGTTGTTCTTCTCCCAAATTTCTTCTTTTTGACCTTGTGTTGGCTGCAACACTTTAGGGAATTGTTTGATTCATGCCACAAAAATATTCTGCCTGTTAGTTTACAAGTGTAGCATCATTTGGAGTTGATTGCTACTGGAATGTTTTTTGTTGTTGGTTATTTTCTTGACTACCTTCACCCTCCGCACCAGTTGCAGTCACCATTAATGCTTGATTTAAGGCACTGTTGAAACACATAGACTAGTTGTGAGGTTCATTGCATGGGAAACACCAATCATACTCTTGATCTATGTTGGTTTGCACTGGCACTAATACCTTAGAGGAAGATATAGCATTGGGATTATAGGGCTGAAATGGTCTATTGGCAGGAGGTCTTACTTCGTTTAAATTTACAACTGGATTGGGTGGTCTTTGAGGTTGGTATGGCTGCCTGTTAGGCTTAGCTTGAGGCTGGAAAGAAGGCCTAAAACCTTGGGCTTGCTACCTCTTGAGTGTAACCAGCTCATTACCTAGATTTTGCAATTGCTTCATGACTTCTTGAAGTTCATTTGAGGTAGTAGAAGATGAAGTAGAAGCTTCACTTGAATTCTGATTTCTAGGAGTGGGAATAGGGGTTAAAATAGGTGTTTGATTAGTGTTTGGGCTCTCTAAACTTGGAAGTAGTGGCATTGGAGGCCTAAGAGCTAGTTTGGCAGCTTGAATCAAACAATTTTCAGCTCTAATGGCAATGCAATAAGCAATAGGGATAGTTGTGCCTCCCATGGATTGAATTAACATAGAAATATCAGAATTTAAAGCTTTAAGGTAATATAAAAAAACACCTTCTGATGTTAGCCTTACTGCCACTAGAATTCTCTCCGAAGTCATTTGAAATCTGAAGTTGAAGTCAGTTGGCTGCTCATTGGGAGCTCTCTTCATGGTTGTCATCTGCTCCAAACTGCTCATGGAGGGCTATATATAGCTAGTTCCAATTTTGGATACAACCTGAGGCAAGACTCCTGAACCATTGCAAATATTTCCCTTTGAATGAAGATGCCATCAATTTGACAGCAAATTACATCTCATTGATCTCATGGATTGCACAAATATTAGCAATATCCTTAACATGATCACCAGGAGTGGTTTGATTCTCTCCAGTAAAGTATGGAATGTTCTTCAATGCTGCAACTGGGATTGGATTCTATGCATTGAAAGAAAGTGGGCTGCTGCCAGTGAAATTGACATAGGGGTTGTTTTTTGCCATTCTGATTGGCCTTAGAACCCTTGTTGATTGAATGAAAGGCCTACCAGGTGGAGGAGTTGAGAGAGTTATTTTTTGGTGGAGATGGAGACCTTTGAATTCTCCTCCCTTTTTTCCTTCTTCTTGGAGATAACTATAGATATTCAAACAACACCTCTTCCTCTCTAGCTCTTGACCTTGTGGTGATTCTTCTCATGAGTTTTCAGGTCTGCATTGCTAAAACCAGCTGATTCTTCTTCCTTGGAGTCATCAGATGTGTAATTTAGGGCTCTTTTGAGCAATAAACTTGCAACAAATGCACATCAATTTTGTTGCAATGAAGATGAAGACCTCTAAGGTCCCACTGGGCATGCTAAAACTGTTGTATCCTGATCAACATCCAGGGGTGTTGTTGATTTGCAACAACACTTAATTCATGGAAAACAAAGGTCGTAATTGGAATTTGGAAATGAAGAATCATGTGAGGGAGCTGAAAGCACAATTCATATTGTTATATATTGAGATGGCCTCTCCATTCCAAGGGATTCCTAATTTTGAAGAAATATTACTATTTAGCATTGTGAATTGTGATATCTTGGTTGAAGATTTGTATTCATCACTACACATGGAATAAAATATACACTTGTTCTACTTCCCCTTATTTTTTCCCCTCTATTTCTCACTTTCATACACTTTGCAAGATTGGTTGATCGTGCATGGAATTGGAAAGGAACTTGGTGTCCTCGATAAATGAATTTTAAACGTTGGTATTTTACTTAATTGGTCCCTCTAGATTCATTGTAATTTTATCTATATTGAAGTTTGAACTACTGCGATTAGTAGGTGTGAGATCTGGAATCTACTCAAATCAGTAATCTTCCTTGCATAATTTCTCCCTTCATCATTGTAATTTCCTCTCTTATACCCTTGTACAAGCACTTTGCCACAAGTTAGGTGGATTTTCCCTGTGTAATCCCCAACCAATTTATCCACCCAAAACATTTAGATAGGATTAGGATTAGTTTACTTTGAATAATGGGATTTATATCATTCAATGAAAATGGGTGTAGCCCCATGAGCATTGGTGGAGATACATAATTTATCCACCAAAAAAAAGTCTCACCAACATTTTCTGGTGACTCTGCTAGGGAGAGATTTTCCTAAATGCACCCAAAAAGTATGTCTTCCCATAAAATCAAAAAATACAAAAAATGTATATATTAAAAAAACCATATTTCAAAAAGAGAATCATTTTTTAAGGTGACTCCACTAAGGAATGAATTCCTATCATGTTCATTTCTAGAACCATGAATAAATTTCTAGATTGGAGTGAAGTACCAATGAGTGACAATGAAGAATAAGAAGATGTTTTCATGAAAAAGAAGCTAATTGATTAGTGATTATTCCAGACCAGTCTTTACAAAAAGAAAAATTCAAGAATGTTAAAAAAGACTTGTACTTCAAGGAATAATTTGCATGTAGATAAAGGAAGGAGCAAATAACCTATCGAAAATGGAGAGTAAATTAGGGAGCTAGTGGAAAGGAATGAGAGGAGACATAGGATATGCTATGAAGCTCGAGAATATGCCAAATTATGTGAGAGATGTATGTGTAATTTGAAGCGGCACATAGTGAGGAAGAAGTGGAGATTTGTCCTATAGAGGAAGTTATTGAAGATCATTCATATCATAGGTTTTTCATCCCCGAAAGCTTCTTGAATGCTATTGAAGAAAATATAATACTTGAGCCTTCCAATGAAGATCAAATCAGCATTTAAGAATATAACATAAGATAGGACAATGCAAGATCTGCTAAAGAATATTTTTTCAGTCTCGTACATCTCACTACAAAAATAAGAACGTTTTCCTTATTCTACCACTCTCTTGAAGAATTAATTATATATTGTGATGAAGAAATGAATGTTTTGAAAAGAGGATACATGGAAAGGCTTCAGAGCATAATAGAAGGAAATTCTGACCACAAAGTCTTTGATAAAATATAGAGGTATGTTTTATCTCTACAAAGAAGATATAAACATATTCAAGCACGAAATCAAATGGAGGAAGAATATAAGAGGTTCCCTATGGAGGAAGACCATGATGGATGTTAATACTATAAGGTTTTCATTCCTATAAAATCCTTGGATGTTCCTAAAGAATATCTTATCATGGAACCTTCCGATGAAAGACAAAGTAAACGTCATAGAGGAAGAAGTAGAAGACATGAAGATAGAATCACCTTTCATAGGGGAATAATATATTTGATAAAGGAATATCCTGGCTGAATAATGGATGATCCAATACTCTCTTAAGATTCTACCAAAGATGAAGAAGATGACCAATTTGAAGTAAGTATGAATGATCCCCTTTAAATTTTCGATGTTTCAATTGACGATGAAATGAATATATGTGAAGAAGTGCAAGAAATCAACCTAGCATCATGGACCAAAAATGATGAACTCAAGATGGTCATGGATGATTTTCCCTCCTATTTTGATCTCTCAAGTGATGTTGAGATGTTGCATGAAGAAATGGAAATAGTCAATGAACCAGATTCTCTTCCCAATTCAACCATGGATGACATGATGGAAGAATATCACTTTCTTTTAGAATTCAAGGAGAATTAATAGTTGGAACACAATATCTTCCCATTCAAGGAGCAGAGTGATCATCTCAATGAAGAGAAATCCTTTTATTTTTTTATGAGAAAGATTCAATAATGAATGATCAATATGTAGCTGAAAATTCTTCTCATACTACTGCCCCAACATGGTTCTCTTCTCCCTACAAGCAAGATGATTATATGGATTTTGAGCTTTAAGGAGTTCCCTTCCCACAAATCTTGGACCTCTTTTCCTTGTCATAAGGTGTCAGGAATCAAGTAATCCCGCATTTGCAAAAAATTGAATCGGCAATGCAAAACATGGAAGAGGTAAACTAGGATCTTTTAAATGAAAGATGGGACCCTATGGATCATATTTCTAAGCATCTCTTGGAGGCACAACATGAAGATTCTTCTCATAAGGATAAATATGAATCTATGGAAAAATTAGAAGAACCATCAATACAAGACATCTTGAAGGATGAAGAAGAAACTGAATATCCTTAACTTAGTCTTGATTTCTTGACTCGGGTAATGGAAATGAAGCACATGTATGAGGCCATTCATGCTCCTCTTTTTGATACACCAATTTTTGATACCAAAAAAAATCCAATGGATGAACTAGATGACTGCCCTAATGCCTTCGTCGATGAGAATGGATGTGAAATAATTCATTTTCCTTTCACACAATGTGAAGAGGTTTGTGAGTGCAAAAGAAGGAAAGTTCTCGAATCTCCTTTGGAATTACTCAATCTTTAATATAACATCTCTATTGTGAGAAATAACAACATGGAAAATAATGAGTTTATTTGCACCGAAGGAATCCTTTCCACAAAAAAAAGAGATGTGAGAACATTGGGAGTGTGATCAAAACCAAATTGTTCCCATCATTTCGGAATGGTCCATCAATGAAAAGAAAGAGTTCAGATGTAAAAATCTAATGAAGGGTGAGGAATTTTTATATGGCCAAACTAAAAGCTACAATTTTGAAACTGATATCAAGATGGACTCTAAAAAAATACATATTGGCGACAATATCTGTAGAAAAAAAAGTGGGAGTATGCATGATTCTTTCCAAATGATCCAACTTCAGACTACACTCACTATCCTCCAAGCTCCAATTAATCTTTAACATGTTCCCATATTGCAAAAATTTTGTAGGGATGATGAAAACCTCCAGCTAAATGATTTAACCTCCATGTATGAAAAAAAATTCTCAGAGAAACAAAGAGGGATGTTCAAATAAGTTGTTAAATGGGAAGAAAACTAATTTGTTCTTACTCCTTCCAAGTGTTTTTTGAGATAAAATACAATTTGAAGTTGCAATTGAAGTAAGATGAATGTTTTTATGATAGGAGAAATTTTCCCACTCTTAAAGACATGGAAGAACAGTGTTACATGATCATAGGACGTCAAGCAAAATCATCAAAGTACAATAATTTTGAGAAAGTGATAAAGTGTTCATTGGATGTAAGAACATTCTCTATGTAGTATAAGAATGAATATGGAATTATGCTTATCCTTCTTCTCAAGCCATGCAAGGCCATCACAAAAGCATGTTATGATCAACTAATAGTTTATGTGCTTCAAAGGTCAGAATTCCATTCGCTATTTCATGATAGCATGTACTTTTCTCAGCCCATTTCTAGGTATGTGTATATTTTTTCCCCACCTCTATAAATATCCCTCCCCTTTTATGTAATTTTATTTTCTTGTTTTGTTTTCCTTTCCCTTTTAATTTGATTCTCTTTTATTTGTGTTTTTGTGTGGGTGTGTGTGTTCAATAAGGGAAGTTGTGTAGCCTATCTTTCTAGTGACTTCATAAAGCCCAATAGATAAGGCACTGGTCCACGAAGAAAATTAAAATTCTAGAATACTCAGGTTATGTCTTCACTGCGCTCAATCCATAACATGTCCTTAAGGTAGAGCCAACTATTTTCATGAAAATGTGCAATAGGAAAATTGATAATTTTCAAGCATGAGAACAATACCCTTATGTCAAAACTTTGATGTTTTACCTTTTTGAGGCAACCTGAATGTACCTTCATAGTATAATTATCTCCCAATTATTGCTAAATCAATCCCCTAGGTGATTTAGGAAAGTCAATTGAAAACCGCTAGGTGATTTTAGGAGTTCATTGAAAAATGAAAGATTTGAGCAGTTGTGGGAAGGGTTATCATTGGCATTCCTAGGACTGGAGCAACCCCATGGATTAGAAAAGAGAATCCAAACCAAACATGAAAGTGAATAAAAGGCCTTGAAATATCATGGAAGTTATTTAGGAAGATTCGGGAAGGATTCAGAGGAGTTGGGGAAATTTTACCAAAATTAGGGTTTACATGCCTGGGCAGTGTACAAGGTCAAAAGAGTTGCTGAACTTCGGGAAGTGATTGTAGGAACTCTAGATGGGGTTATTAGCCAAAAAATACATCTCTAGAAAGGTAATTTCAATCCCTACAAGACTTTGAAATTAATTTTTACAACACTTTGGCACAATAGGTATGCAAGTAGTTTTTTTCAGGAATAGGTGGAGGGACAAATCGTAAATTCATTTTTTCAGGGATCAAGTGGGGGAATAAAGATATAATACCCATACCATTGGATTCATAATGCCATTGTAATTTAACATTATATTAAATTTCATCAATTAAGTCCATGGGGAGCTCAAGTTATCTCCATTTAGAGTTTTTCTCTAAGAGAGAGTTTGGGAGTTAGCCAAATTGTTTAGATGACATATGTCGTCTCCAGAAGCCTGGTGAAATTTCATGTCCCTTACGTACCTCCAGAAAAGGGGCATGAGGGAAAAAAAAAGAAACCATCCCTTATTAAACCTCTAGATCCTCATACGACCTCTTGGACTGTCAGTTCAACTCCTAGGTGCTTGTCAGGCTCATTCCCTTTCTAGCTCAGATCGTGATAAGAGGTGGATTCTCGCGCGCTATGTAATTTGATATCCCTAATGTAACTTTATGTTAGATGACATAAGGGAAAATAAAATTCATCCAATCCTCAAGGAGACTCCTCATCACCAATGTGACCCTTTCAAGATCAGTTTTCCAGCCCCCAGGAGCTAGTGGAGTTCGAATCCTCAACCATCAAATCTACGCTACATGTCATCGTGAGGTGCACCATGAAATTTGATGTCCCCATTTTCCATTTGTACAAATGGACATGGAGGAAAAAAATTCACTCCACCCCTAACTGGCCCATTTTGAAAAATCTCCATGGTTCTTCATATGACTAGCTTTGAGCCCCCTAGTGCTTCCACCCTACTTTTTTTGTTTAAGCCTTCACCGTTGGGTATCTGTCACTTGTCATCATAAGGCATCACATGAAATTTGATGAAACTGATGTCCATTAATAATAGAGGGACATGAGGGACATGAAAATTCACCTCATTCCCTACTATGTACTTTTTAAATAATTCAAATCCTTCGTGCTTCCCGCTTCTAACTGTTAACCTTTACAGAATTTCACTTTGCAACTTTCTCTGGAAATTCTCACCACCACTCCACCATTTCTAAACCTCAAACAATTTCAATCAAAGAAGTTTTTTCCTCCACTCCATGACAACATATAGGTGTCAGAAGAATGTTTGATAAAACGAGAAAGAAGAAGCGAAGAATGAAGAGAAGAAACAATGAAAATCTCAATTTTCGTCAAACAAAGATTCAAATAAATATTGTGAACTAGTGCACAAAACAAAAAAGCATTTTTTTGTTCATTCCTCTCTTAAAAACCATAAAAATAATACCTTTAAACCATCTTTCCATGGCACAAAACACTCATAGTGAAGAAATCCTCTTTCCATCCCGACAAAAAAGAAGCTCAGTTTAACGTCAAACCGACAACTAGATCGAAGAGAGATTTCACCAATGAGTTAAGAAGAAAAAAACAAATATCAAAGACATATTTTTCATCGTGAATGGAGGATAAAAATAGACCTGTAATTTTTAAGATCCATCAATGGTTGTCATGCTCAGAAGCATAGCCAGGTCAAAAATTTAAAAGTTTAAAATGTCTCAAACTATTGATCGGGTAAAAACAAAATGTTAGAGAGACAATATTGGTAAAAAAACCCATATTGGAAAAATTTTCTCCACATCAATACGAACTCTAAAATCTCACTTTATAACAATAGTATTTCTTCTGTATAGAGGACTATTGTTTTGGAATAGTCATCACCTGAAGAAAATGTGAAGGAGATGTTGAACATAGAGAATGTATTGCAGTTGAAAAGTCATCAAAATTGGCATCTTGGTCAAAATTTGACACTTACTAAAAATAGTAAGTTGTCTCAAAAGTACCAACCAAAAATAGCCAATTGGTCAAAAAGGTGAGAAGCACATAGTAAGAAGAAAATATTCAAGCTATCATAGCCGGTTGAGGTGGGGAAATCTACCTTGTACACTTAACACAAATAATAAGTTTCCCCATGGGTACTTTTTAAAAATAGCATGTTTGGGCTAGAGTCATAGAAACTAATTTTCACCTCCATAGTAAAATCTATCACCACTTTTGTCATCTTCATGGGATTACAAGATGATTCCAAGGCTCAAACATATCATTGATAACTTCGTATTGGTCTTGGAAGAATTGTCCTTAATTCAAGTGTGCTCAAAACTAATGCAAGGAACAATAGACGAATTCATCATCATCACTCAGAGAATTATGTGATTGGAAACAATTTTTTCAAAGATTTCAATGATTTTCAATGGCTCATAAGTCAGGTATCAAGGAGTATCATCATGAAAAATGCTCATGTCCATCTCAATCTCACATTGAGAAGTCCTCAAACAATGTTTCTCAACACTCATTTCAAGACCTGAGATGCTCGAGCACCATGTAAAAGTATGAAACAAAGTTCTTAAATTGCACTTAATCAAATATTTATGATGAGTACAATAGTGTGACTGTGTAGCAGAATGTCATTGGATATTATTCTACATCCTTAAACTTCTTCGAAGTTAACCTAAGTGAAAAACTCCCGTGGTCATCAAACTTATCATTCAACTATGTTTTTAAGAACTCAATTTGAGGGTTTGTGCATCATAGATCATTATAAAAGTTTTTAAAGGTGTCCAAAGGATCAACCTTTATTAATGTGATAGGATCATCATGGGTGCATTGTGTAAACAATAGTTTCAATCCTCCATCCATATGCATAATTGGTCAAAGGAAGTGGATATTTTTTACGGACTACTGAGAAAGAGTCTCCTCATAGTTCAAATGTTCAAAGATACCATTTCACCAATTAATTAGTGGAGAAGAAATATCATCAGAGATGGAGGGTTATTTACTGATCTTTCTTTCTCCCTTCTACCTCTTCTTTCTCTCTCCATTATAATTCTTTGTTTAGCATAATCATTGTACTCTATCCTATTCACTTGAGTGATCTATTTTAAATTTTGTTGGGCCCTAAATTATTGGCTAAGTACCAGAAGGTGTGCACATTCAGGATCAGTAATAATAAGGGTGCTTAGAGGAAAGCACGTAGGAAAAGGGGTTTAAGACGGGCTTAAGAGAATCCAGGATGCGCGTGGGAGGTAGAACATGAGTTTAAATGAATTAGCCATATTTGGCATTGTATGTGCACTTGAGGAAAAGCGTGAGGACCTAAATAGGCATGAGGAGTGGATAAGGTGCCAACATGGAACCTTGGAGGTCAAGAAAAGGATATTCCCGATAAGGAATATTCTAAGAAGACATCATTACAGAGAGTGGAGGGTTTGCAAAGGGATAAGACATCATTAGGGAGAGTGGAGGGTGGGTAGTGATCTTATATAAAGGAATTCTTGGGCCAAAGACACAATGATGGGGATATATATAGATACATATATGTAGGAGAAGATATACATAGAGATAGATAGAGAGAGGGAGAAATACATAGAGTAATGAAGTGTTGAAGTAATGTTAGGGTTTAGAGCACTTAGTGCTCGAGGGCTATAAGGGATACCATAAGCATATGTATGGGTACTAGGATCTGTAACAAGGGATAAAATGGAAAAGAGTATGTTAGGATCTCATATCAAGAGGGTTTGTAGGAGACAAGTCTGTCATTTAATATATATGGTCTGAGATGACCCTTTTTGACTATAATTTGGCTACCAGGACTTTTTAAAATCTATATATATATATGGGTTCGTTCTGTATATCTTGTTTATGGGTGAAAACCCTTCAAATATTTAACATGTTATGAATTATCATGGCTAAGATTTGGTTCATTATGCTTCTTATAATGTTATTTAACTTCTATGATGCATTAATAGGTAGATCTGTTAGTTGCATCTTCTACCTTTTAAAGTAAGTGAATGTACTTTTGTTCCTGTAAATAATCCTCCATCAATGGTGGAACCTTCTCATGAGACTCACATAAAAGAGGGGCTCAACACACGTTCGTGCCTTGGGTGAGTGTTCAGTACCCATTGGGTGATAGGACGACCCACTCGGGGTTAGAAAAACTGTTAAGGTTAAATAAATGAATACAAATTTGTAAAAGTATTTTGTCACAAATATAAGAGAGATACTGAATTCGTGGAAAACAAAAGGTCACAAGTGGAATATGGAAACAAAGATTCATGTGAGGGAGGTGAAAGGATAATTCAAATTGTTATAAATTGGGATGGTCTCCATTCCAAGGGATTCTAGATTTTGAAGAACTCTTACTATGGAGCATTGTGAATTGTGATAGCCTAGTTGAAGCATTGTATTCATCACTACACATGGAATAAAAGATACACTACACTATTAATTGTGACAATGTCGAAGCATGGCTTAAAACCATTGAGGATGAGTTTCCTTAGACATTTCATACTAGACTTGAATTTGGTACACGTAAATGGGTAGAAGAACATATATATCATGAGTTGTATGCGACCTTATTTTTTTTTTTTCCAGTGGAGTTGTATGAATGGATCTTGGAGTATGCATCTAGATCAAGCTGGTACTATAGACCTCGCATATGGACTCATGAGGAGTATCTGAGGTTGTATGATGCTTATCTGACTTGGACACATGTTGTTAATCATTGGTGGAGTAGAGTGTTGACGAGTTACACCTTGGAGTACGTGATCTCTACATATTCATGTCAAGAGATCATTGAGTTTGAGTTTTGGAGGGAGCCAAGAGGATCTCTATTACGTGTTATCTCTTTAGCTATAAAGATCCTGATCATTAAACTGAGTTTGGAAGCATTTCCTATGGCTGACTAACCATATTTTGAGCACTAGATGAGGAAGCTAGGTTGGAGGAGGATGGCAAACCTTATGGCTAAAAAGGATAGGGAAGAGAGATGGCTCAAGTATAAGCAAGCTCGTGAAAGGGATTTAGATAGACAATGCAAAGTTATATGAATGATGGATTTTTGGAGGCAGACGTTGTAGAAAGAAATTGAGGTTCACGTGGAGGATATGGAGCCTAAGAAGTTTGTGCTACCCCATCTTCGCAAGCATGGCATAGATACCCCATGAGATTCTGATGAGATCTCATCACTTGGAGAAAGGAGAGCTATTGGTGCACATCTGAATCCACCTAGTGACCAAGCCTTGACACATAGTTTTTGAAATCCAGAGATAAGTATTAGTAATTATTGATGCGTAATCATAACACCCCTGAATGTTTGTAACTCCATGGGTTGAAAATCTTAGTTTGATTGCATAAAATGGAGTTTTCCCAAAAATATGGGACTTTTACACTTAGGAAAGCTCTTTAGATGAAGGTCAGTTCCTATTCCTCTATTCTGATGCACACATCCAAATTATAGAGGATCTATTCTAGAATCTACTCTAAATTTCCAAGGAGACAAAGATAAAAGAAAATAAACCTAAACTAACAAAGGTGATGCACCAAAGGAATGTTGAACATTTTCTCTTCCATTAAAAAAAATTGAAATGTAATACAACCACCATACATAGATGATCAAGATTCCAGTAAGAGATCAAACAGGTGTAATGAACACAAGAGAGGCTTCAAAATCATCCACATTCATGTATTATTGCTCTACAAATTTGATGAAGTGCATTACAATGGACAAGATTAAAGATTACATTTTACAATTTTTATGGGAGGTTTGAACTCCACAAGATCACTTACAGACAAGAGAATAAGGGAGGGTGCAAAGCCAAATTGTCCAACTTTTTAAAAAATTCCTCTCCTTACAATATATAGGAAGACTGAGAGAGAAAAGAGAGAATAATTTGAATTATTTCTCCAACCAACATAAACTTCATTGAATATTCCTGTAACAATGATGGGTTATCCTACATAACCCATGCCTCCATGTACTTTTCCTTGTTGGGAAAGAAAGGAAGCTCATACCATCATTATTTTGGTAGGTGAGAATTTTTTTAGAAACCCTCAAAATGTTAGACTTTATTTCTTCATTTTGAGTAACTTAGTCTCACTTAATTACATAGAGGAGACTATAATCTTTCCAAAACGTTTTTTCTTGTGCAAATTCAAGCTCCCAGTCAAAAGTTATGGTAATATGAAGGTCGAGGTGTCATTCTAAAAAAATGTGAGTTCTTGATCTTACTTTTTCAAACTCTGAAATGCTTGAAACCTGTGAAATCCTAAAATTCAGAGTTTCTAACAATTTGGTTTCGAAATTTGGGCTATTGTCCATCTGATTAGGCATGTGAAAACTCTGAAACCAAAAAGTCTGAAATTTCATACATTCGGAACTTTTTTCCTTTCGGACTCGCGACACTATTCATCCTTCAAATTACCTCGAGAGTTCCAAAAATTTGAAAATTCCACCATGTTGACTCAAAAACCATGTTTGAAATCCAAAATTTGAACCCTTTCGGGTTTCAGACTTTTGGGATTTCAGACATTTTTCATCACTTTTCCTTTTTTTCTACCGAAGACTCTGAAACCCCGAATTCCACATCTCTGAAACTCCAAAACCTGAAAGTTTGAAGTTTAGACTTTCAGGATTTCATAAATTTTTGGTTTTGGAATTTTGTCACTGTTCATCCCTTTACACCCACCAAAATCTCGGAAACCCTGAAACCTGAAAAATCAAAATTTCAGACTTTCGGAATTTTGGATTTCGGGCTTTTAATCAGTTTTTCCGACTAGCCATTCTCTTTCTCTGAAAATCTAAAACCCGAAAGTCCAAAATTTTGGACTTTCAGAATTTCAGATTTCAGGCTGTATCCTCTTTTGGAATTTTTTCAAATTTTACCCGCCTAATTTCCAAAATGCCAAAAATGTAAAGTACAGAAACTTCAAGCCTTTCTCTATTCTTCCACTTAAGCTCTGATCTTCTTCTATGTTCCCTTGGCCATTCATTTTTCGACCTTGCATTTCCATTGTCGATCCTTCTTGTAATCTGATTTTCTAAATCGAAATGTGAGCTCGCATGACTGAAGAAACCTCTCCATTTCCTCTTGTACAAGGTCACTTTTGATCAAATTTTGCATGAGGGGAAAATTTGGATAATAGTAACCTAGTTGGTATTTTTGGAAGTAACCAATGAGCAACTTAGAGGTATAAATTTTCATTTGGCACATCTATGACTACACAATCATTTCCTATGTTTGGAGGTATATTGTCTGTAGTAACATTTGGGAAAAGTGAGCATACACAAAGCTTGGGTATCACATCTAGAAGCAGTGTGGGACACACGTCTAGTAGTAGTGCAATATCATAAACTGTTGGCATGTAATTTAGTGTGACATTGGGGATACAAGACGAAACCACTTCAGCACCTTTACGAGGTATGGGAGGTGTATCTAGCGGGTCAAGTGGAATATGAACTAGCAGACCTAGTAGAATTTTTGGATCTGGAGTATCTAGTGGGTCAAGAGGGAAATTTGTTGTTGGATCAAGTGGATCTAGTGGTAGAGGTAACATCAGATAAAAACAAGGTTCTAAATCAAGCGGACAAGGGCCTCAACCACCTCAGTAAATTTTTTTGAAATGTCTTTGCATCTACCAAAATACAAAGGTGTTGAGGATGTTATAGAGCATGAACACAAATGTGAGCTAGGATGGTGCACGAAGGGGATCACTACCCCATAACTAAACGGAAGTTAGTTTGCAACAACATTGCAAGGGCTCATGCATAGTTGGTACCAGAAGTATGACCCCCACCAGAAACTGATAGATTATATTGCGCTGCATAATCCCTTTTTATTTGAATTCCATATCCTTGAGTTTAAAAGGAAAAACATTAATGCACTGAAAAAGATTCAACAAGCTATGGTAGAGAGTGTGTGGGAGTATGATGCACATTTTAAGATTCTCTTGTAAAAAATACCTTATGATATTCATCCTTCTCAGCATGCTCAATGGTTTATTCGAGGGTTGATAACACCTTGCAGGAGACCATTATTTCACAACACTTTCAAAGACCCATGCTAGGCCTTGGCGGATGGCCTACACACTAAGGCTATAGGAAGAATGGATACTAGTGTTAGTCCTTTTCTTGAAGCTCATATTGCTACAATGGAAAAGCAACTAGAGAAGCTATATGTAAACTCATCCCATGAAACTCACAGTGGCCTATGGTGCATGGATTGTGAGGTAGAGGGGCATATGAAGGAAAGTTGTCCTCAAATATCGGTACATTCCATGATGATAGATAGTGAAATTTTCCATGGAGATCATGATGAAAGTAGGTGTCCGCTACTGTAGTGCACGATTTATAATAATGTGTCTTTTTGTTGCAATATTTGCACCTCTACTACTCATGACACCGAGGATTGTAGATTGATTGACGAGGTACATAATGTCATTGATATTGGTGTGCGCCATACTAGCATTGTAATAAATTCAAAGAATGATGGTCATAACTATGAAGGACGCACAAATGGAGGAGCTCGTGGAAAAAAAAATCATTGAGGATGTAGAGTTTGTGACAATCATGGAGGTGAAAGAGGTGAATGCACTCATGGAACCTATTATAATTATGGGTCCAAGGAGCATTACAAGCATGAATATCCTGACTTGCTATAGTGTTTTTGATGTGGAAATAATAACAAGTATGAGGATTTCCCAAAGCTATTTGAATACATGAGACAACAAAAATGGAAAGACAAGGATGCTAGGATGGTAAGAGTTAAGAAAGAAGACTCGCAATGGATGCCAAGTTTTACATGTGAGTTAGAGTTAGAACTTGTACTCATGATGACACAAGTTGAGGCTACGCGCACCAGGTAAATACCAAAGTAGAGACCACATATTACAAGTGAAGAGGTGTTTTATGGGAAGTATCCGGACCCTACCCAGGAAGTCTAGGTAACTGCAAAAAAATGGGGGACAATTAAGTGGACATCAAATCTTGAATTTTACATCAAAAAAAAAAACATCAAATCTAGTCTTTTGTGGACTTCAACCATGCCGAAAAGTAAAAAATATGTCATAAAAATGGTACCATCGTGTAGGGGAGATTGTTAGATTTATAGAAATATTGATTTTAAAGTGAATACAATAGGATAAATATCATTTTATATTTTTTTACTAATAGTAGGTCTTTAAGACACTTTTTCCCATGAATGTTTATGTCTACGTTTAAGACTACAAATTTTGTTTCACTTGTCAAAATGTGATTAAAATTATACCATCCCAACCGCAGTGAAATTGTATACATGTTCAAAAAAAATTTATTTGATTTCAATATATTTTTTATGAAGTTATGGCAGGCAAACAGAAAGTGCTCTGTTTTCTTTATGTTTTCAGACCACTTTCACGGAAAAAATCATAAAAAATAAAATATTACTAAAAAAAATAGAAAATAAAATCTATCCCAAGATAGATAATGACATCTAAATTCTTTCCAAAGGAAAAAAATATATATCATTTTTTGTTCATCCAAATCGCGGGCAAACGGACTACAATCTTATAGGCATTTTTTTAAAAACACCAAGTCATTGAATTTTGAGTGTTTAATATAGCTAAACTTGTCCATTTAAAAAAAAAATCAATAGTTTAGAAACTAGATTTTGGATGCTACGATTCATATTGATATAAGTTTTTCTAATTTTGAGTGTATGCATTGCTAATAATCCCTACAAGTTGATATTATGTTGTTATTTGCAATATGATGTCCACTCATGACCCATTTTTTGTCCCCAAACTTGCTGCACTTACCCGTCTATCAAGAGACCATGAATGTAATCAAAAGTATTCAAGGGGAAATTCAATGTCTTAAGGAGAAATCTAGGAAGTTAGAGTAGGAGAAGAGTGCTAAGGCTCCACAAAAGAATTTAGATGATGTCAAAGAGGTATAAAATATGTTAATGCAAGAAAATATCTTCCCCATATTAGGAGAATGGTTAAGAGAGAAAGTACCAATCACTGGAGTGGAGCATGAGAGGTTGGATTTACATCCTAACCTTTCTCCCCACAATATTGACTGCAATAAGGAGATTACCTTGAATGCATTTGTTGATGGATGGCTCCTAAGTTATAGTTTAATTGAAATAGGTGCAGAAGTTAATGTCCTCACCCTAGATGCCTAGAATCAAATGGAAAGGTCGTCATTACATCCATCTTAAAATGTGTTGTATATGGATAATAAGTCAAAGGTAATGTTGATTAGTGTTTTCAAAGATTCTTCTATCACTATCCAAGGGGTGAAATTCATTGGAGACTTTGAAGTCTTAGTGCTTGTTGATGCGAACAACTTTCTAGCATTACTTGGGCACCCCTGGTGCGATAAGAACAATGTTGACTTACGTTTTAATTAGGGGTATATAGGTTTTGAGAACAAAGAGGAAAGTGTGATCATTCCTTTGATGGATGGGAAATCAATGCCCTATATTACGCCTTTAAGAGAGAAATACATAGAAAAAATTTATGTGCGCACTATCCGGGATCCTGAAGTTGTGCAACAAACAATAGAGGGAATTATTCAGTTGGAAGATTCTCAATCTAAAAGTGATATAACTAGTGTGGCGTGTGATAATTGGGTGAACTGGACATATGAGTTGGTCACAAGATAATTAAGAGGTTCTCTAAAGAGAGTAAATAAGGCCTTCTTAGTCAAGTTCCTAGGAGGAAAGAAGCTACCAAGTTATTATGGGGGATTCAAACCTAGTGTTTTCCTACGAGAAATAGAGACCTAATGGAAATTTGAGATCAAAAGAAGAAGGATTATTAGCCTTCTAGAGCAGTGCAAGTGAGAATCACATTCTCTATTAGGTTTTTCTTAAGAAATGTACCTACTATCATACAATATTGTCATGGGAAGGAACATGCCTCATTTCACATCCAAGCGTGTGAGAAGGCCTAGATGGGAGGTGCAGAAGCCTCATTGCCTTCTTTATGGGTGCATAAGTGTTACTCCACCTTACAAGGCTGCACGCGTGCATAGTACATTCACTAAGAGATGCACCATCAGACACAAAACTAGAAGGATTTGACGATTGACCTCCTTTAAGATTTTGAATATCGGAGTACTAATCTATCGATGGATGAGGTGTTTCAGGTTTCTAAGTGCCTAACTATGGGAGATAATGCCATGGTGGAGGATAGAATACATAAATTATTGGGTGAAACTAGATTAGGAATGCACTTTGATGAGGAAGAATCACATGAGATACAACTTGAGCACGCATCCATGGAGAAAGAGAAAATGAAATTGCTCTATGTGATCGATGGTGAAGAAGTAGAGAATTTGGATATGAACAATACTATAGGTATGCCTGAAGTTATGGATAGTGCTGATAAGAAAGCACCTGTCTATCTTAACACCTAAAAACCAAGAATTTTAACATTTGTTTGGAGGCAAAATTTGAGGAGGCTAGTATTAGAGATTACTAGAAAGAAAAGGAGGTTTCAAATATCATTGATCTATTGCGTGAGTTTTAGGACTTATTTCCACGTGGGTGGGTGCCATGAGCTCAAATGATTTCACCACTCCTAGGGAGAAATGAAGATCAAGTTAAAGGAAGGTGCCCGCCTAATTCAAAAGAGACCTTATTGAATGAATCTGAATCTTCAAGTCAAAGTCAAGGAGGATATTGACAAGATGATCACATCAGGCATCTGAAATATCCCTTTTCTAGATTTAATTTAAATTCAATATTTCCAACAAAGTTTTCACAAACAACAATCTGGTTTTTATGACAATAGTATATAGAAAAATATAAAAGTAAAGTACGGTTATGGCAGCAAGGTATAAAATAAAAAAATAACCAATATCTTCACTTTTATTACAATTAAACTAACATGCAACAACATTCAAGTAACATACATCAACATGAAATGACATGAAAGTAACATGCATCAAAATGCAATAACATGCAATAACAAGAAGTTTCCAATGATAAAATAGATGATCTCTCTTACTAAATATGGTTGTCCTCTCTTTCTGGACTTGAAATAAGATCAACAAGCCTCTGAAACTCTTAATCTAACAACCCGGTCTGAATAGACTCCACAATAGAAAACTAGCATTGTATATTTCACCACCAAATATTTCTCTACTACCTAGGGGTAGATTATTCACTACCAAAGCTAGGGTTCATACAGAATTTCACCTCCACAAGAAAGGAAATCAGAAACAACAGTTGCTTCAATATCAAAATAGGTGAGTATGAATGAATGCCTATTCTTCCCCAAGTGCTTCCTTGTACAACTTCTCATTGTAAAAAAAGGACCAAAAGAACCCTAATCACCCCCTTGGGTCTTTTCTTTAATTAATTAAAATAAATTAATTCACTTTATTCCCCACATGTCAAAAAGTGAACTTAAGTCACCCTAATGAAGAATTAGAACATAAAGTACCGTATATTCACCCATTACTTAATTCATTGACTAAATATAACATAAAGTACCTTAGGGGAGCATCTCACAACCTTATTTCACTTAATTCACCTCAAAGTACATGTGCAATGTCGAAACATAACCTATAAGTGAAATGAAGGTGCAAACCATGCCCAATAACCATCAATGTCACTAGCCCCTTGGCATGACCAAGGCTAAGATGGATGAAAGGCCTCCTAGGCCATCTACTCAAAAATGGGCACATTAAAATCCTCCCCTCCTAAGAATTTCTTGAGCCCATACAGTATCTTGTCATTCTACAAAAGTTGAATACCACAAAGTAATTTTCTCCACCTCACCTTACAGTCAACAAAAGATCGGTGTGATCCGAAATAACTAAGACACCTCATGTAGTCATCATGCTCTCCATTCCATGTAGAGAACAATGTTTCCCTTGAGGTGGAATGATACCCACACAAACTCTTCACTGATACCCACACTGAAACTGCAAATTTTTCTAGTCCCTGCCAATGTGAATCTATCATCATGTGATCACTCACTACCGCTCCAATCAAACCATGGGAATGAAAGTTCTCTCTAAATCCTATTGCATCCTCTAAATCAACCTGTGAAACAACCCATATAAGCATAGAGCATGCCAGCTCACTCACATGACCCATACTTGTGTGAGACCAAGGATCCTCATAATGTGTCTCAATGTGTCCCGTTGGGGAAAAGTCCCAAGCCTCTAGTAATGGTCAATTGGAAATATCAACTCTACATAGTCCACCTCCTGTGTTGAATGCAAACTTACTAAATAACCAAGTAACTGAATCAACTCCATCCCTCTACTGAATAGTACATAGGTGAAGTGCTCAATTGGAATAGAAGTAATAAAATACATAGGAGTGGTATCCCATGTTGGTTTAGAAAATGATGAACCCATAAGCTCTGATTTTTCATAAGGACAAACCATACATCCCTCTATAAATTTTAGGATATCCTTCCTCAACCCATGCCATCTGAACATCTCCCATATGAACCTATAGGTCTCATTGAATTTCAAGTGTCTAGTCATGTAAGAATAATGTACATGTCACAATATCTCCATCTTCAACCATGAATCACACACAAGGTACAATCTTCCCTAATAGAAAATCATCTCATCCTCCAATCTATAGATTTCATCCTATATATGACCATCCAGAATCTCACAAGTGTGTCGTTTCTTGGAGTAGTCAACAAGAAAATGAGATCTCCCATCTACTGAAACCTCTGATAACCAACATAATGATAGACTCAAGTGATCTGAACATGTAACCCCAATTTCTGTAACTATCTCATGTGCAACACTACTGATCACACCCACATCCATGACTCCACTCACCCCATCTGGAGTCAAATTCTCCATCGTACCTAACTCACTCCCCAACTCAACATCATCTGATTCACTCTCCACACAAGTCATCATGGTGTGCTGTGTGTCTACAAAAAACAATCCGTCGAAATAGGCGTCATCAAATATCCCACTTGTCTCATACCTTGTGACGTCGCCATGATAAAAAATTGTCTGAATTATTTCATGAGACAATTGTTGTGATAACATGCTCCTCTCTTCGCCATCCTTATCCTATGTAACTTTCTCTTGTTGGATTACTCCTTCCCTTCTCTTGGGTGTCAATATTTGAGGAACACCACTCCTCATACCGGGCACAACTTATTTGGGATAAACATTCTTTTCTTCTTCTTCTTCATTATCTAAAACTATGTCAATGTAGTGGTTATATCCCTTAACTTGCAACCCACTAATTTTTTCCCTATGCTTATCATGTTTAACTTTTATTGGTTCTTCAAATGAGTTCTTTTTCTACCCCAAAATCCTTTGTAATTTAGGTATCGACATATGATTGCCTCTCTTGGGATTACTACAAATATTCATCATGCAATAATATTGAAATGGCATATTATCTCTAAATCCCTTTCTCAAAGATTATTATTTCCTTGAAAAAGAATCCTCATCCATCACCTTTGTTGGCTGCTCTACATGTGACATTTTAGAATATTTCAAGAAAGAGGTCTCATGAAGACTAAAAGACTGGTTAGATGAATGGGGAGATTGCTGCCCTAAATTACTATTCTCACATTTTTCCCCTCTATCCTTTTGAGGCCCATATCTTCCCTATGATAATCTCTTTGTGAATTGGCTCAAATAAAGGTTTGTAGTCTCCTGTTGCTTAACTATATTGGTGAATAATTTTTTCGTTAAATCCTCATCAAGATCATCGATGTCACCCATATTTAAGCCACATAGGTTGGAGGAACAACAAATTTGATATGAATGAAATATCCCTTTTCTGGATTTAATTTATATTCAAGATTTCCAACCAAATTTTTACAAATAACAATCTGATTTTTATGACATCAGTATATAGAAAAATATGACAGCAAAGTATAGTTATGACAGCAAGGTAATAAATAAAAAAATAACCAATATCTTTACTTTTATAGCAAATAAACTAACATGCAAAAACATGCAAGTAACATGCATCAAAATGCAATGACATGCATCAACATGCAATAACAAGAATTTTCCACTGATAAAATAGATGATCTCTCTTATTGAATATGGTTGTCTTCTCTTTTTGGACTTGAAAGTGAATCAGAAAGCCTCTGAAACTTTGAATCTGACAACCCAATTTGAATAGACTCCACAATAGAAAACTATGGTTGGATATTTCACCACTGAAGAGTTCTCTACTAGCTATGGGTAGATATTTCACTACCGAAGCTAGGGTTCTTGTATAATTTCACCTCCACAAGCAAGGAAAGCACAAACAAGAGTTGCTTCAATATAAACATAGATGAGTATGAATGAATGCCTATTCTTCCCCAATCACTTCCTTTTAAAACTTCTCATTACCAAAAAAGGCCCAAAAGAACCCTAATCACCCCCTTGGGTATTTTATTTAATTAATTAAAATAACTTAAGTCACTTTATTCCCCACATGTCAAATAATGCACTTAAGTCACCCTAGTGAAGAATTAGAACATAAAGTACCATATATTCACCCATTACTTAAGTCGTCGACTAAATATAACATAAAGTACCTTAGGGGATCATCTCACAACCTTATTTCACTTAATTCACCTCAAAGTACATGTGCAATGTCGAAACAAAACCTATAAGTGAAATGAAGGTGCAAATCATACCCAATAACCATCAAGGTCACTAGCCCCTTGGGCATGACCAAGGCTAAGATGGATAAAAGTCCTCCTAGGCCACCTTCTCATAAATGGGGACATTACAACATCAATGAGATTGTTAAAGAATCAAAATGGACAAGTCTGATGGTCATTAGCATTAAAAAGGATGGGAGGATAAGGATCTGTGTTGATTACATGGATTTGAATGCAGTATGTGTCATTGATACCATTCCAACCCCTTTCACAAAGGAGATCCTAGAAGAAGTGGCTGGGCAGGAGATCTATTCTTTCATAGACGGATTCTCAGGATATCATCAAGTTAGAATTACAAAGGAGGACCCAAAATATTCAACTTTCACCACTGAACGGGGAAGTTTTGCCTACACGGTCATATCTTTTGGAATGAAGAATGCACTTGTGTTTTCAGACATTATGGTGTAGGCATTTGAAGACTTCATCCATAAGTTTCTTCAAGTCTACCTTCATGATTGGTTAGTATATGAATTAGTAAGGGATCATTGTGACAATCCGAGGATGGTGTTTGAAAGATGCCAGAAGTTTAGGATATCCCTCAAAATTAATAAATGTGTTTTCACAACTCCATTTGAAACCCTTTTAGGGCATATCATATATAAGGAAGGTTTGTTAGTGGATCCTACCAGAGTTTTCATTATTGTGGAATTGGGGGAACCTACCATCCAAAGCATAGTGTGCAGATTCCTTGGGCATATGGGGTATTACTAGAAATTTATTAAGGGGTATGCTAGGATAATTGTGCCATTGGAAAATATGCTAAAAAAAAGTACATTTCACCGGGGAGAGGCGCAACAGATAGCATTTGATACATTGAAGAATAAGCTTATCACTGTGCCCGTATTACACTTTCCTAATTGGGATAAGCCATTCTATGTACATGTTGATGCTTCAGGATTTGTGATTAGGTCAATCTTAGCAAAACATGGAGAGGGAATTGTTGACCACCCCTTTGTTATTTTCTAGTAAAAACCTTAGCCCAATAGAGAATAACTATACTACTGCTAAGCATGAAGAATTTTCAATGATCTACGCATTGAAAAAATTCAAGAAGTATTTTTTAGCAACACCCTTTATATTCTACATAGACCACATGGTATTGAAGTACTTGGTAAACAATCCCGTTTTACAAGGGTGTATATGTCGGTGGGAATTGTTGTTTCAAGAGTTTTAATTTATGGTTGTTGTGAAACCAAGTAAGAGTAATTTGGGGCCTAATAATTTATCAAGTATTGACCAAGAAGAGGACATGCAAAGCATTGAGGATACAATTCTACATATGTAATTATTTAGATTGCGGCGTACACCCTCTAACTTGGAATATATCGATGTGTTTCTCAAAGCATTGAGGATACAATGCTACATATGTTACGATGAGGTTTTACATCGGTGCGTGTTAGAGCATGAACGTGTTGCAATCATGGAGGAAGCACATAGTGGAATTATAGGAGGATACTATGCAGGGAATGCAACCACGTGCAAGATCCTTCTATCATGTTTTTTATGGGAAACTGTTTACAAGGATTGTATCTCGTATTGCAAGGCATGTGACCATTGCCAGCACCTTGGTAAACTAGGGAAAAGAGATGAAATTCCATTAAGATTGATTGTTAGTGCAAAACAATTCAAGAAGTGGGAAATTGACTTCGTAGGCCTTATTTCCCTAGCCTTTTGAAGGAAAGGTTCGTGCTATATCATTACATGCAAATATTATCCTATGAGGTGGGTAGAAGTGGCCCCTACAAGGGATTACACAACGGTAAAAGAAGCTAGGTTCTTTTGGGAAAACATAATCAACAGATATGGATGCTCATTGAGTTTAACAAGTGATATGGGTACTCATTTCGTGAATAAAATAGTTAGGATCTTATTGGTAGAATTAATGGTAGCCGACTACAAGACTACGCCCTGTCATGCACAAGCTAATGGGAATGCTGAGGTATTTAACAAAATTCTAAATCACAATTTAACATATAGCTTTGATGTGGGAAGAAATGATTGGGATGATAAAGTTTATGTTGTGTTATGGTCATACCAGACTACTTATAAAAGACTGAAAAAGGCCACACATTTTAAATTTTTGTTTGGCACGGAAGCGGTGTTACCTATTGAATTCATGTTACCATCACTACGTATAACAAGTGCAACAAGATTAGTTGATGAACAAGCTCTTGAGGATATGATTGATAAGTTAATTTAGTTAGATGAGAGGCGGGCTATTGCTCAGTGGAGTCAAAAAACATAAAATGTCAGGAAGAAGGTGTGGCATGATAGACACATCAAGAAAAAATAGTTTGATTTTAGGCAGATGGTTCTATTGTATGATTCCAAGCTTTTGTGCCATCCTGGGAAATTTAAATTCCATTGGATGGGCCCATACATTATATCTTATATACTTGGTTTAGGCACTTTCTAGTTATAATTACTAGATGGAACACGATTACCAGGACATTTCAATGGGAGTAGGTTGAATCCCTACTATAAATAAGTCTTCCTTGTATTTATAAATAAGGTAGTATTGAAAATTAGCCAAGGATTTCCCCTAATGCATTTCCATTCTTTGATTTTTCCTTTTTTTTGCTTTGTGTTATGTGTGTGTGTGCACTCGTAGCCACTTATTATTCTCAAATATTTTATAAACACAGAGGACCACACATCTATTTTTTTTGTAGAGTGAAGTGATGCGACAAGTATTGGAAGTTGTGTTTCAATTGCCTAGGTTGAAGGATCAAAAGCATGTAGTTTAGAAGAGTGTGATTAGGAAAGTTGAGAAGTTTGGTGTCAGAAAGGCTTTACAAAAACCACGTACAAGCTTTTCATCTCACTCCACAAAATATCGCCAAGTGTCACAACCTCACACGAAGTGGAAATTGATGTCCCTTTCATCCCTTAAGCAAAGAGGCATAGGGGAAAAAAATATGTTCCCAAACCCACTTAGCCTTTTGATCCCTCATACGCCTAGAAATAAGCTCCCAGGTGTTTCTCTCAAGCCCCCTCTCTCAAACGCACGTCTAGTCAAAACCCACCAAGTGTCCCAATCATGCATGATGGGGAATTTCCTAGTACCTTTTATCCATTAAGAAAAGTGACATCAAGGGAAAAAAATGCACTCACCCGCTCATGCTTTCTTCTAGGATAAACAAAGCCAAACTTAGTCATATTTCCATGTGATTTCATCCCCCCACACCTTCATACCTTCCCGAAACTCTGGAATTTTTTTCCTAGACATCCTAACCTCCATTTCTACCCTCAACCAGATCTTTACACTGAAAATACATAGATCTTAGAAGAGAAATGGATAAAAATGATAGAGAAGAAATATTTTTGGCCAGATAACTATGAAGTCTCTTAATTGAAAAATCATCATATGTTGCAAACTACAATTCAGATTGAGATGAATTTTTTTGCAAACGTCTTCATTTTTTAAGGCCATGAGAATGAAATAAATGAGAGATAAAATGATGCCCTAAATCATTTGTTTCTTTAAAAATCCCATTTCATGCCCTATTTCACATTCGTCATATTTCCCATCAATCTAGCAGTGGAATTGAGCTAAAAACTTGTACACACACTCCAAATAAAAAACCTATCATGATGGAGTATTTTTCATCAAAATCAAAGGTAAAAACCAAACCTAAAAAGTTTGAAGCTCCATGCCTGAAGTCAATATTAGATGAAAATTTCATTTTTTATTTTCAAGCATTCTAGTGGGAAAAATCAAGTGAAAATCAGAGGACAAGATCATGATGATGAGATGATTATGAAAAAATTTGTTCCATCGCAAACCAAGCATCGGAAATCCACTTTTCAAAAATAATACACTTTCCTATACAGGCTTGCTATGTTTTTAAATCTATCATCAAAAGTGTTTGTGACGAAGGAAGTTTTTAGTGAATAAAACCAGGAATCCAAAATGATTGTCTGAAGTAGAAAAAAATGAAAATAAACTCTTAATAAAAATAGTAAGCCCCCTATATGGTTGCTTACTACAAGTAACAAGTCACGCCAAGAAGTGGTTGATGCGAAGGAACTGTGCACAGGAGTGAAAGAAGAAGTTCATCCAATCAGGATGGTCAAGAAGAGGAAAAAAACCTCTTACCAAAAATAGTAAGTCTCCCATCTGGGAACTGACTATTAATGGTAATTCACTCTTAAAGGGTAGTTTTGGCATAATGAGACATAGAGGGATTATCATTCAGGTCCATATCATCATCCAGGATCATCATAGGAATTTCTCACAGGGCATTTGAGATCCATCTCAAGAAACTTCACAGTGCTTATCGACACTCACTTCATGGTTTGGGCCTCAAGTATATCACGTTTAGGGTGGAAATTGAGGTCATCAATAAAATAGTTCATTTAACTTGGTAGGATCAGTTTTGAGCTCCTATCTCTTTGAAATATATCTCCATGAGTTGTTTTTATGGTCATTAACAAAGTCATGCAATATTTTTCTTAAACACTTAACCCAAGGTGTTTGTAAACCTTCCAAATGAGCTTCTCAGGGTGCAAATGATTCATCTATTCAGAGTTTCACCGCCTTGGAGAATTCCAATGATCAGAATTACCAAACTTCATCAGGAGTAGAATCTTATCTTCTTCTATCTATTCTCTTCCCCCCAACTTTCTCTCTCTTTAAATTTTCAAATTCTTCATTGTGGTTTTCACTTTTTAATATGCCTTTACATTATTTGAAAAGTGACTTTACAAATATGATGTAAAATTAAGTTACCTTGTTTTTATAAACGTGACTTAATATTTGATAAGGAATTTGAATAGGGTAAAGTCAAAAATAAGGTATATGAAGTGTCACCGGGAAGATGAAGACTTGTCTCACTCTATAAATTATAATGAGCCCCTTATTTTGGCTTCTTCTTTACTGGTTATCAATTTGTAATCTTGTGAAAGAATCATTCTTATGAAGGAGCAAAGAGATAGCTAAAATTCTTCTATTTTCCCACTCTTGTATTCCTCTATTCTTGCTATGTACAATTTATTCTTGAGCATTAATGGAGTTTATAGTCTTTTAATTGGGGGATTTACTTATTCTTTGTGCTCATAAGTCCTAATGGGTCTTGTTACAATTTGCAGGGTTGTTTCTTCTTAAATTTAATACGTTTTGGAACTTTCCTATTAATGGGTTTGGGACTTTGATTTTCTACCCATGGAATTAATTCCCTTGTTTATTTTTCTCACTCTCTTCCCCTTCTCTCGCAAAGTACTCTCTAGTTAGAAATTTCTAACTTTTCCGCAGGGTCAATGGAATGCCCCTGTTAGATCCCTGGCCAAAAGACCACCATAGAAATCCCTTTTCACGTGAATGTAAACATAGAAGATGAACTGTAGAAGTAGATATAATTAAATTCCCAAAGCTTTGGCATGAAATCCACAAATTTGTCCACTGGATAAATTTTCTCCCCAACACCAAAGTATATCGTTTTTCCAAATTATACAAGTAAAGTAACAATCTAATGAAATTATTTTAGGATATGTATTACATGTTGTAAGAATACACTTTCCTAAGGGTCTTAACACATGGGAAAAGATGAGGTAATTTATCTATTCATTACTAGTCTTATCCCAAACTTTAAATAAAAAACCATGTTTGCTAACTTTACAATATTTGGGGACCTATACATAATGGTCAAGATCTATGAGACTAAGCTCCTTACAATTAGCATGTTCACATATAAAATAACTCTATATATACAAAATAGAATTGAATATTGTTTCATTAAATTTTTCCATTGTTGGCTTCAATTCCTTTAAAACTTTTTTTTTCAAACAATTGAGAAATATAAGTCTAAAAAGATTCAAGATGCATAAAAGTATATGGTTCCTACACATGTCTCATCATAATATTAAAAATATGTTATTTTCCAATACATGGTCATTAATAGCCATAAAAAGGATTGTATCATGGAACTACAACATACACATACAACCAAAAGTCCCGAACTCTTAAACACTTTAGGGGGAAAAGTATAGATTCAATCTATAGATGATATATATAAATAACCACTAACTAGGAAAAATAAAATAAAAACTCTAAGACTTGCTTCAATGAACAATACAAATTACAAATCACTTGAGTACAATGATAATACAATTAGAATTGGAAACACATACATATACACAATTTTTCTATGTTACACAAAAAAAGTATAATTAGGGGGAAAAAGTTGGGATCATTATTTTTCCTTTTTAATTAATATTATTTATTTATCAACAAAAAATTGTATAATTTAAAAGAAAAATTGAAGTATTTTTGAAATATGAATTTATTTTCCTCAAACATTGTGCAAACAAAAATGAGCATATCCCATTTATAATATATTTTACAAAATAAATTTACACACATACAATAGAACTAAGAAAAAAATAATACATGTCAAAAAAGAAAAGAGTACAAAATTATAACTTCCTTTTTGTATCTATCTTGGAAATAGGAATATGTTGTTAGGAAACACTACATTAAAAGTTAAAATATTGCCCACTTATGTTTAATTTCATTACATAAGAATAATGCCAAAAAAAATTAACTCAACAAAAAGAAAAGATTACTATTTTGAATTGAATTTCTGTTTTGAAAGTGTACAATATAGAAACAACACATAAAAAACACATGTTTACATTCATAACACAAATAACCACTAATTATATTCAATGGTGCAGTATGCTAGTTTTTGAAAACAAAAACAAAAACTAAATTATTTAAAATCAAAAAATTCCTCATGGGTCTATTATAAGCAAGAATAAATATGTGTTTCTCAGGACCCACATGACTTTAGTTACAAACACGTGGTTGGCCAATATTTCTTGTGTAGGCAATGAAGAGGGAAAGGCTTGTATTTTTTTGTTTTTCATCTCAGCGTTACAAAATCAAACTCTAGAAAAAGCTTCTAATTTTTTTGTTTAGATACAATTTCGAAAAAAATCATATTAATTATGTATCCCATGTAGTAATAAAAAAGGAATGTGTGTTTTCCAACCCTCCGATGTAATGTGAAAGTAGTAAATTATAATATTATATATATACTAGTTTTTTTTGTTTATTAAGGGTAAAATAAGGGTTAAGGGGACCCTACTGCTTTACAATTGGAGAAAGTGGAGACATAGGATATAGTGTTGAGGAACATGAAGGGTAGTCTCTACCAGTGGCACATGGAAACAAACAACATAAGTCCAACTAACAACAAAAAAAAAAGTAGAAGGAACACTAACCATAAAACTTCTTCCCATGGGAGCGAAGACACATCTTAAGAGAGTCATTAACCTTCCCTTTCTTTCTTCTATTCATAGTAGACCAATCATTCCCAGTATTTGGATTAAAATTTTCATTTGGGTAAACCCATATACAAATTTCAAGATTATTTTCACCCACCTGATTGAGGATCCCCGAAGAAGGGGGAAGGGAAGAAGCACCGGCACTAGGAGAATGATCCTTCTCTACAGGGGTAGGAGAAGGGGTGATTATCTCATGCACATGATCCTCCACCTCCGCATAATCAGATCCCTCCTCTGACTTAGAATCTGAGTGACTATTTACAACCAAATGGCTAGAATCAACATTCTTCCACCATGAAGTTCGATCATTTGTATTTTTCTTCCCAAACTTACAATCCACCACTAAATGACTAAGAGAAAAGCAAATCCGGCATCTGAAGGGGAAGCCTTCATATAGTCAATGTTTTGATTCTATATCCTATCCTCAACATGCAGATCCATAGAAGTTGGGAAATCCTTTGAGGTGTTCATATTGACTAGGATGTGAGCATACGTAGTATATCCGTACATGGTCGTCTTTGTATCAATAGCCAAGGTTTTGCCTAAAGAATCCCCAATAGAAGTTAAACATTTCTCCCCCCAAAATTGGAGAGGAAGATATGGCAGCCGGATTCACACAGGTTCAGTTTGGAAAGTTTCAGAAACATGGTTAAAAAGAGGGAACCATGGCTTCATAAGCAAAAAAATGGCTTTGAAAATCCCACAATCTATCAAAAATCAGATCTCTATCAGCTGTAATATCAAAGACAATTATGAAGAAGCCTCTAGTTGTGGGATAGATGTCAACTTTACCTTCCATAAGTGGTTTCCACGAAAGAGAGATCCAATCATGGAAATACTAGTCATGAACACATAAGAAGACTTGCTTTTACATAGAAATGAAAACAATAAACTAAATAATGCAAATATTTTGTTAAGCACGTAGAACGGAGATGAGTTTGAGATTAAATTATCCATTGGCACACCAAATACCCCTAATCATAACAGGTTTTCAAAAGAAAGAGTACGTTCATAGCGAAATGAAGCATTATTTCCTCTTGAGATGTACAAACACACGGCAAGAACAAAAGTAATATTTTCTCTTGAGCTCCTAGTTTAAAACTTGAATAGAAAAATAAAGGCAATGAAAATTTCATGAATATTAAGTTAAAGACTAGCTAAAAACTACCGCAAATAGAGATGAAACCTATAAAAAGAATTTTTAAAATGGGATAACTAATAAATTATCGTCTTATATATTTGAAACTGTTTAAAAAATTGCTAGTGTCAAACAAATGATAGCAGATCTTTTTCAATAGAATGGGCCCAGCATTGAAAATCAAAGTATAAGAAGTAAATGAGTCGCATACATTAATTATCTTACCATGTTTTGGAAAAGAAAATCATTCCCGGAATAATAGCCCCTGAGAAAAATATGGCACGTGGCACTTTTTCACTGATCACCAAAAATAAAGAATAATATAAAATTAGTTGTTAGACCAATAACATCGATCTTAAATAGGCATTTGAAAACATTAAAAAATATGCATTTTTACAAATATAAAGAATATATAAAATTTTCTATGTAAGACAACGAACTTTATATGAAACTCATGTCTAATAATGCAGTTGAAGACAATATGTCTAGACCTCCAGCATGCCAATAAAATTCTCATAATGTATTAACACATAGACTAGAATATGTGAATACTTTTATTGAAGTATTATTCCCATCAAATTTATATATTGTAATGCTTGTGAATGGATCAAATATGAACAATGCATGTTCCTTTGAGGTAGTTTTTTGACATAGATATTACTAGTGTTTTTATATTTGATAAATCTATGTAAAAGATGTACATAGTTATCATTTTTGAGGTGTATATTTTACATTTGTTAGAAACCTCCAGAATGATATCTTTTGACATCTTTTATATAGATTTATCTAATATAGGTATGTTAGTTCATATTCTCTTCATTTGTTTTTTTGAAATTCAATCTTAGTTAAATCAAATATACAAAGTATTTAAATACATTATATAAATATTTTAATAGTGACAAATTTTAATATCTAAAAAATTATACACACACACTACTATACTTCATCTAATTTAATAAAACAATAGAATGAGTAGATAAACTTAAAATTACATAAGCTTAAAAATTTATTGGTATGTGTTAAGATTAAAATTCTCATTGTCCTTGACAATTGTCACCAGTGAAATTTGTCAAGGATAATGAGAATTTTAATCTTAACAAAATAAAATATAATATATATTTCGATAGTGAGTCTTCCACCTTGTGGCAATTTGTGGTTGATCAGGTTGAGCAAAAAGTACAGAAATGGATATCTCATCCATTATCTTTAGCCGGGAAGTTCCAGGTTTGCACTAAAATTCTTGTTGCCACTCAGGTCTATTACGCAACTTGTTGGTGTCTCTCTCGTGCCTCCTTTGAAAAGCTTGCTAAGCTATTTGCGGGATTTTCTTTGGTCTAGCTCTTAGCAGGGTAGTTTTCATCATGATGCCTAGGAGGTTTGCACTCTTCCCAGGAATCAGGGTGGCATGGGTGTTGTTGATGTCTATAGGCAAAGTATCTCTTTATGTGCTAATTGGGTTGTTTGTTTTATCCAGGGAAACTGAGTTATGACATTATATCTCTTCAGGAGCACCTTACGGTAAAAAATGCTGGAAAAACGTCAGATTTCATACTCTACTACTTACGAAATCCAATGTTTTTCTAGCATTTTTTACCATAAGGTGTTCCTCAAGAGATACATTATCGTAACAAAACCTACCAAGCTTGGTTTCCCTAGATGCAACGAACAACCCACTTAGCGCATAGAGAGATACTCTGCATGTAGACATCAACAACACCCATGCCACCATGATCCCTAGGAACAGTGAAAACCTTGCATGCAACATGATGAAAGCTACCCTGCTTAGAGCTAAACCAAAGAAAATCCCGCAAGAGCTTAACAAGCTTTTCAAAGGAGGCATGAAAGGGATGCCAACAAACTGCGTAATAGACCTGAGTGGCGACAAGAATTTTAGTATAAACCAGGAACTTCCCGGCCAAAGATAAGGGACGAGAGATCCATTTCTGCACTTTTTTCTCAACCTAATCAACCACAAATTGCCACAAGGTAGAAGACTCACTGTCGAATTACAAATTTGTTTTTAACTTTATATTATTAATTGTAAAGATATCAATTTTATAAATTAAATATTTATATAATATTGACTTGAATTTTACAAATTAAATAATATTTTATATAATATTGATCTTAATTTTTCTTTCACTAACATGACATTGCAATTCAATTTATTCTATTCTACAATTGTAGAACGTCTCTCGATTTCGATTTATGTTATTGTAGAATGAATGCCTCTTGGCATGGTAATTTAAATAAATCAATGTTAAAGAATTCGAGCTTTAAGAATTCATAAAATTACATAAATTCAAATTTATGCGATGGATTGCATAGAGTGGTCATGAATGTCGATGTACAAGTAAAATCAATTTGATAGAAGCCTCCACAGTCCAAAGAATAATAACGACACAAATAAAATCAATTTGATGGAAGCCTCCACAGTCCAAAGAGAATAACAATACATTCCTGAATTTGGCAGCACATCATCATCAAATGATTAAAACAGGTGAAGATGGAACTCCACTGGCGAATGAAAGCCTGAAAATGCGGAGTCATCATGTACTTTACCACCTCAATCTCAGACTCCAACGTCCTTCCTTTCCTAAAACAGTCTCTCCACAAAGTATTTCGAATTTATGGAAGAAAAGTTCGGTGAGATTATCATAACAACTCTGACAGAAATCTTCTCAATGCAATACCTTCCATACAATTGGTCGTATTTGTAGAGGAGCTGTCCTCCAATATATTCAATACCTTCCATACAGTTTCTTCTCTGTACTTGTGTATAATGCCTTTGTTAGTCAATTCTGGAAACTTGGCCCGTTTTGAAAATGACTCAATAATGATCAATGAACAGTTCTTGAAACGTAAAAGATATTACTTTATTACGTCAGCATGCATATCAGATTTTGCAGAATGGAACACCAAACAATCAGGCTCACTACGTTTTAAATAATTCAAACTTCTACAACTCATCAGTGACCCAAGTTCTTGAAAAAAATAGAATTAATTTCAGTTTGAGAGTAATTCAGTGGAATTATATTAATCTCCCCACACCGTCACTTACAACCTTAGCGCCGTGATGGGAGGGGGTCTCCTCTCCCTCCCATGATGGCGGTGGCTCCGCTTGGGGGGTACTTTTCTTGATGGTGGTGGTGGCTCTGGTTGACCTTCTTCATCTTCCGTATCTCGATCCACACGGGATGTCCCCCCTGATAAATTTCTTTATATGGCGTTAGCAATTTCTCCTGATAGGAAGGACTCAATGACCCTTAATCAAGGTGATGGCTGGGCCTCTGTGCCTACTTCTCGCGATCGCCTTGTTCGAGTTGGGGAGATGTTCCGCACAGGCCACCCTCTCCTCTGCCTCTTGCATCTACCATGTTAGGTTCTGCTTCTTAGTTGGTTACCCTTGTGGCTTTTGTAATTTTTTTGTTTGACTTGTTTCCCTTGGCACATGACCAATTTGATGGTTATGCGGCGTGCCTTTTCCACCCCACTTTTTTTATTCGAAATGCACTTTACTTTTCATGTGTTTATCAATTTAAAAGTTCCTTATCAATAAGAAAAGATTAATCCCCACCATCTAAAGGATGTGTTAACTTAAAATTAAAGTAGAGAATAATATTATAAGTTGCTACTATATTATGAACAAGCATATGCATTAAAAATATGTGAAATATTGGAATATTGTTAATCCTTTAAGTTTAACCAAATACAACACAATGAGTTTTTAAGTAAACATACATTGGTAGCAAATTTGGAAAAAAAAACATTTATATTATATGTATTTTGAATTATAATATTTCATGATTGTAAAATATCTATTAGTACATATATCTTAAATATATCAATATGAAATATATCAAGATATATTAATTTTAAGATTTTTGTTTTAAATTTCTCACATATTACATTTCAATAATTCAATGGCTTTCTAAAATGATATTATCCATTTTGTATATGTAGACTTAATTACTATTAATATGTGGGTAACCAATAAATAATTTTATAAGTTATTTATTTGACATGATATTTTTAATATAATACAACCAACTAATTATAGACACTCAAATTTAGTCACTTATCATTCCACAATGATAAGTTGTATAAGTTCCCTCGATAAGATAAGTGTTCACCTTTTAAGTTCAATCAATACATGTCTCTCTCAATTTTTCTTGGCTTCCTCATCTCAACACTCTACTTTGTCATTCATTCACGAATTCTTTATTAATCAAGGAAGAAACTTTTCTCTCATCATCATTTTGAATCTTTTGGTTTTGCATCACAAATTACTTGGGAAAAACAATCCATCTTGTACTATAGTGGAATACAGTGTTGGCTGACCTATACAATCCTACCCCCATTCATATTTTAGTCCTAATTTCACTTTGAATATCTTAAGTGCATCATTTCATCTTCATAGGTTCAGTCTTATTATAAGATTTAAAAGGCCACATAAGAAAGTTAGTATGACTTAACTACTCATCTAAAACTTTCATTATATTTTATTGCAAATATCAATCCTAGAGCACTCAAGGTTATCCTAAACCTTCCAAAAGTAGGTGCACATCCCTTAGAGAAGCTACTGCTATTTTTCTAAAGCACTCGACTATGTCAGAGAGTCTAGCTTCATCTAATTTTAGGCATGTAAAGGTCATAGAGTTTTGTGTTAAAAAGATAAAAGTCACTTTAAAAATTCTCAAATGTCTTAAGGGATGTGTTGTTGTGAAAATGTGCAACAGGGAAATCGACAATTTCCGAGCATGACAACTAGACCCAGATGTCGAATTTTCCATGTTTTATCATTCCCAGGAACCCCAAGCCAAATCTGTTAGTCTGTTCACCCTCTATTTGATGTCAAATTGGTCCCTAGGTGATTTACAAAATTCTATTCATTCCCCCTAGGTGATTTTAGGGAGTTTTGAAAAGCTGTTATCTTCTGGCAGTATTGGGAAGGGCTATCGTTGGCCTTTCCAGGACTGGAGTCAACCCCCTGGAGTGGAACATAAGGACCAAATTAAACATGGAAATGAATTGAATACATTATAACATCATGGAAATTATTTTGGAAGGCTTTGGGAATTTTTGAAATACTTGGAGTAGTTTGAGAGAAAAACAAGGTTCTCAAGCCTAGGCGGTACTCAGGCCTAAAACAGCTAGTGAGATTCATAAGAAGATTTTGGGAGCTCTAGATGAAGTTGGAAGTAAAAAAAAACATATTTGGAAAGAGTATTCCAATACCTACATGATGGTGAAATAATATTTTTCACAACACCTTGGTGCATATGATTGGAAGGCTGTTTTTCTTAGGCACAAGTGGAGTCTTAGATCAAAAATACTATTTTTCACAGAAAATATAGTTGAATTAAGACATGAGACCCACATAATTGGATTCAAAATGACATTTCCAGTTAGGATAATATAAAATTTTACCAAGAAATTCCACCAGGAGCTTATTTTATCTTCATTCCAAGTTACCCTAGTCTCAAAGGCAATTCCGGACTTAGTCATTTGTTTAAGAGGACAAGTGTCAGCACCAGGAGCTTGGCGGGATTTTATGCCCCTGATGTCTGTAAGGTCAGTTACATCAACCCTTGTAAAATTCACCCAGCCCTCATGTGACCTTTGCGACCCTCATATGACCTCCAGACTTGACAGTTCAACCCCCAGGTGCTTATTTAGAGCATGCCTTCCCCGGCGTTGGATCCGGCATCACGTGTCAGCTCCAGAACCATCGTGGAAACTGATTTCCCTTATGAACCTGAGGTGGGGGACATATGACCTTGAAAAATTTTCCCATCCCCCATAGGAAGTCTTTTGGACACTCACGCGACTGCAGTTCAGCCCCGAGTTGCTTATTGGAGCATGCATTCCTTGTCGTTGGATTGGGCGCCACGTGTCACCTCCATGAGCACCGTGGAAACTAATTTCCCTTATGTACCTGAGGTGGGGGAGATAATACATATAAAAAAGCACCCAGTCCCTATGGGGAGTCATTTGGACACTCACGTGACCGAGTTTCAGCCCCCAAGAGCATTTTTGGAGAAAATCCCTTGCCGTCGGATCGAGGACACATGGCATCGCCTTGACCACCGTGGAAATTGATGTCCCTCATGTCCCTGAGTTTAGAGATATCAAGGACATAAAAGTGTGCCCAACCCCTCCATGTGCATGTTTTTAATGTTTAAATCCAACACTTAGCCATTTTCTTCCTCTCATTTCTCCTTCACAACTCCTCACCTTGTCATGGCTCCGTGCATGATTGTTCAGACACCCGGTCCACCATTGTTGCTCCGAACAAGCTCATAAATGGCCACATAAAATCTTAAAACCATGAATGCACAGAAATATTCAGGCCTCATGGAAAATTGGAGTGAAATGACAAAGAACGAAGAGAAAAATGGAGATTTTTGTCAGATAATCGTGAAGTCACCCGATCAAAAAATCTTCATATCTTGTAAGATACAAGTCGGATTGAGATGTCATCTTTTGAAAAATTCCTCATTTTTCAAGGTGATCAAGATCCAAAAAAAAAGAGGTCAAATGGTGCTCAGAATCATTTGCTCCATCAAAACCCTCACTTTGTGCACCGGCTCACATTCGTCGAATTTTCCATCATTCCGGCAACGTAAACAAGATAAAAACTTGCACATGAGTTCCAAATGAAAAACATATTGCAATGGAGTTGTTTTCATTGTAAACGGAGACAAAAACTAGACCTAAAAATTTCAAGCTCCATTAATGGCCGCCATGACAGCTCTATGCCTTAAGTCACTGCCAGGTCAAAATTTCAAAAATTATTTCCAAGCATTCTAGTGGGAAAAACTATGTGAAATTCAGAGGGTGTGATCGTAATGAAAAATAATATTGCAAAAAAGTATGTTCCATCACAAATCGAGCACTGGAAACACACTTTCTAAAAATAGTAATTTTTCCTATACATGATTGCTATTTTTGGAAAGTCTTCATCAAAAGTGGCTATGGAAAGAGTAGTGTGCACTGAAGATCTCCAAAAGAATAGAATGATTATCCGGAGCAGAAAATAGTGGAAATGACCATTTATTAAAAATAGTAAGTCACACTCAAAGGGTAGTTTTGGCACAATGGGACATTCAGAACTTCGTTGCATTTGGAGCTTTCCATCAATGAGGATCAACAGAATTCATCGGGAGACATATACTCTTCTTCTTCTCTCTCTCTTTCTCTCTCCTCCTCCCCCCAACTTTCTCTCACTTTCAAATATCTAATTCTTCATTGGGGTTTGCACTTTTTGATATACCTTTAACTCACTTAAGAGTGACTTTAGAAACATAATGTAAATTAAGTCACCTTGCTATTAGAAAAGGGACTTAAATATTTAAAGTGGAATATGAACAATCTTACGTCATATTGAGGTATTCAAAAGGTCATGAGGAAGATGAAGATTCATATTCTATTCTATAAATTGTAAATCCATTCCCATTTCAAAGGGTTGGAAATTGATCTTGTAGACTCAAGAGTGCATTGTAACTAGAGAAAGAAAATGAGATAGCCATTTTCTTCTACTCTCCTCCCCTCTCAAATTTCTTCCATTCCCACATTATGTACAACTTTGATTTGAGCAATCAATACAAGAAGAAGGATTTTCTATCTTTTTTTGACTAAGGGGTTTCTTAATACTTGGTGATAGGTGAATTCTATTTGGTTTTGTTGCTATTCACAGAGTTGTTTCTTCCGATAAATGCATGTGTTGAAGTTTCTAACTAGTGTGTGTGCAAGAATCTTATTTTCTACCTACAGCATTAGTTCTCCTACCTCTTTTCTCACTCTCCTTTCCCACTCTATAAATGAATAATTCCCTAGAAGTAGATTGCTAGCTTTGCTGCAGGGTCAGTGGAGTGTCCCTGTTAAATCTCTGGTCGAAAGACCACCAAAGAAATCCACACTTTGTCACGCATGCATATATGGTAGCTGCACCGGTTAAGTAGAGGGACTTATATTTCCAAAGCGTTGCAAATAAATCCATAAGTTTTTCCACCTGACAAATTTTCTTTCCAACTATTTTTTGTGCCCACCGTGGGGCAGATTTAGTAGCATCTGCACCCAATATACAACCGCAAGGTCCCAAAAATTAAAAAAAAAACAAATATTGAAAAAATAAAAAAAAGAGTTCATGAAAGTCTATTGTCGAAAGATACACGACTGATTTCTGCACATGACTTTTCACATTCCATAGTGCCCTTTCGTGTTCTGACTACAGAAGTTTTCAAAAGTTGGCTAAGAGAAGATACACCAGGTTGAGCAGGTCAAGAGGTGTTGCTGATTCCAATTTTGAAGCTTTAAAAAATCAGCAAGAATGAATTAGAGATAATCCATACTTCTTCTCTCAAGCCTCCTCTCCATCTGGCACTTTGAGTAGTTCTCCTAGAAATCCTATCCAAACTCCTTCAAGTTCTCTAATTTTTCAACCATCATTGAACATCGAGTTCGCGGAAGAAGATGAATTTGAAGAAGCAAGAGCTGAAATAGAAGAAGAAGAAATAATGGCGGACAAAGAAGAAAGGCCTCAACCCATTGTTCCATGAGAAAGGAATACAAGCTCTCTTTCTCTTGAACCCCCCCTCTTCACGATCTACCAATGGGTTCCCGTAAGAACTTTCGAAAGTTCAAAGGTGACAACTCACAACATCTTGAAGAACACGTTTCTACTCTTATGACATCATGTGGAATTCCTGGTGTCCAGCATGAAGATGTTGCTGTAAGATTGTTCGTGGAATCCCTCCAAGAAAAATTACCTAAATGGTTCTACCTCCTACCTTCCCGGTCCATCATTGGTTGGGATGACATCAAGGCTGCCTTTGAGGAAATATTTAAATTAACTAAATATTTTCAAGACCTCTTGGTGTAGCTACCTCAAATGAGGAAAGGAGAAAGTGAAACGATGAGAGAATTCATGGCTTGTTTTGAATGGTTGCTTCGTAGGATACTAAAATAAGATTCACCCTCTCCAAATAATATCAAAAGACTCTTCATAAATGCTCAATCACCGGAGGTATGATTTCTCCTACGAAGAGTTCAACCAAGGAACATTGTATAAGCACAAAAGAGGGCCATTGAATTGGATGACAATCTCATCCTCTCTGGAAAGATCAAGAATCCATCAAAGGGCAAGGCCCAACACCCTGAAGATGAGAGAACTAATCCATCGTTGCAAAATTTGGCGAATGATATGGCCTCTTTGAAGAGGGAATTATTTAAATGAGTTTCTTCTCAGAGAAGCAACAAAAATTAGATTGTAGGAGCACCCCAAAGACTTTCCTTAGAGGCCCCACCCGTGAATGTAAATTGCAGATTTCAAGAAAGTGAAGGTGGCGATTTCCTCGAAAGTGATGAGTTTGAGAATGATACATAAATCATATTTTGTGAGTATTCTAGAGGTTATGAATAAGATGAAGAAGATGCACCCAGTTTCTCATGCATGGTATTCACTCGTTCTCAGTCTAAGAAAAGAGCATCTCCCTCCACTGCTAGAAAATAAAAGAAGGTGTATGATCCTCCTATGGAGACTCCAAAAAATAAAATAATCAGTCGAGGATCTTCACTTCCATCCTCCATGAAGTCTGCATTGTTAGATCCTGATCCTGTAGCAAGTAAGAAGACTCCCGTAATCCCAAGTAAGTCTTCTAATGTCTCTTCCAAGCCTAAATATAAATATGCTCCTGTAAAATCTAATACCTTGAAAGCTTCTAGTGTACCTTTCAAAATACCCTCCATTCCCCAAAAATCTACTCTAACTTCTAAACCTATCCTAAATCCAAAAGGACTCCCTTCACCCCCTTTGTCCGCATCTACTCCCTTTGACTTCATAGAATATGTAAACAAAGCCAAAGTTTAGATTACTGAAACTGAATATTTGCAGACTCATCCTGACCAATTTGAGAGGTTTTTCTGGTATATTAAGAGTGGTAGTCTAACACCCAATGCTGTAACTTCTAGTTCCAAAGGCACACTACCCATCTCACCTACACCTCCCTCACAAAATATGCTTTCTCTGAGTGCATCAAATATTGATAAAGTTTAACCTTTCTACGTCTCCCTACTTGTTGGAGAATATGTACTAAAAAATTACATAATAGATTCTGGTACCTTAGACAACATGATGCCTTTGAAGGTTGCCAAGGCTCTTAAACTTACAATGACTCCACCTAGTGGCTCTTGTTACTCTTTGGAATAAAAAAAGGTCTAACTTGTAGGGAAGGTTAAAGATACGCAAGTGGCTCTTGCCAGATTTCCAGACAAGAAAGTTTCAGCGATGATTTTGGTAGTAGACGTCCCAGCCTCGTTCGGAATGTTGCTTAGTAGAAATTTCTACCAAGAGTTGGGAGGGAAAATTCAGATGAATTGGTCTTTTGCAACCATACCCGTGAAGGGAGACATGGAAAAATTAATTCCCAAGAAGAAGATGAAGTACACAGTATGAAATTCTAGAATCTCGGAAGCTAACATCTTGTATAAAGGTAGCATGCAGATGAGTCACTTTGTGGCAACCGAGGAAGAATAAGATATCCCCATTTTGATAGGGCCAGACATGCCTTCTCAAAGAGATTTGGATTTTGAAGAAGCATTGAGGAGATTCAAGTTACAAGAGGGTAGCCCCGAATTGTTGGATGATGCAAACCATGAAGAAGAGGATATGGTTCTTGAAGAGTTTCAAAAAGAAAAATCAACTTATATGCTTATCTGTGATGAATAAATTTTCTCATTCTGATTTGAAGATGAGGACTCCCTTGATCATATCACCCAAGAAGAGACCAAGCCAGTCTATAATGAGCACTTGAGCAATGGGAAAGAACTATCTGTACAAGAACTGCTAAGAGCCGTGGAAGAAATAGAAGACCATAAGATCAGTCTTGAGCTCCTGATGCAAGCCACAAATCTACAAGACAAGCATGAAGCTAATTTGGAAGCCTTAACCAATGTGAAGGTTGGCCATATTGAAAAATATGATGGTACTCTGGAGCTAATGGTTGATGGATGTAATAACGAAATGGATATATCTTCTTTCCCTTTTGACGATGAATATTCTTTCCATGATGAAGAAATAGAAGCAAGGAGTCTCGAATCCTCTGAAGATGAAGCTCTTTTTGATGAAGGATCGATAGAGTGTAGTGATTCCCAAAATGATGGGGTAATCCCTCCAGATAGTTGCCTTGAGCTGCATTCATCAAATGTGTACAAAGAGGAGTTGTAGGAAATAATGAATCATAACCCCGTGAAAGAAATTTTTGATGCAGTAGAATTTGCAGAAGATTCTGAGCTGATCCTTGATCTCTTCACTCATGCCATGGACATGCAAGACAAGTATGATTTTTCCTCTTATCCTCCCGTCAGGACTCAAACGCCTCACAGGGGAATAAAGATAAGGGATGATCCAAATGTTTCTCATGAAGAAGATGTCAATGAGCATAGACCTAGGAAAGAAATTAACTCAGAAGATTCAAGGAATTGGACTGAAAATCAGCATTGGGGCAGCGATGAGATGCTCTATGGAGAATCAGCTATATTTATAACCACAAAAGGCAACTGGAATGACGAAACCGATTTCAAAGAGCATAAAGGTAGTGGAATTTCCAAGCAAGGACCTGAGCATTAAGAAGATCACATGGACTCACTCCTACCAAGTACAAAGACAATTTTGGAAGCACCTAGCTTTCATAAGTAGCTGAGGAGGGGAGGATAATTTCTAGAACCCATCAACAGCTTCGCAGAACATCATCATTTGGTGTTGCCTCTTCAGGGGTAACTTTTGAGAAATAAAAATTACTTCAGTGAAAGCGGGTTGTCTCTCACTTTGTACCATAGGTGATTGATAGTTATTTTTCCCTTTCTTTTGTGTGTTGTGTGTTTCCTTTCTGTCGTTTTGTGTGTGTGAGTGTGTTTCCTTCTTCTAATCTTCCTTTCTAGAAGTTTTGCATGACTCTACAGGGCCCAATGAATAAGGCACTGGTCAACGAATTATATGGTCTAAAATTGAGATTCTAGATTCCGATGTCATGTCCCCAATCTAGATACAAATGTTGTCGTGAAAATGTGCAACATGGAAATTGACAATTTTTTAGCACGACAACTATACCCAGATGTCGAAATTTTCATGTTTTATCATTCCCAGGAACCCCAAGCCAAATCCATTAGTCTTTTCACCCTCTATTTGATGTCAAATTGGTCACTAGGTGATTCAGGAAATTCTATTCATTCACCCTAGGTGATTTTAGGGAGTTTTGAAAAGATGTTATCTTCTGGCAGTATTGGTAAGGGCTATCGCTGGCCTTCCCAGGACTGGATTCAACCCCCTGGAGCACAACATAAGGGCAAAATTAAACATGGAAATGAATTTAATACATTAGAACATCATGGAAATTATTTTGGAAGGATTTGGGAAGTTTTGAAATACTTGGAGTAGTTTGAGAGAAAAACAAGGTTCTCAAGCCTAGGCAATACACAGGCCTAAAACAACTATTGGGATTAAGAAGAAGATTCCAAGAGCTCCAGATTGATTTGGAAGTAAAAAAATATATATATGGAAAGAGGATTCTAAGGTCTATATGATGGTGAAATAATATTTTTCATAATACCTTGGTGCATATGATCGGAAGGCAATTTTTCTCAGTCATGAGTGGAGTCCTAGATTAAAAATAATTTTTTTTAGGAATCATATGGTCGAACTAAGACATGAGACCCACATAATTGGATTCAAAATTCCATTTCAATTCAGGATAATATAAAATTTCACCAAGAAATTACATCGGGAGCTCAAGTTATCTTTATTCCAAGTTACCCTCTCAAAGGCAATTCGGGACTTAGTCATGTTTTTGAGAGGACACGTGTCAACACCAGAAGCCTGGGAGGATTTCATGCCCCAAAAATCCATCAGGTCAGGTAAATCAGCCCTTGTAAAATGCACCCAGCCCTCATGTGACCTCTTGGACCCTCATATGACCTCAAGACTTGACAGTTCAGCCCTCAAGTGCTTATTTTGAGCATGCCTTCCCTGTCGTTGGATCGTGCACCATGTGTCAGCTCCAGGAAAACCATGGAAACTAATGTCCCTTATGCACCTGAGGTGGGGGATACCAGACCTTGAAAAATGTGTCCATATCCCATAGGGAGTCTTCTGGACACTCACGTGACCGCAGTTCAGCACTGAGGTGCTTATTTGGAGCATACATTCCCTGCCGTTGGATCGGGTGCCACGTGTCACCTCCATAACCACAGTAGAAAATAATGTCCCTTATGTACCTGAGGTGGGGGACATAAGACATGGAAAAATAATCACATCCCCTATGGGGAGTCATTTGGATGCCCATGTGACAGAGTTTCAGCCCCAAGGTGCATTTTTGGAGCAAATCCCTTGCCGTCAGAACGAGGACACATGACATCACCCTGACCACCGTGGAAATTGATGTCCCTCATGTCTCCAAATTCAAGGACATCAAGGACATAAAATTTCACCCAAAACCTCCTTTTGCATGTTTTTAAAGTTTAAATCCAACACTTAGCCTTTTCCTTCCTCTCATTTCTCCTTCACAACTCCTCACCTTTCCATGGCTCCGTGCATGATTGTTCAGACACCCGGTCCACCATTGTTGCTCCAAACTAGCTCCACCATGGCCACATTGTTGTCCACTCAAAATTTCCCTACTTTTGACAATTGAAAATTTTCAAATTAAACACCTTCTCTGCTGTCCTGGTAATACGAAACGTCAAAAGATTGAGAAAAATCTACATTTTTGGGTCTCTTTGTGTGATTTTCAGGTCTACTAAACATTTTTGTCCCAAGTGTCCCAAGTTCGTTCGGCCCCCGTGTTCATCGATCGGGCCGATTTACCCAAAGTTCTGTTTCTTTCAGTCCCATTGGAACTTTTTGTCCCAAGTGTCCCAAATTCACCCGGGCTCATTGTTCCCTTTTCGTCCGATTCGGCCGAATCGCGTACTCCACATACTTTCATCCCTCATGTCCCAGAAGCATTTGTGCATAATTTTCCCGCATCACCCGTTTCAGCCGAATTGCACTTTCGCATCCCGTGTGTCCCAAAAGAACCAAAGGCCATTCGAGTTAATTTTTCCCACTCTTCACAAATATCTTGCTTTCCAAGTTGGTAGATGTGTATTTAATGTGCATTAATTATCTTTCTCTCTCCCAAATGGTTATATAATGAACTGCCCCCTATGTTTTTTGCACACTACTTTCTTCCTATCCATTGCTCATACCTTTGTGATCAAAATTTCTGCACGCATACCCATTTCCCCTGCAATTTCATTCTGAGTCTAGATTGCAACCTTCGCTCCTCAAATTGATAACAACATGAAGATTAAATTCCTAGGCCAGGAGTAAGTCTCACCGCTCCAGTCTACCGTTCTTGATATTGGAGACAGTAAAGTTTTCCACCTTGACTTTGGGGATTTCTAGGCAAGAATGATAGACTCAAATCCCTCTCATATGGCACAGATGATTCATAACAGTGGTTTGGAATTTTCCGGTGGTTTCCCTATCTCGGTGTAATGCGCAGATATAATGTTCTCTTGCGGTGCTCATTTTAATCCTGATTCGAGCGAACTAACGAATGTGCATGGGGAACTCATCGCCAAACTTGATGCTTTCACCATTGGCACTGCCCTAAGGATTCCTAAGATGGACAATGCTATAGTAATTTCTCATAACCAGGCACAAGCCCTCTTCGATCAGGACAGTGAGAAATATAAGGCACGGGTGGCAAAGTCATGGCTTAAAAACCCTAAAAAGGGGGCATCTCATTTATCCAAGGTTCTTTTCCATGCAGATTTCAATGAGGAATTGTTAAATTTTACAATCCTACTGGCTCATGTCATGGGCTTACCCTCTATAAATGAGTTCCATTTCTGGATGTGCCCACTTATCAATATGGTGTGTGAAGGAACTCAAAATATCAACTAGGCAGATATCATTAGTATGAACCTAGTAGAGTAGCTGTCGAATGTACAACAAATCAAGAGGTTCTATATGACTTCATACTTAATGTATACTCTAGCAGCATCGAGGAAATGGTTTGGATTCTCATACGTTGATGCTCATAAGGCTGACCCTATGTATGCCTACTACCCTTAGTTCACCCTAGACACTAGCAATCGAAACTTCAGAAGGGTGAATGACGCTTTCACCATGTACATTGTCAGGCTTCTAGAGAGGGATACAGCGAGGAGATTTTTTGATGAAGCTATGAATTTTATATCGCACTACGGTGCCTACTTCATCCAATTTAGAAAATTTTCCTATATAAGGCTTGCAGCTATGAGAGCACTCCTCTCAAGCTCCCCATGTTCTGCAATGATACAATGGCCTTGATAGAAGTATGTAGGCAATTGGACAAGTTACATAGAACCTAAAAGGATAAGAAAATTATTGGCTTGCACTTCCCCATCACTTTGGGAAATTACACCTGCAAAACAACTCTAGATGCACAAAACATAGAAAGAGCCCTAGCTCACATCACTGTCCATTTCTTCAGGCCAAGGAGGAGACACTATGGCAGATTTTGTCTTCAATTAATTCAAGATCTTAACCTGTACCAAGTTCCTGAAGGGCTCCAGGATGATAATTCTGACCTGTACTCATATGAATATGATAACGTGGTCAAACACACTCCCTTGGACGATTTGGATTGGTTCAAAAAGGAGAAGGATGATTTGGAAAAAATCCTAGCTACCGTCTTGGTAAGAACAAAAATATGGTTTGATAAGAAAGTCCGTGAGCTTAGAAGCCACTCAGGGGAATCCTCCTCCAAGGATACTCGAACATCAAGAAGGGATGCATTGACACCCAGTTCAGAAGCACCTGTGCAGAACCCTCCTACTTTGTAAACTCAAGGTCCCATAGTCTCCACTCCTTCCTCATCCACCCAAGTATATCAGAAGAAATTCAAGGAGGTTAAGAAGGAACCTATTGAAGAAAGGCCTACAGTGAAGCATTCTGAATTGCCCTCAGGTCTAGAGAACATTATTGTTCTCAATGAAAGTGAAGAGATTGAGATGCTAGCTCCCATGAGTGCCCTTGAAGCTCCGATAGATAATGAAAAAGAAGTCCAGAGCACTGAACTTCCAAGCACCATTGATTCCTTTGCACCAAAAGTCCCAAGTTCCTCGAGTGCCCCACTCATATCTCAACTAGAGGCAACAACAGTGAAAATATTTGGTGCCATGAGTTCTCTGTCTCTTGGTCCTCTTGCCCCTTCTACTTCTTTGTCCTCCTCTTTTGCATGGGTGCAGCCTCTTGTTGACAGTAGGAAGAGAAAGTCTTTCTCCCAAATCTCGGGACCTAATTTTGATGTTATCGTGGCCTTATTAGGTACTACTCCTCCTACTCATGCCAAAAAAGCTAGAACTACCTCCAGGATAGTGTCTAATGCTCAGGGCCAACAATTCTTGGAGATAGCCAAGCCTAAGGTAGACAAGCCAGAGCAAGATTTGCAAGCATCTGACCTTGAGCTCTCAAGAATTCCCATGGGAGATTCCACCCCTGAAGGTGAGATCCACAATCTTCAGGCAACAGTCACTAGAGTCATTGGGAGGGTAGAGAAAGGACAACAAACCATAGAGCAGTTGGAGGAGCAGGCCTAGATTCTTACAGGTTTCATCAAGTCACTGCTATCTAAAGATAAAGTTCTAGATCCTACCCCATTGACTACTCTTCCACCACCTATGATTCTCAACCAATATGAAGTGTAGAGTATCAAAGATATGCACAAGTATTCCATCTATGGAAGGGCTATGGAGGCCATGGTGGATGATATGCTTGTTGCAGGATTGAATTTCATTGATGAAGCCTTCAAACTCCATGAGAAGGTGAATAATTTGCAACAGAAACTCTCCTCCACTATTGGGAACAAATAAAGAACTTAAACTTTGGAGCATTTGTATAGTAGACCTTCACCTCATGGGACAAACTGATGAAAATAATTTAATGACAAGAAAGGTCTTCGATGATGCAAAGGATAACTTGTCAAAATCATGGGTGTACAGCATGGAATGGAAAATCAAGGTGTTGGAAGAAGCTTCAAAAGAATTGAAGAATAGTTGGTAGAAGGGTGAAGCCTTCAAAAATTTGGTAATAGCTGCTGTCAAAGACATACATTGCTATCTCCATGATGAGACCTTTGGTGCATCCCTCTCCTTACAAGAAATCAAATCTCAATTCAGATCTTTTGTCAAAGGTAATCTGTTCAAGGAGAGTTCCATTTCCAAGGAAAATATGAAGGAGATCTTCTCTCTTTAATCTACTATAGAGGAAGAAAATAAAGATTATCATACTCATGTCGAATTCGACAAAGAAATGGAGAAGTGCCTTAGATTTTGGACTCGGTCCAGTGCCAACACATCAGTCCCATGAGGCAGATACATAGCAGAGGCATTGAAAATATTCAGACAACGGATCCTAAAGTCAGTGGGACCCTCTCAATCATGAACGCCTGTCTTCTTCTCCTGATTCTTCTCTTTTCTTCCTTTCTTCTCGGATTTAATGTAATTAGTTGGGGTATTGCGATTAGCATCCCTTTAACTAAAGCATTAGTTAAAATAAGTAGTTACCAAGGATAACTAATTTGTAAACTATATAATGGCCTCTCCTCGCTGTTTTTGAAGGGGGAACTTGGCTTATTTGTGAAAGTGTAAAGAAATCATAAAGAAATCAATACAGAAGGATTTCCATTCTTTGTCTATCTGATTCTTTTTATTCGCAAGCTATCCATTAAATATAATTAGATCATTTGTCTACATTATGATGAGAAGCTTTGTATTCTTGTAGATGTTATTCATAGAATTGTGTGTCTTTTCAAATTTCATCTTATTAATGTGGGTACAAATTATCTTATTCTAATTCACTGTATTCTTGCATGCATAAGGAATTATTCTATCATCTATAATTCTTGATGGTGCCTTTCTGCTTATTTCCGCATTTTCATTCCTCTGTTCTTTTGTAATTGGTGATCTATTTGGGAAACAATTTTATGACATCCAAGTTCCATAGTGAAACCACACTTTGTACATGTGTAAATAGGTTTGTTTCTGAATAAGGGAACCTCTCCCACTAAAGAGGAGGGACTTCTTGTCCCCTGAATGCTTCTCTTCTTAAAATTCCTTTTCGATGACCAATAGTTTTTGAAGACTCTACTAGGGAATCGTATTCAAGTTCCATAATCATTTATCGATCATCTTTTGATCTGGAAACTCCACGTTTTACTCGAGGGAGAAGGGCCCTGGGTATTGAATATTCTTAGTTCCATATTTTAGAATAGTAGGATTTTCCTTTCTCTTCAACAAGAAGAAGTATAAGAGCTCGATCAACAAGCACTCCTCCTATCAAAAATAGAACCCCTACAGGTGGTATTCTTTTGGAGCAAATCAGTCCTAATCTCCGAGCTCTGATTCTTGCTGGTGTTTCAGTTCCCCTTCAAGCCATTTTTCCAATAATGGCAATACCATTGCCTTGGGGCCATCGTGTTGGGCCCCTTGCCCTTCCTCAGCCTTTGCATGAATTAGCCAGAGGTAATTGGAAGAAATTTCCTAAATTCAAGGGTGATGGCATGGTACATCCTGATGAACACATCACGGCCTTCATAGCTGCATGTAGTGTTCTGGGAGTTGAACATGAAGACATCTTCATAAGGATTTTTGTTGAGACTTTACAAGATAATGTTGTTGATTGGTTCTATCACCTTCCTGCTGGAGCTATCATTAGCTGGAACATAATGATAACTAAGTTTGAAAACCGTTTCAAACCGGCAGAAGACATGCATGCTTTGCTAGCCAAAATTTCTCAAATAAAGAAGGAATCACAAGATCCCATGAGATAATTTGTGGCTCGATTCAAGAGGTTAATTAAAAAAATTCCACCAGACGCTCAACCTGCAGATCAAATCCAAAAGTGATTCTTCCTAAATGCCCAATTTCTTGAAGTTAGTTATGCATTGAGAAGGGCTAATCTTGCAACATTGGCCAAGGATCAAACACTTGCTGTTAGTTTTGAAGATGATTTAATCATGTCATCTAAGTCTTCTTCTTCCTCCTCTTCCACTCCTGGACCTAATACTGATCCATTGGTACAAAAACTAGCAAATGATCTCATCACCACTAAGAAACAATTGGCTCAGCATGCTCCATATGCAGACATTCCAAGGAGGAATTTTCAGCCCAGAAATCATTTTCTTGCTTCTCAAACAAGGCTAGAGCTTGAAGGACCTCCTATTAAATTCCCTGTCAATGTAATCTGTGAAGTTGAAGAACTAGAGGATGAGGAGGTTAATGAATATTGTGAAGAATTTTTTGAAGAAGTTGATGATGGAACAGACGAACTTGAGGGATCTCAAGTTGATTTCTTCACCACTGAAGGTGTTGATGAAGGAAATGATTATGATGAAGTATTAGTGAACATGAATAGTGAATCATACGTTGTCATGACTCGAGAGAAAACAAATTAGAGGGAGAAAGTGATGCAGCCCACAAAAAAATCTAAGGAGCAGTCGACAACTATCCCTGTAATTATAAAAAGAGGATCTCCTATCCCCATTTCATCCACACCAAAGGTGAGTCCTATCAATTCTGCTACTAAATCTACTTCTTTTTCTCCTAAAACTGATAAGCCTAGAATCCCAAGCGATGATATCCCGTTCACTTCTGGGTCTTTTAATATTATTGATCACCTGAAAAAGACCACGGTTCAAATCTCAGAGGCTGAATATTATCAAACCCATCCCAAGGATTTCGCTAAAATGATTCACTTTGTCAATTCTCATTCTAAAATTACCTCTAAAGGTCTTTTACCCACTCCATCTTCTTTACCACAACCCAATCTAGTAGCTGCTGTCACCTCACCCAATGACAAGATCAAACCATTCTATGTTAGGCTCGATAATTTTTCCATAGACTCAGGGGCATCAGACAATGTAATGCCTACCAAATTATCCCATGCCTTAGGCCTAACTCTCACAATCACTTATGGGTCTTGTTATTCCATGAAGAGTAAGGAAGTACCCCTGGTCAGAAGAATTAAAGATGCACAGGTAGCTTTTGCTACTTTTCCTGAGAAGAAATTTCTGGCTACTATCCTAGTAGTGAACATTCCTCCTTCATATGGGATGCTGCTAATTAGGAACTTCTGTAAGGATGTGGGTGGAGAAATTCAAATGGATTGGTCACATGCCCTCATACCTATTAATGAGAAAATGAAGAAGTTGCTACCTGAGAAGCAGTCTGAGTATATTGTACAAAAAACAGATGATCCCAAAGCAAAAATACTCTATGAGGATATGGGGCATGAAAACTACATGATTATGTCTCTAGAAGAAATCCAACTCCCCAAAGTGTCACCTGAGGATCCTAATGGTGTTTGGATATTAGAGTTTGATGGAAGTTATTCTTCAGCTGGTTCTGGAGCTGGTGTAATATTGGTGTCACCTGAAGGAAGCATTCATCCTTTCTCATTCAAGTCGCAGTTTGAAAATACCAATAATACAACGGAATACCAAGATCTTATTCTTGGGCTTCATGTGGCAAAAGAACAGGGTGTGAAAAATCTCCTAGTTCGTGGAGATGCGGAACTGATTTTCAAGCAAGTTAGAAACCTCTTTCAGGTAAAGAATAGAAGATTGAAACATTACAGGAATTAGGTTTGGGACTCCATTGAATTTCTTAACACCTTCTCCATCGAAGTAGTGCCTAGGGAGAAGAATACCAGGGCTGATTCACTACCAGTCTTGGGGTCATTGCTTATACCTCATCCTGACTTCTCTCAAGATAAGTTTACCATTGAGATGATCCATAGACCCAGTGTACCTGATAATGCAAGTAACTGGAAAATTTTCAGTGATGATCAACACCTGCTTTCTTTCTTAGAACTCAAGGATAATTTCAAACAGTTGTACTTTGAAGGAAGTGAAAATTTACCTCGTGAAAGTGTGCCCTTTACAAAGAAGCCGTCAAAGAAGAAGAGGCAGATCAGGATGGATGTATCAAACTCAAAGGAAACAAGATTCCAAAAGGATTGGTGAGTTTAGAAGAACTTTTTGATAAACATGACAAGTATGTAAAGTTTAAAGCTTCTATTGGACCTCAACAATCAGCTGAATATGAAAAAATTAATATTGGGAGTTCTACTGACCCTAAACTCGTGAACATTGGAAAATTTTGTACACCAGATGAGAGGAAGAAGGTAATTAATATTTTAAATAAGTATAAAGATGTCCTTGCTTATTCCTATGAAGATTTAAAATCCTTTCAACCAAAGGAGATGCAACATTTTATCCCTCTCAAACCTGGAATTAAGCCTTTCAAACAAAAACAGAGGTAGTATAATCCTAAGATAACTGACACGATTTTTCAATAAATACAGAAGTTATTAAAAGCCAACATCATTTTTCCTATTCACCATTCAACATGGTTTGCCCATATTGTGCCTGTTAGAAAGAAAAATGGTGAGATCCGCATCTGTGTCGATTTTAGGAATCTGAATCAAGCTTCTTTAAAGGACAACTATCCTTTACCCATGATGGAGTAGGTCTTGCAAGCAGTAACATGATCCGAAATGTTGTCTATCCTTCATGGCTTCTCAAGATATAACCAGGTAGAAATTAATACCGCAGATCAACACAAAACGGCTTTCACTACCTCTTGGGGTACCTTTGCCTACAAAAGGATGCCTTTTGGGCTCATTAATGCCGGTGCCACGTTTCAAAGGGCTATGGAATTGGCCTTTGGAAGCTTGAAAGGGAAGTGTATTATCATATACCTTGATGACTTGACTATATTTTCTAAAACAAGGATAGATCATTTTCAGCACCTAGAAACAGTTCTTCTGAAATGTAGAGAACATGGAATCTCTTTAAATCCTAAGAAATATGTCTTTTGTGTCATAGAGGGGAAATCATTGGGGCACGTTGTCTCAAAAGATGGTATGAAAATTTATCCTGAGCGAGTTCAAGCTATTCAGAAAATTCCTCTTCCAACCAGCAAGAAGGGAGTGCACTCTTTCTTTGGTAAGATTAACTTTCTGAGGAGATTCATCCCTGATTTTGTAGATCTAACTTTGAATATCTCTCAAATGATGAAAGGAAAAAAAATGTTTGGTTGTTCTCTTAAAGGGAAAGAGGATTTTGAAGGTATTAAAAAGGCCATTGCTAAAACTCCTATTTTAGCGTGTCTAAATTTCAACAAAGATTTTATTATCTATTGCTATGCCACAGATAGCACCATGGCTATTGTTCTGACTCAAGAAGATTCTAATGATCATTAACTCCCAATTGTATTCATGAACTACATTCTAAAAAATCATGAACTAAGATACACCATAATGGAGAAACATGCTTTTGCAGTGGTTAAAGCTATCAAGCATTTTCATTTTTACATTCTTAATTCTCACTCCACAGTATTTGTACCAGATACAACCATCAAGTCCATTCTTACACAACAGGAATTTGGATCCAAGAGAGGCAACTAGGTGGCCAAGGTCTAAGAATATGAACCTAACATCATACCAACCAAGCTTGTCCGTGGAAAAGGCCTGTGTGAACTCATCGCTGAGGGAGCTAGACATGAGTTACTAGAGGATAAGACTGATCTTCCTACCGTTCTATTTCTTGGATCAATTGACGAATGGTACACTGATATCGCACATTTTCTCACCTATGGAGAGTGCCCCTCTCATTTGACTACCAAAGAAAAGAGAGATGTTAAACTAAGGTCATCCCAATATGTTTTGTGGGAAAATGCCTTGTTTAAGCATGGATTGGATGGGAGATTTTTTAAATGTGTGGACAAGGAACAACTGAAGAAGCTACTTTCTAGTTTTCATAATCAGGCATGTGGAGGGAAGTATTCATCAACTGTCAGTGCCCATAAAATACTTCGTGGAGGACATTACTAGCCTACCTTGTTCAAAGATGCATCAAAGTGGGTTGATAAATGTGAAGCATGTTAGACTTTTGTGGGTAGACCCAAGTTGGCCTCTTTTCCCCTTAAACCAGTTGTGATCGAAGAACCTTTTCAACAATGGGGTTTGGATTTCATTGGAACACTTAATCCCTCTTCTAGTGCTGGTCATACCCATGTATTAAGCACCATAGATTATTTTACCAAGTGGGTAGAAGCCATTCCAGTAAAGAGCTCTACTTCAGAAGTAGTATGCAGTTTTATCAAAGAAAACATCTTGGTAAAGTATGGTGTGCCAAACAAGATCATGACAGATAATGATTCAAATTTTTCTTCAACCAAGATGATGGATTTTTGTTATGGATATGGCATCTCCCTAGCTCACTTCTCAAATTATTATCCTCAGGGGAATGGACAAGCAGAATCAACAAATAAAAATCTAGTGGCTATACTAAGGAAATTAGTTAATGAGTCCCAACGGAACTGGCACAAGAAACTCTATGATGCTCTTTGGGCAGATAGGATCACACATAAGAGAGCCATTGGGATGTCTCCTTTTCAGGTAGTCTATGGAGTGGAAGCTCAATTACTAGTAACAGTGGAGCTACCAGCCTTGCATCTAATGAAGGCCATTGAAGACACTAGTTTAAATGATTCTCTTGATAAGAGGATCATGTACCTCTACAAATTGAATGAGGACAATTTGAAAGTTGTTGATAGGATATTTTCCCACCAACAGAAAGTAAAGGTCTTATTTGATAAAAAGGCCAGGTTCAAAGATTTCAAAGTTGGAGACATTGTTTTATTGTGGGATAAAAGGCATGAACCTCGTGGCAGCCATGGCAAGTTTGATTCCCTTTGGCTCGGACCTTTCAAGATCAAGCACTTTGCTGGTAAGAATTCTTTTTACCTTGATTATATGGATGGTTCTTCTCTCCCACTTCCTTATAGTGGGCAGTACCAGAAATTGTTTAAGTCATAGGTTATTAGGAGGTCCTTTATATATTCTGTATAGTGTGTTTTCTTCTTTCCTTCCCTTGTTTTTGTGTGTTGTTTGTTTGGAGTGTTGTCTTCTGTATTGGTTTTCTTTTGACTCCATGGCCCAATGGATAAGGTATTCATCTACTTCCCCTATTTTCTCTAAATTCTTGCCTTGTCTCATTCTTTTTAACTTATGCCAAGTCATCCCCAGAAGGAGCCAGCTGCTGTCCACTCAAAATTTCCCTGCTTTTGAGAATTGAAAATTTTCAAATTAAACGCCTTCTCTATTGTCCTAGTAATACGAAAAGTCAAAAGATTGAGAAAAATATACGTTTTTGGGTCTTTTTGTGTGATTTCGGGTCTACCAGACATTTTTGTCCCAAGTGTCCCAAGTTTGTTCAGGCCCCGTGTTCGGCGATCAACCGATTTACCCGAAGTCCCTTTCTTTTGGGCCCATCAGAACTTTTTGTCCCAGGTGTCCCAAATTCACCTGGGCTTATTGTTCCCTTTTCGTATGATTCAGCCAAATCGCGTACTCTGCGTACTTTCATCCCTCATGTTAGAGAAGCATTTGTGCATACTTTTCCCGATCGCCCGTTTCGGCTGAATCGCGCTTTCGCATCCCGCGTGTCCCAAATGAACCAAAGGCCATTCAAGTTAATTTTTCTTGCTCTTCACAAATATCTTGCTTTCCAAGTTGGTAGATGTGTATTTAATGTGCATTAATTGTCTTTCTCTCTCCCAAACGGCTATATAATGAACTACCCCCTATGTTTTTTACACACTGCTTTCTTGCTATCCATTTCTCATACCTTTGTGATCAAAATTTCTGCATCCATACCCATTTCCTCTGTAATTTCATTTCAATTCCAGATTGCAACCTTGGCTCCTCAAATTGCTAAGAACATGAAGATTAAATTCCAAGGCCAGGAGCAAGTCTCACCGCTCAAGTCTGTTGTTCCTGATATCGGACACTAGCAATCGCAACTTCAGAAGGGTGAATGATGCTTTCACCATGTACATTGTCAGGATTCTAGAGAGTGACACAGTGAGGATATTTTCTGATGAAGCTATGAATCTGATATCACACTACGGTGCCTACTTCATCCAATTTCAAAAATTTTCCTATATAAGGCTTGCAGGCTATGAGAGCACTCCTCTCAAGCTCCCCATGTTCTGCAATGATAAAATGGCCTTGATAGAAGTATGTAAACAATTGGAAAAGTTGCATAGAACCTACAGGGATAAGAAAATTACTAGCTTGCACTTCCCCATCACTTTGGGAAACTACACCTACAAAACAACTCTAGATGCACAAAACATAGAAAGAGTCTTAGCTCACATCACTGTCCATTTCATCAAGCCAAGAACTTTTTTTGATTTGAAGAAGTTATTTGAGTAGAACATCAAGATCACTTATCATCATAGGGCAGACACAGAGGACTATTGGGCTGACTGTACTGATGATTTTGAGGTAAGGAGGAGACACTATGGCAGATTTTCTCTTAAAATAATTCAAGAGCTTAACCTATACCAAGTTCCTGACGGGCTCCAGGATGATAATTCTGACCTGTACTCATATGAATATGATAATGTGGTCAAACACACTACCTTAGAGGATTTGGATTGGTTTAAAAAGGAGAAGGACAATCTGGCAAAAATCCTAGCTCCCGTCTTGGTAAGAACCAAAATCTGGTTTGATAAGAAAGTCTGTGAGCTTAGAAGGCACTCAGGGGAATTCTCCTCCAAGGATACTCCAACACCAAGAAGGTATGCATTGACACCCAGTTCAGAAGCACATGTGCAGACCCCTCCTGCTTCATCAACTCAAGGTCACACAGTCTCCACTCCTTCCTCATCCACCCAAGTATATCAGAAGAAAGTCAAGGAGGTTAAGAAGGAACCTATTGAAGAAGAGCCTACAGTGAAGCATTCTGAATTTCCCTCAGGTCCAGAGAACATTATTTTTCTCAGTGAAAGTGAAGAGAGTGAGGTGCTAGCTCCCATGAGTGCCCCTGAAGCCCTGATAGATAAGGAGAAATAATTCTAGAGCACTGAACTTCCAAGCACCGATGATTCCTCCGCACCAGAAGTCCCAAGTGCCCCAAGTTCCCCACTCATATCTCAACTAGAGGCAACAAAGTGCAAACCTTGGGTGCCATAAGTTCTCTGTCTCTTGGTCCTCTTGCCCCACCTGCTTCTTCCTCCTCCTCTTTTGCATGGGTGCAGCCTCTTGTTGACAGTAGGAAGAGAAATTCTTCCTCCCGAATCTCGGGACCCAATTTTGATGTTGTGGCGGCCTTATTAGGTAATACTCCTCCTACTCACGCCAAAAAATCTAGAACTACCTCTAGGATAGTGTTTGATGATCATGGCCAACAATTCCTAGAGATAGCCAAGCCTAAGGTAGACAAGCCAGAGCAAGATTTGCAAGCATCTGACCTTGAGATCTCAAGAATTCCCATGGGAGAGTCCACCCCTGAAAGTGAGATCCACAATCTTTAGGAAATAGTCACTAGAGTCATTGGGAGGGTAGAGAAAGGACAGCAAACCATAGATAATTTGGAGGAGTAGGCTCAGATTCTTACAGGTTTCATCAAGTCACTGCTATCTAAAGATAAAGTTCTAGATCCTACCCCATTGACTACTCTTCCACCACCTGTGATTCTCAGCCAAGATGAAGTGCAGAGTAACAAAGATATGCACAAGTATTCCATCTATAGAAGGGCTATGGAGGCCATGGTGGATGATATGCTTGTTGCAGGATTGAATTTCATTGATTAAGCCTTCAAACTCCACAAGAAGGTGAACAATTTGCAACATAAATTCTCCTCCACTATTGGGAACATAGATAAATAACTTAAACTTTAGAGTAGTTGTATAGTAGACCTTCACCTCATGGGACAAATTAATGAGAATATTTTAATGGCAAGCAAGGTCTTCGATGATGCAAAGGATAAATTGTCAAAATCATGGGCGTACAATGTGGAATGGAAAATCAAGGTGTTAGAAGAAGCTTCGGGAGAATTGAAGAATAGCTGGCAGAAGGGTGAAGCCTTCAAAAATTTGGTAATATCTTCTTTCAAAGACATACATTGCTATCTCCATGATGAGGCCTCTGGTGCATCCCTCTCCATGCAAGAAATCAAAGTCAATTCATAGCTTTTGTCAAAGGTAATCTGTTCAAGGAGAGTTCCATTTCTAAGGAAAAGATGAAGGAGATCTGCTCTCTTCAATCTGCTATAGAGGAAGCAAATAAATATTATCATACTCATGTTGAATTCGACAAAGAAATGGAGAAGTGCCTCGGATTTTGGACTCAGTCCACTGCCAACACATCAGTCCCACGAGGCAGAGACATAGCAGAGGCATTGAAAATATTCAGACAGCGGATCCTAAATTCAGTGGGCCCCTCTCAATCATGAACACCTGTCTTCTTCTCCTGATTCTTCTCTTTTCTTCCTTTCTTCTCGGATTTAATGTAATTAGTTGGGGTATTGCGATTAGCAGCCCTTTAACTAAAGCATTAGTTAAAATAAGTAGTTACCAAGGATAACTAATTTGTAAACTATATAATGGCCTCTCCTCTCCATTTTTGAAGAGGGAACTTGGCTTATTTGTGAAAGTGTAAAGAAATCATAAAGAAATCAATACAAAAGGATTTCCATTCTTTGTCTATCTGATTCTTTTTATTCGCAAGCTATCCATTAAATATAATTATATCATTTGTCTACATTATGCTGAGAAGCTTTGTATTCTTGTAGATGTTATTCATAGAACTGTGTGTCTTTTCAAATTTCATCTTATTAATGTGGGTACAAATGATCTTATTCCAATTCACTGTATTCTTGCACGCATAAGGAATTATTCTGTCATCTACAATTCTGGATGGTGCCTTTTTGCTTATTTCCACATTTTCATTCCTTTGCTTTTTGTAATTGGTGATATATTTAGGAAACACTTTTATGATATCCAAGTTCCATAGTGAAACCACACTTTGTACATGTGTAAATAGGTTCATTTTTGAATAAGGGAACCTCTCCCACTAAAGAGGAGGGACTTCTTGTCCCCTGACTGCTGCTCTTCTTAAAGTTCCTTTTCGATGACCAACACACATAAACTCTTAAAACCATGAATGCACAAAAATATTCAGGCCTCATAGAAAATTGGAGTGAAATGATGAAGAATGAAGAGAAAAATCGATATTTTTGCCAGATAATCGTGAAGTCACCCGATCGAAAAATCCTCATATCTTGTAAGATACAAGTCGGATTGAGATGCCCTCGTTTGTAGAATTCCTCATTTTTAAAGTTGATAAATATCCAACAAACAAGAGGTGAAATGGTGCTCATTACCATTTTCTCCAACAAAACCCTCACTTCGTGCATTGGCTCACATTCGTCGAATTTCCCATCATTTCAACAATGGAAATGAGCTAAAAACTTGCACATGAGTTCCAAATGAAAAACCTATTGCAATAGAGCTGTTTTCATTGCAAATGGAGACAAAAACAAGACCTGCAAATTTCAAGTTCCATTAATGGCCGCCATGACAGCTCTGTGCCTTAAGCTATTGCCAGGTCAAAATTTCAAAATTTATTTCCAGGCATTCTAGTGGGGAAAACCGTATGAAATTCATAGGGTGATCATAACAACAAGAAGAGTCCAAAAAAGTATCTTCCATCGCAAATCGAGCACTAGAAACACACTTTCTAAAAATAGTAAGTTTTCCTATACATGCTTGCTATTTTTGGCAAGTCTTCATCAAAAGTGGCTATGGAAAGAGCAATGTGCATTGAAGATATCCAAAAGGATAGAGTGATTATCTAGAGTAGAAAATAGTGGAAATGAACATTTATTAAAAATAGTAAGTCACACTCAAAGGGAAATTTTGGCACAACGGGACATTCAGAACATGGTTACATTTGGAGCTTTCCATCAACGAGGATCAACATAATTCATTGGGAGACATAGCCTCTTCTTCTTCTCTCTCTCTTTCTCTCTCCTCTTCCCCCCCAAGTTTCTCTCACTTTCAAATTTTCTAATTCTTTGTTGGGGTTTGCACTTTTTGATATATCTTTAAGTCACTTAAAAGTGACTTTATAAACATAATGTAAATTAAGTCACCTTGCTATTATAAAAGGGACTTAAATATTTAAAGTGGAATATGAACAGTCTTAAGTCATATTGAGGTATTCAAAAGGTCATGAGGAAGATGAAGAGTCATATTCTATTCTATAAATTGTAAAGCCATTCCCATTTCAAAGGGTTACCAATTAATCTTGTAGACTCAAGAGTGCATTGTACCTAGAGAAAGCAAATGAGATAGCCATTTTCTTCTACTCTCTTCCCCTCTCAAATTTCTTCCATTCCCACATTATGTAAAACTTTGATTTGAGTAATCAATACAAGAAGAAGGAGTTTCTAGCTTTCTTTTACTAAGGGGTTTCTCGATACTTGGTGAGTGGTGAATTATATTTGTTCTTGTTGCTATTCGTAGAGTTTTTTCTTCCAATAAATGCATGTGTTGAAGTTTCTAACTAGTGTGTGTGCAGGAATCTGATTTTCTACCTGCAGCATTAGTTCTCCTACCTCTTTTCTCACTACCCTTTCCTTCTCTATAGACGAAGACTTCCCTAGTAAGAGATTGCTAGCTTTTCCGTAGGGTCAGTGGAGTGCCCCTGTTGAATCCTTGGTCGAAAGACCACCACAAAAATCCACACTTTCTCCAACATGCACATACGGCAGCTGCACTAGTTAAGTAGAGGGACTTAGATTCCCAGAGCATTGGTAAGAAATCCACAAGTTTGTCCACCAGATAAATTTTCTCGCCAATGAGATGAAAGGTATATTTTTATTAGTTGACACACACTACCTCACACTAATGTCCCACATTGGATAAATTATATACTTTATAGTCAGCCCACTATTCTTGCGTGAAAAGACATGAAGAAACTCATATCAGGTTGTCTTAGATCACATACACACTTGCACACATACACTAAAAATAACTACATGAGGGTTGAACCTTCTCTAGGACATATACAGAAACACTTAAATTTTTTGTACAAGTTTTGATATCCAAGGGTAGCACAACCTTTTCACACACAACTTTTCCCATTTTTATCTAGTATTTTATGAAGATTATAATAGGTATCTAGGGTGTCTACATTGTTTTATGTATGATTACATGTTGTGCCAAATTTTTGTGAATAAGAGATGCATTTAGCAAAGCAAATTTCGAGATAAGTAAATGGCACAAAATGATACACAACCTCACAATAAATATGTCCAAGACCATATAATACCATTGACGAGCATATAGAATAAGGAAAAGACAATTCAATTGTTGGGTGTTCCTACTCTAAAGGACTTCCAACATGCAATATCTTAAATGAACAATCTTATGTCCCTTATCAACTTTTTTTCCTAGTATGTACATCTAGATCTCCTGTCTTCCACTATGTACAACTAAGTCTTCATCTCCTCACATGTATTTGAGCTATTTTTCTATGATTTATCATTGTGATCTAAGTATTAATGTGTTGTTCTAATTATGCATGGTTAATTATAAATTATTTAGTTCATAATAACCTCCTATAACAAACCCTTACATCATATATTTTGTTTTACACATTTCATTTACATTCATGTCTATAGTTAGCATGTAAACATTCAGTTAATGTGTCTCTTGAGTCAAATCTATCACTTTTATCGAAGCTTGATTGGACTTTGGTTTCTCCTTCCTCGTTAATTTTAGATATATCAATATTCTAGTCCATGTATTAGTATTCAATTAGTATTCCATTCTATTGTATGATCTAAAAAAAGATATTCACACTTTCCTTGCGGTTTAATTTTTGGTCCTCCTCTTTGGGTTTATTTCTAAGGGTTACGATTAGCCATCCTGCATTTTGTTGCATATCTATCCATGAATGAATCCAATTTTAAAATTAGTGGTTTTTTACATATTTTTGAAAATATGAGGGAAATTGATGTGAGAGCATAAGCTTTGAAGGCTATAACTTTATATCTGACAATTGGAAATTGTCTTGAAATTTCCCATGTTAGTAGATATTGATAAGTAATATGCCACGGTAAATTTTTCCACAAAATTTGTTTCAATTTTGGCTTCGGCATATTTTCAGGGCCGACTTTCTTCGTCTAATGATCTAAAATTGACTCTAAACATTTTTTTTACATTTATCTAGAATTTATATTTTTATTAATTTTTTCTATGCTTTATATAATAAGTTAAAATTTGGCACGATCCTTTGTTTGTGAAGGCATTATTTTTATGCAAAATTTGGGGACCATCCGACGTGTTATTCTAGTAGGTCATTTTTGGCATTTTAGGTTTTTGGCATTTTAGGGGGTTTTAGAGCTAATGTGAAATAAAAGAAAGATTGTAAATATGTAAAAGATTAGTGTGGATTCCAAATTGAGAACAAAACTATTTTTAAGCTGCTTGTTTTTTTGCAAACAATTTGTGCATGTTTTGGAGGTATTTCAACCTCTTGTAGTTGTTTTAATATTGGTAAATAGTTTTTTGAAAGTGGACTATACCCTTGTGTACAAAAGAAGGCCTAAAAGCCGGAATTTAAGAGAGAGGAGCAGAGAAGCTAGTAGCAAAGCACAATAAGTTACAGCAAATGTAACAACGATTTGCCTAGAATCAGCTATACAAACGAGACTTAACAACAAAACAACGTGCAAATCATAACAGCAAGCCTACAGCCAAGAAGTTTTGGAATAACTTATCAATAAGTTTGACCAGCAAAAGTAGTCGTTTTACTACTTCTTGATGCCGCTATAGATCAATTTCTCAAAAAATCTCTTATCATCTTATTTCCAAGCATTTGATACATGCCCAGCGTGGTCATATTTAGCAGCATCCATTCTTATCGATGCTCCTCTCTGGTTCTATTTGCATCTCTTTCTCATATGCCCCAAAGTGTAGCCGGGACACCGCTATAGTTGTATGAATTACATCTTCTTGCATGACCTTCGATGAACTCCTCGATGGCCCATACACAGGCTGTCAATATTATCACTCATGCCTAGTCCTTCATCTTCCCTAGGCGGGAGTCTAAGTGAGGTCAGGGATCCTAATTGTCATAACATGTCACTCAGATCTGGCTATTGCCAATGCATTATCTTCCCCCTCAATGCTTTGTTCTGCCTTTTTTCTTAATCAAGGTTTATTAACCTCAGTCAAAGTCAGCAATTTAAGCTCAGCCTCTAAGGCCTCCAATCTTCCTATGGACTAGGGTTATCCGTTGTGATCGATCATCATATATATATATCTATATATATATATATATATATATATCATAGTGTGGATACTCAAGCTTTTTACCACAATTTTTGCAATTTAAAAATTACTAGTTTTAGTAACAAGGAAATAATTAAAAAAATGTAAAATTATTTGCAAATCCACTAAGGATATTCTAACTTCTAATCACAATGTGTACATCTATATACATACTCCTCAATCTTGGTTTTAAGGATAAACTTAAAACTTTTGTCCTACAAATGATAGATGTGATACGTTTTATTATTTTGATGACTATAGATTATTTTCCTAAAAAGAATAAAAATATCATATTATTCTAATAAATTTGGTATTGACTATTATTTTTACCGCATCATAAATAACTTTTTTATGATTGGAACTAATTTTTCAAAAACATTTTATTCTATATGATCTAATAGATAACTCATTAATAAATTTGTATGTTAATTAATCTCTTGTCGCCTTGATATATCTTAAAAGATAGACAGGTACAGCATTATGTCAGTTATTTCATGGAATTAACATCCTTGATAATGTGAAAATGACTGTTAGTGATTTCCGGGATCCTAAAGAAACAAAACATGTCAGCATAAGAACTAAAATTGTCACGCATTTGATACAATCATATCTAATAATGGTTCTACAAATTATCCTAATCATGTTTATTCTAGTCAAAGTAACAATGAGGTATCCACTTGTAATCTTCCCATGACTATTCTTATTGGTCAAATGTGCACAATACTTTATACTAAATGAAAAAAATTCAAATATGAAAGCAATGCATCCTTAAGAAGAGAAAATCTTAGTGAAAGAATTACATCATACTATTACGCAAATAATAAGTGCAAATTCAATTTATGAATACCGAGATCAAATATCTCAAGGAAAAGATAGCACATCTAAAGGATACTCTAACTTCTAATCAAAATCACATCTATATACATAATGATCAATCTAGTTATAAGGATAAATGAAAACAATGTCCTACAAATAGTACCAGATTTATGATTTCATATGATCATTATAAAGAACGTGATGAATTTGATATTCATTACTCTAATAGTCATGATGAAAAAATTCATATGTTCTATGATCATCAACATACACTAAATTTTAATTGCATAGACGATAATGATTATGGTATTATCTATATGGGTATTCGAACATACTGATTTGATGGTTCTAAAGGCATAGCTAGACAATCATTTCTTATTACAAAGGCTAATAAGAAATGAAAATAGGTCCAACCATGTGACACATGTAACTATATTTTAAAGAAAGGGTTTCTAAATAAACATACACCACAACAAAATATAGGAAAGAGGATACTTAAATAAAATCATTACTTTATTATCAACATCTTTCCACTAAGCATAAAAACACTTAATTTGTTAAATATTCTAATTATACATCAATATAATATAGCATAAATCAATAAAAGTTTGTCCCCAGAGTCTCAAGTGGCCACAAATCCTCTATTTGGTTAACTTATCCATCAAGACACATCATTGGACTCCACACTCTATCAATAGTCATCTAATATTTACTAATGAATAATCCCTTGTCTAATACCGAGGGGTATATGAGGATATCCCTTATTTCTTACAAATGGGTTTCCTTGCACTAGACATGTTCCTTTTTACTATAGTAAATGTGATGCTTCTAATATTTTTACAAATACTTTTTATGTTATTCTAATCCATCACATGTTATGTTAAATTAAAAAACAATATCAGACCAATTCAATCAAAATTAGTGTCATGAAATAAAATAAAATCACTATTAGTAATTTTCTATATCATACTACTTCTAATGGGTTATTCTTTCTTGGATTTTATATCAAATACATTTTCAATCTCATAGACTTTATTCCAAATTATTTGTACTCTATTATTACATACTTTAGGCTTACAACTCCTTCACCTTATGGGTTTGTCACACCTCTTATTGAATCATGTATTTGATATTTATGTTGTTACCCCTTACCTATATATAGTTATTTTTAAATATACACAAGAGTTTAAATAATCACATAATACAAAAAAATTCACATAGTGGAAACAAAAACATATTTATTCACGATTTATGTGGCTAACTTATTGATTTATATATATATGTTACTTTTCATATTTATTTAATTGGTATCATAATTTTTCAGATAATTTCTACACACATATATTGAAATTGAGGTAGCACACACAAACATTGATACACAATCAGATATATTGGCTTAGTCCCTTCTCAATGAAACAAATTTATTGGGGAATCTACTGCACTTATGTACATGCAAATTTTAACAAAGCTACCAAGGTATGTAGGGCCTAAGCTGATCCTCTTGGAGTTGTCAAGGAAACTGATCACTTACCATGAGAGGTGCATGAAGAGAAAGGAAGGAGGAACCCCATTCCCCCTTACAGTTGGCCGATACACCTGCACCACACTAGCCAAGGTGTAGGAAATGTATGCTGAGCTTGAATTGCTGAATCTAAAGTACAACTTCCCAGTAAGGCCCATGTTTGATTGTCGGAGTTACCTCCCAAAGGAAAAAATTGATCCCATTCATGTCCCTTAGATCGAGGACATCTACATCAACCTGACACATAAAATAGATCTCAAGAAAATGGATCACTCCTAACTAGCTCTGGCAGAGATCGTCCATTATGGCATAGACATCATTCCAAAAGGATTCCAAGAGCTTGATCAATAAATTGATCAAGTTTACCTTGACACGGATGGAGACGATTGGCTATTCACAGAGATTGATAGAGCCAAGGCACCGAAGACCATTTAGGAAAGAGTCAAACCCACATTGCAGCACAATGAAAATTGGTGCAAACAGAATGGTCTCACCTACCTTGGAGTAGATTTCTCTGCTTCTCCTTCAGGTAGAGCACCTCCAAGGCTGGCCCAGGTGCCAAAAGGAAAAGGAAAATATAAGGAGGGAGAACCAAGAAAATAGGAAGAAACTTCTGAAATCCCTCCTACTACTTCTGAGAAGCAAATGGTCGACCTGGTGTCTCTAGGTAAAGAAGAAGAGAACACCAAAGTTTCAATGGATACATCCACCCAGGACATTATCCCAGCTATAACCACTGAGGTACCCACCATTCCTTCTTCCACTCCTCCTCCCTCTTTCGTTGAAGCATCTATTCCAATGGATGTTTCTTCTTCTCTCCCTTCCTCCATTCCATCTCCCACCTCTTCCATCTTCTCTTCTTTTGCGGATTTATCACCCAGTGTTCCCTCCATCCCTTTACAGATCCCTTCCACCTCCATGATCTTCTCTTCTCCTGTAGTAACTCTAGGCCCTACAAGCAACAACACATTGGAATCCTTGTCAATGCCACCACCAAGTGTCTCAACATTCTTCCCTGCAGCCTCTTTATTTGCTTCCCCTTTTACAATCGTTTCTTCCTCTGTTCCCTCTACTCCTTCTCCCATAAGCCCAAGCTGGATTTCTAACCATCTGGGTCAACACAAGAGAAAATTTTCCATAGCACCCATGGACTTATCTGTCATTCTAAAGAAGGGACCCAAGAAGCAGAAAGGTATAACTCACTTCTCTAAGAGCGTTTCGGGAGAGAGATTCATGGAGATTGCATATCTAGATCCCACCAAAGAAAAGAAAGATCTGTCTCCTACAGAATTTATAATGACCCAAGTCACGATGGGAACCTCATATGAAAGCCTACAAGGAGAGGCCCTTATCTACTGTAGATGCTCTTTGTAAAAAAGGTTCAAGGAAGCAAAAAAGGAGAATAGAATACTCAAGGAGAAAAATAAACAATCTCCTCCAAGCATTGTAGATAATGGGCAACACTCCACCTGTCCACCCGCCACCCAAACCTACTGAAGTTCTCAGTTAGGATAAGAGAAATGAATATGACAAGATTGGTGAACAAGGTGCGGTAGTATCATCTTGGATAGAGAGAATCCTCAGAGATAGTGAGGAAATGATCAAGAAATACACAACGCTCTACCAGGATATTGACCAGGCAAATAAAGAGCTACAAGCAGTAGCAGAATCCATCTCCGAGGAGTTAGACAATGGCAGATTACAACATGAATCATTCCAAGTAATGGATAATTGTTCAGCTGATGACCTATTAAAGGTTGGTGTCATCGATCACCTGCGAGCACATAATAAAGCTCTCATCTCTTTATATTATCGGGTTGATCAAATGGAATTTATCATGGAGAGGATAGATAAAATCAAGGACGAAGCCCTGGATGCAAAATACAACATGGAGTAGATGGTTACAAAGATGTCTCCAGGGATGATCACTGAGTCATTCACCTTGAGGGAAGCAGACTATGTAATCCAGCTCTTCAAGGCTATCACAACCCAATGTTTGGCACTAGAGGTCACTTTTGACCGAGAGTCTATCAATAACCTTCTGGCTTGCCGCGATTTCTTTGGATTCTTGATCGATGCATGCGAAGAGTATGTCGGATTACCAGAAAAGCTCAAAAATGAAAAGGAAACTTACGAAGTCATTAGCGACCATTTCAATGGTCTAGATCATAATCAAATTCAGGAAATGATCAACACATTTATGGAATACCGAGCTCATTGTCACATTGCCTCTCCTGATCAGAAGCAAGACACTCTGTTCAAGCAAAGAGATGGTGATGATTAGTGTCTCCTCTTGTGTATGCTTTGATCATTTTTGTAAGAATATTTAAAAATTATGTTGGCATTTACGATGATATCATTCTGTGTTCCATCATGGGATGTTGTCATCTAAAAGCTCGCCCAAAGTCCAACTTTTGACTTTTTAGATATTTTGTAAATATCTTGTAAGATATTTTGTAAATAGTGGTTGGTTTATTTTTGTCTTCTTTCTCCTTCTCCTTCTATAAATACTGGAATACTTGTTGTATTCCAAGTGGACATTTTTTGTATGAAAAAAAGAATGAAGAAAGAAAGTTCTTTTTTTTTGTAACAGAGAAATATTAATACATATATTCAGAATTTGTGCTCCATATGTGTGTTATTTGCATCAGATATTTTTAAAGTTAGATATATGTTTTTATTTTGTTGGATTAATTCTTGTTATCATCATATGTTCATTAGTATTTCTTTATTTTTTTTATGCGAGTAAGTTTGGCTCTGTTTACTACCAGCCCAAAGCATAACACCTCTGACCTTTCTGTCTTTGGAATTCATTTATTTTCTCCCTTCAGATCTACCCTCCTCTGTTCTCTCCCTCTTGCATTTCTATTCATTGTTGGAACTACCTCTATTGGGATGAGATCCTAAACCCCCTAAAGTTAGAATAGTGTAGATTTACATAGATTCCTGCTTGATAGAATAACAATAAACCAGTTTCACTTTGCTATCTCAAAGAGGGACTATGCTCTACACACTGTTGGCCTGTTTCCCCATGATCTGCCTAACCGACAGATTTTCAAACCAACATGGTCAAAACTGTATAATTCATGTACATATCATAGTATGGTCTTGAGCTTGTTGGGAATTCCTACCTCAAGGGGAGGTTCTCAGAAATTTTGAATAGTTTATATTATTTTATCTATCTACAAAAAATTGGTACAAATTGAGACATATATGACACAATTTAGATTTTAGTATAGGGGGCATGAGTACTTTGTTCCTTATCCATTATGTTAGAGTAAGTATTTACCTTAGCTCATGTTCACCTAGGTATTGTATTTACCTTTATTGTATTTATCCTCAACCACATATGTGTGTGGATATTTATTTTTATTTATTTAGATATTAGGGGGATATTATCTAGTTGTTAGGTATAGTTCTTTCCTTGAACTATGGTATTGACTAGTTCTTTCCTTGATTTATGGTATTGACTAGTTCTTTCCTTGATCTATGGTATTGACTAAATCCCTGATATCTAGTTCTCTCCTAAATCTATGGACTTAACTAGTTCTTTGATGACTAGTTCTTTCCTTGATTTATGGCTTGATCTGCAACCTTGATTGGTTCTTAGATTGTTATTCCTTGCCTATATAAGCAAGGCCCATTCTCACTGTATTTCATTGAGTTCCATAATAATATATGATATTGCTGCTCATTTGTTTGCAAAGGTTTATGTAAATTTATTCTGGTAAATTACTTTCATCTTATTGATCATGGTGTTTGATTAACATATAGTGTTCTTGGGTTGGTACGATCTGGTTATCATCCCTTTTATAGTTATCCGAGTTTATAGGATGATTGTTGTAATGTTCTTATCGCATGCTATTACTATTGCATTGGTGGGACTAGACATTTATTTTTATATGTCACTATAATAATCAGACTTAACTATATATTGCTGTTGCATGCATATTTCTGCATTTCCCAGGGCTTTTAACCATCGGTTATTTCACACTGATCCTCCTCATATTGACTGTACAAGTTTACAAATTGTGTTATGACCATTAAAAATGTGTTCTTACTCGTTTTCCCCTTATACTACATAAAACTTGCAGATAGTCTTCAATTGACATGGAAAAAGCTATTGATAATTCAGAAATATATTTGCTATGGATCACCAACATGATATCCATTTACCATGAAGATACAAAATTATTGCTCTGAAAAATAAAATTAGCTGATAAAAAAGTGAAACCCCCCCAGAGATAGTATAGATGATTAACAAGAATTGTGCAACCATACATAGCACAAAAGATCCTAAGGTACTGGTAATATGAAATCTTACAAGCTCATCGCAATCTTCCTAGCAGGTTCTAGAACTCAAGCACACATATTCTTCTTATAATTGTTTATGTTGAAGGCAAGAGCATTTTATTATGTTTTAGTGGAAACTAAAATAAATAGTAGAGCATAATATTGAAAAGCTTGTATCTTTTCATCGGTAACAATTTTCAATTCTATTTTTTTGTAAAAGCTTCTTTTTTTGGTTTATATGTAGGCAAAAAAAAAAAGAAATATTTCTATGCAAGGAAATATGGTACTTTTAGAATTAAAAAATGGTCTATAATTATAAACTTACACCAACTTGGAAATACTGAGTAAAAAAGAATAAAAATGTATAGAATCTTGTACACATTGTTTTCAGGGTCTAAACCATCCCCATAGTTCTTGCATTTATTATAAAGAAATGTAATGCGATAAGCTACATTATGCACTTTTGAATTATATTATGTTTGAGTCATTAACAACTACATAATTACCACAAATGTCGTAGAATTATACCTACTAATATCTTACTTTGCTTTACTGGGCTTTTTCATTCTTTTTCCTATTCTTGTTCATTGGAAGAATATGACATATCTCAGCTACAATTGCAAATGATTTTAGTGAGGGACTAAAAAGCCATTGTGGAATCTGATAGTATCAAAACGTATGAATTCGAAAACATTCAAATCTCCTTTCAAAATATTGGAGAAATTTGAGTATTTATTTGGTAAGGTGGATCATATGAGAGCCATGCACCTTGAAATTGAGATCAACTCTCTTAATCACATGTCATTATAAATATTTTCCAACGATATTATAGTTACTCCGCCCATCGAACCAACAACATATGAGGGATTTCAATTGACACTTAATTACTTTTGTATGAACCATTTCACAGATATTGAAACTAACAATATGAAAGTGTGTTTACTCATGATATCCAATTTGTAGGAATTGGGACCATAATTCAAAGACTTTCTTCTACCATGTTCTCTAGCATGTCCCATGCACTTACATGATCCATATTGCCAAATGTGGCAGAAGAAAGTAATATAATACAGTGAGACAGATGAAGAAGGCATAATAGATATGGAACAATGGGAATTACTGTCACCTTGAGTCTACCACCATTCAACAAGGTACTAGTTAAATATAAATTATCTAGGGACATGGTTGAAAACTTCGAGACCTTGACACCAAATGCAATTGGAACTATTGTCCAGCTACAAAATGACTCTAAACCAAAGGAAAACAATTCTAAACCCAAGGAGTCTTCTAAATCCAAGAATAAGTCTAGCCTTTTTTTCTCTTTTTATGGGAGTACTGGTCATGAAGAACATAGGTGTTATAAGTGAATGCAAACCTTAGAGGATGTAGCCAACAACAAACACAAAACATGTTGTTCTATAATACTCAACTCCACCTCCTTATAATAAGGGACATGGAAAAGTCACACCTAATCAAAAGAATTGTATCAGGACACTACATTAGTCTTTCTACTTGTAGACAGTTTGTGACTACCACTTCTTACTTCTCAACATGTATTGTAACATTCCATATCCAATGCCACAACTATATATTTTACTAGGTTTTAATTCCAATTGACAACATTCAACCACTACAGGTTGGCAGAGTGCTATTACGCTTTCTTTTTATTGAGGGAAAATGATGCACATGCATTGATGGTGGTAGTATAAAGATGCATTGAGATGAGTCCTAACATAGGACCATGAACTGTTAGATGTACATCAAATTTTTCAGTCTGGCCAAGGATGCAACAATGACTCCCAAACCGCATGTGTGGATAAAGAAATTTTTGGAGTGCTGCTCAATCATACTAGTTGCTCAAGGTATTGTTGATCAGCTACCCCTATCTAGATTATGTGTCACTTTGAGGGTTTTGATGACAATTAATCTATAGGGACAAGATTGGTTTCTCATGTAGATTCTGAGAGAAAGCTTTCGCATGAAATATTTGGACATCTCAATTACATATATTTTAGGGAGTTAAGAACTCATGGTATTGTATATGGTCTTCCTAGATTTTCTTGTCTTGAGGGAGTTTTCTCTAGTTATGCATTACAGAAACAACACCAAGATCCTTTTCCTAAGAATTTTTTTAAGAGAGTTTCTACATGACTTGAGCTTGTGCATAGTGACTTGATGGTTTTTCCTACCCCCTCTTTCAATGGAGCTAAATATGCACTTACCCTTATTGATAATTTATTGAGGCGTACTTGGGTTTATTTTCTCAAGTACAAAATTTATGTTTTTTCACACTTAAAAGTATTCAAAGCTTTGGTCGAGAAACAATCTTCGAGTTGCATAAAGAAACTTCACACTAATAATGGGGGGAGTAATTTAGTAATTAGTTTTATATTTTTTTGGCAACTCAAGGAATTATTCAAAAACACTATGTTCCTCATACTCCATAAGATAATGGATTAGTAGAATGGAAGAATAGAACTTTGAAGGAAATGGATAATTTTCTGATGCATTCTATAGATTTTCCTCCTATCTATTGGGAAGAAGTAGTTAATTGTGCTAACTACATTCAGAATCATACACCACATAGAGCACTTGAGCATTTGACTCCAAAGGAATCTTCATCCAACACTATGCCAGATGTCTCATTTTTTTTGAGTTTTTTGGTACCATGCTTGGGCCTTTAGGTCAAAGAATAAAAGGAAATGTTTTGATAAGAAGAGAAAACCCTTGATCTTTGTACCGTATTGTGAGGACATGAGAGCTTATCTACTTCTATATTTTTATACTCATGACATTATTGTTCAAATACATGTTCAGCATGATGAGTTCTTCACTCCTCATGATTCTTCATGTTCTTCCACACTTCCTTCTTCATCATCTCATCTTGAGTATCCTTTCTTTAAGGATGTTGATGAGGAGGTTATAGATGTCGTTGATGATCCTATTTTGATTGATGTTGTCACTGTGCCTAAGTGGTCTCGTGCTACAATTTATGATTGTTGGCTAGGAAATTTTTTGGGAGGACAAATTTGTGAATTCTTTTCCAATGCTATGGGAATCTAAGTTCCTCTACTTAACTGATGCAACTTTCGTGTATGTATGCACGAGAAAGCATGGATTTACTTGGTGGCCTTTCGGCCAGGGATCCAACAGAGGCACTCCACTAACCCTGTGGAAAATTCTTGCAATTATCTACAAAGGCGGAAATTTTCTATGAAGGTGGGAAAGGGAGTGATAAAAGAGGTAGGAGAACTAATGTTGCAGGTAGAAAATCAAATTCCTGCAAGCACTAGTTAGAAATTTGAACACATGCATTCATGAGAAGAAACAACTCTGTAAATGGCAACAAGACAAGATAAGATTGTGAACTCAAAATTTCTTAAATCTCCTCATCAAAGATGCTACAAAATCCTTCTTCTTGTATTGTCGCTTAAACAAAAGTTGTACATAATGAGGAAATGGAAGAAATTTTAGAATGGAGGAAATTAGAAGAAAATGGCTATCTCCTTCATTTTCTCTAAGTACAATGCACTCGTGAATTTTCAAGATCAATTGCCAACCTTGTACAATCTCGTGAAGAATCCATTAAATCTCCTCCAAGAAATGGTTACACCTTATTCTTTTTTAGCAAGAAATAGTTACCACTTCCTCAATCCTTCCCATCTGTTTAGATTATTGATTCGTGAATAAATGCCAATGGCGGAATAAACCAGACTTTTCATAATGTGGCCATTACACTTGTTTTGTAACTTTGAATTTTAATTTTTCATCTTACCTTTGAAACTTTAAACCAGAGCCATCCACGTGGGAGAAAATTACTGGAGTCGGTGTGGAGCATTCCTTTTGCATTTTGTGACTTTATAGAGGTTTGGCACTTTGGAACATTTTGGCCCACTCACCTACTTTTGATATTGTCTTAACATGTGGCCTCACTTGAGTGGAGACTGAGTCGCGGGCCACTTTTATAATTTTACCTTTTTTCAATGCGGGATCAAAAACAAAAATTGCTCTACTGGCCTGCCTACCTAGTTTGACCTTTAATGTGGGCTTATGTTTGACTTTCTCCCTTATAGCATAATTAGAAATTTATGCCTTTTAGATCCTTTTACAAAAAGGCTCAAAAATTCAAAGTTCTCCACTGACTCACTTCGCCGCTTTGACTTTTTTGATGTGGGCTCAACATTTGACTTTTTCCTTTGTGTTTGGCGAGGCTGCAGGTCACTTTATGACTTTTAGCATTTTTTAATAAGAGGCTAAAAAACTCAAAGTTCTCTACCGACTAGTTTCCAATTAGATATGTCCACATACCCATTGATAATGGAGCCAAAATTTGATGGGGAAGAGAATGCATGTCATTCATGACTATGGAAAAAATGTAGAGAAGAAGAAAACTTCACCATTTCACGCCCAATTTTCAGAATTATTTCGCAAACCAAGGAATTGAGAACAATACAAGATTCGGCAATCCACGACCATAGAAAATATGGGAAATTTCATTCAAATGGAGGCTGCAATAGAATTTTCACCCGTCTAGATGGGGAAATGGAAAATTGATCAAATGACAAAGATTGAAGAGTTTAAACAACTTCAAAGCATGAATTTCTCTATCTTTTCAAACATCCAACTTTACTTGAACACTTCTACATGGCGTGAGCTCAAAAATTTTGAATTTGAATTATAAAATGAGTGGGGGATTTTGAGGGCGACAACAACTGCCTCTAGCTTAGGGACATGACATGGACTGAGCATAGTGAAGACATGACATGGGAATCCAAAATCTCAATCTCTAGACCCTATAATTAATTGGCATGTGCCTTATCCATTGGGCCTTAAAAATTCATGTACAAACTATAACAAGAGAGAAATAAAAAGGAAACACACAACACACAATAGGAAGGGAAAGATACCTAACAATCATCTATGGTACAAGGTGGGTGACAACCCACTTTCACTGATGATACAATTTCAAGTATTTCCAACTCTGAGGAAATTTCAGTGGCGTTCCATCCAAATATCAGAGAATATAAGCGTTATCTCCACAAGCTTCATGAATCTGGAATGGACCGAGCCATAATGAATCAAACTTTCCTTGGCTTCCTTTTGGTTCTCTTCTCTTGTCCCATAGTAGGATGAAGTC